>JAYRBT010000001.1:63850315-63894425 GCA_036023395.1 Myiotriccus ornatus | reverse complement strand
GTGGGCTCAGTTCCGCGCACACTGTAACTCACCTAAAAAATCCAATGCGCAGGCTGGAAGGTGTAAAGACCTTCCCCTGGTTCTTCGTTCGTGAAGACTGACCATTATTATTCCCTTTTTATGTTTGAGTTTTGTTAGGAGCACTTGGTTCATTCATTTAGGGCTCCTGGCATTTTTTGGCTTATTTCTAGTGCATTCATATGAACTGCTCTTGAAAGTCAGTTATTTTTGTAATCATTCTCTTTTTTTTTCATTTTTTAAAATCAGGATTATATTTTATATGAAGTCTGGTTGTCCATCAAAATATATTTTATCTTCTGTAAGGACAAAATCAAAAGACACAATGAAATACTTTGATTCAAGTTACTTGGACATTAACTGTGTTCCATGCATGGCTGTAAGCCTCAAGAGCTATTACTCAAATGACTCATAAGCCTTTTCTTCCCTATGGGCCGAATTTTGTAACTGGACAATTAATATAAATTCTCTTTAATAGTCATGAAGCATAATTTTACTACTGCTGTTCAACAAAATAATCTTTTCCTTTCTATATTCTGTCCTTGGAGAATGTTGCATGAGTGCAAATGAATCCTGAAAATTCTGTTCACTACAATACACTGAACTTATTGAACAAAGTCTTGATCAGAAATCAAGCATTTCACTTTGCTTTTTCTACTGGAAAACTAAGCAAAAGTTATTTGAAAAGTATATAGAGAATTACATAAGATCAAATGTATTTTGATAGACATAGAGAAAAAGAAACTAGCAGTCTTCTTTTGGTTTTTTTTTCTTATTTTTTTAAAATTCTTGCCTATAGTCCAGCAGTGCTGAAATACAGATAACAAACAAAACAAACTGTTAATACCACTTATTATTTACTACCACAGAGAGTAAATTTTTGACAATTTATGGGAACATATAGCAAGCCTGGTCACCTCATTGTTGTGTAATTAACTTCATGCAGAAAATGTTTTCTGTGACAAGTTTTTGCTTTTATAGTCACGTGAATAAAGTTTTCGGTCATTTTTTGGGGGGTTTTGGGTTTTTTGTTGTTGTTTTGTTTGGTTGGTTGGTGGGTTTGGTTTTTTGTGTGTTTTTGGGGTTTTTTGTTTGTTTTTTTTTTGAGAAGTAACAAATATTATTTAGAAAGGTATTTAGAAACTAGAACCCAGGTAGAATCCAGGTGGTTTCTTTCATGAATGCAAGTAAGAGAATTCTTACCTGTTTCCTTAGAGATTTTTAGGTGAGTTATACAACAATCTAGGCTTCATCAACAAAACCAACTTTAGATCTCATTCTTTGCCCTCTGTCTCCTGGCCTTTATTTCCTACTCAAAGTGGTGCAGTTCTCTACTGATTCACTTACAGTGCTGTGATGTGGGCTACAAAGACAACCAGAGCACAGAAAACATTAATATAAGTACTGTCAGAGGGGAGAGACAAGATAGGAGATTACTTTCAGTACAGATCATATTGGTTCTTACCACTGATAATTAACAATATTAATTTTAGTAATAATTATCAAAGCAAGCTAAAATGTAGCCACCCAATATCCCTATGAAATTTTAGACTGGTTTTGATCTGATTATTATGGATTTTCCAAAGCTACATAAGTATTATCAGCATTTTGTGGTTTGCATGCACCTCTAATAGTAATGTTTTACTGCAAAGTAAAAGCCCTTCACATAGCTCCTGAAAATCAAATACAGTCAAATTGCTCAGAAATTGTGACCGACTTGAGAATTCTGTCAATAAAAGCTAACTGCAAACATAATTGCTGGGTCTCTCAGGTTCACGACCACATCAAAACAGTCTAAATGATAAAAGAGTAATACCACTGGATCTATTGAAAGTGTCTCTACTTCAGTAATTTGCACATAATACACTAATACATATTTCTATTTACATTGTGTATGGAAACAGAAAAAGAACATTAATTTACCATAATATAACAATAAATGTTTCCTTTGACTTCTTCTTATTGCTACAGCACATCCAGTTGGTTGAGGAACTGGGGCATTCGTATTCTTTCTTGGTGTTCATGGAAATTACATGTAAGTATTAGATAATGAGAGTCACATGGTACAGGCCCTCTAAATGATAGCTGTTTGAACAGCAGCTACTTTTTCTGTCAGTGCCTCTTGTAGACTAAACCCAAGAATTTCTTTCCTATCTAACATGCAAATTGCATGTTTGATGATAATCTTTTGAGCAACCTCAAATTTTGGCATTTAAGTATGTGATTTAGAATGTCTGCCTGGATCACGGGATCACTGAAAACAATGTTTAGTGAATAGGATATTAATTACTTCATTTTACACAAACTCAGGTACTTCAGAAGAGGACGTTGTAGTGTTTCTAATCATAGAATCTGCCAGAATAAACATTTTCAAGGGTTTGCTTTAGAGTTCTCTTCTTTTGTCTAAACATTTGTTGCATTAATACCAGTTGATCTCATTTTCTCCAACAGATAAATAATGAATTGTTACTAAAGCCATACATTTCAGTATAGTTAATGGGTACTAATTATTGTAGGACTTCCACTGATTATGACACTGCTAATAGAATAGAATATTTTACTGAATAAAACAGCTTCTTTACTTCACTGCCTTATGCCTTCTGTCCCTTCAGCTCTGTTTCACTTGTGTCCGTGCTAGTCACTTTTATGTTCCCAAAGAAAGAACGCAAAAGTGACTTTTGTATTAGTGTTTTATTTGTTTTATTAGTGTTTGGAAGATACTGATGATGAACATTGTCCCCCTCCACCTCAGGTAAATTTCTTTATAATAATCTTCTGTGACCATACAGATGAATATTTGTGTTCTGTCCTTGTCTACAAGAGCTTTACGGAGATGTAAACAGTGTAGGACTTACATATTCCTGACGCTGTGATGATGGAACTCCCTCAGCTCACTGGAGCTATATGGAATGAGTTCTGGAGACTGAAAGAATAGAAATTATAAAAACTTTGCACATGACCATGGAAATAGGAACAGTATTCTTAATACAAGTATTCCTCAGAGAAAACTTTCAACTTGAACATATATCAGTAATCTCTCTTCTGTCTCTTTGTTTAAACTTGAGAGAAATACTTACTGAAGATACAACATTTTCACGTGTTCCAATTTTCCCAAGGTCACTTTAGTAGATAAAAGAAATTAAACCATACACAATGACATGCTGCTTGATTATACTTTTAACATCTCATCAGTGCTCTTTAGTGACCTAGTTTCCCTACCTGTTCTTCTTTAAGTTATAGCTCCCATTGTTTTGCTTTCCATACTTTGAGATTTTGTTAAATTATATTGCCAGTCAGAGAGGAAGGAGTAGGAAAGGTGAATAAAACAGCAGTCCCTGATAATCATGAACACATGATCTAAATTGCCTCCTTGACATGCCTGCTCATATAGTCATACAAAATGGGCAGAAACATATAGAGAAAAAAATGTGGTTAGCAGTACCTTTTTTGCCTCCATGCTTGTAATCCCACAGCTTTTCACAGACAAAAGTGATGAATTACTATCAACACAAGACAACTTTTTGATGTGTCCTCTTGTACATGAAAAACTGGGCTAAGACCACCTGAAGTCATTTCTCTAGAGATTTTGAACAAGTATAAAAAATGGTTTTGTTTTGGACTTGGTAGGCTTCAGAAATGAAAATGCCAGTATGTCGAGGACAACACATCAATCTAATTTGCTACCTGCATTCCCAGTCCTATTCTTTACCTACTAAAATTGCTGCACAGTATGTGATACAACAACAGCCATATTCTACTACTAAGCTGTAGTTCTTTTTAGGAAGTGAGAATTTTTCTTTTTAAAAAAGCTTTGATTGTATAGGCTGTAGGTGCAAACAGCTAGTGAAATACTCATTTATTAATTTTAAATTCATGCAGGTAACATATTTAATTAAAAAAGTGACAAAATGGAATGAGAAATTATAGTTAAATCACTCAATGCCATCAAATAGCATTGTATTTTATTAATAATTTGCTAAAGATTAATTTGATATTTTTCAGTGAGATTATTTTGCTTTGTTATTTTTCTGTAAAATAAGACAAGAGCAAAAGCAAATGTAAAATAAAAGTTCGGTTAAAGTAGCTTACAGGCAAGAAGTTTGGCAAGCTGTGGGTACGTGCAAATATTGTTTTCTTCTTACTTTCTTCCACCTGAATGACAAGAATGATTTCTGGTACCTTCTGATTAGAATAGACATATTGAAAATAGGATTTTCCAGAGCACACAGTGTCAGAATAGAAAAGGAATTTCTAAAGCACAAAAAGGTTACACAGTTTCTAATTTCTATATATGGATTCTTTGGATATAAGAAACATTTCCGTCCATATTTTGTAATTCTTTGAGAATTAGTATAAGCCTAGGCTTCCTTTATTTAAATATGTTTTTTAAATCTTCTTTTCTTGAGTACTTGATACCATTTGTCATTAGCTAAGTTAATGGAGTGACAATATACATACACAACTCATGATCAATCCTAACAAAATTCTGAATCTGTTTATTTTCTTTTTCTAAGTTTTCTTATAATCCAACTTCAGTACATTGAAGATACTCTCAGTCTTTAAGATTGATAAAAATTTCAGTTATTTCGTGTATGATTGTTTCTTTGCATGTGAGGATGTGCAGGGTGAAATATATAGTAAAATTAAGAATGTTGATGCAATTTTTAACTTGAAGTTTTGCATTAATTCAGCTCCACTAAAATGAAATTACACTAACTTATATTTTCTTTTATACTAACTTTGCACTACACCATAATATATGCAAAATGTTGCATAGAAAGGCTACATTTTATTATTATTTCTTTGTGTCATAATTAGCTGTCAAGTTATTCAGGAATATTCCAATTAATTTCTGAAAAGCATAAGTAAAAGTAAGACTACCGACACCTGATACAGCATAGCCTAAAGTTAGACCGGATCATTTTTATCTTATCAATCCACTGAGGAAATACTGATCTTTGGTGAAGTGAATAAGACAATTTGTTATCCAACAGGATAAGTATTGACTTCAAATATTGGTCTCCTGGGGGAAAACATTTCTTCATACTCACTGAAATACAAAGAACACGTGCAACTGAGCTTGGTTGTATCTATCATAAAGATTAATACCAGGCCTTTGTGGGAGATCCCATACAGCAAGTTATTCTACAAAGCATGGCACACATGAACATTGTAGAATGAATCCCACTTCTGAGGAAGGATTTCTTGCAATCAGCTGAAGGTTCTTCTGAGCATAAGTAACATGGAAACTACTGATAAACTATATGATTTGTACAAGATGAACAAAAATTCTAAGTCAAATAATTAATAGATGATTGGTATAAGCATACTGGTAAATGCAGACTTCTGCAAAACAGGAAGATGCCAAAAACAGGCTTTATGTCACAGCATTGCTTCCAGCTAATGAAGAGAAAAGTTATCCTTTAGTATTGAAACTTAAAATTCTAACAATGTGAACCCAATCAACTTTATCAAAGAAATTAAACTATATAAAATTTGTGCATTTCCTATAACTACTAGAATGAATGTGTTGTAGTCTCATCTTGCCTAAATGAATATGTTCATGACAAACCATATTACCTTTACAGATATTCTGACACACAGCTAAGCAACAAAAAATAACTATGACAAAAGAGTTGTATTTAGTTAGCTAGGTTATTAGTCGATAGACTATGAAGAGGTCAACCACTTAAATTCCTCTAAGGAATCTAAGCTGCTAAATTGAGACATAAGTGTAAACTGGAAGTCTTTATATCCACTGAAATGCTGAAAATCCCTTCTCCTCTGCAGCCCACTGGAGCTACTTCTTGACAAGAATTTGTTATTCCACTCTAGATTCTTCAAGATCCATAAATGTATGTTTCTGCTATAGTTTTTAATAAAAATCAGATTTAGTAAAGCTTGAGAAACAAATTAATATTATCAGTAAAAATTCCCCTGCAGATGAATACTAGACATCTGTCCCTTGAGCTGCTTTGATTCATGTAGCAGAGGTTGCATTTTTTAGCAGAAAAATCTCCTACAAGCCTACAGTTCTATGTTCTGGCTTTGTTTCAGGCTGTGGTCATCAGTGTAACTAGATGTTCTTAGGAACTAAAACATATGTGTGTGTCTGCTTGTCGAACAGACATTGTCCTCACTCACCCAAGCACAACCAAATTCTACACAGAGTACGGTGGTAGCAGCTAGAATCAGGCTTCTCTTATAGAGGAGGCAAAAAGTCACAGTTACTTTGTTTTCTGAGACATTTTAAGTCGCTATCTTTCACTGCCCTAGAGACAGTTTTAACTATCAAGCTAACATGTTGATGTATATTTTTTTCTGGTTAAAGTCTTATTTTATGAGGCAATGAGTTGTTCTTGTATGCTGCTGAGATGACACAACATCAGTGAGAGTTCAAAATATTCAGCAGCTGACAATAGATACTCAGAAACTCTCCAATTGGGATAGAATTTCAGCTCCTGTTTACAGAAATGCCTGTATGAGTAAAACCAAATTACTCACCACACAAAACAAGCTGTTTTATTGCTGTGAAAAATAGATACAAATAGGAACCTCATATAAAATCACTCCTGTGTATGCACACGTGAGTCTTTATTCTCTAAGCAAAACTGCTTGAATGAAATAGGACCTAGATTGGGTGAAACAGTATATTTCTTTAGATGAAATTTAAAATTTCCATTGAGAACACAGATAATCCAGTTATCTGCTTTACAAGTACATTATTCATTTGATCAAACTACTGTATGCTTAAGGATATACATAATAAATTTATAGGCAGACACACATCTTCATAGCTCACTGAGTTCACATCTTTCCTTTCATATCCAATTTATCATCTGAACCTACACATGTGCAGAATTATTTTCTTTCTTATTCTGAAATGTACCAAAGAGTAAAGAGTTTTATATAGCAATGATAGTTGTGGATTTGTGTCTCCTGTCACATTCCATAGAGTAACTTACAGTACAGATGAAGCTTGGTAAATAATTTTAATAATTACTGTATTCACAACAGATTTCATCTAGGACTTATTCAGCCCGCAGCATGGAAACATTTTTCCACTGCACATTTAATATTCTACATTGTCATTTGCAGCATCTGAGGTCCCATTAAAAGCTTCTTAGAGTCTTTACATTTTCTGCAGAAATAAAGTTACAGTATGTCTCGCTCTTCTGTTTTGAAGACAACCTTCCTAAAACAGGCTCAAAATTCAATAACCCTTATTTAGATAAGAAGTCCTGCTGAAATCAATGGAACTAACTAGTAACTAAGTCATAATACGCTTATTAACATTCCACTTAATCAATAAATGTTGATAAGTTGTTATAAATTTGAGTTAAAAACCTGAATTTTACCTTACAAGTGAACAGAAGAATATAATGGCTGTTCTATCTACAATCTGAAATACACCAAAAGAAGCCTTCTGTTGGTTCAAAGAAGAGAGGCAGCACTGGAGATGTGGGGAGAATGTGGGAGAATGAGGCTTGAGTCTTTTCAGGCAGAGCAAAGTGTGAAAATTGGGACGTGAAAGTAACAATTGTAAACAATGGCAAATGCTGGGGGTGGGGGGGAAGGTCTGACAATTTTCTGTAGAATTAGAAATTTTGAATTACTAATATTATGCTGCATCTTAACTGAACCAGACACCTCATTTTTCACACCATGTACTACAGAGTTGAAGCACTCTAACACAACTTCTAAGTGGCCCCAGCAACCCATAAACCCCAGCAATTTTGACTTGGGAAAGCTGGGGGCAAGAGCTGTAGGCCTTTCCTCAGTACAAATTGGAGCAGCAAGCAGACACCTGAAAAGAAACAGTGCAAGATTTATCCATCCACGAGAGAACTACTTGGAAATGTGTAGTTGCTTTCCTCCCCTACGCCCATATATAAAACCAAAATTTGCTATATGCTTGAAGTACAGCTAGTCAGAGCATCTGAATTATGCATTGGGACAAATCAAGGAGTTTCAGAAAATGAGAAGGTGAAACTTTTAGTATCAAATTCAGCAGTTTGAAAATTTGGCTCTAACACCCACTTACTAAATATAATAAATACAGAAGCATCAGACAATGGGTCTGATCCAATTGCCTGGGAAATCAATGAGTGTCTTCCTTTTGACTTCAGCTGAACTGGCACTAGTCCAACATCATCTCACTCTATCACTTTCACTCCTATTCCTCCCTTCCCCTCCCTCACTTTTCACCTTCTACAGCTTCTCTTCTGTCCTGCACCTTCTGCTGTCAAAAAGTATCATATGAGATGTTAAGTTCTTGTCACTTAACTACACCCATCATGATAACATGCTGAATTGAAACAACTTTGTTTCAGTTAGTTATTTAGTTATGGTGGGGAAAAACCCACTGAACAAGCATTTCAAAGTCTAAGTAAAATGCAGGTATAAAGTTATAATTTGAAAAAAATATACGAATATGTCACGTAGTGAAGTAAACACACAGTTTTAGAAAGTTTAGGCCTGTTTCTGTGATTCAAATAAGAACACTGCAGGTAATTACTTGAAAAACCTCTAAGGTTGAGACTATTTCAACGTATTGAATGCTTGAATTAGTATCACATAAACCAGTTTGGACAACATCCAACCACTGGGTAACAAGGGGAATTTTCAAAAAAACTGAAATTGTATGCCTTATAACTAACAAAGATCAAATCCTGGAGAGGACAAAGATATGTCATTCAGAGCAAAATAATCCGTTCATTCCAAAACAAACACTCAGGATGATAAAAACTGTCACATTCTACTGAAATATTGTCCTGGTTTTGCTCTGGGTCAATTTGTTCTCACCCCCCACATAATTACTCTGAGTCGAGAGAGGGTTTATGCAGACAAAAGAGACCTGATTAGGGAAAATAATATGAACATTTATTACTAACAAGATTTAAAAAAACCTAAAGAACTATATCTATAATAATTCTACTTAAGTAAAAGTACTACTTATTTACAGAAATACCTCTCCTCCCTTTTTATCAGTTCAAGGAGGAGAAGCAGTCTCTTTCTCCATTTTGGAGCTCCAGATCTTTTTAATAACTGTGCAGTACTTTAAAGCTCTTCTTCTGTTATCTCAGGATGACAACTCCTTTTCATCACTGTTGGCACTCTTTTTTATGTCGGCCTCCAGGGCTGGGCCTACCCCCCTCCTGGGCTAAGACCGGAGGCTGGGGGTTACCCAGGCCCTGCAGGGTCTTCTCTTCCGTGGACTGCAAGGGGACACTTGCTTACCATGGATCTTCACCACACAGTCACAGGGGATAATGGCTTTTGAGTCCCCCCCTGTTGCCCATGGGATAACAGTCCTTGACAGACCTCTCCGGCATGAGTCTAGCATGAATCCCTTACTTGGATCCCAACATCTTACCTGAGCTGTTCTCACTCTGGTGTAAGTCTCTCTCTCAAGGTCACAAATCTTGAGCAGCAGCATGGATCCCACACACAGATCCCAACATCCCACCTGGGCCATCTCACTCCAGCATAGATTCTCTCAGGATTACCAATTTCCAGCACCAGCAGCATGGATCTCTCACTGAGATCCTAAGCTTACCAGAGCCATCTTGCTCCAGCGTAAGCCTCGTCCCTCTCAAGGTTACAAATCTTTAACAGGACTCTATTTCATTTCAGTCCTTCTCATGAAGTCTCGTCTTCCTCATGTATCAGCTTACTCCAGTGTAGACTCTTCCACGAGCAGCATGGGGGTCTCCTCACCCCAACAATCTTCCAGAGGTAGCAGGGATTTATTTTTCAGTCTTTTCCCTGCTGAAGGGAGAGAGTGAAAGGGGGAAGAAACAGCCCCCCTCTTCAAACTTCTCTCTCCTCCGGCTGCTAGCTTTGACCTTGGAGGTCCCTTATCTCTCTGCTGGAATTCCTTCTGCAACGTTTTCTCATCTAAGCAGTCAGTTCTTCTGTAAAGTCTTTCTTCTTTACTCCATTATAGGAGAGAAGGGGGCCTTCAGTGCCACACCTGCCCCTGGCCCAGGGCTGGGGGAGAAGGGAGGCCTGGCTCCCACCTAGGGCCTGCCGCTGCTCCTACATGGTTACTGCTCCTAATTTCAACTGTGCAACAAGCTTCTCTTCCGTTTTCTTAAATATGTATTTAGCAAAGGCGTTACTGAACTTTTTGATTGGCTTTTTGTCCGGAAATCCACCTGGACAAAACCATCCTCAGCCCCAGGGGCTGGCTGGTGGGCAAAACCATGACAAATATACAGAAAAAAAATCTTTGGATTCTTTTAGAATACAATCCACATTATAACTTAATTGCATTGGTAACTTTTTAGAACTTAAAATTTGATAGATGAAAGTTAATTAAGTCCTTTAAGAAAAAAACCCTTTTTTAAAAACAAACAAGCAAACAAAAAACCAAAACCACAAAACAAAAACCCAACACCTATCAGACTAAAAGGACTCTTTAAACCTTTGGAACCCAGAATCAGAAGGTAGCTCTAATATAATATAACTTTTTAATATAACAGTAAATGTTTTGAAAGTACCAATAATTTTAAAACAAAAAGCTGTTTTTTCTGATGACTATAAGTATTCTACTGTTCAAAGAAGTCCTTTGCTTTGTCACCCTTAAGAAAATTTTCTTTTCTAGAACAGAAGGTTTTAGTAAAGTGTGACTTTCAATTCTTAATATACTATTGTAGTTACGTAATGAACGTTGAGGGTGGATAGGGAAGGGGGGACCCCAGGAAGAGGTTTTTCCTTTTACCCCTTGTCCCAGGGGGGAACGTGCCCTTCCCCTCCCCCTCCCACTCCGCAGCACCTCATGGCCCCCAGAGAGACCCAGACACCATCAGCAAGCAGGGAGAGGAGGCAGAGAGAGACTTTATTGTTCTGGGTAGCTGCTTAAATAGCTCTTGAGGGAATTGCAAAGTAACCAGTGGGGGTTCAAGAGGTCTTATAAACCAACCAATGATAACAAAGGGTTAACAGCCAATAGGTAAGCTTCCAGTTATCTCTCAGGACATTTCGAAGATACAGGTAAAGGCTAAAGGGATCTTGGGATGGAGAAGGGTTTACACAAAGAGTTTACACGAGTTACAAAAGCCATTTTGGAAGCGTGTTCACTTTAAACAACTTTACTACTTTTATATCCAAAAGCATATCATAACAGTTACGCAGTATATATTAATTACCATAATTTTAAGTCTAAATAAATACAATTTATCTGCCAGGGCAGTCATCTTGCAATAATTTTTTATTTTATACGTAAATAAAAATCTATTTTTGTTATTTTTTTATCTCATTAAATATTCTACCTTTTATAAGTATGAGACATTAGATTAGTAGGGAAAACTCATTCTTCTCAAAGAGTTACTAGCATAACATTGGAAGAATGTCTTAGTTTGGATTTATTCCATTTTAAGTGCAAGCAAAATTTGTCTTGATCATATCAATATTAAGCTTGATTAGTCCATTAAGGCCCAGATCCTTATTATTATCTTTACATATGTCCTACAGACTAATATAAGCACATTATAAACTATGATAAATTATTTTTCATTAAAAAAAAAATTTTAAGCACTAGCTCATTGGCTTACTTCAATAGCTGGTTACTTCTCAATTTATTGGGAAATGTGAATTGATGCTGAAATCAGGTTATGGACAGTTACTTTCGTATTAAAATACTTATTCTGCCAGAAGAAGAAATAATCACCACCAAACTCTAGCTCACATTTTAAATAATAATTTTTGATTTATCATTTATAGTCCACACTTCTTTAGCAGGTTTTGCTTGTTTCAATTTCCTGATTATTCTTCAAGCATTTGAAATATCTGAAAGCAAAAACAACAAGAACAATAAACCCAAATAAGAAAGTATGTCTAACACTTTCAGAACTAAGAAATGTATGAGAAGTGTAGTAGACCTATGAACAAGCTAGGAGCAAAAGGAGACATTAAGGTTATTTAGAGACTACAAGTGATAAAAAATCAGTTTCAGCAAGCTTCTGTGATGGAAGAAATTGAAGAGATATCTACCAGTTATGAATAGAATTAAACACATTCAGAAAGTGTGAAGAAATATGCAGCATGGTGGAAAAGCAGCACTGAATAGCTGTTTTAAAAGACACAAATGGTGAGGCTGGTGACTGACACAAATCTTGTTGCTTCCATTTTCTTTGTTTTGTTCTAAACCATCTAACATCTCTTTAGTGTTCATTGCATCAAGTAATGCTAACGTTTCACAATTTATGAGCCATGGTCATAATCCATATTTTTCCTGCTAAGGAAATAAAAACACTGTCTGCCAACAAATTACATAACCTCACTTACACACACACCCATTTTGGACTTAGTTATCACTGCTCACTTAGGGTTTGCAAGAGATTTTGTAAGGATGTATTTACCAAGATTAATACTGATTTGAATTATCCTTTCTACTTTGTAAATCATGAAATACTTTAAGTGGTAGGAGATTTTAAGTGCCAGTTCTGACCGTTTTGCTTTTATGTGGATTTGGTCTAAAATCCAATTAGAAAAAGCATCTTGAGCATCTCTGCAATAATTATGCTACTGTTTTCCATTCTTTGTTAACATTTCAGTTTTAATCCATATCCATAATTTTAATTTAAACTACAAGAAAGCTATATAACCAGCAGAATTGTAAACACGTTCATGGGCAGACTGAATGTACCTGCATTTATATTGCTAACTGAAGAGAGAGCCAAGAAGCAATATCAAAGATTGTACCTCTATATTACTTAATTTGCTTAATTGTTAGATCTCTCATCTATGCATACTCCACCTGGATTTCTCAAGGGATATCCTCAGACAGAAGTCAGGGCACTCATCACTCTGTGAACTGCTCAGAAAAGGCACTATGGATGTGATGGGACAGTATTCCAGCAACATCCTAAACGTTTTCCACTCTCACATTCCACCCTGCAACATGACTATATAGGTAACAACTACCCTAAAAGTCATACTGAAGAACACTATTCATATTATTTTGGAAGCTATGACATGGGAGAAAAAAAAAAATCATAATTACCTCTTTGGACCACAGGCACAACCTCTGGGTCTGGAGGAGATCTGGGAGCACATGTTCAATAGCAAGTCTGAGAAAAGTTTGTAGAGGCAGATAGGTCTCAATGGTGTGACAGTAAGCCAGTTTGCACCCCTAGGCTTTGGGGCCAAGGGTCAGTCTCTGAATCACTATGGTTTGGTTTCATAATCACATTAAACAGCTACCTCTGAATTGTGCTTGTAAGGTGCCCAAATGAGACAGTCAGCTCATTTCTATGGTGCATGAAGGCATTGGTATACTGTCTCAATTTTCATTTGCATCCATCTTCCTTCTGCATTGTAACACTGGAGTCTCACACTAGTACCATATATGCAACAGGAGATAAAAGAAGTATAGCACCCAAAGAAAAAGATGTCAAACCTACCTGAAAATATGGATACATTTCATCATTTAAAAATGTACTCTATTTACTGGTACCTCTAGACTACTGTGCATATTTCTTTCACACAGCCATTGACACTGCAAGCCACATATGAGGATAGTCTTTAGGTAAGGTACACATTTGGAAGAAAAACAAACAAACAAAAAAACCCAAATGAATTAAAGACTTAAGTTTCCTTCCTCCAGAAACCATGAAGCAGACCTAGTTGCCAAAGCAACAGTTCACAAATCTCCCTCACTGGAAAAACCAGTCATCTTGTGTACAACCAGTGTACTAGTACTGGGAGAGAATCACTGCACTTGAGAGCAGAGTTGCAGTGCTCAGCAAAGCACTGTGTAAATAGAAGTGTAATGTAAATGCAAATGTAAATGTAAATAAACATTCTGTTACACTCTGGATTTTAAGCCATAAGCTGCCCAGAGTGGTTACAATTTATTTAAGAGTTTTTAAAAGCCTTTTGGTTTGTAATAACCTCGAATTCCTGTTTGGAGAAAGAGACACACACTGTTTCTCTAAGAGGAATTCTTTTAATTTGGTGAGAAAAATAAGACATTTTGACAAAATGTTTTACAGGAGTAAAATACAACCAAGAAAAACTATCTCACTAAGACATCCATCGCAAAAACCCACGCCACAGAAAAAAAACACCCACCACAAACAATCAATATACCAGGTTTAGTAAAACACAATTTGCTGGTTTTAAGTTAACCACAAGAGAAGGAAAAGAGTAAAAGAAGAAAAGAGATTAAAAGAGTAAAGAAAGAAAGGAAATAGAGAGAGAGAGAAGGAGAGGAAAAAAAATAATTATTGATAAGATTCAATGATTCACACGATGGAAGCTGCAGGAGAGGATGGGGAGAGAAAGAGAACTCACAGGCAGTCTCGTATTTATATAATTCGGGTTTCCCTCCCAACAGGATATCTGATCAGTGCCTTCCAGGCTAGAGTGAGGTGTGTTGAAGCCAACCCCAAGCTCCAGTGATGCACTGTGGACAGGCTACCAGGAAGGCTTTCTTTGTCTGACAGCCTGGCTACAGGGCCTTCAGCTCTGCCATGTGCTCTCAGGCGCCAGCCCTGGAGCTGCAAGACCGTGCTCTCAGCAGGCCTTATGTGACAAGGCAGGGTATCTGCAGGTCTAGGCCAGCTCTTCTCCACACACACAGACACGTGCACACACTCACAGTGAGTTGGTTCTGACCCATATCAACAATCCAGTGAGATTTGGATCCATATCTCACACATGTACTGAAATTCTCAGAACTGAATCAAAAAACAGTCATGAATTACTCAAATTTGCAACTTTGCATCACTAGTAAAAATAGAACAGTGAATCCAGTCACAGTGAGTCCTTTATTAGTGTGTCTTCCTATAAATAATGGCAAGCCTCCTGATGCCTTGACCATTGTCCTTATTATTTCATCTGACCACATTTTATCATGAGGTACTTATTATTATGGGTAATATGCATGATTATATTTGCCTGGGAAGGGAAAGTAGAATTTATCATCTTGGAATACTTGGATTATCATATTAATTAAAGTTTGAAGTGCAGAGCTGCATCCATAAAATATTGTTACTTGCAAACTTTTTCTTAGACATGATAATAAACCTGACTGATTACAGTTTATAATACCAATAATCTCTGCAATATCATTAATTAGCACAGTTAATAACTAATTTACTGGAGCTTTTGACTGCCCTTGGCTTTCCCTCAAGCTGTTCTTAACTGGCCATTAACTGCTGGTTACAATTGATTTCTCAGAGCTCTATTTAAAAAGAAATTTTATTTCAATTCAGCACCCACAGAGCCTAATCTTGATTTGGTAAACAAAAACCATTCTCTGCCTTAGCAACAGATCTCTTGTTCCTCATTATCTTCGGTATACAGTTTCAGAGATGTTTGGGGATGTAAGCTTTGTGGTTAAGGGCTAACACAAAAATCAAACTCCCACCATTCTTCTAAATTTTCAAGTGTAGGGAAGCCCCAAAAGGAAGAGCAATCTATTGACATCTGATGGAAAGAAAAGAGACAAATTAAATGCTCCAATAGCCAACTTTCAACATATTTGTATGCATTTATTTTTTCTTTATGTTCAGAAGTTGCTTCTGCTAATACTATAAGGTAAAGAGACAGTTCTCAGGATAACAGTGTGCAGGATAACAGGAATGATGGCCAATTAAATTTGTGCAGAGTGGACAGATAACCTAGGACAACAGGTTTCTGTAGCGGAGCCCAAAAGTTATGGACTTTATTAAAAAAAACAACAAACAAACAAATAAAAACAAAAACCACCCCAAACAAAACCAAAACAAACAAAACCCCCAAAACAACAACAAATAACCCAACAGGAAAATGTGTTTGTTTGCAGTGCTTTTTTTGATTTCTTGGTAAGAATTTATAAACACTGGAAATAGGTAGTAAAGCTGCTAGCAGAACAAGAAGGGGAGAAAAATGATGAGCAGGCAACATAACAAGGAGCAGTGAGGGATTGTCAATAGGAGAACAATTGAGGTCACATCACCATAAGGTCAGCAGTAGGGCTTTACCACCCATCAACACTGAGTATTCCAACTGTGAAGTACATGCTGCAGAAGAAGAAGAATAAAAAGAGCTGACTTAGGAGTTACCTTATTATAAAAGAGGCCCATAATATAGGTAGCAGTTACAAGTTGTAACTGCTTATATGGTTTCTTATATTTTCCTTTTATCCCTCAAATAACACTTTCTTTGTTAAGTCAAGCACTTTATGTTTGTGACTAAGGAAAGGTAAGAGCTGGCTATGTACCAGAAAGCATGTTTTCCAGTGTTTATGTACAAGGATTTAAACTTGTAAAAGAAAAATTGAGATCAGCCTGTTTGATTCCAAATAAAGTCTGTCTGAAGGGTGACAGGGAACTCAAATCTGTGATGACAATTCTACTGGACAGAAGTTATACCATGTCATCCTTTTTTTCACAGCTTTTTCTCCAGCACCTCTGTATAATTTTTTCATTTCAATTTATTTGCTATCTGAAGGTACTGAAATGTTACATTCCTTCTCCACTAAAACTAAAACCTTTTCAACCATGCCCTAATTTTTCAAGCAAGTACTTTTATGACATTTCATGTACGTCTGGCTGTATATGAGTTTCCCTGCGAACAGCCACAAAACCACCCCAATTTCATTCTTTATACCTTTTATTGAACCTTAATGTATGGCCTAAATGAAATGGTATATAAACTGTGTAGTGAGAACCTCTGTCTACAGCTTTAAACTTTAACCAGATTAGTCTCATATTTTCTCGTTCCCTTCCCTTTCTTTCAGTTATCCCTTTGGATCTTTATGAGCCACTCACATATATTTAAATTGGGAAGTGACTGTTTTGTATTTGTTTAGCTAGTAACAGAATGAAACCCTGAGCCATGAATGGAGTCTCTTGGTAAACCTGCAGAACAGAATCACAGAAATAATGAGACAATCTTCCCCCTATAAAGGAAGCATGGAAAGGACTACTACCATTCTAAATAGAAATATACAACTTCAGGTAAATGGTTCCATCATACACTGGTGTAGTGCAGGTTCTGGTTTTGGGTTTTCCCCTTGAGAGAAAATATTCCATGACAGAAAATATTCTACAGATAACAAAACAAACAAACAAAAAAACCCCCAACCCAACCCAACCCAACCCAAAAAACCCACGAACAAACAAACAAAATTTAGGAAGAAATAACAAATATTAAAATTCAAATTTTTCAAGTTTTGCAATAAACATGACACTACAAAAATGAAATTGACGTGAAATAGATTAGTGGCTTAGTAACTAAAGTAATTTTATTTTTTTTTCATAGACTAGGTTGCCAACATTTCATTTACACGTCTTTCTTTTTTATAACAAAAAAATCTCATCAAGAAAAATTGCTACTGTTATATAAGTACTCTACAAAATGTCTGTATATACAAGCTTTTGTGTACATGCGTAAGAAAGAGATCTAAAATCCAGTACTTTCCTTTCAGAATTATAAATCTGCATTTGTTGACTAGATGCTTGACATACACATATAGACACAGAGGGACTGACTGAAATGACTGACACTACCACCGTGAATGGAAGACTTTTGTCTCTAGGAAAGCATACTGATATTAGCTCTTGTTTATTTGAGCTCCAATTCAAGACTTCCAGTATTCAGTGAGCTCTGTCAAAGTCTTGTCACTCACTCTTTAGTGTGAAATATCTCTTCTGTTCTTGTTCTCCCAGCCAATACTCTGGTCTATTTATTTGTTATCTCTTGTCTTGACAGCTCTAGCTTCTTTCCATACAACTTCTTTACTATCCTTTGTCCATTTCTTTTGAAGTATCAAAGTGAAATACATCACTGTGTTTGGGAAAACTAACATTAACTTGCTATCCTCTAAACTTTTTATCACTGTGTTATCACATTCATATATAGTCTTCCCTACCATTACTCCATATCTGATTACTAATTCTACTCTTAAATATTTTCTGAAAATTCACCTGTTCTTTACCTTCTGAATGCATCCTTTGTTCCTTTCAGACAGTTTTATATTGTGGATTCTCACTCTAGTCTCTTTAATATAAAATAATTTTTAGTATGAAATAATTTTCCGCTTCCCATTCATGAAGCAGTCTTTCTTTCTTCTCCTGCGCATATTTTGCTAAAAAAACCCCACAGAGACAGATCATTTCTTTATTAAAAAGATGACACTCTAACTTGCCTTCCCTTCTTTTGTCTACAAATGGACATCTTGGGTAAATTTGGACAAGTTTCTTAGGACCAATTCCAAGAAGATCTCCAGTGAATATTCATTTAGGACCTGACAGGTAGGGCAGAAGAAATAAAAGTCTGCATACCCTACACAGTGTACCAATAGCTTTAAGCTACATCTATACCACTATATTGAATTTTTCCAGAACCAATGGCATACACTGGGGATGACAGACGTTAAATGAGCCCTTGTTTGTATCTGTCCATATAATTGAATTTTTTCTTCCTCCAAAACAGGAAAACAGATCCAAATGATGACTAAGAATGTTTGTACCACGTGGTAACTCCTGAACCATGCTCAGGAATTACTTGGGAGAGTGTTAACTGACTCAACTCAAATTGTGAAGGCTCACTATAAAATTAAAAAGTCAAATTAAAGAAATAGACACTGAAGTTCCAGAGAATATAGACATTCCTTTGGAGCTGTTTAATTTATTATTATAAATGTAGAAAAAACACCTCAGCGTATGATGCATCCAACACACCTATTGCGGCCAGGAGGACATGTTAAGTGCAGGGTGTATCCTGAGATATATTTCAAGGTTTTAGCTTCAAATATGCCTTCTTGATGCTATTTTCCACTCCCTTTTGGGTTTTGGCTATTTTTAAAGAAAGTAGCCATAGTCATTTAGAGAAGGGTTAAAGGGCTTATTTCTAAAAAAAAAAAAAAAAAAAACCCAAAATTTGTTTTGTTATTTATTTATGTAATCAAAGACATTTTACAGAGAGGGATCTGTTTTCAAAATTTCACCATAATATCCAGCTATCTGATGAAGATGTGCTGTTGTTTGTAAACAAACCATTAAAGCAGAAAGAAAGAGCATTATTATGGGTAAAGCATTTGAGGGTGATCTAATCTCTGTCACCCACTTTAAATACTATTACATTATACAAAAGACAAATTTCTAGTAATACTCTCATTTTATTAACTTACCAGATTAATGAAGTACACTGGTTTGTGCACATTTTCTCACCAAATGAATCTTCTGAATTGAAATATGATTTCAGTTACAGAGGTAGTCAGTGATCTTTAGCAGCAGAAGCTTAAATCCTCAAGGTTAATGTCTTTTGAATGGAAGTGGAAAATTAGGATTTGAGCTTCCTACTTTCAGGAAGGACCATGGAACTGAGCCTTCATCATCCATGTCTCAATCAACACTCCAGCATCTGGACATCTGCATAAATTTGGAGATTGCTACACATTTTCAGAATGTGTGTGTCAGGCCTGTTTGAAAGTGCCAACTCTAACAGCTGCCTCAGGGAATGGAGCCAAACAAAGAATAATTTCTCAGTCTTAACTGGATTTAAGTTTATGTATCACAACAGTGCATAAGCTAGAACACCTTGGCAATGTTAGGAGCATAATTCTGTGTTTATGTCATTTTCCAGTTTAAAAATAAGCCCCATCTGGGAAAATCAGCAGGTAAATGAGGTCTTTCTTTCCTCCACGTATTGTTTGTCATTGTGAATTGTTTGTTATTATGTCAAATCACTGCAAAAATAGGTAGAATTTATCTCATATGATTAAGATTTTTTTTTCTATTACACCATTACTATCACTAATGTGTCGATTATGAAAAAAAAGCCTAGAGTTCTGCTTTTTATTTGCAATTCTTTGTAGTTTAACTTCAATATTGCTTGTTTGTTTGGTTTTTTTTTTCTATTAGAAACATAGTGTGATTATATTAGACTTTCAGTCTGTGATGTTGACATAATGGATAAATAATAATTTAGAATCTGTTTTTCAAATCACCAGGAGAAATTTTAATACCTTTTCTGGGGAAACCATTAACTTTTCATTTGGTAGTTTTATTTCTAGACAAAAGAATTACAAGCTCCTTCACTTTCACTCTTGCCTACCTCTAAAAAGGATGTTCTTTATCAAGATTCTAGGAGACAGGATTTTCAGGTGCTAGGAGATCAAACTTCAACTCAGGTGAAAGGCAACAGGAGCTAGAAGTTAAGCGTCAAGCATCAAGAAAGCATTAGTCAGGTGTCAGACAGAGTCAGTCAGCATGCAGTTTGATATAAGAATCTAAAGAGAAGATGGAGTTACTCCTTGAGAAAAGCATCCTAATTGTGGTATATTATAAGATTTAATTTTAGCCTTTTTTCCTATTCAAACTAGGATTACATTAATTGTGCATGTGTGTGTGTTATGTCTGTCTGTTATCCTCAAATGTTTCTGAAGGCATTTAATTTCAGAAGTATTTGACAAGAGGTCAGTAATCTCTTATATGCTGAGTTCCTCAAGCTTTATGGTAAAGGTAGCCAAGTAGAAGAGAAAAGCTTTTAAGTATTCCTGTTCTTAAATAGTTGGTATGTGAGTTCAAGAGGGTTTGAAGAAAATCACAGAAAATGCTGAATAGAGAGACATCATGGAAGAAGCAACTATTAAAAGACTTTTCAAATTTCTCTTGCACTTAACTGGAACACGGAGTTGACAGAACTACACTAGTAAATTTATCAGGGTCACAACAAGAGATCTAGCCATTGTGCCTAGTTATCTATGATGTTTAATTGTTAACATGCTCTCTTGTATAGTTTTTGACTTCAGACATTTCTTCACACTTTTCTTCAGTCATAGTTTCTTGGGTAGCACAGTCTAGCAATTATTCCCAATAGATACTGTGGAGTCTGGAGGTGGAAGAATTTTGCAAGTGAGTTAAGCTATGCCAGATCAACCACCCAGGCAGAACTTTTCTCGAGTTGCTAGTACTGCTTAGCTTTCTAATATATATAAACAACCCCAAGATTACAGACTTTCATTTCTTGCCAGATTTTAACAACTCGATGTTGAGCTGCTAAGCACATTGAGAGCTTCCAAAACACGAGGGCAGAGAACTCCTAAATTGGTTGCTGAACACTTGTGCTTTCTTTGAAATCATGTCCAAATTTGAAGGGGTTGACCTCCTTTTCACCCAATTGCCAAGCTGTTCAAATATGGTCATATATGGACAGAATTAAATTAAATTGCTTTCCTCCAGACAAGCTTCCTCACCAGCAGATTACCGGCCTCACGGTGTGGTCAGCATCTTCTTATGCTTCTGCAGAAGTTGTGGAAAAAGGAATGCAAGATTCACAGAAGTAGAGCAAGAATATAATTTCACATGCAAGACACAGGGATGTCACCTGAAACAGGGAAGATATAAACTATACTACCATTTTCAGAAATGGTCAAACTTTTTGTTAGTAATTATGTAAGTAAATTTCACAATAACTGTTTAGAACAGGATAAGAGTTCAAGACTTTTCCTTTCCCAGAAAGATTTCCTAACCATTTCCTAGTCAGATAAAACAGATATAGCCAGACGGTTAACCTATTCCCATATGGAATGTTGTTTTGAATAATTTTAGGTGAGGAAAAGAAGTGAATTTGCCTCTTCTACCATCTGGGCAACACTTTTAACTGTCTCATTCTTATAGAAAAAGTGAACACTTTCTTCCAGCTTAGTTTAATGATGATAACATGTGAAAAATACTTGTTAGCAGTCCATTTTTATCACTATTCTAAGTTAACAGTGAAAAATATTTTCATAGCCAACATAGTGATATTTTAGAATTTCTTGCTTTGTGTTTTGATTGAACTGAGTTACAAAGTAATCTCTGAACTGCTGAGCTGTAATAAAACTGGCACAGTTCTAGGCATGCACAAAGAAATAACTGCAAGTGTTTGAGAAATTTAAAGGAAAGAGATGGTGAGTTTCTGTAGCATAGACAGGCAGAGAGGTAGAGGGAAGTTGAGAAGTAATTTTTAGAATCACAGACTTTATGTTGAATATGTAGCTTTCACTTTTCTCATTGTAGGCTACAGATTTTTTTTTAATTTTATTTTTTATTAAATCTGGTAATTGAGATTGTATTTGTGACTCATGTTGCTGGGTGTTGCCATTATGATTGATGAATTTCAAATCAACATCTGTTACATTTTCCTCCTCTCCAGTTCAAACAGATTTTTATAGGCACCTGTAGATCCCAAGATTTAGTTGAAAGAGCTGTTACAGACATCTGAGCATAATTAAGGCTGAATTGAATCCTGAAATATTATTCAGTTCATTACATTTGAAATCTACAGAAAATGAACCATTGCATTACAAAATACTTGGGTGGCAGCTTCAGAAGCTCCATCATATAACTCTTTGTAGTTGCAATATCTCCAATTGTGAACAAGAGAGAACTGAAAGCCCATTGAAGACCATCCTCTTTCTCTTGTGAGATATATACAAGTTTCCTAAAAGTAAGAGCTTTTTCTCTCCTTTTACTGGCTTTTCTCAGTTCCATACTAGATTTACCTACAACCTTAGGAATAATGTCTCTGTTAGCATTTTGAATTTGTATAGAAATAGTCTGGGTACATTAAGAAAATAAGATGTAATCACATCCTAAATTGAGAAGCAATGGAAAGTATGACAGTATAACACAAGGGTTGAGAGAGAAGAAGATCTGGCAAATTGGAATGCTATCTGAAAGACACAAAAAGAGACTTGATGGAAGTCCCATCTTCTGTGTATACCCATCAATTATCACAAAATGCTGAGGTGAGCTGAATGAGAAAGTTCTACGTCATTCAAGGAGAATACAACACACTGCTCAGCCATCCCTTTTACAAGAGGTAGAGGTGAAATGGTGTGTGTCAGAAAGTCATAAAGATTGATGGCATCTGCTGCTTCCAAATGCATCCATCTGCATGCAAACCACTTGCAGTGCGAACTGATGGAAAACAAAGTCTGCCCAGGGAAGGTACTTTGGTAGGCTTAATTTCCATAGTCCATTTACACAGCTGAAGCAAGAATGTCCCAGAGAAATCATCTGGGTCATGATAAGAATTCATAGTCACAAAACTAAATAAAAAGAGATTATTAGCTACATTGCAGTAAGCAAACAGTAAAGTCTTAAGTGATCAATACTTGACAAGAGACGTCACAATCTTCATGTATAGGTCAGGCACACACAAAGTTTTTTAAATAAATCGACTGACTTCTGGACAAGGCACATAAAATGTCACTCCTTATCTCTCAGTTGATATTTTTCTCACAGAGTAAAAAAATAAAAAATCACCTCCCTGAGAGATTTGATCGAAAAGATAGTCACTCCTGATACAAATTTAAGGGGAAAAAACTGCAATCAAGTGGAAATTTTTGTCAGTACCTTAATCTCTGATTTGTAGAAGGTTGTGCTTTGGGATATTTGGTATGTCTGAGAATTGCCACCAAAGAGCCCTTCTGTTCTTTAATGGCTGCACTAAATCTTAACAAACGTGAGCATGAAAACTATTGTGCTGTACTTGTGAGGCATATATCAAAGTTGCATTTTTTAAAGCTTGGAAAGGCAGTTGAATCATGCATGCTCTTTATGGAGCTCTGATCAGGCTGATAAAGGCAGTTCAGCTTCAATAAACGCTTTTTAAGTGAATGTTTTGGAAAGCGAATAGGAAATTCAAAGCTCAGACTGTTGCCTAACTGCTCCCATAGCACTTTGATCACTTTGCTGCTGACATTTTGTTAAAAATGTCTTGTTTTTATTAAAATGTTGGTATCCGGGGATTTAGAAAGTTAAGTGTAGTCACTGGAAAAATAATATACAGTAAAACTGAATGACATAACTTATTAAGTACTTTGTACACATTTCTTAAAAAAGAAAACTTTTTCCCTGTGGGGTCAAACACAGCTTTCCACTTCTCTGAAAAAGAATTCATATTGTTAAAGCAAGACAAGTGCAGGAGATAAATCAAACATCAGTGCTTTGCCTGAGGCAACCCCCCCTCAAGTTATAAGACTTTGCTGTGAAAAAATGTAGACATCCAATAACTTAAAAATTAATAAAATATAAAAAAAACCATAATAGACAGAGAGTGTGAATTTTCTGTGTCATGCTTCTGTTGAATATTTATGTCAGATTATTTTCTGTTGAAGGGCATCAAGGACAAACTGTCATAATTACCTTACTTTTCTCATTGCAAGAACACATATATATATGTCTTCAGCAGTGTAAAGTTCATTCTTTCTCATGTATTAGAGTTTATTTTATCTGGTAGGAAATTATCATATTAGGCCTTGAATCTGACCTCTGTTTTGTGACCCGAGACATGTATGTAAAACTACAATAGGTGATTTTTACAAGATAAATTGCAGTATAGGACCATGGATCTAAAGTAAGAATGAAATCCTCTGTATTAAACGTACTCAGAAGCTAATATATTTAAAGGGCATTGATTTGCAGCATGGACTGACTCCATTCCAGTGGAGAGAGAGATAAATTCAGTGTATTTGAAAATGACAAAGAAATCCATTTTGGATTATTTTGTTTTTAATTCTAGATGAATTAATAGTGCACAGAGGAAAGAGAATCCTGTCTGACACTGTTGAAGACTTGATCAGCTGGTGCTTTTCACCTGCAGTAGCCATTAGCCTAGTATTTCTCAGACCAGGGGAACATTTTGCATATACACATCTATGAATGTCTCAGAATAATAGCCCCTTAGAGTGCAATGAAATGGCTAGAATTTTCTTTTTTCACCTCTTTCCAAGTGTTGAGAGTGAATGCAGATCATTAAAAACTAATCCCCTAAAAAGGTCTGAGGGATCTGATTATTTTATAGCCACACATTTATTACTGATGATTTAGGCATGCATAGTCATGCACATAGCAAATATATTCCCCCAAACTAATTTAATTTTTAAATTGCTGTGTTTTGAAGACAACTTCCGGCAATATATTCTAGTGAGTACAACAGAAAAACTTTTTTTGCATTGATGAAATTTCATATTTAATAAAGATATGGAATATCTCACTTTTCCTTTAAGACATACAAGCAGCCAGGTACAAAGAAATTAAACAAGTCCAGATTTTCACAACATAAAAAAAAAAATAAAAAAAAAATGCTGTGAACAGAGGGCATCCAGTTTATAAGAACCACAATAGGAGATTCAACTCTGTGACCATCGCTTCAAAAGAAGAAACAAGCAGGTCTGGATGTTTCATATGAGAGATATAGGACATAACAGGAAGACACGGAATGCTCTGCATCCCATGAATGTGTCCCCTAAATTTATAAGACTCCCAGACTACTTTAAATACCAAAATTTGTAGTTTAATCATTCTTTCAGAATATCTTTACATTTACTGATATGATACAGGGTGTTGCTATTGCTATTAATGTCTAAGTTACATAGATGCATAGAATATTAAGATGAAATTTCATGTATTTACAGTGTAGGCTTTCAAGTTAACCACTAGATCAATGGAAGGGAACCAGTAACTCTACAGTGATATTCATCTCATCTGAAAGTAGATACCTAAAATATATTACTCAGGTGTTTTATTCACTCCAGTCAGATTCAAAATTATTTTCACAAGAGAACTTAAAAAAAAAATATTTAAAAATGTGTAATAGATATGGAATTCCTTTATGGAAGATCATGTGCTAAAAATTAACATTCCTTGTACCAATTATGAAGAAGTAGTTTCTGGCTCAGAAAGTCTCTGGGTTGCAAATTGTCAGAATCTATGAGCAAATTCATCCCAAAACTGTCACATATTCTTAACCACATTTTATTTACACAAACCACTCAATAAGTACCATTTATTCTGCTGGGGGTTTTTTGTTGGTGATTTTTTGTTGTTGTTGTTTTGGGTTTTTTTTTTGAGACATAGTTACAATGGCTATTTTCAAGTTTCTGAAGTTAGAATTATTGTAGTAAAATTAAGGATAATTATAGTGTCTTGGTTCTGGCCAGGACAGGGTTAATTTTTGCCATCATGGCTAGGACATAGAAGTTACTCTGTACCACCTCACATCATTTTCCAGAGAGTAGGGAAAGGCTCACTTCAGTGTCAGGGCAGCATGATAGCTGTTGGGTCAGGCTCCACAGTGAGAAATTCGTATGTGAATAACTTGCCTCTCTCGTACACTTTTCCTTTTAATACTGTTGTTGTTACCGTTACTGTTCATTTTCTTATCACTTTGCTGTTTTCAGCAAATTGTTCATATATCAGCCTTTACCTTTTAAGCCTCCAAGTCTCCTCCTCAGCCTGCTGCAGGGGAGAGGAATGAGCAAGCACTGCATGGTTTCAGCAGGAGCACTAAATTGGAGAATACCATTCCTAAACCACAGCAGATAGTATAACAACAACTAATAAACTCTTCAATAGTTAAAATTTTCATCTGTAAATCGACATTGAACTTATTAACTCTAAGTGGTTTATACTAACTTCTGGGGAATGGCAGCAAGAAAATTTGAAGGACCTGTTCCTAGAAACTACACCAAGGTAGAAGACACAAAACTCCATGGCCGTGTATCAACAATTTTACAGAGCATTCCTTAGGAGGTATGTAATAAAGATACGCCAGGTAGCACTCATTATGTTGCATCCTCAGCTCTATGCTTAAATCAGACACTTAACATTCATTCAGTGCATCACATGCCCTTTGGCACTATAAGGTGTGTGCAGCATACTGGTAGTTAAGTTAGTGCTGTGCTGTGCTGTGCCAAAACCTCTTTATAAAACTCTCCTCAGCCCTACCCTTATTTGAACCCATTGTTAACACTTCACACCCCCTAAGTACCAACCTATTTAAAAGTACAAAGGTCTATGTAAGTGTCACAATAAGCAATGACACCCTCATGGATAAAACGAGGCAGGCATGCAACAATGGATAGAGTTTTAGTCCTGTCTGTTCATCTGGGGCTTAGTTTCTTTTTTGGGGGTAAATCAGCTCACATCTATTATTTCCTGTTTCCCTTCACAGTGGTGGGAAAGTGTGGTGGTTTAACCCCAGCCAGCAACACAGTCACTCATTCACTGGCCCACCAGTATACTCAGGGAAAGAATTGAAAGGGTAATAGCTGGAAAACTTGTGGGTTAAGATAGAGAAAGTTTAATAGAAAAGCAAAAGCGACACAAGCAAAAAAAGAAAACAAGAAATTCACTACTTCCCAAGGGCAGGAAGGTGTTCAGTCATCTCCAGGAGAGCAGGGTCCCATCCCAAGTGATGGTTACTTGGGAAGACAAACACCATTGCTCCAAACATCCCCCCTCCTCCTTTGCACCCCCACTTTACAAATGGAGCATGATTTCATATTGTATGAAATATCCCTTTGGTCATTTGGAGTCACCTGTCCTGAGTGCATGTCCTCACAACATCCCATGGATCCCCAGCCCTCTCGCCAGCATGACAGTAAAAAAATCAGAAAAGGCCTTGGCTCTGTGTAAGCGCTGCTCAGCAGTAACAAAAACATCTCTATATTATCATCACTGTGTTGTGCACAAATCTGAAGACAGCCCTATCCTAGTCCCTGTGAAGAAAGTTAACTCTACCCCAGGTAAAACCTATAACAGAGGGTGATGGACTGGAAGTCTTTTGCTTAGTGCTTTGCAAGTATGCCTTCTTAAATATATTAACATCCAGCAAACAGTGATAACTGTTACTTTTTCTCTTTCAGTGCTAGTTGGTAGGACTGCTGAAGGTCAAGATAAATCCTACTATTGGAAAGGACAAAAGAATTTATGGAATAAAGACCAAAAAACATACTGAACAACTGACTATTCATAGTGGATTGACATGGAAGATTTTCTTCCCTGGAATAAAATTTACTATAGGCCAGGAGACTGAGATTCTACAGATTTCAGCTGGTGTAGTTTCATTATCTTACATTCATGAATCTTATTAGAAATAGGAAGAATTTAAGGAAGAGCTGCTTACCTTCAAAACATATCAGACTTCTGAGTTTCATGTGAACAAAACATTTTCATTTTGAGATTGTACTGAGATTTATTAAATAAATAAATACATAAATAAATAGACAGACAAATACATTCTGATATGGATGGCAGCCTTCTAGTAGATCCGTTCTTTGCCCTATGGATTTATTTGCTGTGACCTCTGTATATTAATTCCCGAGCATATACTTTTAATTGCATAATCCTAATTAAGTAGGGTGGGGTTCTTTTTCTTTTTAATATGAGTTATTATCTTGATTGGTGTAATTCTGTGTATTTCTGTGAGCTAGCAATTTATCATGATTCACAGAAGTATGGAAAATAAATTAAAAACCCAGTGCAATGCAAGTGGCCTACTAAGAGGATAAAATTTTATACCACTAACATTTGATTGAGTTTTCTGCCTTCTTTTCTATTTTCTATGAAAACTTTAGGTATTTTAGCTTAAACTCTACATCCTTGTCATATTGGTCCTGATGAAAAATTCTTAATCCTTGTTTTACAGCAACACCCTAGAGGAGCAGAGGAAATTAATGTTTCATTCATTATGATAGATAGATATTCCTCTATAACCTTGTTCCTTTGCCTTAGAGAATACATTAAATTTAAATGCGCTGTACAGATGCGTACTATTTATTTTCATTGACAAAATTCTATAAAATTTCTTAGAGGGTTAATTCAGCTCTTAATCATTGCTTTGTTTTGGCGTATCTTCAGTATTCCTTTTTCAACATAAAACTAAGTTGATTCTAGTGGCCTCCTTTCCCACAAATACACACCACACCACACCCCATTTTGCATAATCTGCCCTGGGTTGCATATCTGCAAACATAACAGCTAATTTTACCAGATAGGTGGTGCTATGAATCTGTGTGTTAAAGGGCAGACACCAGCCATAAAAGCTGACAGCAAGTACCTCTTCACATTTTATTCTGAAAAGCAACTGGCATTTTTTCCCCTCTATGCTCTGAGGGAGCTCACAGAATAATAGGTGAAATGTCAAGAATAATTAAGAAAAATGATGGTGTTATATAGCAGCACAAGAAATTCATCTTTTCTGCTCTGATCTTCCTGCCCACCTTCTCTTTTGCTTTTAAATGTCATCTCTGTTCTCAAATTATTTAGGATAGGCCTTGAGAGAGGGTAGAATATTTTTTAGGTAATTTGACACAGTCTTTTAGTTGAATTCCTGATGGCTATTTCTCTCCATATGCCTCCAGATAAGAAGGTTTCTTTTAATTTCTTTTCTGTGTTCAAGTGTAGTAAAATTAAGTAGTTTATTTCTTTATTATTTATAATTAAGTATGAGGGAGCACAAGACCTCTTCTTTCCTTATCCCCTGAAAATGGTTTCATATATTTTATTTTACCATCACTGCACTCTCTTTGTTCCCAGGTATATACCTTGAGAAAACTCCTACATAATCCTTGGAAATATGATGTCCAGAATACACTAATGTAAGACTATTTTGAAAGATTTAGGAACTTAGGCTTACTTCAGTTTTACATCAGAAATTTGTTGCAATAGATTTAACAATAACTACCACAAGTATCCTGCTTTCTACCTACAGGGGGCAGGATGTCAGTCTATATTTTACAGAATCATAAAACAGATAAAATTCCCTTTGTGTAGTTTTAAAAATTATTTTGTGTAGGATAAGACCTTCGTAGAAAAACATATTGCCCTTTCGCATTGGGACTTAGGTATCTGGAGAAGAAAATTAAGAGACTAGGCAGCAGGAGCAACTGACAACGAATAAGAAATAACTGTAAACATTCTACATGTGGATAGATATCACACACATAATTATTGTAATACTAAAAATACAAAACATATCTCATTTAATATTGTAGAGTTGATTATGAAGACTAAAAAGCTTTTTTTTTTATTTTTTTTATTTTTCCACTTGTGATTTTTCTCACCTGTTATTCCTGCAGAATCCTTGAACAACTCTCTTTTACCTTGTCTGCAGTTTCACTTTTTTACCTTTCATGATTCTAGCCTATGCAGTTTTGTCATTACTCTTCCCCAGATTCTGGCAATTTTCTCAGATGCATGAGCCAAGATTATGCCATTGTGTTGTATTAAAACTAGGTTTTGGATCACAGAAAGATGACTCTCAAGGAGCTTTAAAAGCACTTCAGACTATTTTGACTAGAGACTCAATTCTATTGCCTGATCATAACTGCTTAATGTCATTTGAGATGTCCTGAGGTGTCAAAGACAAAGCCATGAGACTGATGTGATGAGAGGCTCTCAAATACGAGCCAGCAGTGTGCTGAATTGCCCAGTTGGCATCCTGGCCTGGATATCAAAACTTATGTGGCCAGCAGAACTAAGGCAGTGATTGTCACCCTGTACTCAGCACTGGTGAGGCCGCACCTCAAATCCTGTGTCCAGTTCTGGGCCTCTCAGTTCAGGAAGGACATTGAGGTTCTGGAGAGTGTCCAGAGAAGGGAAACAAAGATGGGGAAGGGTCTGGAGAGTAAGTCCTGTGAGGAGTGGCTGAGGGAGCTGGGGCTGTTTAGCGTGGAGAAAATGAGGCTAGGGGAGATCTTATTGCTGCCTGAAAGGGGGTTGTAGCAATGTCGAGGTTGGCCTCTTCTCCCAGGGAACTAGTGACAGGACAAGAGGAAATGGCCTCAAGCTGCACCAGGGGAGGTCCAGTTTGGACATCAGGAAGAATTTCTTCATGAAAAGGGTTGTCAAGCATTGGAATGGACTGCCCAGGGAGGTGGTGGAGTCACTACCTCTGGAGGTGTTCCAGAATGACATGAATGGACATGACACCTAGTGCTATGGTTTAGTTGACAAGGTGGTGATCAGTCAAAGGTTTTACTCAATGATCTCAAGAGATCTTTTCCAACATAAATGATTCTATGATTGTATGAAAATAGATCAGATAATTTGGTATGTATATTTTGCTCTACTAAGGTGCAACCGAGAATCAGTAAAATAGCTTGTTTGTGATAAGCTTGAGTTTACAGTCACAGTCTTTCCCAGTTCAGTGGGTAAAAAGATGAGTTAGTAAGTGCATTTTGTAATTCTTAAACCTTGTGAAATTTTGCATTCAACAAATATAAACACAGGAAAATAAATTATTATCCTTCAATTACTGGAAGCTTTTGTTTGTAGGCAATAAACACGGCTCTGTTTGGTTAAGAAAAGATGAGGGAAGCTGGAAGTTTACTTCTGTCCTTTTTCTGCTTGGTTTTGCTACTGCTGAAACCAGTCAGGAGAAGAAAAAATTTCCTCTACAGAAAGTGTTGAAGGATTTTCTTATTTATAACATAAATTGAAGAGAAATGTTACATAGAGTTGAGTTGGACTAGAGGAGGTGGAATTGTATCTTTTGGATTTATTTCTATCTATACAAAGAGTAACTCATTTTCACAACAGCTGTGTCAGGTAGATCAATCAATGTAATTGATTTGTGACTCTCAACCACATAATTGTAACAGGACATTGTGTAAATGACCTCTAGTCACATACTGTTCAGCTTTTCTTACCCACTCAGTCAACCAGACTGAGATTTGTCTCACCCAAATTGACTTATCTGAAGTTGGACATTCAGTCTAACACTGAAGTCTAAAATGTCTTGGTAGTCAATAGTAAAAAAAAAAGAATCCAAGAAATGGGAATGCACTTGCAGTCAGCAATTAATACCAACATAAAAAGGTAATTCTTTATTACAGTGAGGGGAAATCTGAATGACTTATTTAGACTAGCCTCCTCCTTATTTTGATTGGCTTAAGTTATGTGGAACTTTTCCCACCTTACTTTCTTTAACACCTGAATATCAGGTATAACCACTCCGTGATCTTAGTATTTCTACCTTATGCATCTTCTTGAGTCAAATTTCCCAAATTACATTCACAACTGGGGAAAGAAACAGAACCTACTGTCTCATACATTTTGTCATGGGTTAAACTGTCCCCAAACAGATGTTAGAATCAGGTTCTCAAATTATGGTCTATAAGAATACTAATAACCATTTTGTTATTTAATTTTTTGACAAATAAGAATAGTACCAAGTTTGGCCTAATTAACAAAGAAAGTAATCTATACTCTAATTCTAATTATATTTATATATATATGCTAATTCTCTAATTTTTCCATTTACCAAGATAATGTATCAAGAGATAATGTACTAATAATAACACTTGCCCAGATATTCATGTCTTTGGGTACAAGCCATTAAAAATTCAGCCTATGGAGTTTTGAAAGATACAATATGAGATTGTTACATTATTTATATCAAATTTATATCTTGTGTGATTCAGAAAAAGGGATAAAATTGATATCAGCAGTACAGGGAAAAGTAGTCTACTATTTCAGAAAAAAAATTATAAAGAATGGCAGATAATGGAAGTAATTCTAATAGCGTATTACAAACTAGGATAAAGCACATACAATGAAAAGAATGTAAGTTCTCTTAAAAAATGTATGTCGAGTTTACACCTCTTACAGATTAATTTCCCTTTAAAACGCCAGTGCTCAGCAAACAGCTAAACTTCCTAGCCGGTGTTTGATCTAGATTTTTTTTTTAATTTCCTGAAACTCCATTTTTGTATATACTTAGAACTGTTCTTGTCTCCTCTTGAGGATGCTCAGCCATCAACTAGCTCTTGATGGAATTCATAAGTTTCCTAAGAAGATCATAGTAGGACTGAAGGTCTGAAACTTGTACTTTGAGTGCCTGACAGTTACTGAGCCACTTGGTAAAACAGTTTCAATTGCTTTGCTTTTTAAACAGAGCTGTCAGAGAAAGGTAATGAGGGGAGGCATTGCTCATGTTTTGTATGACAGATCTTCGGTTAAAAAAATCACTTGGGAGATTAGAGTTCAGTATTCTTAATCTAAAGGGTTGCAAACTAAAATCACTTCTCCCCCGTCCCCCCACCAGGAGTATGCCCTGATCACCACATAAGCAGAAAGAAGGAAGGAAGGAAATAAGAGAGCGAGAACAAAATGAGAAACCTTTTTCACCTCATGTTAAAGCTCTGTCACTGGTTAGTCAAGAAAGCAAGATTCATGAGCCCTGAAGGAGAACAAATGCAAATCTTCAGCTTTAGAGCTAAAAAAGTCATAGTTAAGGAGAGGCACCAACACTCTTATGAAAACCGTACCTTGTTCAGAACTGTTACAGCTATTTTCTCTGCCTTACATTCCTGACCCTAAGTCCAGGTAGAGAGACCTGTCCTGCTAGCACTTGTGCCTACCGTCTGAGCCTCTGCCCTTAACTATCACTGGCTCAATGCAGTAGGGCTTCCTGGAAACAGACAGTGATGCTGCAACTTATCCCATGATTGTACTGGTAGCAGGTCTAGCAGTGGAAGTGCGAAGATAACTGAAATTCATTACTCCTCAGACAAAAAAAGGATATGTCATTCAGCAACCAGAAAGCAGTTCAGTTCTCAATATGAGAACTTGTTGCCTTTCCACAAACATCAAGATTTTCTTTTGTTAAGGGGAGTAAGTTGAAAAAATGTTGTTTGCTCCAGCAATGTGTACTTCACATCTTTCTGCCTTCTCATCGCTGTTGTGACCAAATGTAGATATTTCAACAAATAATCTAAAAGTGTCCAACTTTATTTCAAAAGAAATTTTCTCTTCCTCTTATTTACTTATAATTTCATTTATATATTATAGGGTCTGTATCCTCATCCTATTGATTTTTCATGGTTTTCTTTAGAGCAAAAAATATTATATGAGGCAGTTTATTTAAAAAAGCATCAAAGGCAGAGTATGTAGCATATAGCAAATGCAAGGTAGAAGCACACACTGTCAAGTAATTAAATATTTAAGGTGTGTCTTTGTAAATACTACAAAAGACAGTTTCTCTTATCTGATAATGGCCCAAAACACATTAACAATACTGCTAGAAGGAAGCAACAGATAGTTAAGATGGCAGTCAAGTTCTTGGAAATTCAGTATTTGGATATTAAATGGGCAAATGTTGAAATACTGACTTGATAGGGCTGTCAGGTTAACTCTGAATCAGATAAATAAAATCTTCTTTGATAACTTCTTTTGTTCACTGTTTTAGTGTAAACAGTTCTTGAAGATGAAATTTAGAGGAGAATTCATTAAGCTAATTGAATAATCTTGAGTATTATGGGTATGGGGGATTCACTGATGCTGCAGGCCAACATAGATTTGAATTCAGTTTGTTTAACATAGCATATAAAGAAGTAGCAATGACAGTGCCTTTGCTTATTAAAATTATGTCTATCTTTAAAAGATAATAGAAACCCTCAAATTCCCATTTCCTACACTTCATAGTGTATTATAATACCTTAGATTTTAAAATATGGGTCTAAGCAGATACAGATACAATATTTCTTTTTGACCATTGATTTTTGTCAGTCTTACAGATACGCACAATAGCATTCAGTTAATTCTCCAGTCTAGATCCAAAAAATGGGTGCTTTTGTGAAATTCTGGGAGTCATCTGAGCTCCCACAGTTTTTATAAAGAGCCACAGAAAAGAAGCATTAGTCTTAGAAAAGGGAGAACAAGTGACAAACATTTATGGAAATTTCTGATCTGTAAGGATATCTGACTTGTTCATATGGATGTCAGGTGGGAGCCAGAACAACATTTGAATTCAGATTTTGAACAAACCAAAATATAGGGCTTTAGTTAATCTTATTATAGAGAGAATGGCCAGCTGTTGAGTTTGTATACAGTTTTGAATTTAATCTGAAACATTTTTGTGCTGATCTCAGAGGTATAGCAATGGCTTTGTCCTGATGACAAATAGATGACGTGCTAATGTCCTCATGGATGACCAGTCCCTGCTGTATGTTGTTCAACACTTTCCCTACAGAAGATTCTTTGCAGTGATTAATTTTGAGAGAATTACATAATAGCTAATTCCTCCACTGAAGAGTTACTCCTCCCTTCAGTGAATTGGAACATTTCAAGATCCAAGTTGCTTCAACTTACAATTAAATGTTATCCTGTCCGTCCTCCCTGTTTACCTCTTTGCCGTGGGCACAGTCATGTACCCAAACACAACCCTGTGTACTGCAGTCCTGAACAGTTAAATAGAAATGCACTTTTTGGAGCTCATCAGTGACTGAGGGACTGAACTTCATCTTTGCATTTGTGAAGATGTCTTCACATTTGCTTCAGAGAGTGGAATTGTGTAGCTTGAAACATTTAGGAATTCAGAATTTGCAAAAGCAGATAATAGTTAAAGCAGAAGATAATTTATCAAGAAATTCTCAATGTTTATTTTTATAGTTATAAATCCAACTGTGCCAGGCAACATAAATCATGATAAAGATGGAAACATGGTTATCTGTACTAATTATTTAGAGTGATCTCTGTCACAGTTTTGGTTAGGCCAAATAACTTCCTAAATGAAGAGCTGAGGACAATTCAGAATTTAGCACAGGCCATAGACTATTCCCAAAGGACAGATTCCACATCTGTTCCCAGATATGGGGCAGGGTAGGTAAATAAGACACTTTAGTTGAACAGATAGGAACATGATGTGCTAGTTTGTCTCAAGTTCAGGGAACAGTCTCTAGATAATTTTATTTATTATTTTAGTAATAGATATATAGTCTAGAACATGTAATTCTTTCTCCATAGATTGCTCTAGCACCAGAATTTTAAACCCCTTTGGCAATCAAAATGTTAGGAGAAGGTTCCTATTACTTTAATCTAACCTACTGAAAAATTGTTCATGGAGAGTGCTTGCTGTTTTCTAATGTATGTATTTATACTCTTAGTTTATCGCTGAATAGATGATCAAAACACAGGAATGTCAATTTTGAAGGTAACTTCAACAAACTGCTATTTGATTTAATTCTTATTTGAAGCCAAAATAAATATTCTCATTACAAAACAGACATAGTTTGATCTAGAAAATAAGACAACATGTTTCAATATGATCTGACTGGAAGCTGCCTTTGATCACTTAAACACAAAATTACATGTGTATAGACTATTTCAGCTCCTATGACCCACCAAAATATGAAGCTACTGCAATACAACCACTACAAATAAATCATTAATTAATAAAGAAATAATTTTGAAATTTAAATATAATATATTTTGAATTAGCAATTGAATTTCAAAATATTCTGGAGTAATAACATTTTATTTCAATTTCTAAAACACTGTTATAAGAGACTAAAAAAATTTTATAATTGCAAGTAATAAAAAGCATCTTTGTCTAACTCCCAAATTTTCTATTAGGTCTTCTTTATAATTGTATGCTGTAAGATAGGTCTAGAATGCTAATGTTTATTCACAGAGCATATGCACCACAAAGCGTATCTGTGCTAGTATCTTCTTAACAAAGATGTTAAGCTTAAGAGCTGAACAAGGATCTTAATCTGTCATAAAGGATTTGTCTCACCAGTTAAAAGATTAGCTTTAGTTTAACAGTTTTAATTGTTATCACAATTTTGGAATTGTAGACGTATATTGGAAGCTGACCTAAGTACTTTAAGGGTTTTTTTTGTATCTGGTAATACAGTGCTAATAATAATAACTTTCACTAATAACATTAGAGGTGCAAGCTTATATAAAAGTTAAGTCTTGGTCTGTTCTCCACAAACAATACAAGTACTGTTGAAGACTTTCAAGATCTTCTAAATTACTGTGGCTTTTTTGTTTGTTTGATTGGTTGGTTTGGTTTGTTGTTAGGGTTTTTTTCCATCCAAACTTTGAAGACCATAGATTTAATACTACATATTCTTCATTTGCTTTTCAATAAACCACTTCTCTTTCTCCTAAGTTTAAATCAAAATCTTGTTTTATGCTTATTAACAAGTGTATAAATACTTGTCATTTAAAGCCCTTAGAAGATTTAGTTAGATAACTCCACTGGAGACCCTTTCAGGCATATCTTCCAGTAGGCCTATACTCTCCTGTTGTAAGAATCATCTCCCATTTACCCAACACTTAATTATCTATAGGGTTTTGTTTTGTTCTTGTTTTTTTTACATGGAAGTCCTCACTGTCAACCACTGAGGTGAAAACTGACAAAAATTTGAAGGTCATACAAATAGCTGATTTTGCATTCAACAAATGAATATTGAGTTCATCGTCAGACATAGCATTACTTGCTGCAAGTAATTTTCATATCCTGAACAACTTCACATTTTAGAAATTGCAAAAGCCAATGTATAAGAATATAAGCAAAGCTGTATGTGCATTGCTTTGAACACATACTAATTAAGTAGCACAAAATTTTGTCATGAAATACCAGTCTTCATAATAATGAAAGAAATCATAGGAAAAATAGAATGCATCTTCATATAATTTTTTTTTCTAGTTAATGTCTTATTATACAGAAATAATTCCATGCTTGCAAGTAAATCTTCAGTTTTCTTACAGTCTATGCTTGAAGGTTTTAGGATGTTTGCTTCTTAATTTCTATTCAGTATGTTAAATACTTTGTGCTCTCTCCTTTCTTCAAATGAGACTGTTTTTCCCAAAGTCCTTCAAAGTACAGGAAGCCATGGTATGGGCCAAAATAATTAATTCTTCTATTTGCACAAAAACAGCTACATCAAAAAGTAGCTGCGAACAACTGTTCTTTTTACAGTTGGTTCTGCACCTGAACAAATCCCTAAAACTTCCTCCTTGGCCTCTGTTCCTCTCAATCAAATAACCTCTAATCCCAGTGGTAATAGTATTAGATTAGTCTAACCTTCAGAAATTTCAGTTTATGAATCTAAATGATGGATAGAAAAAGGAAAATAAAGCAATGATTATTCCAGTATTTGAAGAAATATTTCAGAGAAGAATTAAAGACAATCAACTTATGTTTTCTAATAAAACACTGCATCTGGATCACCTTTCTACAAGTGACCCCAAACTTCTCCAGCAGAGAAAACAGTCATTTTTCTCTCTTATTAATTGCTAAAGGACAAACTACAGTTAACGTTTGAACACAGTCAATGGACCAGTATCACCAGACAGTTATTATGAGCCAGGATAAGGTTACTGTAGAGACAGAATGTATAAATGTTAAATCAGTCACTGAAAAGCAGAATCTTACTTATACTGCATGTTTTGGATGAGGGTTTTTGGCAGATCAGTAGATACATTTCCATATCCCTGTTTCATCTGTTTCAGAACTGAATTACACACTATTTTCAGGGTGTAATTAGGATTGCATCACTCTAATATATACCCAAGAAAACAGTGGCTTTGAAAAGACGATGGCTTATGATATTGTCACTGAATTAGCAGCAAGTTTAAATCAAAATTTAATATTGTAGTTTCATAGGAAAAAATAAAGAGTTTTAATATTTTAAACAATGAAATTACACACACACAAAAAAAGAGTATTATAAGCTCTTAATTCCTTCCATTTTTCTTGCTTTAAACAGAACACTTGATAGATAAATTTGGAAGGATTATAGGAATATCATAGTTACAGTAAACATTTATATTGCACAAATGTTCAGAATTCACAATTTTATTTCTAGAACTCCACTGTTTGTGGCCTGAGTTAGGTAAACATGTACATTTCATTTTCATTACCAGTAAGCAAGAGATGAAAATAGCAATGACTTTGGTGAAGCTTTCATAATTACAGCTACTTAAAACTGTTATTAAATTAATATAAGCTATTAGAGAATTCCCATCTGAAAAAACAAAACAAAACAAAACAAAAACAAACCAACAAACAAACAGTGAATGATTTTATAACTGACATGAACCAAAAATATGCTGAAGCAAGGTAAAAAATTAGGGATGTTTTCATACCTCTCAAAATTTACACAGATGGCCAGGGAACCTGTTGGGTTTTTTTTTCCTTTTCCATATAGTACAGCACAATTATCAAACTGTATGGATGACAGGAAGATTTTCAGCTGTCTTTGAAATCTCAGGTATTGGCAACTACTAAATTTATTGGTGCACTGATTCGATTTGGAATAGCAGGTCAGTTTTCTTTATTCCATCTACTTTGAGAGGTTTAACTCAATTCCCTTCTCACCAGATCATCTTAACTTATAGTTTCCAAGTTGCATTTGCAGCTGCTGCCTGTAAATACAAACAGGGTTTCTGAACACTTGTTCAGAATATATTTGAGGGATGTTAAATGGATGTAAGTCTCACAAAGTTTTGGTCCAGTTGTCTAAACATAGGTACCTGCTTCTGTTTGATATGGCCAGTTTCCAAAGTACTGGATCAGCAGATATTATGTAGGCCTTATAGGAAATTCAAAAATTTCTGGAGCAACACCACAGGCTATGCAAGGTATCCCAGAGCAAACAAAAGACACTAGATACTGAAATTTTGGCAAATGAAACCTGTTCTGTGAGCATTTGTATTAATCAAATTGCTTCAAATATGGTCAAAGGTGATGGAAGCAATAAGAAAAAGCATCAGTAAATATTACAGAGTTTCTGAGGTTCTGTATTTCCGTCACAGGGCTTTATCAGAGGAAGGTGTATTAGCTGAGGATTAGGGGAAGGAACACATATACCTCTACCCATATCTCAGAAGGGTCAAGATGTAGATGCCTCTAGGAACCTAAAAACTGCCATTCTCATCTGAACTAAGGGTTTGCTTCAGTGAGTCCATTGCCATGTCTAGATGCACCCCACTGCATTTTCAGCTTTCTATCCAGTGTTACACAAATCCCCCATAGGTCCTATGCAGTGTCTGTCAATCAAATATGGATGTCACAGATACACTAAGCTATCTTATATGGCACTGGATATCTATTGTTAAGATGAATCAAACTAAATATCCTATAACAGGAACTTTATAAGTCATGATCATTGCCATATGTTAGTTGTGCTGAAATTCTGTTGCTTGCACTACAGAAATCACCCCACACAACAAAAATGAATCCCACTGTTAGACATTGACTAGACTTAAATGAAATTCAAAAGGTTTTACACTATGCACAGAGTTATTCCTGTTATGCATTCTTGTTTTCGCAGGTAAAGATTTAATGAACTTAAGGGTGTTTTCTGAACAGAAAAAAAAGTACTAAAAAACCCCTGAAATTTATGAAAGAAATTTTATGAGTCATAATCTAAAGAAGTTGAGTGCTATATTGTGAAAAGTGGCACACAAATAAAGTGCAAGAGAATCTAGTGGTTATTGTTGTTCAGTGACAACAGAACACAGAAAAAACCAAACCAATAATTAAAATTGAGCAAGTGAACCTTTCTTGATGTGGCTATTAATAAAAAAATAGGATTTAGTATCCCTCATAACTCTCACAAAATTACAGGTTTTTAGTTGTAAAAAGTTGTAAAAAGTCCAGTATAATATTGAGAAACAAGGGAAAGAACTCATGGAAGAACACAGACGCTGGAGATGTATGAAATGTTAAGTCCAAGGTCAAGAGCCAATATCAGGAACAGAGAATTAAAAAATGATCAGAAGTTAAAGGGAAAAGCTGAAAGAGCGCTAGGAGCTAAAGTCATAGTTTGCAAGTTTTAGACAACAGGAATTAAGCACAGGAACAGACACAGATAGCTGTTCCAGCATAAAGATAGATGCTCCTATAACCATTCCGATGGCTGATAAATATTCAGTCTAACTAGGATAAAGAGTTTCATAAAAAAGTCATTTTATCTTATTAAAGGGAATTGATTCTGAACTTTTCAGAATCAGAATCAATTAGGTTGAAAAAGACCTCAGACATCATCAAGTCCAACCTATGATGTAACACCACCCTATCAATTAGACCATGTGTCACATCCAGTCTTTCCTTAAACACCTACAGGGACAGTGACTCCACCACATCCCTGGGCAGCCAATTTCAATGTTTAATCATCTTTTCTGTGAAGAAATTTTTCCTAATGTCCAACCTAAACCTCCCCTGGCACAGCTTAAGACTGTGTCTTCTTGTCCTGTTTTGTAGTTGCCCAGGAAAAGAGACCAACCCTCTTTGGGCTCCAACCTCCTTTCAGGTAGTTGTAGAGAGACACAAGGTCCCCCCGGTCCTCCTTTTCTCCAGGATAAACAACCCCAGCTGCTCCTCATAAGACTTCTGCTCTAGACCCTTAATCATCTTCGTTGCCCTTCTCTGGACACTCTCCAGCACCTCAGTGTCCTTCCTGAGCTGAAGGACCCTGAACTGGACACAGTACTCAAGGTGTGGCCTCACCAGTGCTGAGTGGAGGGGGAGAATCATTTCCCTACTGCTGCTGGCCACACCATTTCTGATACAAGCCAGGATGTCATTGGCCTTCTTGGCCACCTGGGCACACTGCTGGCTCATGTTAAGCCAACTGCTGACCAACACCTCCAGGTCCTTTTCCGCTGGGCAGCTTTCCAGCCACTCTTCCCCCAGCCTGTACCACTGCATGGGGTTATTGTAGCCAAAGTGTAGGACCTGGTACTTTGCCTAATGAACCTCATACCAATGGTCTTGGCCCATCAATCCAGTCTGTCCAGATGCCTCTTCAGAGGCTTCTCACCCTCCAGCAGATCATCAGTCATCCCCAATTTGGTGTCATCTGCAAATTTCCCAGGAGTAGACTTGATCCCCTCATCCAGATCATCAGTAAAGATATTAAACAGGATTTGGCCCAACAATGGACCCTTGGGGACACCATTTGTAATGGCTTGCCAATTGGAAGCACCATTCACCACCACTCTCTGGACCCAGTGATCCAGCAGCAAAGAGTGCTCCTGTCCAAGCTGTGGGCTGCCGGCTTTTCCAGGAGTATGCTGTGGAAGACAGTGTCAAAGGCTTTGCTGAAATCCAGAACCTGTCTTGCATTACTACTATAGCACTCTATAATTTCATTGATTTTTGCATTTTCTCCATAAAACAATGTATATTTTCTCAGCCATGGACTATGGTCTTTCTCCACAAGTGGCTCATACACTGGATAGAGTAATATCGTTTGAAAATATTTATTACTGTGGATATTACCGTGTTGTATAACATTTCTTATGTATTTTATGTAATAGCTGGATCCTAAAGCCAGATAATTTCAAAATGGAAATTCAAGCGTGTGTGTGAGAGGGACAGTAAATAAGATCATTTCTCATACTCATAAGTCCTTCCCTAAACTGATCTGAAAGAGGTATACCAAAAATGGCAACTAGGTCTGATGACAGAGGACAAATAAAATATAGTAGGACAAACAGTAGATTGAATTTTAAAAGGCTAATGCACGTAAGAATATACAATCAGAAGCACTGTTGCCAAGAACACCTTATTCAAGTACATAAGGAGAAAGATGAAAATTATTGTTGCATCATTCTGCAGAGGAGTTCCTTAGCAAAAAATACCAAGGCTGAGCTTTTTCATTAAAATTGCCAGTAATTGCCAGATAACCAACACAACTCATACCAGCTCTAAACAGGTAAGAAGTGACGTAATAACAAGAAAATAACTGAGAGATGATATTGAAGAAAAACATCCAGGAAGAAAGTGTTTGGTTTTTTTACATTCTCAGAAATGTAGAAGTTTCCAGTCATGTTTAGACTGTGCTCATTCTGTTGTCTAAAGCTACTGGTAGTTTCTTTGTTTAATAATTTAAATATTAGCTCATTTGCTTGGGAAAGAAAAGAGGCTTTATTCTTCTTATTTATTTTTGTACCTTTAGAGGGTACTTCAGCTCTTGAATCCAGATTAAGCTGGGTTCCTAAATAACAAATTTGGAAATCTTGCAATAGCAATGATCAACTCATTTCTTTGCATGGTATATACACCCAGCATTGAGGATGTTAACTGCTATGCATTCCATTTCTTCTCTTCCACAAATATCAGCCTTTAGATGATCATCTCATTACTTTGAATTTCATTCTTGGAAGAAGGTTTCTAAGTCTTAGGCAATGCAACACTATGAATCTTAACAGTTAAAGGCATTTGCTGAATGTTTGCTTGAGAGACACGCTATTAGCATTTATCTTTGAGAACTCATGAAAGATGGACGAGGTTCTGAAGACTAAGAGTACAAAACAAAACAAAAAGACAAGATACCTGTCTCAAAATGGAAAAGAATGGGGAAATAAGTGAGAAGGGGAAAGATGCTGACCAGCTAGTCAACTTTATCTTGCGGAAAAGTACCAGAAAAAATTAATAAAATAACAAAGAGTTAAATAACAACACGTTAAGAGTGACTCCTGTTGAACAACTCTCTTTTTAAATTTTTTTTCTATGACAATACAGCAAACATTTTAGAGAGAGGAGAAGCTGTATATTTTCCATATCTTGATTTTGCAAAGGCCTTTTATGTGTTGCTATTATTAATGCCTTGCCAAGCAGCTAGGATGTATTGTATTAGGTTTTGCAGGACTCTACTAAGCAGTCAAGGCTACTTATTAATAATGACTTGGACAATGCAATAGGAAGACAGGTTTAGATGTGAAAATTACCCTAACTAATTAGAAAAGTAGCATGATAAAATAACATGCCATCTTTTAAGACTACGTTTGAAGTCCTAAAATTAAGTAGAAATAATCACCTCCACATGTACAGACTGGGAAGCAATAGATTATGTGGCAGTTACAGCAAAAGGTCTCAGAATTTTAATGGTTGAGTAATGATGCACAGAGTCAAATAAGGAAAATATTCTAATGGATATAACTACAATATTATCCATAAATTTATTAAGGCCTCTGTACCAGTTGAAAGGAGTAACCATTTTAAAAGCTCTGATACAAATATTTTGGTTTTTTGTTCCACTGCAAAAGTGATGGTCTCCCTGTCTTAGAGTCACCAAACCCATATGGAAGTCTCAGAGAACACAGATAATTTCAAATGGCAGTAATAGCTACATTTAGGCAACTGAATAAATGCTGAGACACTGACAAATAAGCTACATGTTTACTTGTAGTCAAAGGAGATGCAGCCAAGAGGGATAGGAGAGTCTGTAGGGATTTGGTTCTTTTATGTAAGGATAGGCTTGAGTTACCACATGTGGTGCCCTGAAGGTTTGAGAGATCTAAATGTGCAGGGAAGATTTGATACAAAAACTTAGAAGAGACATTTGTCATCCTGAAATCATGGAACTGGATCAGAAGCAGTGTCCCAGAGTATTTAGAATGAATGAACACCTGTGTAATTCTTTAAGTTAAACTTTTATTCTGTTGTTCTGCGTTAGAGTAGACTAAATCACTGATCTTGGTTGTTTTAGCCATATACTCAATAGCCCCTGGTGGTCTAGTGGTTAAGGATGCGGCGCTGTCACCGCCGAGACCCGGGTTCGATTCCTGGTCAGGGCCAC
>JAYRBT010000001.1:63829198-63847111 GCA_036023395.1 Myiotriccus ornatus | reverse complement strand
CCTAAAAAATCCAATGCGCAGGCTGGAAGGTGTAAAGACCTTCCCCGGTTCTTCGTTCACGAAGACTGGCCATTACTATTATATTGCTACCTTATATTTATCTAAATTAATTCCTTTAGTCTGAAGGGACCTCTTATGACAGGGTATAATCAATCAATCATGTTTTATTTGTAGTAATTTGAAATGACAAGTCATACTTCTGCATTTAAGTGACCAGATTAATTCTCAGTATTTACACGTATGGTGTTGCTGCATCTTTGCAGCTCCTTAGTGCCAAGTTCATCATTGCTATTCTTGGCTCACAGTAGCAGCAAAACTCAAATTTAGCTATCTCCATCCAAAGAAGGTGATGGAATGGAGGAGTAAAAGAATATGTCTGGTACTAAACAAACTTGCCTCTAAACATAGCCTTGATGGGAGAAGTCTTACCCATGTAAACTGTGCAAAATAACCATCTTGTTTTAATAACAAGGAGTGAGCCTGGCCTGTAGAAGACAGAACTGAAGAATCTTTCTTTGACATTTGTTTGACTGTGTATTTCAAGTAAAGAGTGACCCTAGGCTTAGACTCACTAGTACTAGTTCTAAGTACTAGCACTATGTTCTAAGGTGAATCCCATCCTAGAGTAGTAATTTGTTAAGTGTCAAAAATTACTTATCATCCACAAATTCAGGTCTTCCAGTGATGAAGAAAATATGAGGAGCTAACTTCAAAACCGCTGATGGAGACAATGAGGGGTTAGATAAGTTTTGGTGATTGTTACTTCTATACCTTCTGTATTTTGAAAGCTCCTGGTTGTATATTTGGACTAATTATAGGATTCCTGACAGACATTGTTCCCAAATGTAATTTAGAAGTAATCCTTCCAATTACATTTTAGGATATTTATACAACAATGTATTTAGGAAACTGATGTAACGGAGTATTTGCATGTACAGAAAAATCCTTTCAAGATCTCTTATAGGTTCTTATATCACTGGATTTTTTAAAATGTAAACATTAAATTTCAAATAATCAAGGTTTATCTCTTCAAGGTTTTTCTAAATTCCATCATCTTCCTGGTTTGATTGATGTACCAATACAGACATAAATTTGTTGTATGATCACACTATAAACTAGTATCAACATCATATCTCAAAAGAGAATAACTATTAATGTCCTGTTGATAATTATGGACTGTAGTTTAAAAAAAAAAAAAAAAAAGAGAGAAAAATTTTCAACTATTTTCTGACTTTATGAGATTTATTGTAGAATGTTGCTATAATGCTAGAAAATGGATAACTGACCTCTGGAATACAGAATTTTATTCAGAACAAATGGTGTCTAACTAAAAGATTTGATTACTTGAATGGTAAAAATATAAATACAGTGACATATGAAATGCAGGTCTAAACAGATTAGCCACAATAAATAAAAAAATTGAGTGTTGTAAATGTAGAAATTAGTAGTTTGGACTCCTTCAAAAAATTTTTAGATTTACAGAGATGGCTACTTCATCTATGCTTTCTGATAAGTGGGTGTGAAACTTTTAATGGAACTAAACCTTAGCTTAAGGTTTAAACCTTAGCCTTTAACAAAAGGCTTCTGTGCTCATGACATAAATACAACCATCAGGCACTAAAACAATAAACATGGAGAAATATTTCTGATCTTCCTTAAAGCTCGTTAATGGAGAATAGCTATTTGATAGGATTTCAGAATTACTGCTTGGGAAAAGCACAGTGATAAACCAACAATTACTTGTTTCAACATATTTAACATTGCAGAGAGCTTCTGTGAATGTCTGTGGCTCTGTACAGCTGGCATCATACTTTCCATCTATATTTTAGCTGGCATCATACTTTCCATCTATAAAACTGAATATAGGACTTCTATTTTCTAATCTATGTGCATATGTCATTAATTTAAGAATTAGCCAATTAAGGCATAAACCCCGTACCTTCCTTAAGTTCACTAATATTACTTGGTATTAGTCAATGTTTGAAGTTTCACTGAGGAAAATATAATAATAGCTGTTGTTTTAAGTTTGAGAGAGTTGAAGAGCTCTCAATTAATTATTTGTTTTTTTCCTCAGATATTTTACAGGCTAACAACACATATAATAAAAGCTCTTAAAATACACAGTCATCCAGTTGTGTGTTCCAACCTTAGACTCTATGGCAAGTTTAAAATTGACAAATTCAAACAATAAAATATGTATATTTAAGTGCTAGCTTACTTTGGTATTTAAATAAATAAATAGCCCTGAGATGGCTTGAAGGTTTGACATTAGAATTAATTGCATTTTGAAAGCATTTGTTTTGTTAAAATTATAATTTAGAGATAAGGACTGAAATTATCTAGAGTACAATATGCAGAAATAAAGATTAAATTTTGTTTACAGTCAAACACTCAATAATCTATTATTTTATTCCAATATTTCCTGATTTTTTTTTGTGACTATAAGTTTTGTAGAGGGTTTTTCTTTCTTATTCTCACATATGTTTATATGCAAAGGTACATGGAATCTAAGCTCAGTAGTGTAGTACTCTGACCTGAAGACAAACTATATGCCAGATTGGAAATTCTGAAGCAGCACTTGATCAGCTTTTAAAAAAATCCAGTTTTATTATACTATTAATTTTAATCCTTACTAGAATAAGAGCTCTTTCATGTATTCTCATATGTTTTCAATGCTGGTTTTGATATTTATTGCACAGTCTATTCTTAGCACGCATCAGAAGTCAGAAGACCTTGTTTCAAGTTTTAGGGAGAATGTATCATGCTCTCTTTCTGGCACATGTGAATAAAATATTTCACACTTCTTTCTAGCTGATAGAAAGAGGCTTTTCAGTGCCTCTTCTGTACCATAACAAGAAGGAGCTGTACCTGACAGCAAAAATACAAGATGAACATCATGAGTAAGCAAGTATAAAGGGGAAAAGTTGACTGAAGTACAAAGTGTTTGAGGAAATATAATTAAAACAGAGGAATGAAGTTCCCAATTCTCCTTTTAGTTTCAGACTTTTAAAAAAAATGTTGTCCCATACTTCTTTCTCTTAATCATTTTCAGTGTATTTTGGGAAATACTGAAGAACTGTGTGAGGAATCACTACTAGAATTCCTACAGGAGATGTAGAAATAGACAAAGAGTTCTAAGCAAATAATACCTGGCTGTATCTATAGGGAAGATTTATAGGTCTACAGCGTTTAAAGTCAATAAATAGATGCAATGTCAAGCTTTTTGCCATTCCCTTTTACATAAAAGTAAGTCTGTAATACTTTCAAAGGTCATGGACCGAAGAAGCAAGTATTCTTTCAGGTCAAAGCAATCACAAGCATAACGAAATGTATCAATGGTACTGGGCAACAGGGGTCTGAACTGAGAATACCTTCGATGTAAAATGAATACTTATAGAGAGCTTTGTGTTGTGTTTTAATCCATCTAAATACATAGATTAAAATGTGAAATGTCAAATGCTATGAATTCAAAAGTTAGCGTAATTCTTCATGGTTTTCAGTGTTCCTTTTGCAACTGTCCAAGAGTGGTGTCGAGGTGCTCCAACTAGGAAGTTTTCTTTGCTGTGTAACTAAATAAGGATGAAAGAAGACTTTGTTGGTTTGGTTTTTTTTTTAATATATCATGGACAACTGTTAGTCTTCTGTGACGGGAAAGTCAATCTTGAGAATGAAATTAGCAGTTTACCTTATGTTCCTAAGGTGCTAATTTTACACCACCTACTTTCCTTCTCACAGAGACACATTGCATGCAGAAAATTCATCTGTTTTAGGATTCTCAGCCCAAACACAAAAAAATTGACTTATCTCAACAAAAATGATTGATGAATGAAACCAAACTAAAAAGCACATATTTTAGTTGCTTGCAGGATCTCTCCCTAAAATGAAGTGCCTCATTGAACTAGAAAGTATATAGTTTTTCCTGTGGCTGAAGAGAGAGACTGTTGTTTGTTCAGACAAAGGACTTCATAAAATTAGGTGTTACAGCACCATCTGGTGACTCCTATTTAATATCTTATGAATAAGTGCAACATCTGTTTAGTGGTAGTATTTTTCTTGAATTGTAATAGAGAATGTTTTCTTGCTAGTATTAAGTAATAAGCAATAATAATAGAAACTAATGATTCTATTCTGATATTGAAACATGCCCAGTATTACATGACCTGATTATTCTCACACATATCATAATCCAGTGTGTTGGCTCTTTGAGCCAGAGATTAACCATTGGTCCATAAAAGCGGACAGTAAGCCCTAAACCAGAGTCCTGAGAAAAATAATGTAAAAGTGCCAAGATTTTTTTTTTTAGAGTGACAGGTTGGTGCTATGAATTTATAAAGACAAGTTCAATACATGCCACTTTAGTAGCTAGAATAAAAATGCATCTAAATTACAATTTATAATCCTTTCTTAAATGTATTTTTCATATACTTTTAGCAGATATGTCACTAGTGGTATTGAGGAGTAATGAAGGCAACATGAACTTAGTTTATCTGCACAACCAGCAACTGTATTTAATCATAGAAAAAAAATTCGTTGGAAGGAACATTTTGTCAGGCCACCCTTCTACATTTAAAGAAATCCCCTAGTTTGGCTTCCTTTGGAAAGAAATGGAGTCATTATCCAGGGGTATATGTACTAAAAAGCAAATAACCATGTGTGAAAACATAATATCTCCAAGAAGCAACATTATAGTGAAATCCCTGATGGTTTTATATATTTTTGCTTTCTCAGAGCATAATATAGACCAAAAGCTCAGGGATTTATCAGTGCTTCCTAATTACATTTCTAATGGTAAATTACTCTGTGAAAGCTAATATATGTAAGAAAAAAACATATTTAAACTCTTTATGTTTTTATCAGTCAGAAGTCTTCAGTGTTCTGTCTTGAGGTAGTAGTCTCAGAAATAGAAGAAATAATTTTGTATAAGTTTCTTGTTGATTTTGCAGATATAGATCAATATTTGCAGGGTGGGAGAAAACGAGGGAGGGTTCCTGAAATAGCAACAGTGTCTCTCCATTTAAAGTAACTGTGCCATTTCAGACTTGAAAAGAACTACTTTTAGAGGAATAACAATTTGTGAAGCCTAATACATTCTGCTGCTGTAAACAAGGCAAAGATACTTAGTTTTTCTGGAAATCTTTATACTGCAAGGTCTTAAGGACAGTAAAAGGGAGAGTCATAGGGAGTTGGGGACTCTCCAGCCTGGAGAAAAGAGAGCTCAAGGGAATCTTATCCATGTGCATAAATTCCTGATAGGGAACAGTAAAGAAGATGGAGATAGAGTATACTCAATGGTACCCAGAGACAGGACAAGAGGAAAGAGACACAAATTGAAACATAAGAAGTTTCATTTAATCATAAGGGAAATATTTTTTTCTGTGATATGATCAAACACTGGAATACGTTTCCCAGGAAGACTGAGGAGTATATAACCCTAGAGATATTCAAAACTCAACTGGATTTGGCTCTGTGCAACCTTCTGTAGGTGACCTTTTCCTGAGAAAGACAGATGGATTAGGGTATTTCCAGAGGTCACTGCAAACCTCATCCAGACTGTGATTCTGTCACAATTCATACCAAGTGTACAAAGGGAAAGGCAGTGAAGACTTTTTAATTTCACATTATGTCTTGAAACTCAAAAAATCAACATTCTTTAGGATAACTCCAAGTATGTCTTAATGTTTTCATTGGATAGCACTTTTTTAACACTTCTTTGCTCTCTCAGACTCCAGGCTTCCCCTAAACAGATTTTCCCTCTGGTATTTCAGTCAGCAAATATAGTTAGAAGATGCCTCCTCTTTATAAGTTTGATTTCCCTTGCTTGAGAAAGTTTTTCATTCAGTTCAGAGATACCTACTTTTTTGTTTGTTTCTTCTGCTTTGTAGAATCTCCAGTTACCTTTTGCATATTTAATTAAAAGAAATCCCTACATATTCTTTATATCAAAGTCATACACTCTTCAGTCCTCTTGATTTCAAATCTTCAGTTGAATCCACATCTGGGAGAGGCCTTTAAGACAAGTGTGCCAAGAGAGCAAAATTGCATCCACATAGAACATTATCAATTTATGACAGCATTTCAGAGTTGCCTGTTAGAAAAGACCACATAGTGAAAGAAGACCTCTCTTCTAGTCATACTTTATACTATTGAATACAAGGACAAGGCCTTGTTCATTGGCTCTCACAGTAAGGGAGCAGCACAGCTTGTGGTCACATGGCTAAAACTCTCTATTCCCTCCAAAAAGAGTAGTTTATCCCTGAAGTCCCCTGAAATATTCCCTGACCTGAGCTTTCCCTCAGATCACGGATAGGAATAGGCAGGGGAAATCTGTTTTGCACTAACTTTATCCTTTCTAAGGAACATACCAAATGTGAAAAAAACCTGCAGATAATTGCATACCATTGACTGTGCCTATCCCCTGTTGCATTTTGTCTGTTATTCTAGATGTTGCCCTCAGGTCCAATTATGAGTTTGATTTTCACTTTGAGAGCATGTAGCAGTTTCTCTGGAGTCATATGAAGAAATGTTTTCTATTCACACATGTTCACAGCTATGCATAGCTGAAATTTGTTCCAGTTCCAAATTGAGGTTTTTTCAGCTCAGTATGCACTGACAGAGGGAGGGGGCTACACCAATATAATAATGTGAAATCATCACTTAAAGACACATTTTGGACACATAAGTAGATTGAATTAATTTTGAACATATTTCTTCATATTTCTCAATGCCATTTTGATTTTTTTTTATTATATGCTTATCTTAAGCAACAATATGTATTTCAAATAAACTAATATCTATGCACCAATTTCTACACTTGAAACTTATTGCTCAAAAAAATCACATGAATATAAGACTACCAATTACATGTATGTGTTTAACAACCTTTGCAATTCTAGTTCCAGATAATCTGAAAAATATACCTGATATTCAAACATAAGATGTTATTAAGATATAAATAAGAGACATAGCCATGCTTATTTGAGAGAACGCACTTACTTATCTAGCTATAAAAATAAAACTGTTATTAGATGAATATCCAACGCAACTTCTCAAATGAAATATTGTTTATCACCAGTATGAAATACCTTACAGATTAAGAAAAACAAACTATTAATATTATGTATTACCTCCATTAACTTATTTTAAGTGGAGAAATTGCTTCCATTTCCTAGTGGCCCCAAGACTAAGACACTGTTAAGGCTTATATTGAGTTAGTTACATTATTTAAATAACCACTGCTCATTTTCACATTGTGCAATTTTAATTAGCTACTGTTTAGTCCAGTGTCTCTTCATTAGCATGGTGAGTAAAACTGGTGTCTTGCCTTTCCAACAGGGTGGGTACTCTTGCCTATATTGGTGTATTCCTCTAGGCCATTTTGGTTCATAAACCTACAGTGTTTGCATTATTAATAGGCAGTCCCCATGCAATAAAAGCCCTTACTGTCAAATATTAGCACATTGGATGGATTCAGTAAGAAACTGTCAGTGCAAAAATATTTTTTGAAATAAGGTAGACTCTCTAAGCATATATTATACACAAAATTAGTAAAGTACCAAAAATTATACACATAGCTACTTATAGCTTCCTTGCTTTTGTCTATTGTTTTTCCTTTTTTTCATTTTTACTGTTAGATTTAAAGCCATTTCTAGGCTCAGCTTCTGATTTTTCAACAGTGTTTAAAAGGAAGCATAAATTATGCTTTTTCAAACCACCTTAATATTTAATCCAAGCCCACTTCAAAACTCATGCATCTCTCCTAAAATTATGGATTACAATTACTGATTAAAATTATTTATTCATCAATATCAGTAAAGCAATAACTGCAATAAGACCTGCAAAAGACCAGAAGCAATAATGAGAACTTTACTCAGGTACCAGCTTGTGGCAGATTTCAGGAAATAAGCTTTTTCCCTGAAAACATACATTTTTCTTTGCTTCACGTGCCTTTCAGTGTATATATCTCTAAACACCAGTTAATTATATTGATGCCTTGCAGTTTAAAAATTTATGTGTCTTATACCTAAAGGATTTATAAAGTCAATGTGCCTTTTAAAAAGTCAACTCTCTTCTTTTTTTTTTTTTTAAGATCCTTAATGAGACCAGAAAGTCTTATAGCTGATTGAAGTTTGTTTACTCAATAAGTAACAGCTACTACAGTTTAGCTACTGAAAGTGATATAATTAACAGCTTCTGTTAACTCTAAGGAATTCTAGATATGTCAACATCACAAATGATACCAAATGTGTCGCTGAACCGCTTTTAAAACTGCACCTCAGGTATTGGTTACTGGCAATAACTCCAATATAAATGGGTAAAAAAATTTTGCTACTTTATTTAGCAAAGACAGGAATGGCAAATAATTCACACATTCTTTCTGTGAAAACTTGGTCAGAGAGAACGTCATTTGTGTAGGATATAAAGATTTTTCTGTGAAATCTAAGTTCCCTGAAGTCACCAGTGAAAATCCAAAGCACAATCTTAATGAGAGCAGAGTTCATACCCAGACTCATGGAGTTTAGGCAGTTTAGTATGAACTGAAAATTCTTATGTTCTAGTAACAACATGATATCTTTTTTTTTTTTTTTAACTGCAGTAGATAAATATCTAAACCATAAACTAATTGTAATAAATGATACTTGTGTCTCTGACTAGAGGACAAAGAATACATAACCACCTCTTCATTACCAGTCATTTACAAGGTTTGAAAGTATGTGTGATCATCCGTATGTTAAACTAGTTGTCTCAACTCTGTCCAATGGAGAACCTTCATCTCCAATATTAATTTTATCCCAGCTATGAATTTTCATGCCAATTATGTCAGTAGAGAGAGACATAATAGTCTCCTAAGGCAGATCATCTGACATAGTTGGGATGAAATTTTTTCAGGAGGTATTTATCTTTCTTCCTCAGCAACAAAATCATTAACAAATACATTAGACACCTGGCTAAACTGGTTTCTAACATTTAGGTGGCTAAAATGAAATGAGATGACTCTCATAACTATGATTATGATGCTGTGTGTGTTGCCTACAGGAAAAAAAAAATCTGATTATTGGATTCTTAATATGGGTTTCTCCATGAGAAATATATTGAGCAAATGCAACAATGAGGAAAAAGAAATGAATGAAGGTACAGTGTCTGTGTATCTATTTCCTAGGAGTTCTTTCAAGCTGATGCTAGGCATATCAACTTATTTTTATAAGCAAATGTATGTAGGGCAAGCTGAGGGATAGAAAAGAGAATTTGTAGAACAAAATCAAATAATGTTATTTTTCTTTTTCTGCCACTGTTGCACATAGTACAACTTCTGTTTGCCCATTTTATGCTGTAATAATTTTGATAGTTTGATTGCTCATATTAACTGAATAAATTAATATGATGTAATGCAGAAGTGTCCCTCTCTTGTCCAAATAGGTTTTGCCTCTCTCATATATGTAATATATATCCACTGGGTTATCAGAGTCACTATGAAGCCTGTATTTCCAGGTTGTTTTTGATATGTGCATTTCTCTTTTGTGATCAGTGAGATAACCTTAGTTCATTGGTTAAAACTGCTAGAGAACCAATCAGCACAGAAAAGGAAGCTTTATAACTGGCAGAACATTAGAATAACACTTGCAGGCCACAAGACAAAAAGATAAAGAAGTATGGGAACAAGACTGTCTGAAGTAGGAATAAAAATACAGACCGGGTCCTGGGAAAGAAAGATGAAGTAACTGAAAAAGAAGAAAGAAGTAAAAACAGCTGAGAAGTAAGTGTAAAAAAAAAAAAAGAGAAAATCAGAAGGAAAAAGGGGGAAGAGGAATGGGAAGGGTAGGAACCATCCAACAATTCTTAGGAGGAGCCATTTTTGAAAGGCTTAAACAGGAAACTACAGAAGGGAGACAGATTATATGAAGAAAAAGATATCAAGAATAAGAACTATATGAATAAAGAAAATAAAATAGGGACTTCTGGGCAATATCAGTATAAATGGGAACTAGTGAAAAAGTGGCAGTAGTAGTTAAGGCAACAGACATCAGAATAAATGTATGTATGGAGGGAATGGCTGGACTCTTCACATTTGAAGGATGCAGCTGGAATGAAAATTCAGATGATAAAGTTAGAATTTTGAGAAACAAGCAGTTTAAAAAGGCATACCTGAAGAAAGCAGGAAAATAGAATCTGTCTTGCTAAAACATGATTCCTTTCAATGTTTGAAGGGAATGCAAATGACACCAAATACCTGTGAAATCTACTGCTGGTGTCCTCCCTTGAGAGTTTTCGTTTAGAGAGCCCACACAATAGAACACTTATATTCTTAGGTATTGAATCAGTTCAAGTGGCTGAGTGGGAAGACTTTGGTTGCAGTAACAAAGTACACAACTTATAATATTGATTTGATTAGCCTCTTAATAGAGAAGGGTGTTACACATTAAAAATTCATGTTCACAGAAAATTAATGGTCAAAACTCAAGCAATAGGATGGCAAATACCTATTAAGAAAAGAATATAAGGTTCTCCATAAAAAACATGTTTTGAAGTTCATATCCCTATGGAGAGTTTAATTGTACTTCTTGGCAGGAATTTTATTATATATACTTTAGCGAATACAGTTGTGTATGTAATGTAGGCTTGTGTAACTAAGTAGCAAAAGAATCCCCAAACCTTCAATCAAATAAACTGAAGGTATGGTAAGATGTAAAAGCAAAAATTTTTAGAGGGAGAAAAAAAGGTTCTGTGGTTAAGGTATTTTATTTGTATGGCAAAAGCTGCATCCTTTATATATTCTGTTTGCAACTTTCTATGACTTTAAAGAAGACTTTACATTTGGTTTCGGTTCAGGTTCTTGTTTTGTTTGTTTTGTGTTTTTTTTTTTAATCAGTACACACACTGACACCTTAGAGTCTTGTTTTCATCATATTCACAGCTGCAATTAAAGTCAATGGATGTGTGCTGTGAACATAAAGTCCAAGAAGAAGCTGATTTTCTTTCAAGACTTATATTGTCTTGACCTCAAATCAAGTTTGAATCAAGTTTGACCTCAAATATCAGTGAATCTTTTCAGTCTCTGTCTAAGCTCATCATTTAAGACAATCTCTCTCTCACTATGGAGTGTATGGAAATAATTAATTTTTGGATCATTCAGATTCTAGAGGCATAAGCATTACAGGAAAGTCCATGAAAATAATAATTAAATATACCAAGTCTATTTAAGAGGAAATTTTAATATTATGCTGTAAATATGCGACTATGACATTTAACAATGAAGACAAAAAGTATCAAATTGCTGTCCATCTGAAAACTACTATCCATTCACTGTATGAAATGTCTGAGATTAAAATAATTTAATAGAATGATTATAGTAACTGTGTTATCCTGCTCAGAAGGGATAAAATTATGATTTAGCATGTAGTTCTGATTTCTGAGAGTCCATATTTTCCTTCTCAATATTGCTCTTTTGTTATAGTTTGGTTTGTTAAATGCTTCTAACTCTGCTTCCCACTTTGTAAGCTTTCCAGCAAATACAGAAATCACCTTTTTCTCTATTACTTTTAAATTGCAAGAGTTGTTACATATTCCTCCCCTATTGCCTAAAGCCCTTGTACTCAAGTTGTTCCAAAGTATTGCTTTTCCTCATTTTCTGGTTGACAAAGACTTGAAGCTAATATATTGATGTGACCAGAAATTTTACAATTTTTAAGCTTGAGATAATGGGAAAGTTTCATCTAACATTATCTTTTTTTTTTCTTTTTCTTCTTCTATTTTTTTTTTTTTCTGTGTAAAGTCCTAGAAATAATCCAGAAAGTGTTTATTCTTGCTTGGCTGTTGTTTTTTGTTTTTGTCCTAGTCATTGTTTCTCCCTTAAACCAATAGGTTTATTTTTTTAAGAGGTAAACTTCAAATAAATACAGGAAATACCTAGAAGACTTTTCCCTGAAAAGGTTATTTGCTAAAAAATTTAAGCATTTATAACTAGAAGATAATTTTTTTTCTGAAGTGTAATCTGCAAACCCTATTTTATATTCTAACAGCAATGATATCCCTTCATATGTGTACATTAAACAGAAATGTTGTGCTTTTTTTCCGTATTTGCAAAAGGTTCTCACTAACACAGATGATATGACTGTTACAATTATGCAATTTAAAAGTATCTGTTGACTAATTGCATTTTACTTTTGGCTGTTTTCATATAGCTTGCATTCCCCTAAGAAAGCAATAAATTTTACGTTGTAACACCTTATGCAAATACAGCATTTTGCATTCAGATCTATTATACAAACAGCTGTGAATATTTATATTGGTGTTAATTAAGTCTGTGACGGTATAAATTTAGATAAGGAAAGCTGACCAAATCCCAAAGTGCTATGGGATTTTTAACATGTGTCTGAAAAAATAAACAAAAACTTGCAAATGAAAGTGTGGCATAAGATCTCACTCTAAAGATAGTACCTTTATGACATCCAACCACTGAATCCTCATTACCAGTAGCCTGGAATATCATCATGGCTATCAGCTAATACAGTAAGAAACAAAACCCTCTTGTTCAGGGAGAGGAAGATGAACAACGAAGTCAAAACTGACACTCCAAACAAGGAACTAGATGGCACAACCTCACCACAAAGCATATTGTAGAAGTAAATAACCTCATTCTTTAACAGATTAAAGAAGGGAGGAGAAACAAGGGAATTATTCAGTGTCACTGTCCTCAATAAAAAATTAATAGCTCAAACTTCAAGTAAGAAATTGCAATACCAAAAACTTTAATGGACTTCCCAGTATTGAAATTAGACATACTATAATACATTATATATATCAGATCCAGAAAACTGGGAAAATTTTGGAGATTATCAGTGCAGATACTAATTCACCTATTTAAAAAAGCCAGCACCAGATCCTCAGAAATATTTAGCTCTTCTACTGAAACCATAGTGTCCAGTTTCCATTCCTTTAAATTTCACTCATCCTTTCCAGTGTAGAAATCTTCCAATGTAAATAAGTTTATGTGGATTTAATACGTATTTTCATATATTTCAATGCTGATTGTATGTTAGCCTACAAAACACTGAGCAAGGAAGGTCCTGTATTCCAGTTAGTGAGTTGTACAGTAACAAGACTTAGACGCTCATTAGCTCTCAAAAGCTTCTGTCTGACCAATGCTGATAAGATGTATCAATTTCTTGAGAGTATATAAGCCCTTAGTGGTCTGGATTGCATCTTTCTCCATTTAGTTCTGTCTTTTTTCAAATCCTTGGCACAGATTCCAACCAGGATATGGAACTTTGATCTTTCCTTACAATTTTGGCTCCAGCTTCAGACTCACTATCTACACTGCTGTGGTAGAAAGACAGGAGGTGAGCTCAGATGTTGGACACTTACCCACTTTGAGCACTCTGCTCAATTATTAATCTGCTCTCAAGAGAGGGAGGGGATAGCCCTTCAGCAGTAAGAATATGAGCCAGTTCATGTCACTTGGCTTTGAGGTATAGTTAGATTCAAAGACCCCTTTATTTACCAGGAGTGATGCAGCTGTCAGTATAGCAACTGGCTTCTCAGGTTATCAAGTTCTGTTTGCACTGACTTCAGCATTGCCTATTCCATTTTTCTGTTCATACCAGTCTCTGACAGGGGGCATAGACTCCTCTGTGATTTTTTGGAAATGATGCACTGCGGAAGGAGTAGCGACATCTGAGTCATGGTGTTTCAACTCTGAAAGGATTTCTGGCTTTCTTTTCACTTTTATCGTAAAAGGAAAAGTTCGGCAGAAAGTAAGTCAGAGAGACTTCCCAGATTCCTCTGATCCTTTTAAGTAATTGTAACAGGATACACAAGTTTTCCTACACTATATCCGGAACAAGAATGCAGGGGGAAAAATGGCTCAACAAGGGAAAATCTGTATGAAAGTCCTGCATTTCAGTCCTTAGACTAATATCAGATCAACTCTCTTTTTCCTTGAGAACATATCAGGCATAAAGGAATAAATTTAATCATAAATCAGTAGACTCTAACTGTTTCGGGAGACAGACCAGCGACGGGGAGTTCTTGCCAGCCTTGTGGGATGCTAAAAATAGCAAAGGCAAGGTCTGGAAGGTTAGGTTTGTTCCCACCCGAGGCCCCAGAAAGAGACACACAAGACAGTACTTGAACACCTTCACAGCCAAAAGCTGATCAAACTTTATTGACAAAATGGAGGGATTTTTATACCCTTTGGGGTGGAAAGGACTAGAAAAAGGGGTGGAACTTAGGCGGAGCATGCAAATCCGCTACAACTGATTGGACAAAGGGTATTACATAAACATTAGAGGGTGTTAACTGGGGAGGAGAAAAATGGGGATAATAAGATTGGATGATACCTCGGGGTACATCAACCAATGGGGTAAGCTTTGCCAAGCCTGACAGGGTTTATCAGCTAGGGGATAAATGCATATGCATAGGGAGGTAGGGCAGCAACAGGGTAAAAACTGGGATTGGTGGAACAGTTGTGGAGCTGTACCTTTGCTCCTAGGAGCTGGATCCATGGCAACCACCTGCAACATATTGCAACACGAGGCTTCAACCCAGCAATGGGTGCTAATTCCAAGTCATGTAATACACAGTCCTTTTTACCACTGCAGTTCTGGTGTCCATTTAGTCCACAAATCTTCTTTCCGTTGTTCTTATAGTAAAATTCCTCAAAAGCCATCTCCAACATATAACCAATAAAAGCCTTATAGTATCATCAATATAAGCATGGAAATTACTTCAATACATCTAAATACTAGAAGGGGGACAACTCTATTTCAGTCATTACCAATCTAAATTCTTCATCAGTGATTTACTGGATGAGTCCCAATAATATAGGTAGTACTGCAGAGAAAGAAATCAATTTTACAAAGTTAGATAATTTTTTTTCCTGTGTTGTATACAGATAGGTTTGGGGGGGGGGTGTTTTGTTTTGTTTGTTTGGCGGTTTGTTATTTTGGTTTTGGACTAATAAGTAATACACCAAATTCTGTGGTGGAAGGAGTACCATCCAGAGGGACCATGACAGGGTTGAGCAGGGGGGGCTTCTGTGAACCTCATGAAATTCAGTAAGGTAGTGTTCAAGATTCTATCCTCTCTCTAGTTACTAATGATAGGATCCAAAAGAATGGCATGAAGCTGTTTAGGTTAGGTTAGGGAGGTTTAAGCTGGATATTAGGAAAAGGTTTTTCACCCAGAGGGTGGTTGGGCACTGGAACAGGCTCACCATGGAATTGGTAAAAGCACCAAGCCTGACAGAGTTCAAGAAGAAGTTTGACAATGGTCTCAGGCAAATGATGTGATTCTTGGGGCAGTCCTGTGCAGGGTCAGGAGGTGGACTTTGATGACTTGTGGATTCCTTTTAACTCAGGATACTTTACGCTTCTGTGATTATATGCTTTGATGATCCTGCACCCGGGTCAGGGCAATCCCAAGCATAAGTAGAGGATGGGGGGAGAAAGGACTGAGAGAAGCCTTGCAGAGAAGGACTTGGGACACTGGTTAATGAGAAGTTCAACATGAGCTGGCAATGCATGCTCACAGCCCAGAAAGCCAACTGTATCACTGCACCAAAAGAAGTAGGGCCAGCAGGTTGAGAGAGGTGAGTCTGCTCCCCTACTCTGCTCTTGTGAGACCCCACCTGGAGCTCTGGGTCCCCAGTATAAGAAGGACATGGACTTGTTGGAGTGAATCCAGAAGAAGGCCATGAGGATGATCAGAAGGCTGGAGCACCTCTGCTATGAAGACAGGCTGAGAGAGTTGAGGTTGGTCAGCCTGGAGGAGAAGGCACCAGGGAGACCTTATAGCAGCCTTTCAGTACCTAGAGGGGGCCTACAAGGGAGATGGAGAAGGACTTCTTACAAGGGCATGTAGAGATAGGAGAAGGGGGAAAGGCTGTAAGCTGAAGGAGAGCAGGTTTAGATTAGATATGAAGAAGAAATTCTTTACTCAGAGGGCACTGGAACAGGTTTTCTAGAGAATTTGTGGATGCCCCATCCCTGGAAGCATCCAAGGCCAGTTTGAATGGGGTTTTGAGCAACCTACTTTAGTGGCAGGTGTCCCTGCCCACAGCAGATGAATTGAAATTAGATGATCTTTAAGGTTCCTTCCAACCCAAACCATTCTATGATTTTAGAAATAAAGTTCCCTCTCATATTTTAGTCTTTTCTCTTTTAGCCTGTCATTTTCAAACGAGTGCCATAAATGATATTCAAAGAAAGTCTCTTTTCAAAATAACTGATTATATATTCAGCCTGCTGAGTTCAGGTGTTTTATATACTAGTTTAAAAAGGAAAAGCACATTTTAACTCAATCTTTGTTATGCTTAAATTGATGCTGAATATGTGGAGTTGGAAGGGAAACAGAGTTAAAGAGATACAGAAATGTTACCAAACAGCTTTACACCTTACAGATTATATGTTTTGACAGTTATAGTACAAACCAAACCCAAACCCAAAACCCAAAACCTGACATCATCAGACAAGTATTAGAATTTTGTATTCAGCAAGCAGCAAGGAAAGGATCCTTGTGATTCTTGCATGAAGATGAATCATGAGTAATTACATGAGGTGTGTAGATTCAGAACAGCACAAAAACCCAGCATAGGTTGTTCATACTTTCTCACTGACTGTATGCAGCAAATGATATTTAAATAACATGCTTTGTCATCCTAGGATAGCAGTTCCCAAGTCAGTCTTTGGCTGCCACAGTCCTCCTTTTCCTTCAGGAGAGCAAGACTCCTGATTTGAAATTTAGTAGAGAAAGGAGGTTGGGAGCCAAGTGGAAGATTAATCCATACAACCACAGTACTCCTCAGCATAGAAACTGGCCTTCAGCTCTGAGCTCAGGGAATTGTAAGACACCATTCCTCCCTTTCTCCCTTTAGCATAGAAGAAGCCAAGTCCTTTGTCTGATCAGATATCCCTCATCTTCAGACAACTGGGGAAAGAAATATCTCACTATTAGTGAGGTTTTTAACTTAAATAAAAATTCATTACTTTTAATTGTCCTTTTACCCACCATTAAAAAGTCTTATATAACATCATCAGCCTTCTAAGAATTCTGAATGAATCCAGTACTTTTGCAGATACTACAGGACGGTGAATGTCTGAGACTTTATTGCTAATATCTCTGAAATTCTAGTTTATCCATTCAGAATAAGTGAGCTTTGTTTTAGAATTAAAATAATTTATACTATGTCTTTATTGTTCCCCACTATTTTCATCACTCTTTTACTGTGTATTCATTCAGGATTTAAATTGTTATATAGGAAACTAACGGGGGTATTAATAGTTATACCACACCTAGGCACATTTTTCTGGAGGTCAAAAGAATGCAGCATTTGGCATAACACTGCAATTGAGATGTGCTACTGAACACCTAGGAGTGCTAGACTGCTGTAACAAATTATACAGCGACTCATTCTACACACTTTTTGTAGCTCTTTACAGTTAAATTCTCAAAGCAATTATGTTAAATACTTGGAAATAGCTGGTCGAAAAATTTTTCTCCACAAAGAAATAAGAAAATACAAATGAATTTGTTCTATTAGTATTTATTGTTTTCTTGTCATTAACATTGATTTTCGTGTTGAAAACGGACAATCAAAATACAGATTATAGAAAGAGGATTGCAAACTGTCTAGTAGTACATACAGTACGTCCTTAATCTTCAGGCCTCTTACACAGATTCCTAATATTACTAGATCTGTTCTCTGTTCTTTGAGTCAGTAGAGCCCACAGAGGGTTCTTCTCAAGCCCACATGTTTTTGGCATGTTATATTATGCAATTACTATTTTCCTTATTATGATGCTTTGATAACTTACAAACATAGAAAAGTTTCATAATTGTGACATCCTGTTGTCGTGGTTTTGCCCACCAGCCCGTCCCTGGGGCTGTGAATGGTTTTGTCCAAGTAGATTTCCGGACAAA
>JAYRBT010000001.1:63755953-63829098 GCA_036023395.1 Myiotriccus ornatus | reverse complement strand
TTTTTATTTTGCTAGTAATAAATGTTCATGTTATTTTCTCAAATCCAGTCTCTTTTGTCTGCATAAACCTTCTCTCAGCTTAAAGTAATTGTGTGGGGGGTGTGTAAGCAAATTGACCCAAGGCAAAACCACGACAACTGTATAATAGGTATATATTGCATAATAATATGATGTATTACTGTATATATATATATACACACACATATATAATATACTGTATGGTACAGTAAAATTTACTTAAAGCTAAGATACTCCCATCTATCCACTTAGTTCCTCTCACAGGCATTTGTAGTTATTGGATGATTCCTATCAAATGTCTGACTTAAGTGGTCAGAAGTAAGCTTAAGAGACCTGAATTCTCAGGAGGAGATTATTATCCAATTTAGGCATGCAAATGAGGTACTTGAAGTTAGATAGTGTGAAAAATTACACTATGCATTAAAAAACCAAAACAAACTTTCTGATAGACAGACTTTATACCATAAGGCACAGTTCCTTTCAAGGAAAAATTTCTGTAATGGTTAACAGTCACTGAGAACTCTTGGTATAACTTTACATATAGAACAGCTGGTACACCCCCACAAAAAAAAGGACTAAAGAGCTTTGTCAGTCAGAAAATGTAAATACTTCAGTTAGAAAAAGTTCAGAACACTTACTTTTCCTTCTTTTATAAACATTTCAGCTAATTACTAACAGCTTTAAAAGCCTCATTTTATCCCCAAAGCATTCTAGAGCTGGAAGTCTTTATCTAGGTTTAGTAGCTGTGGCAGAATGCCATTTGCACTAAGTGATCAGTGAGAAGATGTCAGCTGCATCTGATGTCATAAAACAAGAAATGTCCTAGAAACTCTCTATCTGTTCGGGCTTAGTGCAAAATCTCCCACTGAATGAGTAAATAAATACTTCTATTTGTTTCAAGTAAAAGCATATACTTAATTTGTGTCAAAATATTCTCTTAAACAGGTTGCTAACTAATCCACAAAGGAGTGTCTTGTCAGTACTCAAAACTGAAATGTATATGGGGAAAAATTAGCAGATTGTGCATGTCAAAACTGCTGGCCTATATTTTAATATGGTTTAGCACTTATCTGAAATCCCTTTGGATTAGACTCTCAGTGACAAATTTCCAGATAATGTGGTGTCATAACATTCATAACCTTCATTAAGATACAGAATTTCTATTAATAAACACAGTTAGGACTGGCTTTCCAAAAATCTCTGTGGTAGGATCCATCTAAAGAGTTTTTTTGAGACAATGAAGAGATTTCCTCACATGTCATATGATCTATGTATCTAACTAACTAACAGATGAAGACTTTTCTTCCATTTCCAAATAAAAATCTTAATTCTGGGTGAAAAAAATCTGGTAGGGAAAAGCAGCCTAACACTCTCCAAGGTCTGGTATGTTAGACCTGGACTGGTGTGGGAGGCCGAACACAGAAAAGTGTAAAAGACTAGTTTGACCAATAGGAACACCCAATCCGTGATTTTCTTACCCATGAAATCAGTAAAGGCTCTCAACACTGTCAAGATTTTTTCCTATGGTTTCCTCAGGATGAAGGACTCGGGGTGCTATAAGCATGTCAAATTTGATTGTTTGAAGATCTAAACCCCCTATTTCATAATGAAAAAGTGATAGATTTATGATTCTACTTATATTCTTTTACATAACTTGCACCACTGCAGATCACATAAAGAAAAAACAATATATTTCCTGAACACTGTATCTTAAAAAACCCACCCTGCTCAGAATGCTTGATTATCAATTCTGTTCTACATGTGAGAAAGTACTGATTTTTTGTTTACTATTCACCGGTTTGTGAGCAAGTATGGGGGTTTTTCTCCAATAAAAATAGCCAGAACAACATGGACATTTATACCACAAGGCTGCTCTAAAATGGACTGAGTTGACATCAAGCAGGCCTTGGTAAAATGATTTCTGAGCATACTGGGAGTAGGAGGGATTTAAAGAAAAGGAGAAGTGGGATGAAAAGGAGATACTGAATCCAACTGAAATGCTTCAGTTCTTCAGAACTTAATCAGTAAAATAGCCTGTATTTTAATAAAGCTGCAGCAAATTTAAAATTGAAAAATGTCTTATTAGATATTTCTAGAGTCCATTATTTAATTTTCACTTATAAGATTATCCCCAGTCATATAGATATAAAATCAAAAGTATTATATTGATTTATTTCACTCAAGAAAGTGAAATATGTGGTATTCCAAGACATAAACAGAAGAAGAAAGGTGGTTTTTTGACATATATGAATATTTAGCAGGTAATGTCAGGTAGGCACTAATGACTCTGTAAAGCTTCTAGCATCATTCAAGCGTAACAGTGAAGGTTGGGTTTTGACTGCTCTATTTTTTTTTATTGAGCAAAGATATAGGTAAGTTATTTAGTATCAGCAAATCTTGCACAATGTGATGACCTGCAAATGAATATCAAAAACTGTAGAAGTTGCATGCGATGATAAGGATGTTCCCCACGCTCTTGTGTTTATTTAAGCAAATGTGGCAACTAAGGCAGCTTGCAAGACACAGTCTCTCGCTTCTATTGAAAGAAGGCAATATCGTGGGCATCCCATTGATCTTGGGCGTGAGAGAGTCCTAGGTTTTTGACAGCTTTGTCACAAACATCCTAATTGACCTTGGAAAAGTTTCTTAGGTTGTAATATGCAAAGGAATATGGCCATTCTGTTGCGGAAAAAAAAGAAAAATAAATAAAAAAAATAAATCCTTAGAAACTCTCAAGAAGTTAGCCACAAATATTCCCCAAATATCCAAGTTCTGTTTCTGAATAAGTCCAGAATCTTTTTCTCAATTGCAGGTCTCAGCAGCTGAGCCTTCATTTCATCTTATCTATTTGATCAGGATTCACAGAGTGGATATGGGTTAAGCAGACTCTTCTGAAAATCATTAGACAGTGTTTCACTGCCTCAGGTGCAAAGCAGAGCAACAATGCTATATTTTTCTGTGTTTGAATATGTACCACATCATAAATTCTTCAGGATTGTTCATTAGAGGCATTCATGTGGGGTTTTAATTTTAACTCTGTTATGTCCCAGTTTCTCTTATTGGATTTTTTTTTTTCTTCTGTATAAATATTTAAGTATCAGTTTGGGACAGAAGGTGATTTTAAAGTCTCATTTCTTCAGGCCTACACATGGTAAATGTGGGAATGATAGCTTATGTGATCTCTGGACAAGTTATTGCAGGCAATCCATATTTTAAAAAGGTTATCAAAGCTTTTTCCATGTGAAATAGAACTCTGAATGAGTATGGCACTAAGACATAGGCAGTTGTGAATCTATCCATAAAAGGAAGCACAAAGGTTTTTTGTTGTTTTTTTTTTTTTAAACAATACAAAAGTATATGCTGACTATAAAGGCTTACTCAATATCTGTATAGATTGATAAACATAGATTTATGTTGTATCTAACATAATCCAAGACATTTTTTGAATTTACCTGATAAAATATTCTGTGCCCTGAATTATGTTGTCTAATAGATTAAAATGTTTTATAAAATTCTCAGAATTCTCAATAACTCTTTCGGAGAATCAAAAACTGAGGGCATAATAGCAGCAAATCAAATATGTAACACATCTGATTAAAAAGCAATGAAATCCTGGAAATTATTTTCCTAACACATGATTTTCCTTTGAGAAAATTGTTTTAAACAAACAGAGAATTAAAACTTTTGCAGGCAGAAACTTGATGGAGTTTTTCTTTCCACTTCCTGTGGGCATTTGTGTTAATCCTTAGAATGTTAGCTGCCATGAACATAACTAAATATGAAAATGTGTCAGGCATGTTTGAATAATATCAAGGATTTTTTAACAAATTTGATATAGTGAAGTTTGCTGTAGTTGTACTTTATAGGGCTTTAAAACAAGTTTCAAGCAAAAGCAGCCATGCTGCAGATCTGTATCATCCTGATCATCGCTTTTGTATTTACATACACAGATTACATCTGCATATTTTGATGATCTATACATTTTAACTAAATTTTATTCCACATGAATGTTTATGTCAAGTGAACATGAACATTTTAAATTCCAAATTGTCTCTAAATTATTGATTTCAGGAGTACTGTGAGGTTTTCTTGCATTACTCAACTTTATGTAAAATGGCCAACTAATGACAATGTTTAATTCTGAACTCTGTGTTCCATTAGATTTATAGAGCTCTTTCAGTTCTAAGCCAGAAGCACAGATATGACTTTGTAAAAAATTTATAAAACATAAAATTTTATCATTTTGTTAATTTCTTCATGATAATATAGACATCTTCACATGGGCTGCAGTATTTCAAAATCTGAGACTATTTTTGGTTTAGTAATTTTAGAAGGCATTATGCTTTTATGAAATATATTTGTAACCAAAAATGACAGACCTGGCCTCATCAGTCAATTTAAAGATAATAGCAAAATGGTGTTTCTGAAATTACTTCTCTGAAATATTAAAGCACAGAAATGTTAACAGTAACATTCCTTCTTTTCTTTGTGATTACTCTGGACTGCCTAATTTGCAAAGAATCACACAATCTGAATTTACCTTTGATAAAGAATGCAAGACACAGATTGTTGCTTTTTGTAGTAAGGAAGAAGGTACATATTATTCTTCTTATTGGAAGAATAAATGATGCCATCAAGTACTCACTGATGTGAACTGAGACTGATTATAAGTAGGATATAAAAAGAAGACTTGCAAGGAAATGGAATTTCAGGAACTTACACTATTTCCTCAAGAAATGAGAAAAATGTAGTCAAATCTTTGAGAACTGACTTGTACCTCAGGGACTCATACTAGCAGGAGCATTTCGGGAATTTTAACATATCGACATGGAGAGCTTACTTTTCTCAAATAACAGGCTCTGCTTACATAACCTAACAACATTTTAGGATTCATGCGGACTTTACCAAATGTGGAACTTTATCCTAGGAAGCAGTCAGTGAAGTCCTACAAATTCTGATATACATGGAAACATGTAAAACCAATATATACAGAATCACAGAATCACAGAATATTTCCCAAGTTGGAAGGGACCCACAAGGATCATTAAGTACAGTTCCTGGCCCCACACAGGACCATCCCCAGGAATCATACCATATGCCTAAGAGTATTGTCTGATATACAAATGGAGGGAAAGAAAAACTTCACGATTTTAAAACCAAAACCAGGAGGTAAGTAAAGGTGTGATATTTCAGAAGATTTATTGTGGGTGTTCTGATTGAGAACTATGTTAAGACCAAACCCAAACAACTAAAATACTAAACTAATAATTCAAACAGTTGGATAATAAATTAAACGAATAAAAATTTCCATTGCAAGATGGAAGGAAAGGGAGACAAATAGAGAGGGAGAGGAAGGAAAAAGCACCTAACATAGCAATTGACTATAATTTTTTTTTCCTCCACAGTTATGAAATAGAATTCCTCAAGGCAGAAGTCACTCTGGAGAGGTATGTTTAGGAACTATACTAATGGGACCTTCCTCTAGTCCCCAACAGCCAAGCTTGGATTGCAGTAGTTATCTCTGTAAGAGTCTGAAAGAAAGAAGCAAGAAGAAAAATTACATGCATATGGGAGACTTTAATTTTCTGATATTCCTATAAAAAACAATGCCCCCATTGGTATTGGTAGGTCTTAAATATCCTTGAATGTATCAGCTGATAAACATACGTACAATATAGTTTATGAAGTAAAAAAATGTTGTTTTTTTTTTAATTTTTTACTTAGAAAAGTAAAAAATGCTAATTTAGAGTTACTTTAAGTAAGCAGCAGGGAGGAGCCTGTACAGAGCCTAGTTGAAAAAATTAGCTTTTTTCTGTATCGAGTAATAAAATTATTCAATTCAATTTAAACTACAAGAAAAACAAAAAGAATATATGGCTAAGGTCTGGGGTTACAGGAGACCAAACTTTGAGAAACTAAGAAATTAGTTACTAGCGTTTACTGAACGAAATAGCTCAAGAATTTGAACATAGTGGATGCATGGAATTAAGTCAAAGGTGCAATTTGAAACTTGCACTGCAAGCAAGAGGAAAAAAAAATCTTAAAGGAAAGGGCTACAGACAACTGGAAGAAGAAACAACTGACATAGGATATGAAGAGTATATAAAGAATCTAAAATAAATTAAAAAAGGGATTGATCAGCAAGAAGAGCTATGTCTCAGAGGTCAAAAAGGGTGAAAATAACACTAGAATGAACAAAAGCTTAGTTGAGCTAAAACTTGGAAATAAAATTAAAACAAATGATGAAAGTTCTTCAAACACATAAATAAATAAGGGCAGGAAAAGAGAAAACTCAGACAGCTATACATAAAAATGTTGAGAAAGGAGCTAATTTTAATATGACAGCAGAATCAAAAACACTGTAACAGTGATAAGGAAAATGAGTAAGCAATCTCTGATCAATTAATAAGAATGGAAGTAATATAAATTATTATATCCAAGGCAGAAACAAAACTTGAAATGCTTATACCTAGATGACATATTCTATAAGCTTTGAACCCCAAATATGAAATAAAGATGTAGATAAAACTGAAAAATGAGTTGCAAGTAATTTCATCTGACAACATTACAGCAAGTGCTTTTAAAGACTTCTAATACCTATAATGCAGAAAATTAGCAAAAGAATTAATAGTAAGCAACAACAAACCAGATGAAATAATTTGTGAATCATAAGAAATTGTGAAGGAATTCACTTGAAAAAATGCAATGTGATATAAAAACAGCATCTTCCCAGAGTCCAAAATTCTTGTATTTTCGTAGAATTACACCTTGCAGTATACAGCTTCACATTTTGAGTACATTTTGTAGATCTACCTTAAGAAGATCTATTGATCTACACAATGTAGTTGCTTTGGAAAAAAAGTAGATCTTTCAACTTTTTATGATTCGTGAGTTCATTATAAAGCAAGGCTGAATTTTTTTCTCTTTTATGATGAAACATTGTGCAGTAATGAAGTACCTCACAAAAGCAGGGCAGTATGTTTGATCTTGGATTGTGAGAGTTAACCTTGCTCTTTATGGCATTTAAGACAAGTCATGATGCCACTCTAGGATGGAATATTGCTGTACAGGGTGATAACTTCCTGTGGCCAAGTTGTTGGTTTATTGTCAAGTGTTGTGTAGTTGGGAAATATACTTACCTGAGAGAAAGATGTATTTTTATAAATCCTTAAGCGTTAGAGTATCATGAATATTTGTAACAACTCCTGCTGAGTTCTTCCTTTTCTCCTTTAGTGGTTCATGGGAAGCATTTGAGAAGTACTTGTGTTATTTTTTCCAGAAGCTTTCTGAGAAGGATTTTTATTTTATATTTGAGTTCCAAGACGAAGAAAAGTTTAGGAGTTCCATAAGTTCTTTGTGATGAACCATGTCAGAGAACTCCCTATTAGACTCATTTATGTAGTCTCTGCTGTGCATGTTTACTATAGTCTTTCTTTTACTTTTTGGTTTAATAAGTATGTGGTTTCACCCTTCTAAGATTATACAGATTTTCTCTCCAAGGAATAGAAAGACTGACTGTCATTGGGCCTTCTTTTTCTGACTATAGTATTGGTTTTTTATTTTTTTTATATATATTTTTAAGTAGTCGCTGTCAATGTTTGGAGCACTGTTTATGCTCACAATTCACTCCGACTGGGACATCCAACTTGATTTTCACTGCTTATTATTATGTCTTTTTATATTTTCATGGAAAGGTTTGGGATGCATTATGAAGGTTTTGAATGCATTATGAAGGAGAAACTAAAAAATTATATGGAAGCAAACACACATCTATGGCAAATCAACAGGAAGAAAGGATAAAATGGTAGAAAAACAGGGTCTAAAACATCACAGGTCCCCTTGGAGAGGACTGCCAGTTCATGGATGCCTAAACTCAACATTTTTTGTCAGCATCTTGCACTGACTGCTAAGGCCACTCTGCTGTAGTTCTCAACTGGAAGGCTGCACATCCTACCAAGCAAGAAGGAAACTGGAGAATCTCTAGCCAGAAGTATGCACCTTACTGCACAGGAACTACAGGGACCACCAACCAGAACTAGGAAGTACCTCTGCACAGTACCTTATCCCCTGTATATTACCTTCAGCAGCTCCTTTCCCTCGCCATTCCTCTTCTCCCACAAGTGATAAAGAAATAAATCCTCTCAAAAGATTTTGCTCATTATAGCAGGAATATTTCTTCCCCAGAAGAGTCTGTATCCAGTAAATCTTAATTGATTGGACAGGCTCTACAGATAATATGCAGATGAATAAAATTTCCGAAAGTCCTGAATGTGGTTTTTATTTTCCTTTCAGAGACTGATCCTGTGAGAATTCAATATCACAGCCCCAGATGAAGATCATTTATTTATATAGAAATTTTTACCAGTGGATTTTACTATGCCACATGCACACATCATAATGGCAGGTACCTCTGGGACTGTGCTGCTAGCTTGAGCAGCAAAGTTAAGGATGATGTCCACATTCAGTGCATTAGCTGGATAACAGGAAAGATGAGAGCCTGTTTTGAGGTTGGGTATCTCTGAATAGATCTTGTTTGAATCTATACCTTGTGCTGGACTGGAAAGAAAGAAAATTGGGTTGGAGGACTTGCATTTTTTAGTGACATTCAAAAAATAAACCTTTGATTCATTTCACAAGAATGTTTGAGCCGGTGATCAAAGTTATATATGGAAGTAGAAATGACACCCTGTACTTCTAGTAGAACTAGTGTATGACTTTGCTTTGACCTATTCTCCAGGTGTCCACTGAGTAAATAACAACGATCTAAGGTGATTTTTCCACCCAAACAGAAACACTGGATACACTGTTCATTCATCACTGTCTCTAAATGCATTCAGAGAAGGCAGGCAACTCTTTTCTCTATGCCTTTTTCTCCTCAGTATTAGCTATGGTGTATAACACAGATATGATAATATTCTCCTCTAACTCATTCTGCAGGTAGCAATCAATTTTAATTTCTGTGTCTTTCTACATTGATGTGGACCCTCTGAAGGTTTTCAGTATATATAAACTAGACCATAAATAAATGTTGGTCTGCTTTGAAGTTTTAGATAGTCTAATGTAGGTCTACCTGCAATTTTCTGTCACTGCTGCCCTATACTTTAACCCATGCACCTGTCCATTTCTTTTTTGTCAGAAGTTAATCTCGGCTCACTAATAAAATTTCAGACATGTATACAACCTCCCTCTGACAATAATTAAGTGTTATCATTCCTTCAAGAGAGCATATTTCCAAACTATTTTGAATATATTAAAAGAACATTTGAAGCATGCAGCTTTAAAATAATTCATTACAATTTGTGACCAATTAATTCTTTGTTTATTCACTTATAATAGCATTTACCTTATGATTTTTTGTATCTTTCTTTCGAACTTTAAACTTTTGTGTTAATTATCTTTAGTAGGGTTTCTTGTACCTAACAAACCACTGGAGCCTGATAGTGTGTAGTTCTCTTTTAATAGTATACGTTTCTATTTGTGAGAAAAGTAGATTGAACAATAGAGCTGAAGCAAGTAGCCAAGTATCTTCTTCTTTGTCCTTAAGAAGAGGCAAGGCAAGGATGTGTGCATTTGGAGCGGGAAGAGGCGAAAGTGCTGTAAAAATGAAAGACTAATCAGTGGGCCTCAAATGGTCATTTATACCATTCAACATATCAGTTTAAACTAATGGAATCGTGACATTTCTTTATAAATACATTCAGTATATATTAGTCTGATGTGGGCAGGTATGTCCCCAGAGAATAAATACAGCTCAGTGCACTTTAGAGTACTTTTTATAGCTGGAAATACAGAGAATGGGGAAAATCTAGTCACCCAATATGCACTCGGTCTGATTACATGGAGGAAAAAAGTTGAAGTCTGCTCAGGCTTCTATAAAAGTCAAAACTTTGTCTGAGGTCTTCTAAATAGTCTCATAAATAAAACCGTTCCGCAAATCCCCTCTTAATCTCTTACTTTTCATCAACCCTTCCAGAAAACAGGGACTAATTTGTAAACTGTTTATAAAATATCCTAGAATGTATTTGTATATCTCCCTCAAACATTAATAAATTACCAGAGAGTAAACCAATGGCATTTTAGCTAATTGTAATTCTTTACTGACTTAATCACAAAATGTTTTACAGACTTTTTAGACTTATTTAATGAACTCTATTAGTAAAGTACTAATAACTTAGCACATTTAGTAGAAAATAGAAGGCATTATTAACAGAGAGTAAAAAGAAATAAGAAGCATCAATTAAATTTCCTTATCATGCTTCAGGCTTTAATTTTCTCATTACAGTATTGGTGTAATTTTTTTATTCCTAAAGTCAATGTGTGAGGATCAGTTTCCTGTAGAAAAGACTAAGTTTTATGAATCTTGGAGAGCTACTGTGTATTTGATTTTATTCTCCTAGGGAGGTATTGATTACTTGAAGAGGCAATTTCTTGCTCTTTCATATGATTGTTTATAACTATCATGCATATATGTAAACATTTGTATGCATAACATAAAACACAGGCACAATGGTTCCATAATCTTTGTATCACATAACCACATTGATTATGATCTTCTTTTACAGTGAGTGACCTATGGTAGCTGCTCTAGGAGGCCATAGGCACCCTGTGAAACTCTCAACTTAATTGCATGGTTATGAAGCAAGTGGATCACATCTTATGAGAACTCCCAATGTGCTGCTTTTGTAAGTATACGGATTAGTAGGTCTATGGTATTCTAATACAGCATCTGAAGGTCAGACAGGAAGATCTAAAAAGACCTCAGGCAACTGTACCAAGCCTTGAGCAACCACCAACCATCTGAGATGCTTGTCTTCACAAACAACACCTGTTCTCCAGCTATGTACCACACCTGCTTGCTCCACTGGGATGTCTCTACTCTCAAGCGTCTCAAATACTGACAGGAACCTACAAATGAGTGACTTAAATGATCCCCTAGATGTGTAACTTGTTTTAAATTTGACCTGAGTCTCAACCGTACCGACTCACTGAGCTGTCTACAGTACAGAAAGTGACGTAATGTACTCCTTTAAATCTTGGAGGAAGCAATTTATTTTAGAAGGAAAGAGGTGTAGGTTTCACAGAAGAGAGGATTCTTTTTACGTATCACAGTTTGAATTACTTTTTTCTCTCTCAGATTGCCTTCCCTATTGCAGAGGGATGTCTGCTTTGTTTTGTCCTTCTTGGACAACTTTACAGGTGAGAAACCACTGCTTCCACCATAAGTGTTTAAAGTAAAATGTGCATACTATCAAGATAAAAATCTCCTCCTTTTCCCATTTAAGACATCAGCAGTCCAAGAGTGGGAAAACTTGCGCCTTTTACCTTCTCTGAAAAAAAAAGAACAAAAAATAACAAGGCAGAAAGTATATCTTGAACTTATCTAGTATTTTCTGTAGTAGAAGCAATAGATCTGAGCAGAAAAATACCTCATCTAAACTTAAGAAGACTTAAGCATAATGAATATAAATAACATTCCTGATATTTTTCAGGTTTCTTCCTTTTCTCATAATTTTTCATCAGCCAAAAGACTAAGTGTTTTCCTGATAATTAATCCGCATAACTCCTAGAAATTTCTCTTACTTCTAAGAGGCCAGATGAGTCTTTTTCTCAGTAAACAGACATCTTTCTGTAGTGTTTACTAAGCAAATGAGAATCTCACTACCTATTACACAGAAAGTAAAATTCTCTTAACCTTTCACTCAGATAGCCTGCTGTTATCTAAGCCATCTATCTACAAATGTATAAGGACAGAACATTTCCTCAGTAATATAGCTCATTGTAACAATCAAGAATAAAACAAGCTTCCTGACAGAGGATGTTGAGCATCTTGTCTTCATCAAAATATAATATCTCCAGCTTATCTCTGTTCCTGAGAAAAAATGAAGCAAAAGATAACTTTCACTTAAAGTATTGGAGGAAAACTGATAGTTAATTAGCAGACTTTCCTCTGTGGCCTTATAGTTTGAGTTATATAAAAATCTCTACACAATTAATGACTTCTTAAACAGTTCCCCAATTTCCTCCATGATAGTAAATTTACGGTCTTTTTTTTTTCTCTCTCTTTGGTTATGTTATTCCAGTGTTAGTGATCCAGCTAACCTCTAGGTAACTTAATAGAAGTGAATCATCTTTTTTTGTTCCTGCTTCTGCTAATCTTACTGTACTCATTTTTGTATTTGGAGATTGAGAGATGGGCTGTAGCTCTCACTCTTCCCAAAACAAATTATATTTCCTTCCTTGATAAAGTTGATCCCCAGCTTTCATTTTTGTTATTAGCTTTCATATGATTATAGATACATAATTTTACAAGTATTATTCTCCCACAAAGAAGAAAACATATCAGTTCATCCGAGAGTTGTCCTTTTACAGATTTATTTTGGGCTTTCTTCATTGTTTTGCATCAATTTATTTCAATTTCATTAGACCTTCTTTCTCCACATGACAGAAACACCACCTGCTAATAAAACAATTTAAAAGAGTGTGACAATTTCTTCAAGTGATATGTTTCTATATTTCGCTATCTTCTGCATAAAGTGGAGATATGATTGTCCAAGTATTTTCCTTTTTTTTTTTTTTTGAAGCCTTTAAGCAAATTTTAGTCAACCTGTCCCAACCTCCTGTTTGAGACAGCATGAAAGTGATTTTATTATCCAAAACCTCACCATGCAGCCTGATAATTCCTGTGTAGATACAGCTACAGCCAAACAACTTTCAGTGAAAATTACTGCAGTCAGGTTATCAGGAGGCCGATAACTCTTTCTGTGTTGCTGAAACCAATAATAAATCCAGTGAGTACTTCTCATTATTGTGATTTTGAAGATTTTGAATGGATTAACAAGAGCTCCCAATATGGAAATTCATCCATGTGAGGTTTAAGTGGTAGCAAATGAGCAAATGCCATACAATAGGATAGCTATGATAAAGTATATTTTCACTTATATACCTATATACCTAAAGGAAGACTCAAAATTATATTTAAACAGTGCACTGAACAATATATTCGAAACAAAGGGATTACCTGTTTCGCCTTTTCCAATTATACTAGTTATTTGGCTATGATGGATGAATCAACCATATGAACGTCAAAGAATAAGTTATTCCATATGCTACTCGTAATAATTTCAAAAGTTCTTTTCCACCAATTCTGTGAAGAGCTTTTGTGAGAAAAAAAAAAAAGTGTAATAACTGATTTGTTTTGCCATGCACTGTAGTTTTTACATATGTACACACAAACACATACACAGAAAAAATTCTCTACTGAGCTATCAAGTAACATTTTTCTGAGCTATGCCTTCAATACAGGCATTCAATTACTCCATGCAAAGATTATTCTGAAATAACTCTAAGAAGATATCTGTCATTTTCTTTTCCATTCCTTGATTTTAAATAAGGGAACTGAAGCATTACAGAATTTTTTCTTTCCAATTATTACTTCATTTTTCTGCTGGACTCATCATTCAATGATCATTCTTAAAAATTAGTTAGTGAACTCAAATTCTATGTTTTGTTAGTCAAGTGTGTGGAACAACTACTCTTTATAGGTAACAAAGAGCTCTCAAGCAAATGTGACATTACAGTCGTGAATATTTTTTGCATCGCATTTACTGGCTTACAGCTGGATTTCCTCAGGTTTGTTTCTCTCACACTTCCATTTTCACTTTGCACGTTTGTCATTATAAGCAACATAAAATTATTAAACAACATAAGAAAAATCCAATGACTGCATTTAATTCAGAATAATTCTCACTATTTTTTTTTGGGGGGGGGAGTGTTGTTTTTTTAATTGCAATGAATTTTACTTTTATTTTATTTGGTTTGGTTTGGTTTTATTTTGGTTTTGTGTATACAATCCTATAATTGGATTACACTAGATACCTAATTTTTAGACCACAACAGCTGGGATTTGTGTGTGCTTGAATGGATTGTTTGTTAGTCTTCAAAACAAAGAATAATGCAGAGGGGTTTGGTATTTTTTGGTTTTATGATTTTTTTATATCCTGAAAAAAAGTCCAGTACTCAAAACATATGGTATTTTTTTTCTACATACTGTGTCTGTCACAACAGTTGTCATTCATCATAGAAGAAAAAGCAGGACTAAGCAAAAACATGATGTGACAGTGACAAATTTGTTAGTGGTGATTTTGTAATGAAAGTATTCAAAACATTGGTAGTTAATTCTGTATATTTCCATTCAGTCTCTTTTCTTAATAAGTGAAACATGAAAGGGCATTATTTGTATTTAATTTTATTTTGATGACATAGAACATTGCAACAATTGCAGAGATGTGTGATACTTCAAAAAATAAAAAGGCCAAAATGTGATTCCAATCTGTATTGCAAGGACACCTGTTAATCATTACTTCTGAAAACAGCAAGTTTTTATGTCAAGTTCCCTCAAATGGTCCCACAGTAACAGAGGTGAGAGCCAGTGGACCAAAAGCTCCTCTTCAAGTAGGTGTAGAAAGTTCTTTCTCTTGTTTTAGTCAGAAAGGAGTACATACCAACCAAGTAACTGCTTATATTTTATTAGACTTAAGATGAAAGCTCCTATGTTTACATTTTGACACACCATAGATAATTGCTTGTAGCTGCCACTAGTGATACTAAAAGCTAACGTATTTAACAATTTTTCCTCTCTTGAATATATGAATAACAATGTATTTGTTGCTTTTGTGAGCTTTATATTCATCCTGAAGTTTAATTGCCAATAACAATTTCTTTAACATTTCCAAGCTACTACTACTACTGCTTCTCTGCTTACTCAGTTTTCAGTGAGGTCACTGGCATACATTCACCTATACTTTTCATATGCTCTGTAAAAATTAAACCTAGAGTCACTCATTAAATTGTCAATTATTAAATTATAAAGCATTCTGATATGCAAATCTAAGAAAATCTTTGCAGATTTTTTTACAACCTGAAGTAGTTATTCAACAAATGTTTCAGTACATCTTGATTGCATTTATCTTTGCATATGTTATATACGATCACAGGAGTTTAAGGAATTATTTGCTGCTTTTTATTTAAAAACTGTTACTTGGACCAGTATTTGGGGCTAAATGTTATCTTAAAACTGACTTTACATGTAGTTTATCAAGTGTTAAATAATTGTTGTATTTTACATCTATGTATAATTAGTATATGTATGGATCACACTTAAAAAGATGTTTTTTAGGATAGCACTTCAAAATACTGTTCATTGTAATACATGTTACACAGCTGGAAGTTATTAACTTTCATATCAAGAAATTTTATATCAAGAAACTTTTTTCTGTATACAATATACCCCAACTCATGTCAATCAGCTTGTGCCCCAAATGCCTTCCCAAACCAGCAGGGAAATACCCTCCGTAGGAAAAATAATATACAAGCAAATTTAAACAGTAAGTATGTTAAACTAATTTAAAATAAGTATTATCAAAGCAAGTTTAAAGTAAGTATCAGCATTTGTACTAGGAATCTGCAAATATTTCTGTGAGCTCTTCGTATATGCTAAATGTGGCTCTACTTATTAACTGTGTTGTAGCTTGTTCTCTCATCATTCAGATATTAGAGACAAAAAAGAAATAAAAGAGAGGAAAAAAATATCCAGAACACCATAGTTAACTAAAACCTAAAGCTATTGAAGCTATTTTCACAAAATAATTTTCAAATTCTTTTATTCAAAATTACAAATGAATGACCAGTCACATACAACCTCTTTTGAATTTAAATATTAATACCATATGCCAGAGAAATCAAATCAAGATTCAATCACTTCCTTTATTTAGTATTCCCATTAAATAAACTATTATTTCAATACATATACTTCCAGTGACAAGAATGCCAGTGTAATTTATATGTTACTTAAGATGCAAGTATTTTTGTACCTGTTCCAACACAAGCCAAAGGCAGGCAACAAAAATACTTTAGTAAATAGGTGAACGGGTAGTAAAGCTATATGATGATGACATCTTCTCGTTCCCTGTAGTGCATCTGCTAATAAACTATCAGGGCTCAAAAAAAAAGCACTTCTAGGATAAAAGCCAGGACCATAAAGGCTAAATTATTAATTAATATCAGGCAGCTATCACAACTTGCTGGTTTCTTGCCTGGATACACCATGATGTTGGAGAGCTTAACAGGAAAGGTTTTATGAATGCTGAAGACTATATGATAAATCTTAGCAAGTTATAATTTTACATAAACCTGAAGCCTTTATTTTTGGCTTACAGTCAGACTGAAAAAGCCATGATGTAATTGTCTTAGATATTGAGATATTACCTTTAAATTCAGTAAAATTAATAATTTCCCAGAAACTGTGAGTAAAAAGTAATGCTTAGGTTGATGCTTTCTTAACAAATTTATCTGAAACCAAAAAATCCTCAAATTATGACTTTGAATTTAAATTGTGGAATGATATACTGAATTTACCACTGCACTTATTCACCCACATTCTGGTCAACAGACAGCTGGTGAGATGCGCTTTCACCCAAAACTGTAGTATAATGTTTAATGCTCAGTCCACTGGTTTTAGAGTAATAAGTTAATCAGAGATCTCATGATACTTGTGCTTTTTCATGAACTAGAGTCCTGGGATGATCACTCGTAGTTAATTCCCTACATGCCGGAAAAGGGGTCATCTTGGTTCAAGTAAAGAGGATATTTATTAAATGTGCCAGAGGCTAACAAAAAGAAGCAATATTTCTTACTGATGTCTTCAGCTGTATCACAATTCAAAATACTGAAGAGTTCATGTAGGTGTCAATTTTCATCCACCTATCTCAGTCATGCCCACATATAAAATTAATAAGCACAGGACAAGAATATTTTATTATAAAAGGAAGTAAAGAAGGGAGATAGATAATGTCAGACCTGCTTAAGTCATTATTTCAAAAGGGGACATTCCAGCCTAATTTCCTAAACTTCCTGAGAGAAGCAACAAATGAGACAGCAGACACAGAATTTAGATTGAGAGAAAAGTATGTATTCTGTTAATTTTCCTGTAGAACTGAGGAAAAAAAATCTTAGTGTCATATTTCATACATTCTGAGATAGCCCTGTTCATGACTTAGCAAGAGAAATAATTGGAAATAAGTAACATGTTGTTTGTTGTCCATATTAAGGATCATTTTACTTTGCTATGGATAACAGGAAAAGCTGTTTCACAGTTATATCATTAGATATTGTATTCACATGGTATACTCCACGGGTTTATTTATTTACATTTATATTTACCCAAAAAAATGAAAGTCTGAAATAAAATTTTAAGTGTTTAACATTTTAAAAGCCTACTTTTTATATTAAGTGCTTAAAATTAAATAGAACACTGAATAGAATGTAGTAAAGTTCCAACTATTTTAAGTATATACAAATGTAGTTCATATAAGAATGAGAAATATAGGGACCTAGGATTTATTGTCTTTTTCCTATTTCTACTTCCTGAAGCCCATAAGGTCTTTAAATGGAAATCTCTGCTACTATGCACATTTAATTAACTGAAGTTCATAGACAGTAACAAATGTTTGATTGCTGAAAAGGTGTAGCTGTATTCTTTTCAAGAGACTACAATTTCCATAATGTATCAATTAAAATGATTAGAACCTCTGTCAAATCCAATGTGACACTCAGAAATATTTCATATAAAGTTTTCTCCACAAATCTGTAATAGCAGTTCCACCAGAAAATGTAAATCCTAGACCACTTCTTATTCTGTAAAATTGTATGGTTTCAATTAGTCTTTCTAACCCAGCTTATATATATATGTGTGTGTGTGTGTTTCCTAAATATATATATATGTAACTGGACTCTGGTTCATATTGTGCTAGTAAGGCAACAGATGAATCTCTCACAAAAGCAGCAAAGACTCTTTTTCTCTTCTAATTATTTCATTTCAGAAGGAAAAAAAACAAAATCAAAACCAAAAAACCAACACAAACCACATCACCTAATACAATGATATTTTCTACTTATTTCCTGAGGTATTTCAAAGCACTTCAGAAACAGAAGTCTAATGCCACTGAACCATACTGACCTCTGAAAGGCAGGGAATTGCTTTGAAATACACACTTACTTGTTCAGTGGTTGATTTGGGAAGATAAAATGTTGTCCAAGGCTATAGGAAATGACCTCTTATATATTTTATAATGTCAAAGGGTCTGAAGTAGACATGTTAGGCTGATGGTGCATCTATTATAAACAGCACGGAGAAAATAATCTGCCAAAGTATTTACCTGTTTGGACTTAAAATGGCCTTCACGCACACATCCATAAGAATGTGTTTTAAAAGCTAGTTTGATTAGAGCTTCATGAAAAGCAAAGCCTTAGATTATGAGCTAATCAAGTTCCTATATCTGTTTGATAAAAAAATCTTACTTGGCTTCAATTTTCCAGAACAGATAACTAATAAAAAATTAAAAAAAAACTTGACCTGACTGTGCAGATGAATTTTCCTTTTTTCTGATATTTACTGTTTTTCATTGATTCAAAGTAACTTTTATGAAAAATAACTCTCCAGTGAGAACTGAAATTTGTTCCAGTAAGAAACAACTCTTTCTTGAACAGAAAAAAATTGAGATCAAGCGTGAAAACAGCATAAGACTGAGTTTAATTATTATTGCAATGAGGTGTCTTGCATTTTCACTGAAACAAACCATTTCACATTGTTTTTCAAATGGACTTTGAAAGAGATGTTCTATGAAAAATAAAGCAAAGAACTTAAGCAAGGGCAATGCAGTAATGGAAAACTTCACTGCTCTGCACTCTTTTTATTTTAAAAGGAAAAAAAAGAAAAAATTTTTTTTTTTCTTATCTCCTTTCCTAACAGCTCCTCTGTTAGGAGCCTGAGTTGCCAACCTGATGATTTCTGGCCAGAACTAAAATTTTGAGGGAGAAAACCTGGTGGCAAAAAGCCCCACTGACTTCAAGTAGTATATTTGATTTCACTTTTTAATCCTCACAAACATAAGAAATTTTATATTCTCCTTTTACAGGGTAAATGGATAAAAAATATTAATGGGGGAAAAAAAAAAAGAAAAAAAAGCTTTGGAGTTTAGAAGGCAAAGGTATTTGGGGAAAGCTGCCCATGAGAGGAAAACCAGACCAACTGTTACTTTCAAAGATCACAAGAACTGCACTTTTTTTTTTTTGAATTGAGCAGTGGGTTAATGTTAGTCAGGTGGACAGACTCAGTGTAGAATATCGCTTAAAAGATAATGCAATGAAAAAGAAGTTCTGTTCAGTTATATGTTGGCACCAAAGTATGAGGTATCTAGACACGTGACGGAGAGTTTTGAGCTGGAAAATATTAACAAGGATTTAGATTTGACAAGTACTCATAGATGAACAGTTTTGTCGTAAGCACTCCTTTTTCAAGTGCTAGAAATTCAGTTAACTCTACAATTTATAAAACACCCACACTCAATTTTGCATTATAGTAATGTGACAAGCATTTGACAAAAATGTTTCAAATTTCGTTCCGGTGAACTTCAGCAGAAACTGAAATATAACTATATTAGCAGAAGCATCCTGACCTTCACAAACCATTACAAAAATAGTTTCTTCCATTTCTTTACCCACCCTCACCTACCTACCACGCACACATACCTTGCCTTGCACATCTTTGCTGGAAATAAATGTGGCTTCCAATACACTAAGAAAACTCGGGATGAAGAGTAAATTCAATTCCAGAGTAAGACTAAAATCAGAAATATGACTCAGCATCCTTCAGTTTCCTTAGAGCCAGCAGACACAGAGTAGACAAATTCTGAAATCGGGGATTACACCAACACTCTAAGCCTCACACAACCAATGGGATATTATAGCAGAGCACCAGTGTCATTATAGTTATGAGTAAGGAGGGCTTACAGTTTAAAAAATAACTTCAGTACTCTAAAAATCTGCATCCTTAGAGTATCTTCAAATTTTCTATGCCTCATATGCATGTCAAGTCCCATTTGCTTTCTGTATCTGGGGCAAATACAAGCGAGAGTCAGTAAATTTATATCAAGAGGTATGTACATACAAATATATAACTGTAGGATCTTTATATAAAAATTTGTTATAGACAAAAAGTTACGTATAAAGTTATATATATATATGAAGTTATATATATATAAACTATGTAAGATTTCATATGCTCCTTATAAATTTCCCAAGCAAACCTCGGTTTCTCAGCAATTATCTTCAAAAGCACCTGATCTCCACTTTTGGGAGCACTACTGAAGGAAGTGGAAAGGCATGTCACAAACACTCCCTTACTGAAGCATTGAAGTAGATGCACTGAGTAAGTCCAGTCAAGGTTTTCCTGCTTGCACTGCTGACAGTCAAAAAGATGTGTCTGCATCACTACTGCAAAACACACAGAAAGCCAAAAGATAACTACCATCAACACAGCTGGACCCCATGTATTTAATTCTCCATGCTTAACACAAGCTATAGAGGGGAAATTCTTCTTTGGGCTGTGTTCTGATCCTCATTAAGGCCATGGTGGCATGACTCTGTGGAAGTCAGAAGACATTGCACGCTGAACTGAATTCTGACTTACCCAAGATATCAGTGAGTATGTACTACAGAATATTGTCTTCATATCAGTTCACATATGAAAAGACTTTAAATGTTATATCCAGTTCACACTCACAAAATAGAGAGCTTATATGCCTTGACGAAACAATGGAACTTGTGTTGCAAAAAACTGCCTGATTTTAAATTGCAAAAAAACAATCCAATCATTTTATTTCAGAAGCTCACAAATGGCTTAAATTTCCACTATGTTTACACACTGTTATGCTGTAATGACACTTGCACTCATTGAAGTGACACTCTTAAAAATTTATATGAGCAAGTACTGTATCCACTTCACTAAACTGCTCACTATAAATAACAATAGAAATATTTAAGGATTTCTGAAATAATATTCCAAAAATTTTTACAGGATTTTCTCATGGAAGAATAATTAATTATCTCCAGCACCAAAAGTAACACTCTATCTTTGCAATCAAGAGAATCTGAAAGAAAAAGATCCTGGACCTGCATTTGCACTAAGGGATTCTTTCCATTTAAGAACTTTTCATTAAATACTTACTATCCATTCCTAGTCTACCTGCAAGCTGTATTCACCCTACCTCATGAAACTATGACAATGGGATTATATGTTCTTGAAAAAGAAAATACATATCACAGCTCAGCTTCTGTGCAACAATTCATTGTGTTACTCTGGATGCTAAGAAATAAGGAGTGTCCAAAATACACTTATTATCTGGTATAGAAGCAGAAATTATGTTTTTAGCACATGTCCAGTGGTTGTAGAGGGCTCCCTGATACCATCTAAACTGTGGAACCTGGCTGCTCGTTCCAGAATTATCCCACAAGACTCTGTATTTCGCATATCAGACTTGACTCTCTGAATACACCCTCCCTCTTCTCCCTAAAGGCTGACTTAATCCCCAGTTCACTCAGTGAAGGGACAAGGACAGAGACCACACAGGAAATCATTAAAATAGACTCTCATATTTATTATTCAACCAAATTGCTCAGTCATATTTGGAGAAACGATGCTAGATATTAAGAGATGATTTGGTTAAGCAAGAGTAAACCCAGAATAGATCTCTTTTTTCTGTCTTATTGGAGTGTCCATCTAGACTAGCTCCTATGACATCCGTACTAATTAACATCTGCAGCTAAAAGGAGTCTGTCAGTATATTTATCACTAAGCTGCCTTTTTCTTTTTTTTTAACAGTACTAATCTAATATCACTTATAATATCAAGGCTAATGTTACTGGATTATTTCTCAAGGAATGTGATCTATCTTGATAAATACGATCCAATAAAACCAAACATAAGGAAAAAAACCCCACACAGTTCTATCCCTATGTGAGGAAAAAAATCAGTTCTGACCATTTTTAGGTTAATAGAAGTAGAGAATGCTTTAATACAATAAAGGTTTACAGCCAGACTGGCACAGTTATGTTTCTGTCAGCAGTTTTATAAATGAAATGTCTCATCAGTCTGCAATTCCATTTCCAAAGTACAATCCGTATTTCCATTTTGAACTAGAAAGAAGGTGTTACAGAGCTTTATCAAGGGATGGCTCTATTAAAAATCCAAACCATCAATTAAATAATAAATTGTATGAAAATGACTTTTCAAAGCTGATATTACTTTTATTTTCCCTGTAGTTATATATATTTTTATGTATACAACATATTTATTAAATCCACAAAATTCACAATGTGGGGGTAGGGAAAGAAGTGAAAACTGAAATCCCAGACTGATCTCAGTTATGTATTTTAATCACTTTTCATTTAAATCAATTCTATTGTCAGTAGCACCTATTGATAGAAATATTTTTGTAAAATATTTATTATTACTAGTTTTAGATATACTAGTCTCCCCTAGACCAGTTTAATCTCTCAGTTATTTGGAGTAATTTTGCTAATAAAACAATTCACATTATTTAAGTTTTTCAACGTGTTTATTTTTATTCATAAATTGATCAGAAGCAGAGTTCAATATGAAAGAAGATAAAATAAAAATTACAGAAACCTCTGAAGAAATCAATACATTTGCTTATTGTCATGGGCACTGGATGTAAAAACAGGGATGGTATCTTTTTTTGTTGCATGGTATAAAATGTTTATTCTTATAGATCTAGAAACAAAATAGATGTATATAACAGGAAAAAAAAAAGTGTCAAATTTCATCAGACCAGAAAAAAACAAACAAACAAAAAACAGATTTACACCCATTTGGAATTCTACTTCTTCGTGGAGGGAAAAATTAAAGCAGCAAATACATATATATTCATTGCCCACAGACTCTTAATTAAAGTAAATGAACACAACAGTACTAAATAAAGTGACAAACAGGTATCCTGAAGAAAAAAGTTTTAAATAACAACCAGACAAGAATTAAGCACTGCTTGTGTTCAAAAGGATACCGAAGATGTGAGACATATCATCAAATTCTATACCTTCTTTGATATTTGAATGAGAGGGTATGTCTTCTGTACATGCAAAATCTGTAGAAAATTATATCTAGACTACCTACATACCTCCCCATTATAAGCACCATTTATATTTAGACCACTGAGAGCACTCCTTGGTTCTCCAAGTTGTAACCCCTCTGAAGCACACAGTGACAAAAGATGTGTCTCTGGCAAGTTTTGAAAAGGAGACTAAAGTGCAACCCTTCCTCATTGTATTTGGCCTTTTTTGGTTTTGTCCAGGCATTCATATTTCTGCCTATGGCTTTCATGAATCTGCCTGCGTAGCCTGAATTTAGAATCACAGTTGAACTGTAATTTTACCCGAGGATCTTGGTAACATATTTCTAAAAGCAGAAAAACACTTTGAAACTGTGAGGACTTCAGAATCAGGGGAAAAAAAAAGTGGAGTTTGTTAAAAGTGTTGCATCGTGGGTGGAATTTGGCTGAAGATAAATAGATGGGGTTTTCAGTACAAGAGGGAACAATACAATTATATCAGTTCCATTTTGCATGTGGTGGAGCAGGAGTTTCCTACAGGGTGTCACATATCCAATAAAATCCAATATGGTTGGCAATTTGTCATTGTTAATAGCTCAGCTAGTTAAGAGACCTTGGCAGTTTTGCTGACCTTATACTGTGTTTGGCAGCAGGAAATCTAATAGCTCATATTCACATTTTCTTATTTTCACTCTTCTCTCATTTTTTTCTATATTAACTTAATTTTGAAGAAAATACTAATATATATTTCTAGAGAAGAGTGGAAAATATAACACTATATGGCTAAAATATGACTATAAAAGGAGAGTTGTGGCTTATTGCCTGCATTTTTCAATTTTTCTGCATGAATGGTCTAACTCCATCTGGGTCAAGAAAGGCAATAATAGAGTCACAGAGTCACAGAATGATGAAGGCTGGAAGTTATTGTTGGAGATCTAGCAAGGTCAGATAAAGAAGGTTGCCCAGAGCCACATCAAGTTAGGTTTTGAATATCTCTGAGAATGAAGACTCCAGAACCGCTCTGATCAACCAGTTCCTGTGTTTGAATACCCTTACAGAAAAATGCTGTTTCAACAGCGTTTCTGAAAGCTCAGGCAGTGTCTCTATTTTTCTGCCAGGTCACCTGTTTGTGAATTTATTTCTTTTATACTTCCTTTTTATGTTTAAACTTAGTCTTTGTTCACCCATTCAGACTTCCTGCTCTCTTTGCTTGAGTCGCTTCTCAACAGGATGGATTGTTCTTGAGCCATGAGAATCAAACAGCTGTCCTATACCCCTCATTTTTTCAGTACTATATTCCTGGAGATTCTTCCAAAAAGGCATACGAACAGGCCAAAGTCCGCTTTTATGACATTCAGGACTGAGATCTTGCTCCCTCCTCTTAGGATTATGAACACAATCTCATGGCAACTACAGCCAAGGCTGCTTCCAGCCTTCTCATCTGATTTTAGTAAATACAGAGTCTTGCAGAATATCTCTCCTCATTGTCTCTTGATGACCTGTGTCAGGCAGTTGTCATCAGTGTCCTGTTGAGTGTCCCTCCAGCAGATATTCTGCTAGTCATCCGAAGAAGGCCTCATATATCTCTTCTTCATTGGCAGATCATCTATAGCTCACACCCACAACATGTTAGACCACCTTCTCATCCTTACTCACAAGCTCGCATCTGGCTCAACTCCTATCCCTAGGCAGAGTTTGATGCAATCTATTCACTCTTTTATGTACAGAGCAATTCCCCACTCTTTTCTTTACACAATGAGAATAGGAATTTGGTCTTGTCATTTAAAACATTACTTAACAATTTTTTCTGCTTGTCTATACACAGTTATTGAAGTCAGTTATCTTACAAGAACATTAAAATCTGAACTAAAATCTTGATCCAAATGCATACTTATTACTAGGACTTCATCACTGAGTCCTTCAAACTGTGTTTTAACATATAGAGCTATATATACAGTAACACACAAATTAAAACCTATATGAGACAATCTCAGTTCTCAGTGACATTGCTTTCTGAAATTACAGCAGACATTTAGAACACAGAACTACAGAATCATAGAATGGCTTCTGTTAGAACAGGCCTTTAAAGATCGTCTAGTTCCAGCTGCCTGCCATGGACAGGAACACCTTCCACTAGACCAGGTTGCGCAAAGCCCCATTTAAACTGGCCTTGAACACATCCAAGAATGGGGAATTCAGAACTTCTCTGGGCAACCTGTTCCAGTGTCTTACTGTGCACCTCATAAAGAATTTCTTCCTTATATCTAATTTAAATCTACCCTCTCTCAGTATAAAACCATTGCCCCTCATCAGATCACTATGAGTCCTTGAAAAAAGTCTCTCTCCATCATTCTTATAAGGTCCTTTTTAAGAAAAGCCACAATATCTAAACAATGACATGTACAAAAAGAAGCCAGAGCTACATTACTTTATCTAGTAGAATCTTAATGAAACCAAAGCTTATCTCAAAAAAACAAATGTGGTTGTGTTGTAATCTTGCATCATCTTGAATCCAGACAAGCCACTGCTGCCAGAAAAGCTAAAATAAGTTAAACAAATGGGGTGTAGGCTGCCCACGGTCATAATAACTGCAAGAAGTGGAAAATATGAAAAGGTTGAAACAAATTTGCTGAAGTAGGCATTCATACCTTATATACTGGAAAAAAAAAAAAGAATACAAAAAAGGTAAACATTTAAAATGATTAGCTGGAGTCAGTAACATGGTATAGTTATAGGGCCAGGCAAAAAGCTCCAGATACATAAGTTCCAACTTTTCTGTTGTCAGAGTAATACAGAAAACTTACTTCCATCAACCTTTCTCTTCTCCCATGGTATGACACAGTGAAGTCTAAAGATTTATCTGCTGCATTATGAAGAGAACGGTTTCAAAAGGCCTTGCTTAGATGCTTGATTCCATCATCCAAATCATTTACAAGGATATTAAATAACAATATTGATCCCTGGAGGGCCCCACCTGTGACAGCTTGCCAGTTTTAAAAGGAGCTATTTACCACCACCTTCTGGGTACGGTCTGTCAGCCAGTTCCCCATCCACCACACAGACACTTGTCTAAACCGTACAGTATCCATTTCTCCAGGAGGAGGCTGTGGAAAACCTATTAAAGGCCTTGAAGAAATGCAGGCAGAATGCAGGAATGTCCTCTGCTCATTCCCCATCAGCTGAGCAGGTTACTTGGTCATAGAAGACAGTGTGGTTTGTCAAGCATGATTTTCCCTTGGTGAATCCATGCTAGCTTTTGCCAATCATGTATTTCATTCACTTTGTGATAGCCCCTGGGAAATTTTATACCATAGCCTTCTCAGGGACTGAAGTAAGAGTGATGGGTCTTATAATTTCATGGATCCTCCTTTAAGCCCTTCTTGCAGATGGAGGTGACATTAGACTTCTTCTAATCTTCTGGGTTGTCTCTGTGACTTCTCAAAGATTAAGGAGAGCAGCCTCGCAATGACATCAGCCAGCTGTCTTAACACCCTTAAGTGGGTCTTGTCAGATATTCTCCGTTTCATCAGAAAAGTTCTACTTTTGCACTAACACACCTGTAGAGGTAGCAAAACTAACTTAAAGAATCTGATCATATTGTGTCACACATCTCAACATAACTCCTATCCAAAATGTATAAAATGATACCACTAAAAATAACTTTTATGTTGACCCAACAAAGAAAAGTCTAGGAAGGGTCAAAAAGATCTTGTGATCATGCCAGCTCTCGCTGGAGAATCTCCTTCTTCATTTTTGTAGGGTTAGGTGTTTTGTTTTGTTGTCTTTTCTTTTCTTTACAGGTTTTCTCCGCAATACTGAAGAACATAAAACATTTCAACAATGTAAAGCCTTATAAACAATATGAGTAGTGTGAGAAATTGGGGTTAATAACTGTGTCAGCTTGGGAATAGTATTCTGGTTTTCTGAATATCCTGGTATATTTGAGTGTCTATTTTGAATGTAATTTTAGAGTGGCTAAATTAGTTAAGCATTCATTTTGGAAGTGGAAACAGAATTCATACATAAAATCTTAAGTACCTGAAGTTAGAGGTCTAAATCATGGGTAGTCACCCTAACTGTAGTCAATAAACAGAAATGAGAATATACAGTTTCTGAGCTAATAGGAGCATAAATGAGCATATATATTTTCTGTGTCATTCTAAAATTTGTGTCTAAATTGCTAGGGTAATCTGATTTTTAAGAGGATATATTTAGCTGCTCAAACATATTCATCTACTGCCATATGAAATTTTCCGAGCATCCAAGGCATCCATGACATTCACACACAGGCTGTAGGGGGGCTGCATATTCTAGATCAGCAGTTAGAGGTCAGATATGATAACTAAAGACAGCTAAATAATACTGAAAAACAAGAAAAGCTCAAGCACTCTACAGGGGCAAGATGGCCAGAACGCAAAATCTTCTTGCACAAACTAGATGTCACACCTAGGATTTAGAGAAAAGAAGAAAAGTTGGGACATTTAGTAGCATGGATATTTTGATAGAGGTATAATTATTGAGAAAATAGGGCTGAATCAGGTGTCAGAAACTGGAAACTACAAAAATTATCTGCCCAAACAGTCACTGATGATATAGAGAAGCATCTTAACTTCCTTTACCTATTTTTAGATCAACAACCTCTCTAGGGAACATTTGGAAATAATAATCAGTTTCAGTACTGTACATGAATGAAAAACATGCAGACATCAGTGGCCAACTGGATTTACTAAAGTAACTGCTCCTGTTAAATAAGTATTTTCTGGGATTCGTTTTAATCTTTGATGAAATTTTAGTTAGAGTTAGTGACATGCAGAATTTGAAACTCACAATATGAATGCTGTGCCTAAACGTATCTGGAATCTGTAGAACTGTTGAGTATCATTTTAATGACCTGAAAGTTTAAAATACTTTGACCAGTTTCCTTCAAATATGACACAAATTTAGAATACATAATACTTTTTGTGTGTAAAATTTCTATGAGACTGAATTTAATACTCATTTTACAATAACATCATGGTATTAACACTGACTTTCTTAGCAAATTTGTCTGTTGAAAACAAAATTGTAATGGACTACACATTTTGGCCAACTTTATTCATATTTTGTAGAAGAAAATATAGCTGAATGCTTCCTATGTTCTTTGGAGTAAAACCAGCACAGTTATCCCCATTCATAGAACTATGAAATTAAAGTGGATTACTTAAATCAGGTTAAGCTCATACTGAAATAAATGGAATTTATTTCACTTTATAAAATAGCCCAATTAATCCACTATGAAAATATTAACAAAATTATTTAGCGTAGCTTATTTTATTTACTCTGAAAGTTAATTTGAGCTATTTTTTCCCTGAAATATCCCAAAGGCACAAACATTTAAAGTTTAAGAAACCCGGTATTTGACATGGAATAGTTTAAAAGTGTCAGATATCTATGTCTGTCTCTGTAAATCTACAGAGATATGTATCTATGTATAGATGTGAAGTATAAACATTTGTTTATCCTTATCATTAAATATTAAATACAAGGTGTGAAACTATTAAACTGAGCAAATATTATTTGATTCTATTAAACGTAAATCATTCTAAGGAACAGATACACAGTTCAAACACTGACTAGTTAGTAATTTCCTGCCATGAATATTTATTTGCATTGTTTCTAAAACACAGCAACAGAATTGCAGCACGTCCTGCTGAAATATGTAACATTTCAGTTGTATTTTGGGTAAGTCTGTAGATGTAAAGACATTGCTTCAGGGTGCACCATAACACTGACAACTTTTTGCATAGGAAGTAAAGTTGAATAGTTCAGTATACAAGAATAGCATTCATGCTGTATATTAGTAAATCAAGAGGTAAATCCTACAATTTTATTAAAAAAACCTCTACATTTCTGGTTCCTTTGTTTTCTGTATTCTTTCCTTCTGCTTTTAACGCACCAGATATGGCTAGTTTTGGCCCCACAATTCAAAAAAGGCAAAGACAGACTGAAGAGGTTTTAGGAGAAGGCCACAAATGTAATCAAATGGCTGTAAAACCTGCCTATGATGAAAGACTGAAGGAGTTGGGTCTCTTCTCTCTGGAGAGGAAAAATTTCAAAGAGATTTCATCACAGTATTCTAGTACTTAGAGGGCAGCTACAAAGATGGAAGCTCTCCACAATAAAGTCAAATGAAGACAAGGGGCCGTGAGTACAAGTTACTCCTGAGGATGTTTCATGTCAAAATAAGAAAGAAATTTTTGGTTTTTGCAGTAAGGAGAATCAATCACTGGAAGAACCTTTTTGGAGACATGGGAGAGTACCTATCACTGGAGGTTTTCAAGATGCAATTGGACAGTGCGCTAGGAAATGTCATCAAGGCTTTCTTTCCCACCAAAGGTTGAACATGATGTTTATTGAAGTCCCTTCAAACCTAGGCTGTTCTATGATTCACTGTGATTTCAAAATTATTCCCATGTTTTACACAGGAAACAAATTTTGAATTATTCATTATACTAGTATATTTCTTTAGATACTTAAAATGGGTACTGACAGAGCCAGGGTTATTCTGAATTGTTTCTACCTTTTGTATATATTGCACATTTTTTTTTGCTGTTCCTTAGTGAATTTCCAACAAATAGGGTAGGAACATTACCACTTAGCCTACTTTTATTAGGTAATACTAAATATGTCATTGTTAATACTATATAAGTGAAACAGATGCCGTTGCCATTAAATACATTAGTGTTTTTCCTGTTGATATGCTAAAGAGAAAATTCCCCTACACCAGTGACACATGGCTTCTGGAAGAAGTTCTCAAACAAAAAAACATTTTCCTATTTAATTATATTTATCTTCCTTGTCAAATTTAATAAATTCACTGTATTGTTTTTAAATTATGCCAATGGAGTATTTAGAAGTCATTACCATTTTTTATTTCTCTGTAAGTAGTGTTTTAACACAAATGTTGCTTGAGGGTTGAAATCTTTTTTAATTGCATATAATTAAATATATTGGAATTTTATTTGTATTTTAAACTCACAATGTGTTTTAGATACAGTGTTTCTCATTTTAAATAACTGGAACATTTTAGATCCAATTTTTTTTTCCATTCCAGGCTTTTTTCACTACAGGTTTTTAAGGTTATTTTATTTAATGGAAACTCTGGGTGTCATCTGTTTCACTTAAGAAAAATATCAGCCTTCCAGTCTTATTCTGCCTTTAGCAATTAGTCAGTAGTAGTACCGAACATTTAATGATATTTTCATGACTGAATATTGATATCTATTTTCTGAAAATTGCAGATTTTGGCCAGCTTCAGTGCTGCATAGGTAAGTTTTTAAATACATACATGGGTGTATACCACACAGTGCATACAGACATGGCGAAAGCACAGTCTGACTCCTACTTCAAAGAGTGGTGCCAAGAAAGTTGTGCTGCTACATTTCTATTGAACAGAAGAACTTGTAGAAAGTTTACAAAGATACAGTATCTCCCAGAATATTGGAGTGAACTCTGGAGTTTCAGCCCACTAACATATCTGGTATTATATAGAAAAAATAAACAATCTAAAAATAAAATAATAATAAAAAAAGGACAAGTACATATCCTCAACACAGCTATAGGATGGATAAAGATTTTAAAAGAAATAATACTTAATTCAGTTATATAGACATATGTTTCTAGCAATAATTGAAATGCCTTGAATATCTTACCTGACTTCCGTGTGCTAGCCTAGAGAGATGTGACTTTTCCATGGTTTCTGTGTCATATTTCTCAGACTTTTATGAATGCCTAGGATCCTCCAGCAGTATGTAGAGGCCATTATGAAGCTCACTGTATGGTATTGAAATGTAACTTGGTTAGGTATATTGACTGTATTTGAGAGAAATTCACAATCTAGAGACCTCAGTTAAGCACAGATGTTGGTCATCTAGCCTTAGTGCAATGATTGAAGTCTCCTAATACCAGATCTTGGAAAATCAATGACAACTTCATATTAGTTGGAGTTACTGTTTTAGATGACTATTATTCTTCACTGGCTAAGCAGGGGAATGTTGGAAGTTAGACACTTATGTCTTCTTGGGAGACAGTCTGTCTAGCCTTTCTCTGAAGACAGTCACCTGATGAAGTAGAGCTGGCTACTTTTCTTTATAATGCATCAGTGATCATGATATCAAATAAACTTTTTTTATTATAGTGGTTGGAGCACTTTCACAAATTACCACAGCATTCATCTCACTAATACGAGGTAAAGCTTTCAGCCTTTCAGCACTAATCTCACCTCCCTGACCCATAAGATTATGGAGCAGATCTCCCTAGAACACATGTCAAAACATATGGAAGACAGGAAGGTGATTAGAGACAGTCAACATGACTTCACCAAGGACAAATTGTGCCTGACTAATCAAGCGTATTTCTATGATGGAATGTATCAGTGGACAAGGGAAGAGCTATGGATGTCATGTCCTTAGACTTCTGTAGGGTTTTTGGTACAGTTCCCCCCAGGATTCTTGCTGCTACTTTGGAGAGACATGGGTTTGACAAATGGACTGTTAGATGGATAAGGAACTAACTGGATGGCTGAGTCCAATGAGTTACAGAGAATTGTTCAGTGTTCAAGTGGAAATCAGTAATGAGTGGTGTCCTTCAAGGCCCATACTAGGACCAATACTATTTAGTATCTTCATCAATGACATAGACAGTGGCATTGAGTGCACTCGCAACAAGTTTGCAGATGACACCAAGCTGAGTGGTGCAGTTGATTCACTAGAGGAATGGGATGCCATCTAGGGGGTCTGTGATAGGCTTGAGGAGTGGACCCATATGAACATCATAAGTTCAAGAAGAACAAGTGCAAGGTCCTGCATCTAGTTTGAGGAAGCCTGGAGTATCAGTGCAGCCTGGGGAGTGAACTGATTGAGAATTGGAGAAGAACTTGGGGATACTGGTGCACCAAAAATTACACATAAGATAGCTTTGCAGCCCACAAAGACAATTGTATTCTGAGTTGCAAAGACAGAAACATGGCCAGTAGGTTGAGGAAGGTGATTCTCTCCCTCTACTCTGTTCTTTTAAGACTCCACCTGCTATACTGAATGCATCTCTGAGGTTCCCAACAAAAGAAAGAGATTGACCTGTAAGAGCAGGGTCAGAAGAGGACCTCAAAAAATGAGGGCTGAATCACATTTTCTAAGATGAAAGGTAGAGACAATTGTGGTTGTTCAGCCTGAAAATAAGAAGGCATTGGAGACACCTTATTGTAGCCATTCAGTATATAAAGAGGATCTTTAGGAAAGATGAAGACTTTCTACAAAGGTCTGCAGTTGCGGGACAAGAGGCAGTGGTTTTAAACTGAAAGTCCAACACCATAGCAGACGGGTTGGACTAGATGATCTTCAAAAGTCCCTTCCAATCCGAACCATTCTATGATTCTATAATTCTGTGAAAGTAAGAGGTCTCAATTCTAGATTGTATAAAAAGTTTTTTGGATAAGCTTTTCCCACAAACAACAGAACATTGCACAAAGTCTTGACTGGTAGAACACAATTTTTCTGTCTCTTTCAGATCAAATCAGAAGATTATTTGCTTCACTCACAGTTGTCTTGGTTTAAGACAAATGCTGTGATGGAGACTCCAACAAATGAGCCCACCCCCTTTTATTGAAGCCTTTCCCCTCTCACCAGTGCAGAGAGACAAAATGCAGGGAGATAGAAGTGAAAAAATAACAGTTTACTGACAAGAAATATAGCAGCAATAATAACAATACAAACAGAATGGTTTAAACCAACAACAGATAGAGACTGCCTCTAGTCTCTCCCTAACCCCCCACCAAAATTCCGGGGACAAAAGCACAACCTAGGAAAAAACATCAACAGCAAATTATATTATTAAACCACTCATCTAGGCTCAATGGTGGGGCAAAAGGACTGGAGTAGCATATGGCTCCAGGCAGCTTTCTCTTTGCTGTGAATCCACGCCTAGATTTCATGCAGAGGGATTTATGAGGTAGTGGCAGCCTCAGAGTTAGTTTTACTTTTGTTTTCTCTCCAACTGTGGTGGCCACGGCTATGGCTTTGCTGGGCTGCGCTCCTCATGTCTGCCCTGGTGGTTTCAATGCAGGGGCTCCAACCCACCTTGAGTCTGGCAATAGTTATAGTTTAGCTGGTTTCAGTAATAGTTAGGACTTCTCGCAACCCCCCAAGAGGCAGGACGGCAGCAAGCACTTTCTCGGTACTGGTCTGAGAGTTCTCGGTAGTGAGGCTTTCCGAACTGAATGGCTGTGACAACCCTTGTGTCTCTTTTCACCTCTACCAGAAAGGAAAGTGTGGTTCCAAACAAAATGGAGAAAGTTCCGCTTCCTTCCAGAAGGCATCTTTCTCTCCCTCCCTGCCCTGCTCCCTGGCAGCAGCTACAGCAAAGGGTTCACTCTTAAAGAAACAGTATTCCAAAACAGTGTTGGAAAAGGAAATAGAAAACAAAACCTATCTTAGCCATGACAGTAGTCTATATCCTTGACTGTTTACTCAAACCTTTGAAACGCTCCATGCTTAAATCAAGGGCTTAGCCTCTCACTGTCTTGCCTTACCCTCTGTATTTGCTCTTAGTCATTGCTATTACCTTGATTCCAGTCTCCAGCTATCAGTCCCGTTTGCTTACTATTAAATCTTTTAAGAAACAATCTCTCATATTTGAGATATGCTTCCCAAATACTTATTAAAATTATCTCATTATTTTTCACTTATCTGCTGTAATAAGTCTTGACAACAGTTAGGCTGCTGGTTTGATGACACCATATTAACTTCACAGAATCATAAAATATTCTGAGTTGGAAGGGACCCATAAGGATCATCAAGTCCAGCTGAGTGAATGGCTCATACAGGGATCAAACCCATGGCCTCAGAGTTATGAGCACCATGCTCTAACCAACTGAGCTAATCTCAAAGTCTTAATATAGTGCCTGAAATTAACTTTTCTTTGTGAAAGCAAGGGATAAAATTGTCTTGGATTTTGACAAAGAAGTTGTAAGACAATGAAACATTGTCTAGTTTTGTGTTGGTGCAGCGTTTGCTTACCTGTGTGCTAAAATAATAAGGGGAAAATAATACTAAAGAAAAAAATACTAACAAAAGGAAGCATTAATTTCAAATACATATGTGTGTTTGATTACTATGAAAAAGGTGTGATTTTGAAAAGATGTTATCTTACACTTCGAATATTGGATTGCAGGAAATTCCAGTTGCTTGGAATATGGAAAACATTTAAATTTGAGTAACTATGCTGTAAAATAAAGTATACTTCTCACCAAAAGCTTATCATCAGATATTTTGCCAAAATGCTTCAATGCAAAGAATTTTTAAAAAAGGGTACATTTAATTGATACGTCAAAATATTTTGGACTGTGGACATCACTAATCATGAAACTTCACAACTAAAAGCAGATTCAGTTTTGGGTTTGCTGGGGTTTTGGGGGTTTTTTGTTGTGGTTTTTTGGGGGTTTTTTTTTGGAAAGATACAGAAAAGCATGATAGTTCAGAACAAAAAATCATCAAAAAACTCAGTAATCCCATGAATTCTCATAACCCAGTGAAGCAAAATATTCAGCAAAATTTCCACATTCTGTTGAATTTATGCCTAGGGTCACATTTCTTCCAAGAAAAAATATTCTGTTATAGCTTCCTTTAAAATTGAAGTGTTTCTAAGTTTTCTAGTTATATTTTATTGTACTAAACTGTACCCATACAAAATTAAAGAAAATACTGAAAGCAAGGTGTTAACTGCATGTTACTGCTGAAAACTTTGCAGGTAACAAGAAAGACATCTAGTACAATAGGAACAAAATTTTTTTCTTCAGTTTTCAGTACATAGCCAGAGACTCCAAGCTGTTAGAATACTGAAGTCGTGTTTCATAATCCTTTTCTTCACTGCACAAAAAAATCCAACTGTCATGAAGTTTTTTTATTTATTCATAATGTTATTTATCTCTGAAACACTCAAAACAGTGTTGAAGAAACTTAGTTGGAAAATTATGTCAAGTTATACCATGCAACAACATAATGAGTGTGAATAGGATATAATGGTAAAGGATAAAAAAAGCTTGTTGATTTTTTGAGGTGTTTTTGTGATTTTTTCTTTAATTCCAACTCACCCTTTTGAAACAGTGAAAAAAAGGAAGTAGTAGACAGCCTTGCTTTTAAAGAACTTATGACACACATAGTTAAAATTTTATACTAACTATAAAAAAGACAGTGCAATGCATTGTGTTAATTAGGAACATCCTACATGCAGTTTGAACACAAAATATTCGTACAACATTTATGTTTTGATTACACTCTAAGTGCTGACAAAGTACTGCATTTATGAATAATGCAAAGAAACTGAAAGAACAAGCTTTTTATTTTCCATTCTCAGATTCTGTTTTTCAGCCAAAATGATTTAACAATGTAAAACACATGTCATTGATGGAATATGATTAGAAATACATTGTGTTCTTGACAGTTAACAATTATTCCTGTGTGCATTACTGATGCAGTCATAGCAGCTATAAAAGCTAAGTGTCAGGAATCTTCAAAAATATAAGATCACAGTCATTTCAGTAACACCTTGTACTTCCAACTCTGTCTGAATAATGTTTTGCCATTAAAACAAATAGTCAGGAAAATTAACATATAAATCTTTGGTATTTACATTTATCAATTTAGGAAGCATTTAGAATAAAAATGCAATCACATTAGAAATATATTCGGAAGTGCAGTGCCCCATACCCAATTAATTCAATAAGAAAGAAACAAACAAACAAAAAAATCCCTTAAGAACCCATGTACCCCCATGCTACCCAGTGGAGCTTAAAGCTCAGAAAATTTGTTGCATTTTTAATTGAAATGTATTGCATGATTAGTCTTGATTTATGAAGAATTTAATGTCTATGCTTTTTCCATTTCCCTCTGCTGAAAATACCCTTAATCATTTTTGCAATCAATATTAGGAAAAAAGAGTCAACGTTGTCCCAGCTACAGTATCCTACAGGATCCTATAGAGCCTAGCTCCAGCAAAATGACAAATATTTCATGTTAGGCTACACTAAACAATTCACCCCCTTCAAAGAAAAACATCTATATGTTAAAGCATTATTTGTTTTGAGTGACTTTAAAAGTTAGTCTAAGTTTTACATCTAAAAATGACACAATCCTTCTCATTAAGATTTAATTAAAATGTTGATTAATTTAGTCATTTTACTCTGCGGAGTCTTCTGTTGTAGGATGTTCCTCAAGGATTTATATTCCTACCATTAGGACAGAAGACTATTCAGATCTATACTCTATAATACTCTATAATCAAAACATCAAGATGTGAATACTATTTTCAGAGTTGGTCATAGCTTGAAGAATTTCCATAAAAATTGAACCAAACCAAACCAAAAACAAACCCTGAGACAATGTGCCTCGCATGGGATGGGAAAGTACTATGCACAAACTATACTAGCACATTAAGCCTTAGGTATGTAAGTATGCATCTACACACTCAACTGAACAAAGGGGACAATGTTTTTTTATTTAATCAGTTTTAAGAGCATGCTGAGATTAAATTTACTCTGCAAAGCAAATGCCTTTGTCTTTAAATGAATTCTAGATCCCTTGTTCAGATATAGGTTTCTGAACTGTAGATGTCTGAAGTTTGTCAGGATTCTGCTGACAACTTCCTACCATAGAAGGTACTCCTTTCAGTATTCTAAGAGACAAAAGAGTCTGTGCATTTCTAGATTATGATGCTGATATACCATGGTAATGTGTTAACATGCTCAGATCAAACTGCTTCGTATTAGATTTGAACTTGGTAGTGCTAGGTTAATGGTTGGACTCAATGATCTTAAAGGTCTAATCCTCCAGTCTAAACGATTCTATGATTTTATGTTTCTAGGTACTTTTAAAGAGGTGCCTTCTTCACAATACCCAGCATAAGAGGTTTAACTTCCCATTTCTACATATTGCTTGAAACAGTTGCCTTTTTTGGATCACAGACCAAGCCACGCGAAAGCAGGAGTATATTTTAGACCTTTCTCACAGGTGAAAAAAAAATTTACTTTCATTCTGACTGTGTTGATGAAACAGAAACCTTTCTATTAAAAAAAAAAAACACGCACACAAAAAACCCCAAACAAAACAAAACAAAACCCAAAATAAAATTAAAAAAAAAATAAAAAACAAACAAACAAACAAAAAAAACTAAAAAAAATTAACTGAATACTTTGGAGCCTTGGTGGAAGGAAATCTGAAGGGAGGATATGACTGTCTGTGGTCACTCTAAAGAAAAACATATCCTCTAAGAATTACATGGAGGATATGTTATTTATCAGTAGTGAATGATAATCTTGATCAAATTCACTGAGAATCACAGACCTTTTTCTCCTCTGTAACCCTCCAAGTCTTTCTGCAAGGAGAACCATCTACCTTAGAAAGAGCTTTAAATAGATTTTGATCTTCCCGATAAAGCAAGTAGGTAAATGTCTAACCTTATTTTGTGCCTTTTATTGAATTTGAGGTATACTGTACTGGTAAGTCTTTTATAAATATATTTTCAACAATTGTTTCCTATGTAAAACAGGACATTAGATTTCATCAGAAAATCTTTGAGATTATGCTACAGAATGGAAAGGAGGCACCCAAAATATGTCTGCTGAGTTTCAATGAAATTTCTTTTCAATCATGAAATCTTCTAATCTTTTTATCCTTATGAGATAAAACCATAAAATCTTCTACAAAGTGAAGGGAAGAAAGGGATAAAGAACTAAATTTGGTTTTATGAAAAAAAAAGTCAGTTCCATAACAAAAGAAGAACTTTGATAGATGTACAGTTTATGTTAAGGTTTTTTAACACGTGTGTGGGTAATACCCCTAGAGACTCCACATTGCTCTGCAACATCCCTTTCTATTTTATTTAATTTAGCTAAAGTCATATGGTAGAGCTGGTTACTGTTCTCTGGACAGGAAGACTTTCCCTGACCTATAATCCTACCAAAGCATTCCAGTTTAAAATGTTTGGAAAGCTGTTCTTAAGACTCAGAAAGGCTTAATTTAATATCAGAATTTTCTACTTTTTTAGACCATCAAATCTCCAGCAAGAATTTAATTTAATTTTCATGCAGTTCATTTTGTATTTATGTATTTCACTCAGGATGCAGACAGTCAGCAGGAAAGAGAGATGCATTTGAATAAGTGGGAGGTAAATACAGAATTAAAATTTTTTGGTTTCACATTTTTCAGATGTCAGTCTGCAATTTACTTTACAGTCAAAGTTAGCACACATTAGTTAGACCTCATGAAAACAAGTCCTGTGTCTCTGAGATATCTCACACTATAAAATCAGAAACAGGCAATAATAGTTTCATCCCTTTCATGATTTGTACTGTTTCTTCTGAGACTAAACAGTCTGTCTCGCTCAGTGTTGCTCCAAAAGGTCAAGAACCATCTTTAGGTCCTTCTCTGTGTATGATAATCCTATATGGAGGGCTTGGACACCTTGTGATGTGTTCAATGGCAGTAGGGATCTGTATTTTAGCAGTTGAATAAGTCCCATGTGTAAGATTTAATTCAGATTGCAGACAGCTTAAAGTAGATGTCTATGTACACCTGTTTACATGTAATCTAGAGCTCTGAGATCCCATTTTTAGGCTTGAACGGGAGCCTCTGACCGATGTACCTTCTAGAATTCTGAAGAGCTATCAAGTTCACTGTAAAAAGACACATTTATGTTTAGCAAGATGTCTTTTCACTCAGTTATACTTCCTATATTGACAGGATCTCCTGAGTTTTGGCATTTAGCTCCCATACAGACATCTGCCTTTAGACCCCTACAGTTACATGTCAACAGTGTACAACAGTTTACAACCCAAACAGTGTCACCTGTTTTACTTAATTTTAGCCATGAAAAAAATTAAATTGCTTGCCTAGACTGGTAGCCTAGTTCTTTCCATATTAACAGATATTAGAGTCTTCATAGAACCAATTATACTACTTGTCTCAAAGCAGGAGTAATGGCTTCCTGGAATGAATACTTGTCATTCATTGTAGAAGAAACACATATAATTAAGTTAGATTAATTAGGCCCAATTAGGTTAAACTTCAGGAGATACAGGTAACATGAGACCAGTGATGTATGTTTTATGCACCAGATGTGAATTCTATTTATTTTCCTTAAATTATATGTCAGCTGAAGCTAAAAATGTCAAACTCTTTTAATCTTTACTATCAGTGATCACAGTTCAAGTTTTTTTTCTGTTAGCTATTATCAACAGCAGCATTAATTATCATATGTTAAGATTTTTAAATGACTAACAGGTTATATATGAGCTGTTTCAAACTCTGACTTTATCAAAGGACCGAGACTTTAAAGAAAGACTAATTTGGATGGTTAAATATCATATGTATTCTTATCACCAGTTCATTGTCTCACAGATATTACATTTGGAAATAAACGTCTTCTCTGAGACAGAGCCATGATTCTCTTGTGCGTATTGGAATTAATGGATCTAAAGCAGTATTGGAATGACACTACTGAGACAATGATTATATATCCCACTACTGAAAGATAACATGATTTGTATACAAAAAATTTCATATACTAACATATTCCTTTTATACAGCACTGCAAGAGAAAAGAAACTAAACCAAACCAAACCAAAAACAAAACAAAAAACACCCAAACCACACCATTAAATTTTTAGCCCTCCAACTAAACACAGTTACTTCTGAGGTATTTCTCTTTTTTCAGGTTTGATTCTCCCTGAAAAAGTGACACCTTCATTTTAAAGAGGCATTCTTCCATGTATTCATTTGTAAACTTACGTAATTCAGCCTAGATACTCAATTTAGAAAGGGGGAAGACAGAGAGGAGGGAAGGGACCTTACATTTTTTTAGTACCAAACAGACACTTCAGGAACGACAGTGGAACAATGAGAACAGCTGAATTCATGTCACTCAGGTCATAACCTGAACATGGAATTGTAGTAGTCACTGATCGTCTCTGCACAAGAAAGTACATTTTGTGTCAGATCATGAGAACTGGCAGTAGAAGAAACACAGCTTCTTGTTTGAGAAGTGACTAAGTTAAATCTTTAGCGACTAAAAGATGAAGGAATCCCATGATGTCATTTTTTCCTCAGATTTTCTTTTATTGTAGTAGAACTGTTTTCTTCTGTATGAAATTTATGGAGAAAATCAAATTTTGTAAATAATCTACTATTTCTGTTCACTTTACATATATTTAATGAATTATAAAAGAAAAAAAAAGCACACACACACAAAAAAAACCGAAAAACCAAACAAAAAAAAACCCTGATAGCTATTAATCTACCAAAAAATCCCTCACAGAGGCCTTTTTGTTACAGAGAAACCATTAACCCACATACAAGGCTCTTACTTTCTCAGTCTAAAGGCAAGTATTCAATATATTATTCAATATATTTTTGATAGGTCACATAACACTGAATTCAATTCTTAGATGTTTATGAAAGCACTGCTAATGGTTACTACAGCAAGCATACCATAATGCACCACAGAAATCATGCCAATGAAATAATACAGGATTAATGACAAAGAAGATGCAAAAGCTGAGATCAACTCCTGACAGTTTGTGTTCTAGTGTAGATGAATGGAACTAGGTAAAACAGGATTGTTGTCAGACTTCATCCCGGGAACTTGTTGCCTGATTCCAGAAGTGTCAGTATAAGGCAAAGGCTGAACACTCAGAAATCTTGTGCTATTTAAGAATGTTGCTACTAGGTCTGATCAAAAGTCCAGTAATCTCTGCCAAGTAACCTTCAGGTAGGAGATACTTAGGGGAAGAAGATAAGTATGGGTAGAATAAATTCTTGTTTTCCAAAACACAGTAGATTAGAGACTTCCAGAGCCAGAAGATGAATTCAGTTTCAGTTTATTTTATTCTTTTGTGAACTCCTTTGTGCTTTGGGGCTTTGTGTCCCACAGCATTCTCTGGTGTTCAGTTCCAGTTCTAGGGAGTTGACTTTATGATATGACTCAACTGCGTTGTAAGGAAAAATATAATTCTTTATCCTCATTTTAAATGTAATTCTTGAGAATTTTCTTGCATGTCTTCTCTTCTTTGGGGAAAAATAGTAAATATTTTTATTTCTGGTTCAGCTTTTCTAACATTCCTTCCTTTCTAGATATCTATTTCTTTATAAGTAATGTTAAGTCTCTTAAGATTCTCCCCATACAAAAGTTATCATAAAGCTGGCCTTCTTTTGTCATGCTTTTTTCTTTTTCTCTTTGAAGAGAGGGTGACCAGAACTCCACACAACACTTATGATGTGGAGATACCATGGATGCTTTGTACCATGATAATGGAGTTCAGAAAAACTAACACCTGTGTGGAAAGATGTGTTTCTGCTGGTGAGATGAAAGCTAATGAGTCACTCTTGATGAAGATCAAAGGATGGGTGCATGGAAAAATAGGCTAATAGGAAATGAACACATAAAATAATGTTTCTCCAAAATTCAAAATTCCATTTTTCCATAGGAATCACGAGGAAAAGGCTTAAGAAAGCAAGTAGTTTTCTTTTTTGAAATTTCTTCAAGCGATTATGTTACAAAACGTAAAAGAAATTTTAGTAGTATTCTATTGTACTGCAAGTTTTTGTACATATATTACAGAGTTTTGCCTTTTGTGTTTTCAGTTACTGAAAGTCAAATTTGATTTCATATTTTTGGATTGTTCCAATTAACGCTTTTTTTTTTTAATGACACAAAACTTGTAAGAATCTTTGAATTTCCCTGCTTTCACAGCTGTAGCTTCTTTGTGGTGTAAGACCATTTTTTATCTTAACTATATAGCCTAATCACAATATATTGTCTGTTTGTCCTGATTTTCCAGGAATTTACTTGCTTTGATCAGTCAGTTATATTATTCACAGGACAGTGCGAAAGACACCTGCATACTGTGCAATCAGCTGAATGATTTGCTCTGTGGCAGAGCTTAAGAAAGACGTAGAGAGGCTAAGGAGTATTAGGGAAAGGGAAAGGGAAATTGACTGGTGGAGTCGCACACTTTCAACCCCTGAAAAAGTTCAGCAGGAGTCAGAGAAGCCCTGCCCCTCCTGCCACCAGGTAGATGGAACAGATTAAGTACATGAGGGGTAACAAAAACAGGTCCCTGATCAAAGAGGTAAAAGAATCCCCTCCCAACCCCCATCACCTCCCCGGGTGCCCTTAAAGAATAGATACGAAGCCCTGGACCCAGCGAGTCAGGCAGAGGGCAGTCAAGAAAAAGATGTCTGGAGGGTCTCCTGATTGCACCCTGTCTATTAGATGAATCACAATTTCAGCTATTAAGAAAGAAAGAAGAGTAGTTGCAGTCAGTTATTCCCTTCTGAGGGGAACAGAAGGCCCTATATGCTGACTGGACCCATCCCACATGGAAGTCTGCTGCTGTCCTGGGCCTGGGGTGAGGGATATTAGCAGGAGACTCTCTGAGCTAATTCAGCCCTCTGATTATTGTCCACTGCTGGTACTACAGTTTGGCAGTGACGAGATCAATAAAAGACGTACCAGAGAAATTAAAAAGGACTTTAAGGCTTTGGGTCGATTAGTTGATGGGATAGGATCACAGGTGGTGTTCTCCTCAATTCCTGCAGTAGCAGGGATGAATGACGAATAGGAAAACCCATTTTATCAATCAGTGGCTAAAGGATTGGTGCCATCAATGGAATTTTGGTTTTCTTCATCATGGGGCAAAATTTATGGTACCAAGCCTGCTATGGGCTTCATCCATCTAACATGGGCAAAAGAAACCTAGCACATTAGTTTTCAGGGCTGATCAAGACAGTTTTAAACTAGATTTGACGGGGGAAGGGGTTGAAACCAGCGTTGACTCTCAAGAACTTGAGGTCAATGATGATAAGGTTGAGTGCTTATGTGTCAGAATCAGGGGGAAGGCCAACAAGGCCAACATCCTGGTGGGAGTCTGTTATAGACCACCCAACCAGGATGATGAGGGTGATGAATTATTCTACAAGCAGCTGGTGAAGGTTTCAAAATCACAGCCCTTGTTCTTGTGAGTGACTTCAAACTGCTGGATGTCTGCTGGGGAGAAGAGGCAGTCTAGAATATTGCCAGAGTGTATGGAGGATAATTTCCTGTTGCAGCTGGTAAATGAACCTACCAGGACTGGGGCCCCATTAGACCTACTGTTTACAAACAAGGAAGGGCTGGTGTGAGATGCGATGGTCAGAGCCTGTCTGGGACACAGTGACCATGAAATGATAAGAGTTTTCCATACTTGGAGAAGTGAGGAAGGGCAGCAACAAAACCTCTACCCTGGACTTCCAGAGGGAAGACTTTGGCCTAATCAGGAGGCTGGTTCCGAAAGTACCTTGGGAAACGGCCCTTGAAAACAAAGGGGTCCAGGAAGGATGGACATACTTCAAGAAAGAAATCTTGAAGGTGCAGGATCAGGCTGTCCCTATGTGCTGAAAGGCGAGCTGGTGAGGAAGACAACTGGCCTGGTTGACCAGGGAGATTTTGCAGGAAATTAGGGAAAAAAAGAGAGTCTATTGCCTTTGGAAAAAAAAGGGCAGGCAATTCATGAAGTTTTTAGGAATTGAGTTATGTAGAGGTCATGTAGAAAGAAAATTAGAGAGGCAAAAGCATAATTTGAACTTAATCTGGCCACAGAAAGTGTTTTTATAAATACATCAATAGCAAAAGGAGGGACACGGAAAACCTCCACTCTTTGTTGGACATGGAGGGGAACATACTTACCAAAGACAAGGATAAGGCTGAGGTATTTAACACCTCCTTTGCCTCAGTTTTCAACAAGAAGACAGGTTGTCCTTAAGAACCCGGGATTCCTGGGCTGGTAGACAGTGACGGGAAGCCAAATAGCCCCCCTGTTTATCCAGGAGGAATCCAAGACCGAGTGCTGGGTCCTGCACTTTGGCCACAACAACTCCCTGCAGAGCGACAGGAGGGGAACAAAGTGGCTGGAGAGAGACCAGGCGGAGAGGGACCTGGGGGTTCTAATCAATAGGAAGCTGAACATGAGCCAGCAGTGTGCCCAGGGGGCCAAGAAGGCCAATGGCATCCTGGCCTGGATCAGGAATGGTGTGGCTGGCAGGACCAGGGAAGTGATTCTGCCCCTGTACTCAGTGCTAGTGAGGCCACACCTCAAGTCCTGTGTCCAGTTCTGGGCCCCTCAGGTTAGGAAGGACACTGAGATGCTGGAGAGTGTCCAAAGAAGGGCAATGAGGCTGGTGAAGAGACTGGAGCACAGGCTCCATGAGGAGCAGCTGAGGGAGCTGGGGCTGTTTATCCTGGAGAAGAGGCTCAGGGGAGACCTCATCGCTCTCTCCAGCTGCCTGAAAGGAGAATGTAGGGACGTGGGGGTAGGTCTTAAGCTCTGTCAGGGGAGGTTTAGGTTAGACATTAGAAAGAAAATCTTTACAGAGAGAGAGATCGGACATTGGAATGGGCTGCGCTGGGAGGTGGTGGATTCACCATCACTGGAGGTATTTAAGAAGAGACTAGATGTGGCACTTGGTGCCATGGTCTAGTAGACAGAGTGGTGTTGGGTCATGGGTTGGACTTGATAATCTCAGTGGTCTTTTCCCACCTGGTTGATTCTGTGATTCTGTGATTATTTGAAGGTATACTAATTAAGTTTTAGATAAATGAAATAACATTTGAATGTAAAATGATGTAAGACCCATTCTTATCAAAATTTTCCATTGAGTAACACATCATCATCACAGGTCATCACTCTGATGAAATTAATCTGCAAAGCCACCTGTGTGACAGAGTTAATTATATAATGGTGTGATTCATCATAAGTGATCATCAACAGCTGATGATGTATTAGTATGTTTCTCCAAGCATGTCATCATTCAGAAAGAATGAACTTCTATAACTGAATTATGTTGCTGAAGTCAATTACAAGACCATAGTCTAACCCAGTCAAACAGCAGGTAGAAACACTGACACTAAATCAATTTTTCTAGAATTTTTCCTTTTGGCTTCCTGGTGGCAGTTTTGCAAATTTGAGAATAAGATCTCATTACCCTTGTGGAAAATTATATTTCTTCTTCCTTCTCCAGTTGTGTTTAGCGACACATACTATTTAGTCCTCCAGCACTTAGAAAGGGGAATATATCTGGAGAGGGCAATAGTGAATGGGGTAACATCAGGTTGGAGACCTGTCACTAGTGGGGTTCCACAGGGCTCCATCTTGGGCCCTGTGTTCTTCAACATCTTCATAAATGAAGACTAAGCAAACTAAGCAAGTTTGCAGATGACACAAAAATGGGAGGAGCTGTTGACTCCCTCAAAGGCAGGGAGGCCCTGCAGAGAGACCTCAACAAATCAGAGGACTGGGCAATCACCAACCATATGAAGTTCAGTGAGGGAAAGTGCCAGATTCTGCAACTGGGATGGGGCAACCCTGGATGTACATACAGACTGGCGAATGGGATCCTGGAAAGCAGTGCCACAGACGGGGACCTGGGGGTCCTGATCCAGTTGAATATGAGTCAGCAGAGCCCTGACAGCCAGGAGAGCCAACTGTGTCCTGGGGGGCATCAGTCAGAGCACTGCCAGCTGGTCAAAGGAGGGGATTGTCCTGCTCTGCTCTGCACTGGTGTGGCCCCACCTTGAATATTGTGTGCAGTTTGGGGCACTGCAATATAAGAAACATATTAAGCTGTTAGACAGTGGCCAGAGGAGGTCAATGAGATGGTGAATGGGCTTGAAGGGAAGCCATATGACGAGCAGCTGAGGTCACTTGGTCTTTTCAGCCTGGAGGAGACTGAAGGTAGACCTCATCCAAGTCTACAACTTCTTTATTAGGGGAAGAGGAGGGGCAGGCACTGATCTCTTCTCTGTGGTGACCAGTGATAACAAGCAGCGGTCTGAATTTGTGTCAGGAGAGGTTTAGGTTGAATATTAAGGAAAAGTTCTTCAGCCAGAGGATGGTTGGCACTGGAACAGGCTCCCCAGGGAAGTGGTCACAGCACCAGGCCTGACAGAGTTCAAGAAGCATTTGGATGATACTCTCAGGCACATGGTGTGACTCTCAGGGATGGTCCTGTGCAGGGCCAAGAGCTGGACTGGATGATACTTTTGGGTTCCTTTCAACTCAGGATATCCTATGGTTCTGTGATTTTTAACATGACATAAAAAAAAAAGAAAAGCCTCTTGTCAATAGCACTGATACACATTTCTGTGAAGGTGGCAAACAAGGCATCTAGGCATAAGAACATTTTACAGTATCACATAAATTAGGTTATTAGACACCTTCCTGATTTGGCAATTTTTATATTTGTCATGGCAATGGTCAGCAAAAATTAGAGAGCAGAAAGGTAAGACAGAAAAAACATATTGGATTAGTAGACTCACCTAATCATTTTAGCTTTAGGATTAGGATTCCAAAATTCAATTTGGAATGACAGAACTATGACAACATAAAATTACATTGTCCTCCTCTGATGTGGCCTTGAGCAATCCCACATGTGCCGTCACTGGATACAAGGGAAAAGAGATCAGCACCTCCCCCTCCACAGGAAGTTGTACAAAGCAATGAAGTTGCCCCTCAAACTTCTTTTCTCCAAACTTGACAACCCTGAAGTCTTTAGCCACTCCTCATAGGACACTCCTTCACCAGGTCTGATGCCTTCCTGTGGACACATTCAAGGACCTTCACATCCTTCTTAAATTATGGAACCTGGAACTGTGCATAGTACTCCAGGTGAGGCCACACCAGTGTTGAATACAGCAGGATAATCCTATCTCTTGAACAGCTGGTGATACTGCTTGATGCAGCCCAGGATGCAGCTTGCTGTCTTGGCTGCCAGGTCACACTGCTGTCTTATATTTAAACTGGTCTCTCAACCAGCACCCTCAGATCCCTTTCTTCATGTATTCTTCCCACACACTCCTCTCCTGACTCATATTTGAGCCTAGTATTACTTCATCCTAGGTGCAGAATTCAGAATTTAACTTCTTAGATTTCATCCTACTGATGGTTTTCCAGTGCTCCAATCTATTCAGATCCCTCTTCAAGGCCTTCTGTCCCTCAAGAGAGTAACAGTACCTCCCAGTTTGGTATCACCAACAGCAGTGCATTCCACCCACATGCATGTACTGGATAAATATATTGAACAGGACTGGCACTAGAATTGAGCCCTAAGGAACACTGCTGGTCTCCAGCTAGATGCAGCCCTTTTTACTACTACGCTTTGAGACCTGCCATTCACACAGTTCTTCAGCCAACATCTTCTCTCCATCTCACAACTGGACAACTTGTTCAGAAGCTTCTATGAGGGACAGTATCAAAAACCTTACCAAAATCCAGAAAAACTACATCCACTGCCTTCCCTTCATCCACTAGGTAGGTGACCTTATCATAGAAGAATATCACATTAGTTAGGGAGGACTTCAGGAGCTGGACTTTTGTGATCCTTGTGGGTCCCTTCCTACTCAGGATGTTCTATGATTCAGGGCATTCTATGACTTTCCCATTGTGAATATGTGTTGACTGTCGCTTATGATTGCATTGTCCTTTAAATGCCTTTCAATAGCATTTGAACTACCAGAGTGCTCTGCATCTAGTCCCTGATAGTTTTTAAACCTCAGAGATCACCTTGATCCCTTTTTCTTTTCCTTCCCATTTATTACATCTGGATTTACATCGATCCAACTTCCATGTCATCCTCATTTGAAGAAGGCTATGAGTTTGACAATAGCCTCAGGTGCAACACTGTCCTTATAAATTGAGTATAATGATGCCCAGATCAATAATAAAGTTAAAAAAAAAAAAAAAAGGCAAGTGTAATTGATAGTTCTCCCAGTTTTGAAAAAAACTACAGCTTTGGGATTTCTGAGCTGCAACTTGTCCACATCATTAACAAAATATCTACATCACTGTGTTTAATAGCCTTTAATAACTTCTCTTCTGTGAATGTGTCTTTGCTTAGACACCTTTAAATCCTTTTTTTAAAATTTTATGTATTTGAACCCAGTTATCCTTTCGGCCTCCACAGCATTTTATGGTAATAAATCTGACAGTTTAATTATGTGTTGGGTGAAGAAGTACTTCTTTTTCTTCATTTTAGACTTGCTGCTGTTTTACAGTTCTCTCACCGTCACATTGCAGCTGGACTGGATTGTAGTCAGGAAGGGATGAGCTAGAGCAGAAACGTGACTGGTTCCTTTTCTCACAATTAACAATTGGTTTTGTCAAAGAAAGACATGGGTTTCCCACTTTAATTCCTGGAATTTCTACTACATTTATTATTTTCTTAGTAAAGAAATAACTCAAGAACCATAGCATTCCAAAGTGGAAGTGCCTACCGATTTCACATACCTGTGAGTTCAAATGGCATTTGACACTACAAAAACTAAAGCACTTTCTAAAATGTAGGCAGTCTCCACTACTGTGAATTCATTTGACTGAATATGAGTGTTTGCAAGACAAATATGTACATCTGAACTAGCCACATTCAGTTCTTTTTATGGTCAATGGGAAGAGAAGAAACAGCTTTTAGAGAACAGTTGATTTCATCCTAGATTAGACATCCATATTGCATCAGATGAATCACATTCTTAAAGTGTCAGTTCTCCCGAATTTTAGCATTCTAGAGAAAGAACACAAACTAAAGTACTAAGATTTCTTAAAACCAACCCCACTGTACCTGATAATGAAAGGTCTCAGGTATAAAATCTGTATTTATAGCCCTGATAAATTTTGTGATGAAAAGTGTGGTCAGGATCATGTTTACTGACACAGTACCCTTCCAAATGTACCCAAAAAGGTGAGTAAAACACTTATACCTGAAGAGTAAAACACTTCTCAGGTACATGATCTGGTAAAAAACTACCCTGTGAAACACAACAATAAAAAGGAAGGAGGATGAGTGATTAAATAATCTCACATTACGGAGGGATCACTTTTTTTTCTCCTTTTTGTGATGAGAGGCCTCAGGATGTCAGAAATTTATTCCTTTCCTTCTTCCACAGAGAGATTCAATATTTCAGATTACACTGGACACACAGCAAGACATATAGCCTGTATGGTCCTTGTGGTTAAAAGGGATGCAAGAATATGTTCCATATCTCCATCCATCCTGAGCTGTCAGGTGTAAAGTCCTAAATTCTGGCATGGTCTTCAGCTTCCTGCTCAATATTAATCTTATCCAAAATACTTGCAAAACCATCTATTTTCTCTAGTAAGATGTGAGTAGGTTTGCTCCTACACTGTTCTTTCTAGGAGTTTTATGAAGTGTTCTTTCTGCTTTGATCATGAAAGTATTTCAGGTGCATTGCCTGGCAGCATAAATCAGTTTCAGAGTTAAAGGTACATGCACCTAATTTTTAAATAGTCTTATTAAAAACAAAAAAAGTGAAGACATAATTTATATTATATGGATATATCTAAGCAATCTTACAATACTCTGAAACAAAAGAATGGCCTCTACAGACTTTTCCTGTCTTAATGAAGGAAACAAAATAAAAAGAACCCTGAAACCTCATTGAGCTGGCCTCTTTCCTCCAGGCTTTGTAACATATTCAATCTTCAAATGAAGGCACAAACCCCCAAAGGAACACAGATGGTACAAACCCCATGCACATATCAATGAATGATTGTTCAACTGCAGTTAGAATAATCCAAGTAATCCAGAATTTTAAGTCTGGATAAAATTATCAAATGAAATTAGAAAGTAAAATTTAAAAAAACATGACTAGTATAGGTAAAACTGAGTTGAGCAGTATAAATCAGACTATGATTTAGTTTTCAACAAAATAGATCTCAATTGATAGGATAAAAATTGAAACTGAAATTACAATATCTCATCAACAAAGAGAGGACACTAAGAATTTAATAATCTATTTTTTCTCAAGGACTAACTGTGATAGTCCAATGAAAGAAATATTGTTATTGATATAAATGCTGCAACATGGAAGGAAAATAGCATCTCTTCTCATTTCTTTGAAATTATCTTCGTATCTAGTATGATATCCAGAGGGAAAATTCATTATGTTGAGTCTTTTCCAATATAAACTCTACTATCAATGCATAATAAATATGAAATTGTATTCCTTAAGTGTAAAGCTGCCAAAACTATATTCATTGTCATGTAAGTTTAAAAGTGAAGAAGAAATATTATGTGTCATATGTTTGATCCTGTGGAAACTTTTTTGATACACAACTGCCATATGTGAAAAAGTGGGGAAGCACAAACTTCATAACCATATTGTCACACTCTGGTAAGTACAGTTCATTCTTAAAGTACTCCTTATCAGTAAACAGAATAATTGTATTAGTAGGGGAAAGATGTAAATCTGAGAAAAAAAAATACATGGCCGTACCATAAATTTTGCTTTGATTTTATGAATGTTATATGTTGTTCTAGAAAATCAGTTCCATCTCTCCAGCATAAAAAAACCCAATAAAAATTAGGTTTGCTTGGATTTGTCAGAGTACAATTCTGACATTAGAAAAGCTATGGCAGACAGACAAAACCATGGCAACAGACAACTGGATTACTCTATTCCTGTTAAATTAGATATGACTAGCAGGCCTAGCAGAGCACGCCCTATCTTATTCCACAAAGTCCTGAACAGGCACACTGTAAAATAGAGCACTCAAAAATGGAAGCTGTTGGAAAGAGTACATGTGGTTAAGCTATGGATGTATCTATGGCAACTCAGGTTTGGAGTCTGAAGCATTTAAGCCAGTAGACTTCCACACAAGAAGAAGAAACAGTGAAAGAATTACAAGGAAAGGCAGAACTGGGTCTTACTCTGCTAAAAAAAAAGAAAAACAAAAAAAAGAAAAAAATTACTATTTGAGATCTAAACCAAACAACTTTATGGGTGTCCAGCAATCCTACTAGTTATGTACTGAAAAGCTTCAATATGGGCGCTAATCCTTAACCCAGAAAAACCGAGCCAGTCTTTCTTGTATATGTTTCAGCCTCTGTAGCCTCTGCAGCCTCTGCAACCTATAACGGCAGGTAAACAGATATTGCTATTCTTGTCTATATACTGTGAAACTGAAAACTGTCTTTGTATTGATTCAAAAGGGAAATTTAATCTTCTTTAACACCCTACAGTAAATTTTGTCCATAATTTATTATTACATCAGTAGATCAGTTCTATAGTGACAGGGGATGTCAAATATATAAAGTGAAGACATGACAGAACAGAAATCTGTTCTTAAATATCACAAGATTTCAAGCCAAAGTGCATTCAAATTTACAATATGTTTATTTATACTTCTCTGTTGAAAAGACATATGAACTGTGCAATGTCAAGGAAAGTGAGGAATGCTCAGTATATTTATGTTCTTTCAAAGCACACACTAAAACACATTTTTAGAAAAAAATTATAGTCTTCCTTAGTACCAGCACTTACATTCAACATCCCAAAGTTTAGAAAAGGTTTGATGACATTAATATACAAACAGTATTTTCTGCTATAAGGTATTTTAAAATCTTGATTCAATATTTTAAATGCTAAACTATCTTTAATAACTCATCAAAATGAGTAGCACTGCAGGTTCCATAAACAACTTTAATTGGTATTCAGTTTTTATGGATGATTTTCATATTTAAGTAACTGTATGAATATAAGAAAAAGTAGGAAAAATTTCTAAGAGTGCTTATTGGTTGACATCTACCAGCTCCTCAATAGCGATCAGTTTCTACAAGGAAATAGCTGGCCTATTTTCTAGCTCAGATACAACTCTTGAACTTGATAGGATTTAGTCCTAACACCAAGCTCCCACTTTTCAGGAAAAATTCTGATCATATGGCTTTTAATATGGTATATTGAATCTGGGAGCATGGAGGAAATTATGGATCTTCTTAATATCTTCAAATTCAGAGCCTTTATGCAAACATTTATTTAAAACACTTTAATTTAGATAGTTTGGATGACCTCCTAAATTTAAGCAACAAAATTTTAACCTTGTTTATTTTTAGACACCACCATAGCCTTTTTGGATCTATTCCAAAATCTCCAGGCCAGCTAGTCCATCATCTATCATTGTCTCCAATACTGTGTCTCATACCTTTCTAAAAGAGATCTAAGAAGGAAAGCTGTTCTACACTGATTTTGAATTTTATCTCAAATTCTCAGCAGTATGTAAATCACATAACACAATCCCCTCCAAATATTTCTGCAGTTAATGAATTACAATATTGATAATCATTACCTAATAGTTAATTGTAGTTAATTATTGTAATATTTGTGAATTTATATTCTCAAGGCTTCTACTTACACCAGCCTTTACTGTTATCTTGACTGTTCTTAGTTGCTTAGAAAGGTTGAGGTCAGGTCAAGTGGAAAGCTTCTGAAAAAAAAGCTATATGGAACAAGAAATAGTACCAGTGATTTAGTAGGCAATATTTTCTCTTACATTTTGTTGTACATTTCTTTATAGATTTTATTTCAATAAAGGTGGTGAGCAGGGGCTTGGTGGTTTGTTTGTTTTTTTTTTTTTTTCTTTTCACTTTGTGGCTTACACTATTGACTATCCCTTGGGCAAAGTTATTTTGTCCCTCGAAAGAGCTTTCACGTTCTATATCCTTTTCAGTGATGACATTTTTCTAGTATAATTTTTGCTACCAGATGGGTACTGTAAAGCACTGGAACAATGTTCTTAGGAGCACTGCAGAATTCCTTTCATTGCAGGCTTTACAGAACAAGTTAGACAGACTCTTGTCAGAGACAACATCAGATCCTATTTCGATACAGAGTTGGACTGAATAGTGAGTGGTTTCGCATGTCCTTTCAAGCCCTACATTTTTCTTATTCTTACCTTTACAGTTGATCAGAAGTACTCATTAAGTACTTTAAATAAACTTGCCTTATGCATGGAAACTGTCATTAATAGTACAAATAATAAAAAATAAAGAAAATAAAAAAATCAAAGTGACTAAAGTGTTTCAAATTATAAAAGCCTGAAATGAAACAAAGTGAAATTGCAGAGGCTTTCAAGAAATTCCATACAGGCATGTCACTGAATTGATCTTTGACTCAGACACACTGCTGACTTACAGTACAGTATAAAAACATTGACCATCTGTATAGTCACATTTTCTTTTCTTCCTCAGCAGTAATTGAACTTTCTTTCCTCAGTACTCCCTTAACATTTATAAAAACACCAGACAATATATGGAACACAATATGATAACATCAGCCCTCAGGAATAATGCTGATACTGACAACACTAACCACATAAGTCACTTAAAATACACAAGAGTTCAATATTAATATTTCATTAGCAAATTAACAGAGTCAAATAGGCTCTCAAAATGTGTGTCTTCCTTCAAAAATGAATGATAATATTGTAATATAACATAAATGGTTATATGGGCACAAAATATTCCCACCTTCTAATTGAATTTTAAGATATATATATTTTGCCAAGCTAAATAGTGCTACTTACTTGACCTTTTACTTTAGGTTGTGCAGCATTAGTTCATTAATGTAATAGTTCTTCTAAATATATTTTATTACTACAGTGAAAATGATTTTTCTACTAAAAAAAAATCAGAAAAAGAAAACATTGAGGGCAACATCTAAAATGGACATCATTCAGAATTGTTCTAATAAATTACATGGCAAGTGGCCAAATTACCAACTGGCGCGAAATATGTTCATTTCATGAAAATGAGCTCAACCAACCTGTGGAATTATTTGAAGGAGTTTCCCTAAAATTTCCATGGGCAACAAAAGGGAATAAAACACAACCATGGAAGGGAATAAATATATATGTATGCATGTAATATCTTGTGGTGAGTTGACCCTTGCTGGGCAACAGGTACCCACCACAGCTGCTCTATCACTCTCCTCCTCAGCTGGACAGGGGAGAAAAATGTGAATAAAAGCTCCTGGGTCAAGACAAGTGCAGGGAGAATTACCAACTACCAATCATCTGTTACTGTCAGAGGCAAAACAATATCAACTTGGGGAAATTATTTGACTTCATTACCAATCAAATCAGAGTAGAATAATTAGAAATAAAACCAAATCTTAGAACACCTTTCATACTCTTATAAGCAGTTAAACACTGTCTGTGTTTCAGCTGAACTTTTCTTATTTTTTTTTTCTTCAAAGGGTATTCTTCAGAAATGCTTTACATTCAGAAAATTAATGAGGAAAAAAACCCTGAATTTTGTGAGGAAATTAGTAAGGTAGTACCACAAACTGGTTTTAACCTTAATATCCAATGAAAATTAATCTGTACATCTCAGTTTTATACACTGGAAAGTCATAATGCATATATAGACTAAGGAATACTTTCTAAACTATCTTTTTTTTTTAAGAGTAGAACTGAAAAGACGGCTTATGATTAGAAATGAGAGACAGATGAAATTAATTGAATGCATTTCCTATCTGAAATTATTCACTGCGCTATATAGATGTTAAGACTTCTTGCTGCTACCAGCAAATAAAGGTAGGATTAATCTGCCCTGGTTTCTACTCATGCAACTAGGCATGTATTTTTGAGCTAATCACTCCAGGCTTTTTCATTGTCTCTGACGAATGATCAGTATCTAGAGAGACCAATCATCACCTCTTAGGCATTTAGAAGAGGCAAATGAATTATCCTCAGCTTACTTCAATCTACCATGTCAAAAAGAGTAACCAGCCAGGTACAAACCTAAGCTTTATATACCTCAACCTAGGGTAGAAATATGATAGAACAAATTGAGGGGTAAGGAAAAAAACAGGGTACCTTAATTACAAAGACGATTGAGATTTGGTGTTCCCTGTAACAGCATACATGAGCACTATCAGAAGGAAAAGGCTTGTTCATAATTTCCTACCTGCTTAGTGTTCTCATTGAGCTGTAATCTGTCAAATGGATTTGCAGACACTGTGACACAAAAATAACACATCTGAAAAATTCACAAATTTATTGTTAGGCAGAAATTCAAGTGAAAATGTATTTGATATGTTCTTAACCTCAAATGCATCTTTAAGCTTTCATTATATGCCAAATCCTCCAGCTCTTCCTTTGTCCATATCCAGATATTTGCTTTTGAAGTCAAACATTCGGCAAAATATGCAGAGCCTGAAGAGATGCAAGGAATACTCCCAGATATTTTTAACAATTAAGATGCCAGTGGGATCCATGCTCTCTCACCATTTCCAAGAGACCATCAGTAGAAGTTGTAAAAGGCTTGGTTCTTCTAAAACATTAGGCTTTCTGCTGAAAGCCAAATGTTCTGTTTGAAAAAAAAAAAAACAAGAATGAGATCCTACTCCTATTTTCATGTAACAGTGACCTTTGCAGCAGTTATTATTTGAATCCTTATGTTCCTGATTCAGGTTTCTGCAGAGTGAATTCTGGGATTCCTCTGAATATCTTTACTACTAATGTGACCTTGGAAGAACTGTGATATATATCACCTAGTTCTAGTTTCCACTTTATCAAAGTTAGTTTTCAATATTCTTGCAGCAATAGATTTTTATATTCCCAAGAATGTCTAGAATTGTCAGAGAGTTAAAAGTTTTCAATTTATAAGTTTTAAAAGAACAGAGGGAAAAAAAAAGGGTTGTCTTCTGTTCTTTCATTCATTTTAGGACTTTCTCCAGAACCTCACAGTCAGGAGAAATACATTGACTCACCTTATGTATTTGTCTCTGGAAAAGAGAAGGTTGTCTCAGTGGTTTACACATACCTGGAATTCTGCCTATTTGTCCTTGAGAAATGTTTGGCTCCTTTTATTGAGCTTTCAGAAACATTAAATGTTATAGTGCTATAAGTTTTCTATCATTACTTTGACTGTGTAATTTATTTCATCTAATCAGTAAACCTCAAATGTTCTTCACCTTTACAACCTCTTTTGATCATACTAACACCTCAGCATTACTTTAAAAACAAAATTAAAAAAAAAGTTTCATCTTCATCTCAGCCCCTGTTTCTAACCCCTCCTTCTCAAACGCTCTACACACTGCTTTCCTTGTCATCTGCTTTGCTTCTTCTGATGGCTAAAGCTTACTTGTTGACTGCTCTCCAGGTTGCTCACAAATCTTACTTCTTTATTTTATATTACTCTGATCATGAGGATAAAAATTTCTGTGATCTAGAGGTGGCAATACAAAGTCAGGGATCCTGTAACATTCACAAGAATATTTTCACAGCCTTTGTTAACTTATTCATAAGTAATATAGTGGAGCTGGCTTAACTTTTGCATTTAAAAAAATGTGTTGGTTTTTTGATGTTTGGTTTTTTTTCTACATGTACTACATTGGATAGGCTGATGAAGCAATTTGTAAGTCAAATCTTCTCTATCTTTTCAGTTAATAAAACTCTAATGGGAGATAGCTCTTTTTCTGGCACACTCTGCCTTTAAAGTTTATAATGTCTTTGAAAAATGTATTTTCTTGTTTTTTCACAGGACAATTTAGATCACATTCTAGAAAGTAAAGCAAGAAAAGAAAGTACCAAGCCCTTTAAAAATGGCCACATCTGTCAGATAATTTATCCCATTTTCTTCCCTGTATCATTGTCTCTTTACCAGTCTGGCTTCTTTGGCAGCAGGAGAAGAAATTGTACATAAAGTACATGTTTTCATTTAGACCACTAGAAGTAGTATAAGTAAATTCTTCCTTTAAATTATAACAATATTTGTAATTTTCTTTGTGCAAACTGTCCTGTGTTGACCTAGTATTTAAAAACTACAAATATTTTGAATACTGTTAATTGAACAATATGAAAATCTAGATTAATTATTATTTATTTGATATGTATGCTCTGTAGAACAAATTAAATTTGAGCTCAAGGTAACACACACTGTCGGGTTGCTATATGATCAACTATGGCTACAGTAGAAATACACGTACACTGGTTCTATTGTTTGATTTCCTCTTAACTAGTTTTGGTTGAGTAAGGTTATTTTAACACAATACAGGCAGTAGTGGGTTAATAAAAACATTTAAAACTACAGACGCTACTTAAACTTTTGTTGTTGTTGTTAAAAGCATTTTTGTCTTATGTGTATAAAATATCCAAATATATAATTAATAATTTAGTACCATTTCCTTTAATAAAAAGTAGTCTGTAGCTTTTTTTAAAAAAAAAATTTCCAATAGCATTTACAGTTAAAAATAAGTATTTAACTATAAAGCTGAAAAGTAAGAATTGATTGACTACCTGTTCTGATGACTATGTTCCATCATTTATTTTAAATATATAATAATTAAGCATGAGCCTAAGATGATTGATTTTAAAACGCTTAGCATAATATGTTATAGCAAGTGTGTCTTGTTATATGGATTTCAATGGAACAAGCAGTTTATCGTCCTCAGTGTAACAGCCAATACTACAACCCTTATTGTTATGTCTACGTTGTTGTAATATGCACAGTGGTTCATCTATGTGTGTATCACATCTGTATCTCTGCTGTATTCTGACACAATGACATATGGTTAGAATCAAGTGAATGTTTAAAACACATGATTTATACACAGAATGAGTTAAAAGCTCCATATGTTGCAAAGCTGCTATTGTCAGTCATCTGAACCAACTTTTTTTTTTAATTGTTATTGATTAGCTTACTCTATGATTCAAGGGGCTCAACAGTTCATGTTTTCATTTTCAAAACTGTATTTGAGTTATGTATATGCATATTTTCAATAAAATGAAAAGCAGTTCATGAACAAAAGCATTACATAGCAAACTACATGTTCTGCTGAATTCACAAGTAATCTCAATTCTGAATATCTGCCAAGATTAGTCTTTGAAATTATATCATGTTGTCTCTTGTGCACTTACAGTATAATAACTTGCCATAAAGTAAAATCTGCAGCTCAGAAACTTAAAAGCCCTTATAGTTTAAACTGGTCTATGGATAACTCATTTAAATTATACTGAAGTCATTTTCAAGAGTGTCTGATTTGATCCAAAGCTATATTTATTTCTCAGACTCTGATTTTCCTGAAACACGTAGACAGTAATAGGTAATTATTTTAGGGAAATAAAATTGTTTCCTTAATGTAGATACATATACTTTCTGAAAATTACATTCAAGCCTAAATAGTTTACTTCACTCTTGAAGGAAGCTGTTCAAGCATTACTTATTCATCTCAAGACAGTCACAGGTACTTTAGTGTAGGCGTCTCTTAAAAGAGTACAGTAAGACATACAAAGTGGAATCGCCTTCAGGAAAACTGCAGGGCCCTTTCAGCTGGGCAAACCCATGGGATTAAGTCATGGGTACCTGAAGTAAATGAACTGAAAAGACTGAGAGTCAAAAAACTAGTTAGACTGAGGAGTTGAAGTTTATCAGTCACTTTCATTTAAATGTATGCAAGATACAGGTAAAGCCCTTGCTGAAGAGCTCTTTTGAATAAGAATTGTGTACAGGTCTCATTGAGTCAGAACTCTGGTGCTTAGTATCAGGTTGAATATGGGTTAGCCTAGCAAGAAAAAAGACAGAAAAAATGGAATCTGTAGTTTCACAAAAGGAGAAATTCAATTATTAAAAGCATAACTCTTAGATGACTGAAGAAAACTGTAAGCGAGTTGAAATTATGCAGAATCAAAATTAGCCGTGACTGAAGGCTGTGGCAAGACAAAAGACTTGTTATAGGATCACAGAATGGTTAGGATTAGAAGGGACCTTTGAAGATCACCTAGTCCAATCCGCCTCCCATGGACACCCTTTAATAGACCAGGTTGTTCAAAGACCCATCCAACCTGACCTTGAATGCTTCCAGGGATGGAGCAACCCCAGCTTCTCTGCTTCACTGTTCCAGTGTCTGATGACCCTTCTCATAAAAAAAGTTTTCCTTGTGTCTAATCTAAACCTAATCTCTTCAGTTTATAACTGTTGCCCCTCATTCTATCATGACAGGCCCTGGTAAAAAGTCTCTCTCCATCTGTTTTATAATCCTCTTTTATACACTGAAAGTCCACAGGTACTCTGCAGGCTGAACGACCCCAATCAATCTCTCCAATAAAGACTGGTATTTGCCCATCAAAACTATGGTATACACCAAATTTTAGGAAGGATTAACACAATTCCTTACCTGAGAGTTAATTTTTTTTAAAACACCTTGATAGGAAGATTAATGTTTTTACATAGGAACCCACGCAAGAAAAACCAGTTACAGTAGTCCCCAGTGTCAGTTTGTGGCAGATGACATGCTCTTTGTAAGCAGGGAAAGGAGAACTGTTTTCACACCAGAGGATCTGGCAACTTAGTGGTAAAGTTTACAGCAAAGTGACTACCTTCTTCACTGAACTTTCAACCCTGACAGCAGCAGAAGGCAGTGAGGTCCAAGCGAAGGCAGGCACCTGCTGTGATGGGTCACAAAAGGTAATAACATCCATTCACTAGGTAGAAAGAAGGAAACAACAAATGATGACCTGCAAAATACTTTTTGCCAAATGTCTCCCAGATGAGTAAATAAAGTTGTGTCCTAATTTAAGTGCATGCACTTTTGCAGAGCAGTGAACCACTGAAAACTACAGTCATCTCACTTCACAATCTTTCACTCAGCCTCATTTCAAGGGAAATTTTCTCCAAATAAGAGTAGAATGTTTTTTCACACTGACTTCCTTTCACCTTCAGTAACATTTAATCTGTCCAGCATTGACCAGCTCCCATTATTTATAATTTATTGTGCTAGCAAATTATAGTCAACAAAACAGATACTTAATTTTTTTTTGGTAGGTGAATGGTCATTTGAACATTTTTTTACAATCAATAAAATGGGAAATTGAACTCATGTTCACCTTTTAATCCTTTTAATTCACCAGTAATAACTGTATTCAACAAATGCCAAAGAAGAAATGAGTATGCAGAACAAAAAGAAACAAAACCAAAAACAAACAAAACAAAACAAAACAAAACAAAAAACTTCAGCAAATTCAGAAACCGAAGCCTTAGATGCATCAGTGTACTAATCCTTGGGATATGTCCTCCTGAGACTTACTACCCTGCATTCCCCAGTTATGCTGTGCTTGGCAACATGATCTAAACCAGTAAGTAAATGTGAATGGACGCTGTCCAACAATCAAGCCCCCACCCAGCCATTCCTTCAACCTCCCCTCAGTGGGACGGAGAGAGAAGCGGGATGACAGAAGTGAGAAAAAGTCATGGGTCCAGAAAATATCCACTTTAATAAGTAAAAGGGGAGAAGAGGGAAGAGGGAAGAGGGAAGAGGGAAGAGGGAAGAGGGAAGAGGGAAGAGGGACGGGACGGGAAGGGAAGGGAAGGGAAAGTTGCAATAATTTATGTAATCTTTGTTTCCTGTGCATCAAATACAAAGAAAATCATTGGATGACTGGAACACTCTTCCAACCACCACCACCACCCCCCCATGCATCTACTTTCTCTTTATCCAAAGTCAAAAAAAAACTTCCCAAAATGACAAAGAAGTTTCAGTTATATTTGCAATAGTGTGCAACTAGATAGATGTTTAACCTCATGTGGACAGTTTTATTAATCACAGTATCAAGAAACAACATCACTGAGCTATTTAAAACTGTAATCAATTTCCCTTGAATTGATATGTATTTGATTGATAAAAACTCAACAAATCATGGCAGGAGTTACTGATGAAATCTCTAATAGGTTTTATTATCACAGGACTTTAAGCTGGTGTTCTTACATGCAAGGTGAGTAGATTAATGCAGGGAACACAGGAAATGTTTGAAAGCTGTTGATCACGAATTATGCCCTAAACTATATATTAGAGGGGTGATAGAAACCATGTACTCTGGTTGAACTGTTACTGTTACTCCTCTGTTCTGATCGAAGTTCCACCCAACACTATTTGTACTGCTCTGTGACATAATTATAAGTATGACCTTGGGCGTTAAGATCCAGTGTGTATTTTCCTGCAATTCCAGTGGGTTGGTTTGATTATGAAGTATGGAAAACAAGCTTTAGGTGTAAGGAACTGACCAGTTTATATAATTTCAGGTTGAAATACTTGTGTGCTTTGGAAACTGAAGCACAAAGAGACCATGACCCTGAGCCATGATCACTCATAAAATGGGCAGAAGGTGTTAAAAACCCTTCATGAATTGCTTATTCAGACTCCACTTCAGTGCTTCCTGAGTAATGAAAGCAAGGCAGCAGGAAACTTCTCTTCCCTATGCTTGTACAACACAAAAAACGACACCTATGCCTCAGAGATGCTGTCTCAATAAGAGTAATGGATGATAGGAAAGCCAAGAAACTGGCATACTCAAGAGTCAAGGAAACTAAGTATTATGTGACTTACCTAACATTATGTCCTTCCTCTACTGAAATTATTCCAAAAGATGTCTCAGTGTATATGCCACAAAATATGCACAGAATGACCTGAAAGCCACTGAAATACTAAGGCAAATAATAGTTCATAATATATTTCATCCATTATGATCAATATTGTTTTAAGCAGTTTCTTCTTTTCAATATATAAGACCCTGTTTTGAATGGTTCCATTTCTAAATTTAGTTGTTTTCCCATCTACTAGTTAAATACAGATGAATCAAAATACTTCAGTTTACAACAACCTTGACATACTAACTTATACAAACTGAGCATTTAATTAAACACATAAAAATAATAAATGAACTAAAACATATTGAGTTGATTAAAAGACACAAAAAGAGGAGAAAATTTGATTTTCTATTCAGACTACATAACTGACAGACAGTTCTTCCTCCACTAATTCTCTGTGAAAAAAAGAGGGTTTATAAGTATGCGTCTCATACCTTTATATTGATCCTCAGAGATCAGTTCACATAGTTGAATTACCCTCCTCTACTTCTCATTGCTACTAGAAAGCTTACTTCAAATACAGGTTTTTTTCTGAGGTGGGAGAACTTCTGAATTTTGTCCATGGAGTTGAAATTTTATGTAGGCTTTAGTTATGTCAAAGGGTTTAGATATTTGCACAGTGCAGAAGAAATACAAGCTGTTTATCTTTAGTGTCTTTCTCTGTATAATATTTAGGAAAACATGACCAAATCTGTATCCAGAGGTTTAAACTATGAAATTAAAATGGGAAAGAACCAAGGGATGGAAAATACATGGAAAACAAGTAAATATTATACCGAGGTTAACACTGCTAACTCATAATGAGCTGTAAAAATTAAAAAGCTTTGAGAAAGATTATTCCAACAAACCAGTATATGATTACTTGTTGAACTCAAAGTGTCATTTTGGCCCCCCTTTAACAATTTTTTTCCACTGGATACAGTGAACTCACAGCTTCACCCCCTCACACACATTTAAAAGAAAATAGGGATACTTCTCCCATAAAGTCTTAAGAACAACACCCTTCCTGTTTCAATGTGAAAATAGCTAATTATGTATTCCATATTTAAAGACCTTTATGTTAATTGAATTTCTACAACCATGAAACTTTCAGTGCAAGTAGCTAAAAACTTATGTAATACTGCAGATAGAAGCATCATTCATCTAAATACATTCCTAATATAACTTGAGTGAGGAGCAAAGGAAAGGAAGGTGAGGAAAAGGCAATTTTTCCCTACAGCAGACATGACTTTGCAGGAAAAAAGTTTCAAAGCTGTTTTAAAATCTGTATCTACAGAAGTAGGTTTCTCTAGAGCATTTCCAAACCTTTATGTTGAAGTGGGTTGTTAGGCAGTGCCTGAATATCATTATTCTGGAATAGCATTGGCAAAATATTTTCCCTGCTATCCCAGACCAAACAACTTTTCTATACAAAATGATCCTTTTCAATGAAAACTGTGGATATTTTTGCACACATTTTTTAGCAGTTTGATTGTATTTTTTTGTAACCAGCCTTGATGTAAATCTAGTCTACCTCTCAAAAGACAGTGTTATACTTAATAAAAAAAATTGTATAGACTCTGGTTTCCCATACACAGTTTTAAAAATAATGGCAAAGGAAATTATACAGAACTGTGCTGTTTAGGCAGACTTCTAATGAATCCATGTGATTAATAGGATTTTTCTATAAACAAACAGCCACACAGAAGTCGTAAAATGGAAAGGAGGATTCATAGAATAGCATTATGCTAATCCCAGGAAACTAATTCTAGTGATGTACTACAACAGCCACTGTATGCATTCCATTCACCCAAAACAAGAAAATATACTGCAGAGACCACTCAAAAGTTTAGTATTTCCTTGCTATGCTTTACCTCAAATCAATGTAAATGCATTTCTAGTGCCAATATTAGGATTTTGTAGGCAGCTATGTAAGTTTGCCAGTGTCATGGTTTAACCCTAACCAGAAACTCAGCCACATACAGCTTCTCACTCACTCACTCCCCCATGGTGGGAAAGGGGAAAGAACCAGAAGGGTAAAAGAGAAAACTTCTGCGCTGAGATAAAGGCAGATTAACATGTAATGCAAAAGCAGCACATGCAAGCAGGCTCCATCACGTGTAATGGCGACTTGGGAATAAAAAATGACATCACTCCTCTGCCCCTCATCCTTCTTCTTCCCCGAGCTTTATACGCTGAGCATGACGTCATATGTAATGGGATATCTCTTTGGTCAGTTGGGATCTGTCTGTCTCTCCCAGCTGTGTCCCCTGTCAACTTCTTGTGCACCCCCAGCCTACTTGCTGGTCTTATGGAGAAAGGAGTAGAAAAGGCATTGCCGCTGCATACGCACTGCTCAGCAATAGCTGAAGCAGCCCTGTGTTATCAACACTGTTTTCAGCATGAATCCAAAATACAGCCCCATACCAACTATTGTGAAGAAAATTAAGTCTACCCAGCCAAAAACAGAACATCCAGTTCCCAAAATAAATGGGCAGTTTCTCCTAATTCATGAAGAGTAATATGGCATGTTTCTTTCTTCATCTAAAATTTCTAATCCTAATGGAATTTTCTTGCAGCAACATAATACAAAACTATCCACGTTTGCACTTCTGTGTGAACACAACCTCCTTCATTCTTCTCTATTTGTCTTTCCCTGAATATTACTTTTTTTCTCTCTTCCTTTCCATCCACCAGACATTACTAAAACCTTTAGAATATTGCCACATTCTAATTTCAAAACTTATCAGAAAAGGAATAAACACAGCCTTGCAAAATCTCCAGAATATATGTAATTTTTAAAAATCCCCATTATGTATGCAATTTAATTAGAATACACATGCTGGTCTTAAACACATTTATAATGCTACAACAATTATGAGGATTTTAATGTTAGAGGGTAATAACATAAATTTTTAAACTGATTAGACATTTTAACTATCTCTCTTCTTCTCTAACAGCACTTGTTGTAGAGATACGTGATTGACACAAGCAGTAGAGACATATGACAGAAGAGAATGTGAGCCTGGAGAGTGGGGCAGCAAACAACAGCTACGTGTCAAAAATGCATGATCAAAGAACCCAGAGATTTCAGAGACTTCTGTTAAAAGCAAATAAACAAAACAGAAATAAATGCACACACACAAAGAGGTCTGCAGTTAGAATTTGCATATGCAAAATATAATAGAGGGGAAAATGTCATGTTTCTCTACAGCCCTATGTGGTAAAACAAATTCCTTATGAGGTACTTACCTATAAAGTTTATGCAATTATGAAACTGAATATCTTAATTATTAATGAGCTGTTATTCCCCCAACTCTGTGAAACTTCTGTTTCCTTTTATGTCATCAGTGACTAATAGAAAGAAACCAAGCAAATTCTTCAGATAAAATAATCTGGTCAATATCATATAAAACACCGCTAAAGTGTTTTGTCTTTTACTGATAGCAATAAACCACTGTGTATTGGAGAGCTTGTGAGATGGATTTAAAGCAAAATTTTAAAAGATAAGATAGTCTTAAGGGCTTGACAACCTGTCAGATTAGAAATCACAGAAAGTATGAGGTCTGCTTGATGGATGTAAGTACAGAAATAAATCACTGCAATATAAGAAAAATATTAGAGAGTGTCCAAAGAAGGGCAACTAAGATGGTGAAGGGACTTGAAGGGAAGCCGTATGAGAAGCAGCTGAGGTCTCGGTCTGTTCAGCCTGAAGAAGAGGAGACTGAGGGGAAACCTCATCACAGGCTAGAACTTCATCATGAGGGGAAGAGAAGGGGCAGGCACTGATCTCTTCTCTTTGGTGACCAATGACAGAACCTGGGAGGATGGCCTGGAGTTGTGCCAGGAGAGGTTTAGGTTGGATATTAGAAAAAGGTTCTTCACCCAGAGGGTGGTTGGGCACTGGAACATGCTCCCCAGGGAAGTGGTCCCAGCACCAAGCTTGCCAGAGTTCAAGAAGCATTTGGATGCTACATTCAGGCACATGGTGTGACTCTTCAGGATGGTCCTGTGCAAGGCTAAAAGTTGGATCCAATGATCCTTGTTGGTTCCTTCCAACTCAGCACATTCTGTGATTCTGTGAATTAACAAGTATATTCCAAGGTAGTATTCGCCAGCAGTGCCCATGTAGTAATTAATGTTAACTACATATTCATAGATTTTAAAATTAAAATAGACTTCTACTATTAACTGACCTTGCCTGCAATACAGTTTTCAGAGATTCTTATTCTCTGTGTCACACTGAGTTTCCTTACATTCAATTAAAAGTCTTCAAGTATGGAGAGGATGCATCTCAAAATATCTCAATAATGAATTGCAATAGGCATTCAGCTTCCAATCAGAGGCTCTTGATCTGCTTTCATATTTTAAGAAAATCATTAATGTCATAAATCCTTTCTCTAGGCGACTTGAAAAGGTGTATTCAGTTACTTCCTAACTTTTCTTTAATAATATAAGGAAGATTTGGAAGCCTCCAACAAAGATAGAGAGAGGCCATAAGAGCATGTAGAGACAGGACAAGGCATAATGGCTTCAAACTGAAAGAGGGCTTGTTTAAATTAGATATTAGGAAAAAATTCTTTACCGTGACGGTGGTGAGTCACTGGAACAGGTTTCCACAGAAGGCGTGGATGCCCCATCACTGGAAGTGTTTAATGCCAGGTTCGATGTAGCCATGAGCAGCCAGGTCTAGTGAAAGGTGTTCCTGCCCATGGCAGGGGGGTTGCAACCAGATGGCCTTTAAGATCTCTTCCATTTCAAGGCATTCTATGATTTTCAAATAACTGTGAGACACTTTTTCAGTTTCTGAAATATACTAAAATATTCCCTCCAGTTGGTTAGGTCTTAACTTATGTCTACTGTTATCAATATTTGTACGTGAACTAGAACTAGCAGTCTGACATACTTTTACAGCTAACATAGGTCAATAGGGTGTCTCAAGGTCCTGTTCACTTGACAATTTTGGGACCCATGTTTTGCTATAAATGTTTATAATAGAAATCTGCTTAGATTTATTTACAGTTAGTAAAATCAGTCTCCCAATGCATAAGTCTCGGTTCTGAAAACATGGACGACAAATAACTTGTTGTCTTAACTGTTTTTCTTTTAAACAATATAAATGACAAAACTTCTACTGCTATGAATCTGCAGTCATAGCAAGTACATGCTTGAGAACAACTGAAAAGGGCATTACTTTTAGGTTGTCCTTGCAAGCTGCTTAGTCCATGAACTAGGGTTTGTGAAAACCTGGATATATCTGTGGAATACAGTTGATGCCTATCTTGGATTTTACCTTCTTAGAAGGATGTGTCTGAGGTGCACAGCTGAGCTTTGGAATTTGGTAGTACTTCAAGCATATTTAAAATTTCAAATATGACATTCACATTTGATTTTTATATGATTAAAATATTTTAAATATTTATAAATATTTTAAAATATACAGCATGCACATTGTTATCTTTCAGGACAACAAGATACAGTGTACATAAAGGTGGGGGTATATGTTCTTAAAAGTGCAAAGATTATTTAAACTCTGCTAGGAATGAGATTCTCCAGGGAATAATAAAAGTCTTCAAGAAACTCAACAAATTCTTTAAGGAAAATTGTTTCAGTGGCTTCCACCCCAGTAATCACTAACAAATTCTACTGCAGTGGGTCAAGATGCATATGTCATATGCACAGTCATATGCAAAGTCACAAACTGTTTTCTTGAGCACTGTGGTAATTTCTTACAGCTGACAATGTTTAGGTATGTATGTATTTGAGAGACAAGACAGAAACAACTCATCCTTAATAGGACTTAATAAACAAACAGGCCATATAACTTTGGTGAAGGGTAAGTTTTAAAATGTGGCTTGACCTTGAAATAAATACTAAACTAATACTAAAAGAACACTAAAATGAATAAAACACTGAATGGTTCCTTTTGCACTTCGTTTTTTACATGTTAAAGGTTCTTACTTAAGTCAGTGTTGGACATGTGTCGTTTCCTGAGTCATAGGTTTCTTGAGAGATTAATCATCCCTTTGGGAGTTTGCTTTTTCTCCTCTTTTCAGTACTAAGCTATATCTTGATCACTGTTTTTTTGGTTTGTGAGTTTTGTTTTTTTTTCTTTGTTTGGGTTTGTTTTGTTTTAATGCAATTATCATAGGCTTTGTTTGTGCAGTTTTGAAGTAAAGAGAAGCTGGATAGGCAGTAGGATTGCTTTGCTTGGTTCCATAATCTCTAATTTAGCATCCTTTTTTTTTGAGGTAATGTTATTTGGGAGCATTTTTAAAGACATAGTTATGCAGGTGTCTTAAGGTGCCTACATTTCTTTTACAATAAATTTGGAATCACAATTTTATTTATGGTGAATAATGAGTGTCCAAACTAACATAAAGAGCCAGGAGATGTTCAGAAAGAGAGATTTGGATTTTTTTCTCTCAGAATATTGTGTACTTTCCTTTAGATTCTAATTATTGCCTGAAATGCCAATGACATATATTGAACAGGAAATTAAATATTCTATATCATTAGTTACTGAGCTACATAATCATATGTTCTTTCTCTGTCTAAGGACTATGAAAGTGCTCTAGGACATGGAAGAGGAAGAAGAACCTCTAAAAATCCCTCCTAGATAACAGCATTAGTACATACTAACAAGTTAAATAATAATTTGTTAATTGAAATTTTGGATCATCGTTCTATTATAGACACTCCACTGTACACTTAGATAGTCAGAGCCTACCCATCAAACAAATCTTCAGGTGATCTAGATGGTTGAGATACCTACTCCAAAATCCTCTTTGAATTTAGGCACCACAACAGCACTGAGCTACTCACCTATACCAAGGCTATTTAGAAACTCACAACTCCGGGTACCTAATGAATTCTGCCAGGAATTTTGCAGTGTACTTTTGAATTAGAAAGTGTCTACATTTTATTTATTTTCCTCCTTTTTTTAATTTTTTTTTTTTTTTTAATTTTTGTGACATCTTAAGGGATATGTCCATCCACTTCCCAAAAGATTTTGATAACTAGAAAAGTAATAATTCAAAACTACCCATGACCTTGCTTTAAACTCATATAATGGTAACAAAAAAGAAATTATGTGTCAGAAAAGTTCTATTTCAAATTACACAAAGTATGGATAGTCAAAATGGCTTAATTTCGAGCTTCTAATTTCTTGTATTAGACTTAACTCTATTGGTAAAATATTCATATCAAAATACTTGTGCTAATGAAACAAATTAGTTCCAAGCCTTTAAGTTTTATAGCATAACTGCTAAATGACAAAAAATGTGGAATTCACATATAAGTCAGTTAAAGCATGAAGGACTCCATGTTCTCAAATTAGCAATAATACTGTTCATTTTTATAGCACTTTTCATCTTGGAATATCAAGAGGTGTAATAAATATTACTGATTCCTTCAAAATAATTCATGAAGTTGCAGATAAGAAGTTACTATATTGACATTAAAGGTGAAAAATGCTGGAATGGAAGCAAATCCAAAAATAAATGAAGTTCCCCTGGTTTTCTTAGAGCAGTCCTTACATCAGAAGCTTGCAGGAAGTTCTCTAAAGTGCCATTGATGTGATTGGGATAACAGCAACATGTAATACTGAGAATGGACTTGGATTGCAGGTTTAATTTTCAACAGCCATATGCAGAATGATTGCTTTATGCACAAGAAAAAAGTATTCTATTCACACAAGGCTGGTGAAACATTTGGTCCTAGGACATTTTGTTAAATCAGCTGAATACAAAAATATTCATGATCTATTGCAGATATTTAAATCTGAATAGATCTAATTTAAAAGATGACATAACTATGCTTGCATTGGTTTTGACATGTATTATTCATCTTTTCATCCTTTTCCATTTGCAAGCAAACTGATAGCAACTTTTACATATTTGCATGCAGCAGAACAATATCAAATTCACTTGCAGCTCTTAAATGTCATCAGTGATCCTTTTGAAAGGAACAAAGGGTAATTTGTATAAAGGGTAATATCTCCCTCGATGTTGTTTTATGACATGTCATGACCTGCCTGAAAACCATAATTATCTTCAGGGAATAACTGTAATCTTCTGATTAATAGGCTTCCATGAGTTGGAACTGCCTGAAGTTTGGACTCACATTTCAGTCTCTTTGTTGGAAAAATAAATCCTAGATAATTATCCTGAGTCCAAAGGATCAAAATTAAATTCAGTATACTAGATACCAGAATACAAATAATCTTTCTTGAAATTTTTAAATTACATTCTTTCACTTTTTTTCCTTGAAAAGGAAGTAAGTATTGCAAGAAAGAGAGTCTTTTATTATCACTTTAGATGACTGCAGAAACAACTCAGTAGTATGAAAGTTTGTCAACAGATTTAAAGAATGGACTGCATGTTGTCTTTTTGGTTAGTGAAGGTACATAGTAAGAAAGCTTCTGGTTTGGTTTTGGTTTGGTTTTTTTTGTCAAGAAAAGGTCACTAATAAATGCAGTCGATGCATTCTGCACTTCATCCTTTGGCACGCAACCTCACTAACTGAAGGGAAAAAACCCCTAATGATTCTAGAAATCTTGAATTTCTATCATAAAACAGTCTTCTAATTCTTCTAGAAATGGGAACTTAATCAAAATTCTAATGGCAAGTTCCAAACATGGTAATAAAAGCAGTTTGAGTCATAGTAACAACGTGTTGTCTTCAAACAAAAAATTTCAAATCCATTCTGAGCAGCTTTTCCCCTGGAAATCTCTTGCTATAATCAGAAAAAATATGCAGAAACAGCTTTTAAGGCACAGTATTAATATATAATTATCGTATCTAGTAATTACATTTTTCTTTCTGAGGTTGCACTTAAAATTCTTCTAATAGGCTGTGAAATTCTTATATGCACATAGCTTCTGTGCTTGCAAAATAGAAATAGCACACTTGAACAACAACGAACATAGTTTCTTATACTTAGAAATATAACAAAATATAAATGTTAATATATTGAATTACTTTTTGCCAATTTCTTATTTCAGACCGAATAAACTGTATGTGGAATCAAGTCCTGGTACATTAAAGAATTATCTTGTTCTAAAAGACATCCTTTTCTGTATTTCTTCTCAGATGTTTGGGTTTGTTTTTTTTTAATCCAGGGACTATCTTGTCTCAGGTTGTAGGTGTCTTCCTACAAAATAGTCCTTGTGAAAATAAACAGATTACCAGTCCTATGGTTAAGCAACAAGAGAAACATGAAATTGTTAGGAAAAAACTTAGTAATATAGTAATGAAATTAGACATTGCAGTTGCAGTTTTATACGTTATTAGTTATTTAGCTATTTAAGGAACAAAATTAAGAATCCATTACTTTTTGTAATAAAACTATGATATCAGGTTTTCCCCAGTGTACTGACAAACATTAGTCTTCAGCGATATCTACAAAAATACATGGGAAAGGTCATAGGCCATTCTCTGACCCTTGAGAGAGAACCATAATTTTTTTCCATATGATTGAAGTGTCTCCCTGTCCCTGAGAAAGATGGCATTACCAATACACTACTGGGTAAGGTTCCTAGCTTATGTTTTTTCCCCAGATCCTCCCTGTATATTATGCATCAAAATGCAAAACTATGGATCATCACCTACCAGTGCCCCAGGTCTATTTCTTTGCCCTGTGTTCACTAGTATAGATATTGTCTCTGGAGTATATCATGTGAATATTCATGATGCTGTTAACTGCCAGTACTTTAAAAGGATTATTCACTTTTCAACCATTTTTTTTGGAGCTCAGTGAATCTGTAGAAGTTCAATGGCATATAAGAATTCTTACTAATTGCTACAATTGTCTCTTCTGATCTTAAACATACTGGTCTTTTAACATTACCTAGTTAAAACATATACTAAGATACTAGAAATATTCAGTTAGAATTTAGCCATGCAATTGCATACACACATATACACACAAATTTCACCTCAGAGACAGTATTCAAAGGCTGTAGTGCTTTTATTTTTTCATGTGATACATTTACTTGCAAGAGTGACCTCAAACTTATCTTTTGCCCCAGCAGTCTGTATCTTGTTTTCAAGGAAATATGCTTATTCTGTGCCTCATAGTAAAGACTTGATATTTTTGGAGATTCAGTTTCATAATATGCAAGAGTTAGGAGAGAATTCATGTGTTTTGACTTTCAGCATTAAAAATTAAAGGATAAATTATGTCAGACTCGAATTACTCAAAATGAAGAGTCTTCAACATGTTCACTTTTTTTTTCATTCTTCTTTTATTGCTACTGGTTTTTCTTACTTTTTCTGACTTGATGGAGAGTGATGAAAATTACAAAATACAGAGAAATTTTGAAAATAGTAAAATATAGAATATTCTCAAGAAGTATTTTGCTCATTTTAACATCTACACTACTCAGATGACATCTGTTTCCTAATTAGATTAATAATTCTGAAAATTGAATTCATGGGACAAATACTCATATTTTAATGTCCAACTTCCATATTCCTTTATGCAGTCTTAAAACTTGCTTTCATGAACGTCCTGCAAATAGACTTATTCAATGAAATATTTACAGACAGCTAGCACAAAGGGGATGCAAACTCAGCTTAAGCGTACTCCCATCTCTTATTTAGGCAAGTACATAAAGACATTTTTTGAGATATTAAGCAAACTGTACAAGTCATTGACCTATATAATTCATAGAACCGTACCAGAGCAGACTTCTGTCAGTGGCAGATAGACTTGTCAAACACTCCATCATGTCCTCAGCATGTATATCAGTCTCAGTGTCCAGCAGGAGTAAGTAACAACAACAAGCCTGTCATCCTAATTGCTAGACCAAATTTTATGTTAGCTTTATGTGGAGATAAATTATTCAGAGCAAATAACTTGGATCACCATAAGCTGGCAGTTCAGAGTGCTTTAGGGAAGATATTTACTGAAATTAATTTATGCTTTAAGAGTATGAACGGTCAATCAGAAAAATGTGCACAATATAAGCTGTCTTAAAATATTCATTTTTATTTTGGTGTAAAGCTTATACATCAATTTCCATGTTATACTTGTGTGTAAGTAAGGAGTCATCCATAATCTGCTTGTAATATAATCCCTAAAGGAATATGATTTAAAAAGACGATGTTGTTATTTAAGTAATTTTCTCCTTATCTTTTTCACCACATAGGTAGTTTTAACTGTTAGACTGCCATGAGATATTTTTGCTATTGCTGGGTCTATGATATGTGAACGTATAAAATCTAAATAATTAAATTATTAAAATAACCAAACACTATGCTCTTCTAGACAAGTTCAAGTACTTCTATGAGAGAATATCAATGAAGTTATTGATAATACAGACCAAGTAGACCAACTATAATAAATTGCGACACAAATATTTTCCTTTATAGAAAATATTCTCTCCTATTTATATATTTGCAGTGAAAAACTAAGAAATTTTTTAACAAAAATATTAAAATCAATCTTCAAAAGGTATGATTTTTATGTAAAGCTCAGTTAGATTTTCTGTAGTACAGTACAGAAACACTGTACACTGCCCAGTATATCACTTGGGTCACAAAGATCTAAGATAGCATTGTTCTGTGCTGGTTTATCCCACAGGTCTGGGCATCTGGCCATGGATCAAGATACGAATCACGAGATTTTAGTAACTCAGCTCTTTTCTCACCAGCACCTGTCCAAGATAGACACTTTCTCTATTAGCTTCCAATTTCACATTCTGAGCAAGGTTTCACCACCTTATATTCCTTCTCAGAAGGCAGACTCCACACCTCACCTCAACCCTTGAAATTCATGCACTCAGTATGACTTGTAACATCCCCTCTTCAGGAACATCTGAGAGTTGGAGCAATGTGTTGCCTAAATGGCTGTGGGGAAAAAAGACTCCAAGCCAAATTAGGTAGGAGATAAGATAAGGATACAAAGGTTT
>JAYRBT010000001.1:63745478-63755853 GCA_036023395.1 Myiotriccus ornatus | reverse complement strand
CTCTAAAATCTACATTTACTATATAACTACTTCTAAGATCTACAAAAATTAAAAAATCAAAACTCCAAGGTATCAATGAGATGAAGACTTCTCAGAAGTATGCACAGCATGATCACTCTGCCATTAGGAATGCAAAAGATGCCCATCGTTAATCTGGATATCATGTCTGAGGGATTCCTTTTGGAAACACCATAAAAGTCTTGCTTATTTTCTCCTTTAGAATATCATCTTCCCATAGACAAATTCTTGATATGGAGGGAGCTCATTTTACCTTCTATTCACCTCACTCTAAAGATTTTATTAATCTTTCTATTGTACTCCTTTTAATTACCCCATTGTTGGTTCCAATATTTGTCTCTGACAGAACCTCAACAAATAAACTAGTAGAATTTTATGAAACTTTTCAGTAAGACAGAAACATAACACAGCCTACTTTTTTTTCTCCCTCTTCTCTCTGATATATCTGGTTAACATTTCTATTGTATAACTTAATTAGTATATCCTTGGTTTCAGGCTGCTTGGCTCTGGTACAACTTTCTAAAGGTAAATTGATCAAAACATGAATATAATTTTGTGTATATGCAGCCTTCTTTTTCAGCTTATAATTAACATTGCTCTGTAAACGTCACCTGACATCCACCAATGTGGTAAACAGAATAGGATTCCTTAAATGAGTAAATCTCCTTTTTTCATCATCAAGTCAGTCCTTGGCTTTATATGGTCCATGCCTGGGGTTCCCGCCACAGGAAACAAATGAGGTTTCAGTTTAATTTCAAAAAGGATAGTACATAACCAGATTCATAACAACAATTGCAGTATAGAGGTATCTTTCTGAAAGCAAGCATTAAAATATTTTGCCAAATATAAGTAGACACAATTTTTTAAGTATGGAAGAAATAACTTCAAAAGGCCTGAAAGTGTATCAAATAAGCTTGCTACAAATCAATGAATAATGAAAAAGTAAAAGAGGAAAGGAACTCTTTTAAGAAATATGTCTTAACTAACACTGCCATCATCCTCATGGCCCGATTCAATAAGATCTAAGTACCTTTGGAGTAAACAGGACTGATGCATGTGTCTCAGAGCCCTGTACTATTTAGAGAGGAATCACGAATATAATGAGGACAAGTGACCTTAATTATAGTGTTACTGAATTGAATGGTACATATAATTACTAGTGATGACAATGTGTGGCTATGAAATCTATCATGCTAAGAGTCTTTTTCTTGTTTTTTGTAAAAAGTTTCTAAATGATAGGGAAGAAAATTTTAATTTGGCCAATCAATTTAATATGAAATATGGAAAATATCTAATAAGTGGAATTGTGTCATTATGAAACATAATTTAATTCGTAATAAAAACTATTAAAATAAAAAATTTAAATTAAAATGCTTGCTTCACATGCAGTCAAAAATATTTTCATTTACATTATGATGGTCATATTGTAATAGCATTTGTTGCTTTTTTTTGTCAAAAGAAAAAAAAATCCCAGATCTGTTACTATGACATCACACTAATGTACCTATTTATTCTGATATAATCAGAGACACAAATGCGAAAGCCAAGAAACCCCCACAGAGATAGACATTCTGGCTTGTTTAACAAAATTAAATTAAAATATAGTGCAATGTTATGCACATTTTCAAGAAATATCAGAAACTAAAAAAATATTTCAGCTATCTCCCAATGTAATTTTTTTCTTTTTAACAATTTTTGTGTGACTTTAAACAATTCTTTTTTTCTTGAAACATTGGCATTGAAGATGAACCTGATGAGCAGATGATCCCAATGACCAATTTAGAGGCTAAATTCAAGGTGAGTTAAACCCCTTCCTGATTCTGTATGTACTTGAAAAAAAGGTATGGATATAAAATGGGCTACATGCCCAGAATTCTACAGCTGGTTATGGCTAGAATTGTCAAGACTTTCTCCTTCTTTAAGAGTGCATCACACAAAGTAGTTGGCTTTGTGTCTACATCTTGAGAAGTGCTTGAACCAGTTTTTTACCACCCATGCTACAGGAGCTAATTATGCTCAGAGCACCAGTCACATCATTTTTTCTTTAAAGTCCCTGGTAGAATAACACCTGGTAATATATTGGGGTACTGATAGGGATGTAGTTAATTTCTGTGCTCAATTTTTGCACAACAGATTAGTGATCAAGGTTATGTTAAAGGTGGAAAAACACTAGATACTATGTCCTCTTAAGTCTCTAAATACTGTTCTGGATTCAAATCTTAATTATTCCTTTCCCAGGAGAAGAACAAACTATCCCTTTGGCAAAGAAGAAACGCATGTTCTCCACCTTTGCTAAATCTGCAGAATCACACAGACAGATATGAAATACTTTTAGGAACATATGGAAGGTAGAAGAGGGGTCATGACATGGTAACCAGATGACTGAACAACTAATTTGAGAACAAGGAACTCCTTAAATCTGATTTCTGCTTTTATAACTGTTTATATGTTTTCCATTTCCTAATTTAAAAATAAAGTAAAATAAATTTTAAAGAAATTAATTGATGAATGTTCCCATCTGTGTGTCTAGGAACTTCTTACGCTTATCCTCTCTCATCCCATAAATCTTCAGTTCTCAGCTGCAGTTTCAAAGTGCTGTCAGAGGAGTAGGAGAGAAATCTCCCCCTCTTTCCACTGGCTAAGTCATTCTCCTGGGAAATACAGGTTTGAACTGCCTCAGGCTGAAGAAGCCACAGAAATGAGATCTTTCACATCTTGAATATGTGCTCTAGGCTATCATATGAAAGGTGGACAACACTAAAACTTCCATAAATATTTTAAAGGAGACAAAGGGGGAAAAGATCCAGTTCTCCACACAGAGAAAGACTGTCAACCTCAAAGGAGAAAATTTCACCCTCTCAATCACCATCTTAAATAACCAGTGAATTTTGGGCAGTGAAGGAAATGCCTGAATTCCTTCTGCTGTTTTTCAGCCTATGCTGGCTAGTGGAAATCATGTTTCCTAGACTTGAATTCTTTCCTTAAAATGCACATGAAAGTTTAGCAGCTGATGAGAAATTATAAATTTTATTCTGGGAGCCAAATGGTTGCATATAGATATGGCCCTCTCATTTCCCTAGAATGGTTCTGATACTAGTTTTTTTATTTTCTATGTGTATTTTCTCACAAGTATGAAGAATTCTCCATGCAACTCTAGGTCCACTTTCTTTCCCTGACAGATTACTTGTCAAAAAAATTATATTTACCTAACCAACATAGGATCTTCTGCTACTTCTGTGGTCAATGGAGACAGACTGACAAATAGAGAGCATTTCACCTCATCAATAGATTATTTTATTGAAGTAAGTGATCAGTTATGCCCAGCTCTCCTTTGGGATTATAGGGAGAATGTAGATATTTAAACTAAGCAGGTGGGTCTCTGCACCCCAATGGTCCTCCACGGGACCTGCAGGGCCTCAGCTCCGGTGCCTGGAGCACCTCCTGCCCCTCCTTCTGCACTGACCTTGGTGTCTGCATTTTTGTTCTCATGTTCTCACTTCACTCTTTTCTGGCTGGAGTTTTTTCACCTGCACAACAACCTTCTGCTCTTAAATATTTTCTCATGGCACCGTTACTATCACTCCTGATTGGCTTGGCCTTGGCCAGCAGCAGGAAGCCCATCCTAGAGCTGGCTGGCATTGGCTCCACTAGACAGGGGAAGCTTCTAGCAGCTTCTAACAGAAGCCACCCCTTTAGCCCTGCCCCTCCACTCCCCCAGCTACAAAAAGCTAGCCACAGAAACCCACTACAGCATAATTTTTGCCCATTTTCAGACACCTTTGTTCAGTCTCAGTATCTATACAGTGCTGGAGTTAATTGCTTAGGAGATAGAGTACCAAGTAAAGGCACCCTTCTACTCATGAAAATAAAAAAAAAAAAAATAAAGGAAAAGAACAGAAGACAAAGGTGCAAAAGGCTGTCACTTCTACATTACTAAACATTATTTTTATTACAAGTATGAAGGTACAATGGAAAAATAAGAAAAATGCCATGTTTTTTTTCAAGTAAGTTGGTTAACATCAGTGGGTCACTAGCAGGGGATTGAGTCTTTGTAGGTGTGGTCAGCCAGCAAGGCAGGGGGAACACAGAACTACGTCTGACATGGTGATATTCCTTGGTCAGAAGCCATCAAACAGTAATAACAACAATCATGTGAGCCACAGGAGCCTAAATCAAACCCTACCAGCAACATGTAGATGGTGATAAACCCTATGGATTCTTCCACAGGTGTTTTCTGGAAAATCATCAGAGCTACCCTGGTTTTGATGCCACCAATATCACCTAGTCTTTCAGTCAGCTTGAAAAAACCCAAAAACAGCAGAAATTTCATAGCACTATAAGCAATTGAGAACACTGACATGCAAAAATAGGAGAAAGAAGCATAAAAAAGTGGCAGTACTATCATCGTCACATACAACCCAAGTTTTCACTACATCCAAACTCTTCCGTTTTAACAGAATTGCATGATATGTTTTCCTAATAAAGTAAATATATGTGTGTATATATGAATATACATAAATTGGAAACCAGAAGTTTCATTTAATTTCTTTTTTTTCTGCCATTTTTGCTCAATTCTGCACATGCATAAGTGGAACAAGCAAAATATGTTGTCCAAAGTAAATGGGGCATATAATTAGAATGAGTTTCTCTTTTCCAATAATTTTGTTGATTCTAGAAGCATATGATTTCTAATACTCCAAATGAGTAATATGACCAGGCAGGGGAACATCCTCTCTTCAGACAGCTAGACTTTACATGGTATATGTATTTGATGTCTACATCTGAGCTTATTGTCTAGATTTCAATTATTAAAATAATGAGAAAGATGCAGTTAGAGGCAGTAACACATTTCATTTTAAAATAGGTATATAAAATTACTTCTCTGAACTGAACCTTGGAGAATTCTGCTTGTCGTCACAAATGATAGAGAGAGCTCAGTTCATCTGTACTAATGACAAGATCTAGTGCAGAAGCTTTATAAAATAATTTGTGATAAATCGTGCTCTAAATTGAGATTGTTTTATTTTCTCTCATTTTAGATTCATAGAATCACAGAATACACCAAGTTGGAAGGGACCTGCAAGGATCATTGAGTCCAATTCTTGTCCCTGCACAGGACCAACATCAAGAGTCACAGCATGTGCCTGAGAATACCATTCAAATACTTCTTGAGCTCTAACAGGCTTGGTGCTGTGACCATTTCCCTGGGGAGCCTGTTCCAGTGCCCAAGCACCCTCTGGATAAAGACCCTTTTTCTAATATTCAACCTAAACCTCCTCTGACACAACTTTAGACCATTCTCTCAGGTTCTGTCATTGGTCACCACAGAGAAGAGATCAGTGCCTGCCCCTCCTCTTCCCCTCTCAAGGGAGTTCTAGGCTACAATGAGGCCTCCCCTCATTCTCCTCTTCTTCAGGCTGAAGAGACAAAGCAACCTCAGCTGCCTCCTCATACAGCTTCCTCTCAAGGCCTTCACCATCTCATTGCCCTCCTTTGGAAACTCTCTAACAGCTTAATATTTTTCTTATATTGCTATGCTTTGGCTGATGCCCCCAGGGACATGATTGACCCTCCTGGCTGCCAGGGCACTGCTGGCTCATATTCAACTTGCTGTCAACCAGGATACCCAGGTCCCTTCTTGCAACACTACTTTTCAGCGTCTCATTCCCCAGTCTGTATGTACATCCAGGGTTGCCCTATCCCAGGTGCAGAATCTGGTACTTTCCCTTGTTGAACTTCATATAGCTGGTGATTGCCTTGGAGGGAGTCAATAGCTCCTCCCAGTTTTGTGTCATCTGCAAACTTGCTTAGTATCTCCTCCAGTTATGTATCCAAATCATTTATGAAGATATTTAAGAGCACAGGGTCCAAGATGAACCCCACTAGTGACAGGTCACCAGTCTGATGTTACCCCATTCATTATTACCCTCTGTGCTCAACCCATGAGCCAATTGCTCACCCACTGCATGATGTGTTTATCCAGCTGTGTGCTGGATATTTTGTTCAGAAGGATCCTGTGAGAGACAGTATTGAAAGTTCTACAGAAATCTGAAAAGATTACATCAACTGGCTTCCCATGATCAGCTGGGTGGGTTACCTTATCATAAAAAGAAATCTGGTTTGACAAGCAGGACTTTCCTCTCATGAAACCATGGTGGCTATGACGAATAACCACATTGTTTGTCAGGTGTTTTTCAATACCTCCCAGAATAGTCTTCTCCATAACTTTACCAGGCACTGAAGTGGGACTGACAGGTCTATAGTTTCTGGGGTCCTCCTTCTTGCCCTTCTTGAAAATCGGGACAACGTTCACCAATTGTCCTTCACTCTACAAACTGTTCTTCTCTCTCTGTCTCCAAACATACTTTTCACTGGTTTTATTTTTAATAAAATACTACTCATTTAAAAGGCACCATGTCATTTTGGACATCGACCTGTTAAAACAAGTCCAGAGGAGGGCCATCAAGATGATTAGAGGGCTGAAGCACCTCGCCTATGAGGAAAGGCTGAGAGAACTGGGATTGTTCAGCCTGGAAAAGAGAAGGCTTCAGAAGGACCTAATTGCAGCTTTCTAGTACTTGAAGCGACTCTACAAGAAAGATGGAGAGAAACTTTTTACAAGTGCATGTAGTGATACTACAAGGGGGAATGGCTTCAAACTGAAAGAGTTTGGTTTAGATAAGTTATTAGGAAAAACTTATCTAATATGAGAGTGGTGAAGCACTGGCACACATTACCCATAGAAGTTGTGGATGTCCCATTCTGGGAACTGTTGAAGTCATGGTTAAATGGTGCTCTGAGCAAACTGGTTTATTGGAAAGTGACCTTACCATGGCAGGGTCCTTTCCAACCCAAGCCATTTTATGCTTCCATGTTTCTTTCCCACCTTCATTTTCCAGGTCATATATTACTAGTTTATACTTTTCTCTCCTCTTAAGGGAGTTCTACTCCTTTTTCTTATCATTTCCATACAATATTTATTTTGTTTCTTCAAGTTCATACTGAGTTGAGGATGAATTTACATTTAATTACTTAGTCAAGTAATTATTCATCCAAATGCAGAAACTTAGCTGTTTGCTAACTAATCACCCAGATCAGCTAATCTTAATTTAGTTAGAGAGTATCTAAACTTTATAGTACTTTCTAGTTGCTAAAACATCTACTAGTCTTTACACCAAAAAGCAGCCTATAAACAAATTAGAGTGCTGAACTGAATGCTAATCTCTGCTTTCATCAAAACAGAAATATCTTAGGATTTCATGTTTATTATTTCCTTAGTTCCTTCCCTGTACAAACTAGCAGTGCTGCAGGGAAGGTAAAAGATGCTTTCTGTCCTCTCCACTGCATTTCTTTCAAGAACAGAGGAAAAACAAGATATCTGTCACAAAGCATTATTTGGCTGTTTGAAAATATCAGAGGTTCTTGTCAGAATTCATTTAGGGGAATCCAAAGTTTTTGATACTTTAAAAAGTAGAAGTTAGAAATGTGTCAGCATTTTGGAAGTTTTTATTCTAATTTTGTTTTTACTGTAGAAGAGTAATAATAATACTGCAGTGTCCACAAGTAGACCATAAAACAACCAGACTAATTCCTCATTAAAACTTGACTATGATTTCTATAATTATTGGTGGTCAATGGGGTACTAAAAAAAAACCAGAAATGCCAGATAAGCCTTATCTCTTTTTTGTATGATTATGAGTAAATTCATATCTTTTATGTTGATATAATTTGCTCAAATTATGATAATGCCTCACATAAGTGACCATCCTATTACAATTAAAGAATACACACAATTCATGTACTGTATTTTAAACAGATTAAAATTCCCTAACTCTTAGAACTTAAGCCATAACTAAATAGAAAATTATCATCAAATCAACTGTTTCTCCTGAAATGACATAGTAATCTACACTTTTCCCAGTGCTAGCCTACTTCTTATTAATTATACTGAGAAAAAGAATGAGCAAAAATATTGCAAGAGACGTAAGATTGATAAAAATATTTATAGAATTGAAAGACCAGGAAATATAAAACACACAGTTAAGCTGATAGATTCCCATCTATCTTTTCAAATTTGGAGTATGTTTTCCAAAGCATCATACTGAATTACAAATCATAAAACTGCCCATACCATTCCATCATGCTGTGTAGTCATTCTTGAATAATCTGCTTCTCTTTATCAGGCCAAAGAACACAACATGACATGAATGGCCATTTCTTTCAAACAAGTTGTATTGTTTAATTTATTATGTGCTCATCTCTGATCACTACAAGAATCACTGTACCATTTCATTTCAAAACCTGTATCTGGGTCATTGTTTTCTGAAAGTTTTTCATATTTGATACATAAAGACATATTATATACACATCTTGTGTGGTCTGACTGCTGGGTTTAGCAATTTTTATATACAAATATATATATGTGTAACTTGTTTGCAAGTTACTAGGCAACAGCTATGCCAGATTAATCCCGTTCATGACCTTCTGAGTCAAATCACTGGGTAATGCGAAATGTTAGTTGATAAGCTTTTTCTATTCAGTCCTTCACGTTAATGAGAGACTTCTTTGTCCTTAAAAGATAGTTAGAGGTCTTCAAATTGACCTATGCTTGTCTCAGTATTCAATACCTAGTATTTGACAGGAATGCTACTGATATGAGATACAATGATGGTAATTGCATGCGCATAACGATTACAAGCTATTATTGCAAATGTTTAAAACTGTAAAGGTTTAACAACTTCCATAACAACAGCAACACAACAGAAATTAGTAGAGTTTACAGTTATTCCTGTAATGGCTAGTGTTGAAATCAAACGTTCATATAGATTGTGGACACTTAGTGAACCTGTTCTTTTACAGTAAGTGACTGAGTTTCCCCTCTTTGTCAAATAAGAGGGCAGGAGTACTAAAAGGTTTACAGAAATATATTACATTAATCCAATTTAGAAGTCTGTGTACAAGATACTGATTTTCACTCTATAATATTAAATAATCATTTTAATATATCAGAAGACAAGATGTTATAGGAAATACTTCAGAGACCACATTGCATAGGTTAATATTATTATTTAAAATTTAGAACACATTTTAATTTTTGTTCACTGGGATGTGCATAAAATTTTTTTCTATTATTTAGTTTACATCACTTTTAAAATACAGTAGATTAGAGTGAAACTATAGAAAATTAGGCAAACTGTAAAAAACTTCAAAATACTGAAGTTGTCTTTAAGTAGCTGGGCAGATATATAATTACCTGATATAATGTTTGCTTGTTTGTTTTTCATGAGAGAAAGCCGGTATTTTATTTGTGGATCATTTAGCAAATCAGTGTAAGCCCATATGTATGTTTCAAGTGCATTAGTTACAGATAATGATTAATTCTACTGATCTACATTAGAAGAGTTTATAATGGCCACATTAAAACTAGGATGCAAATGACATTACATTTCTAGATATTTCAATTATCTGAGTGTGGATAATTCTCAGAAAGAAGTCTGAAAATTTCTATGAGGTGTCCTAGTTTAAGGTCATATAATGTCCTTGAGCAATGTACACAATTGCCATTGAAGTCACCAGCAGCTCCATTGTGATTAGGAGCAATATGTAGTTTTGTTTGCAATGTTATAAGCAATGTTACACATCAGTTATGTTGTATTTCACAGAGGGGGAAAAATATTCATAATATGCCTCTAAAATCACACTTTCTTCCAAGAGCCTGAAAGAGTAGAATCATACAATCCTTAAGGTTGGAAAAGACCTTTAAGATCACTAAGTCCAACCATTAGCCTAGTACCACCATTAAACCATGACCTGAAGTGCCATATGCACACATTTTTTAAACACTTCCAAGGATGGTGACTCCACCCCTTCCCTGGGTAGCCTAGTCCAATGCTTTAAAATCCTTTCCAGGAGAAAAATTTTCCTGATACCCAGTCTAAGCCTCCCCTGGCATAACTGGAAGCCATTTCCTCTCATCCTGTCACTTGTTACCTGGGAGAAGACACTGACATCCACCTCACTATGACCTCCCTTCAGTTAGCTGTAGAATAGCAATAAGGTCACCTCTGAACCTCCTTTTTTTCCAGGCTAAACAGCCCCAGTTCCCTCAGATGCTCATCATCAGACTTGTATTCCAGATCCTTCACCAGCTTGGTTGCCTTTCTCAGGACACACTCCAGCATTTTAATGTCCTTCTCACAGCAAGGGATCCAAACCTGAGCACAGTATTCAAGGTGCAGCTTCATCAGTGCTGAGTATGGGAGACAGTCACTGCCCCGGTACTGCCGGCCACACTACTGGTGGTACAAGCCAGAATGCCACTGGCCTTCTCAGCTGCCTGGTCACTGCTGGCTCATGT
>JAYRBT010000001.1:63729354-63741383 GCA_036023395.1 Myiotriccus ornatus | reverse complement strand
CCTCTGAATACAAAGAAAAACTTCTTTACTGTGAGGGTGACAGAACACTGCAAAAGGCTGTCTAGAAAGGTTGTGGAGTCTCCTTCTCCAAAGTTATCACAACCCCATCTGGACACAATCCTGTGCAACGTGGACTAGATGGCCTCCAGAAGTTCCTTTCAACCCAGCTATTCTGTGATTCTGATTCTGTACCTTTCCCTGAAATTTAAATGAAGAATGCCGTAGCTGGTGATTCGCTTCTCTGCTTTTAATTCCCAGGCAGTTTTGAAAGCTATCCTTCTCCTTCCTCACTCAATAAATGTACTATAAAGCTATGGAAAGAGAGGTTATGAAACTAATGTTAAATACATTTCTCTTCTTCCTCTTTTGGTTTCTTTTTTAATAATGTCAACACGTCTTGTAATGAAGTATTTTAGAAACTATATCTAGATCATCAAAAAACATTGCCACGGTCATGATGATGTATGTACACCCCATTTAACAGTGCTGACCAGAATAGGCAGTCAGGAAGGTTATACATCTTATTAAATAACATCACATTACACTCTGGGCCACAAAATGACAGTGATAGAATTTTCCAGTTAATCAGCATAGAAAGGCACTGCACAAGAGAGAGCTATAAAAGTTATATAATATGCTTTTATGCTTAGTGATATCTGGCACTGCAATCTCACTTCCAGTCTTGTTCTGAAAATGACATTTCTAAAGCCCATTTTAAGTTCTAAGAAAAATTTCCTGGTGTACGAAAATTCTTCTCTCCACACACCCTTACCAAATCTGCCCACATCTCTCTTCAGAATAAGGTACTATAAAGGGGATTTGGACCATCTTTCTGGACAATTATAAAAAAACAAGTGAAAATTATTATGCAAAATTAACCACATTTTTCTGAAATATGTAATAATGTCAGAGTATTTTTTCCAGTGGTACAAAACAATGTATAAAGGAAATAAATTATTTACCTTTTATGAAATACTTTTATGATTTTATTATCTTTCACTGAAGAAATGCTCTGCTGCCTAAGAGCTGAATCGTAGACCTGTGAATCAGGTTTAGTTCTGGTTTTCATACAGTGACAGTATAAAGCACATACTGTACCTGCAATGCATAGTTGCCCTTTTCAAGCAGAGTAGACTAAGTATGCTGTTGAATGAGACTGTGGCTTTCATATTCCCATCATAGACCTATGAAATTTGTCACTGCATAACTGGAAGATCTGGAGGCAGGGAGAATCTAATTCCAGTTCAGCCTTCAGGCCCATTGACAGTATAATTTTTGGAAACTGAAAAGGTCTTCCTGTGAGTGTTTATTACACATTTCAAACATATTGCATCTACAACTCCCTTTCATGAAAGACTCCATCCTGTTAAGATCTCTTAGGTGTACTGTCAGGTTATTTTTACACTCAGGTCCTCCTGTGATATGCATATATTTTTCCTAGTTGATAAATGAAACTGAGTTGTAGGCTGACAGATAGATCCTTGACAGAAATTTTGGACATACGCAGAAGGAGAAAATTAAGTGACCAATGAACTTGTAAGTTTGAAAGGAAGAAATATGATCATCTAACATCCAGAGGAGACAAAGAAAAAAATAAATGTTTAAGCTTGTCTAGTTGACTGGTAAAATGTTTTGGTTTTTCTGGAAGCTACTAAGAAATGAAGTTTCTGGACAATTTCCTTAATGTTTATTTTATCGTAATAATTATTTCTTGTTATTTAGATGTAACATTTCATGGATTCATTCTGTTATTCGGAAACATTAGTTTGTAGTATTACATGGCACGATTTCCTAGAAAGATATGCATATTATATTACCAGGTTACATAATTATGTTCTATGTTTCTTCCAAAATAATTGAATAGCTAATAGAAATTGTATGAAATTTAAGACATTCCAATATTTTTGCTATGGAAAAAAATTAAGGTTGTTTACTTTAACTGATGTTAACACAGATGATTAAATGTTTTATCAATTTTATATCTATCGTAGTGTATAATTAAAGCTTTTAAAATATAGTGTCTCTAATTTATGTTAATTTATATATATGTATAATTGTGAGATTTAAAGAAAAAATTTTATGTAAAGTAAGTAGTTTAGACTGTGCTACTTAGAAAAACCATTTTCAGCAAAAAATTATTAAATTATTTGACAGAGAAAGATATCATCCGATGATTTGTTACTGAAAAAACTGACTAAGCTGAGGCCAAAAGAAGTGTTCAACATTTATTAACCTGTTTTATGAACTTACTATTTAATAACATATTCATTATGGTTTGCACTGTTTGACTTCTGATCCCCAAACGAATTTTTTAGAAGCATCACAGTTCTTGCAGGATACACCTTCAGACACATCGCATTACTTATTCAACAAACTATGCAGAAAGATAGAAGGGTGCACGAGTTCAAGGGCATTTGTGATGAGTCTTCCAGGTAGAAAAACTATACTCTTTCAACTTCATTGACCCAGAAACCTCTCAAGTGGAATTTGTCCTTTATCCTAAATTCAAGACATTAAAAAAAAAAAAAAAAGTGAGAGAGAGAGAGCCTGAAACCATTAGAATGATGAGATTAGAGCATAAAATTCAGAACTAGACTTATGGAAAAAAAAGCAACCCCGTGATCAAGGAGCATCAGTTGGAAAAGAAGGCAACAGTTTCATAAGAGTGAAAAGCTCGTGGAGAAAGCAGAAGTTGATAAAATATTTATGGATCATTGATTTTTTTCAGTAGTATACAAGCCTTACAAATATGAGGAATCACAAAGACATGGAACAAAGTCAGAGGGCTCCTGACATACAAATAAGTCAACAAAGACTTGAAGAAATATCAAGAAGATAGGTAAACAGTTCAACAGTGTGCTCTGGCAGTCCAGAAGGCCAACTGCATCCTGGGCTGCATCAAAGGAGATGAGGCCAGCAGGTTGAAGGAGGTGATTCTCAGTGGACAGAGTAGAGTAGGGAGTATCAATACAAGAAAGATATGGACCTGTTAAAGCAAGGCCAGAGGAGGACCACAAAGAGGATCAGAGAGATGGAGAACCTGTCCTAGAAAGAAAGGCCAAGAGAGTTGGGGTTGTTCAGCATGGAGAAGACTTTGGGGTAAACTAATTGCGGTTTCCAGAATCTGAAGGGATCCTGCTTGAAAGATGGAGAGAGATTATTTTCAGGGGCAGGTACTGATAGGACAAGGAGGAATTACTTTAAAGTGAGAGTAAGTTTAGATTAGATATCAAGAAGAAATTCTTTACTCAGAAGATGGTGAAGCACTAGAACAAGTTGCCCAGAGAATTTGTGGCTGCCCCATTTCTGAAAGTGCTCAAGGCCAGGATGGATTGGGTCCCAAGCAACATGATCTAGTGAATGGCAGGGGGCTTGAAACTAGATGATCTTTAAGGTCCCTTCTAACCCTAACCATTCTTTGATTCTATGATTCTAATAAGGGCAGCACAGGAAAGCACAACCACCAGAAAGTTTCTGGAGGACATTGATGGTAAGTTCCTAGTACAGACAAGGAAAAAGGGATACAGTCTGCAGGGCCATATACAAACAAGAAAGCACTTGTCAGGAATCTGAAGGCTGCAGAAACCTGACTGGTACCCCCCGCTCCTGCCACCTGCTGCACAGTGGTGCTAGATAATGGTGACACCTGTTAAGAGAGCAGGGAAGCATAACAGCACATGAGATATTCTGTATGACAAAACCTATGATCCCCTGGTGGTCAGTAATGCCTCCTTTGAGTGTTCACTCAGCTGTCACTTTGATGAACACACAGTCCAATCTAAGGCCTACTAGATGCTGGGAGCAGCACCACTGGGTGGTGACCATTGGGTCAAACTGAGAGCAACAGGTAGGCAGGATCAGATCACAGCAATGCACAGGAAGACATAAAGATCATTATGCAGCCATTACCACCTGCAGCTTGCTGTCTCTTGCAGTCAGAAGTCTTGTATATTAATTGTCTGGCAGCCTGTTCAGAATCCACTAATTTATGGAAGTGTTAAAGATCAAACTCCCAAACTGAGAGGTATAAATACATGTGCTTTTCCAAAAGGCTTTTGAAGCTAATCCCACAGCAGCCAGACTGCTAAGGACTTCATGCTTCCCATGTGGGAAAAGAAGGCCTCCAACATGATAGAGGGGGAAAGGGGACCACCCTCACTGTTGGCGAGGGTAGTTTTACACCACCTTTGTTGTTCTTCTTCCTCTGAGAGTTGAGTGATTCATATACCTTTTAAAGTTAGAGTATAGATTATGACTATTGTATTCTGCAATGATCATTAAGAATATGACCCAATGTACAGAGAGTCTGAAAAAGACTGAAAAGTTTGAGCAATGAAAATTATAGGTAATAGTTATGCTATTGGTTAGAAATTCTGCACAATGATAAGCAGTGCCGATGGCTAAAATCTTTACATGATAATAAAACTCCAAGTATAACTAAGCCCAGTAGCCAGTTATCATTCTGTGAAACATCCTGTGAAAAGACCATGTCTGCCTTCCCCCATAGCATTGAGTAGCTTTGGGTGACAACCACCACAGCATGATAGAATTTTGGTGAGGAGGGAGTAGAGCAAAGAGCAGGATCACTGACCTGAATCTCAGAAGGACAAAATTTGGCCTTTTCAAGAATTAACTTGGAAGAATCTCACAAGAGAAGAGACATCCAGGAGAATTAATTTTCAAGAATTAGCTCCTTCAAGCTCAAGAACAGTCCATCTCAATGAACAGGAAGTCAAAAACAGGTGCAGAGGTCTGTGTGAACAAAGCTTCTGAATAAACATGATCATAAAAAAGGAACAATACAAGAGTTGGAAGCAGGGACAGGTACACCATGAGGAAAGTAGAGACACTGTTCAAATATGGGACAAACAGGGATGAAGCTGGGAAAGCCCTAGCCCACCTGAAGTTGAATCTGGGGAACGGCAATAAGAAGGCTTTCTACACATCTATCACTAGCAAAAGGAAGACTAGGAAAAATGTGATCCCACTACTGAATTGAGTGAGGAACATAGTGATAAAGCATAAAAAAACCCCTACACATTCATTATCTATTTACTTTAGTCTTTTGTGGTAATATCAGAATTTGATATTCTTAGGTCCATGAGGCCTGCAGGAAAGTCTAAAGGAAAAACAAAGACCCTCAGGGGAAGAGGTTAGGGAGTACTTAAAAAAAAAGAACATGAACAAGTCAGTGGGATCTGATGGGCTGCACCCATGAGTGCTAAGGGAGCTGTTTTACATCATTACAAGGTCAGTCTTGACTATCTTGAAAAGATTATGGCAATTGGAAGAGGATCCTAAGGACAGGAGAAAAGCAAATGTCACATTTATCTTCAAGAAATGCAAGAAGGAAGATCTAGGGTATGACAGGCCAGTCAGCATCACACTGTTCCCTGAGAAGGAGATGGAGCAAATAATACTGGAAATTGTCTTCAGACACATGAAGGTTAAGAAGATGATTGGGAGTAGTCAACATGGATTCACAAAGTCAAAATAATGTCTGACCAACTTGTTAGCCTTCTTATGATCATATGAGTGTTTTGACAGATGAGGGGAAAGCACTGGATGTTGTTTATCTTGATTCTACTTAGGCTTTTGACTCTTTCTCATTATAGCCATAACTCCATTCACCAGTACACCTCAGGGGACAAAAAGATGAAAAGCTGCTTCCCAGTAAAGGACCAGGTGATCCTGGATGACACCAAACAGACCATAACCAAACATGTGCCCTTGCAGCAATGAAAGTCAATAGCATCCTGAGCTGCATTAGGAAGAGCATCACCAGCAGTCTGAGGGAGATGATCCTTCCTCTCTACTCCGCCCTGGAGAAACACATGAAACACTATGCCCCCTTCTTGGTTCCCTAGTAAAAGAGACATATGGACACGCTAACACAAGTCCTGCAAAGGGCCACAAAGACTGTTGAGGAACTAGAATAGCTGGCATAAGAGGAGTATCTGAGATATCTGGGGATCTTATCCATGTGCACAAATATCAGATGGCAAGGAATAAAGAAAACAAGTCCACACTCCTGACAGTAATAACCAGTGACAGTAAAAGAAGCGACATGCACATACTGAAACACAGAAAATTGTGCTTAAACATAAGAAAAAAACTTTCTAATGCAGGATCAATTCAACAGTACAGCAAATTGCCCAGAGAGCCTATCAAGGCCATTTCCTTTCCTAGAGATACTCAAAACCCAAGACATGACCCTGAGCAACCTGCTCTGGATGACCTTGCTCTGACTACAGTTAAAATAGGTCGAACTATATAATCTCCAGGTGTTCCTTCCTTCTTCCTCCATTCTGTGATCCTGTGATTCAGTGGGTAGTCCAGGTTCTGATTTCTAAGAAATACAGCATTATCTCTAAGTGGATTTTGGGTCCAAGACTTGTATGTAAGTGTTCAATTTTATAAGAGGCAATTATATAAAATTTTGACTCTGAAGATACCCCAAGTCTAATTGCTATTGCAGCTGGAACACCACCCAGAGGCTTTTGAAAACATGCTGAGAGAACAGAACTTGATATCAAAACATTTAGATTAGCAAAAGAACAGGCTGAAAATTATATCTATTGATCTAAGAATCTCTGTTGGATGACACTTTACGATCAAGTTAAGAATAATTGTCATTTACCTTTAGATTTAACTTGTAACATTTTTTTCCTTCTGTTTTCTGGCAGCTAATAACTATTTCCTGTGTGGCAGGGTATATAATATTGCTGAGCACTTTTATGGCATATAGGATTTTCAGTACCTCCAGAATTTGCCTCCAAATAAATCTGTGCCTGGCACTTCATTAAATACAATGAGGACTTCAGAACACCAAGGCCCTACCAAGCATCAACATTTTCAGAATATCTCTCTCAAAATAGGGGGGAACTGAATTAATCATAATTTCTTAGCAATTGCTGAACTGATGCCCATGTAAAGTGAACCTCTCCTCAGATGGCTTACAGATGCCCTCAGGTAAAAGTTAAACTTTGACCAACATCCCAAATGTTGCAAACTTCATTACATATCAAAGACAAAATAGTAGCAGTGGCACTGTAATTTCAACATTGATCATAGGTCTTAACACCGCCTAAAGTAAATATATTTACAGAAGAGAGAATTATGCTTAATAAATATTTGCTCCCTCTGAGAGCACTGCCAAAACCAAGTTTGAATTCTTTGTGATGAAAACATCTATAAAGAAGAATCTGACACTGAAACAGCGTCATCGCTTCATTTCATGAAAAGGAAGGAAATAGCCACCCAATGACAAATACTTACAGTCAGTAGCAAGTCCCTTAAACTGATATCAAAAAGTTGGAATGCCTTATATACTACTTTCCAACATCTTAAGTCATTATGTCTTTTCATACACTTACCCCAGAACCTTATTTTTCTGATAGAAATAAAATTTGTCATTTGTACACTTGGAAGACGTAAACTCGAGTCTTAAAGGAATTATGTTCATCAGAGCAGAAAAGCTAGCTGAAACAAAGGTTCAAAATTACAAATTTCAAAACCCTGGTCCTGCTGCTTTTATTCTCCTTCCACTATCATTTAGACAATGTCTACAATTTCTAATGCTTCCATATTTCAATCTTTTGAGAAGACATCAGAATTTTGAGAGTTTTTGCGTCTTCAGGAAGATTTGAAATGCTTATTGACGCTTTTTTTCCCATTTATGCATTAAGAATTAGTTTCTCTTGATATTATTGATTGCAGGATTTTGATGTCACTGATCAACAGTGTTTGAAAAAGTAGTTTAAGGACTAATACTATGTCATGCTTTGTAAAAGTAGTTTAGGGACTAATACTATGTCACGCTTTGTCAACAGTCACTGATACATGAGCAGTTGGTGCCTGAAGGCCCCCCAGAGCTACATTATTATCAAAACTGTCAAAAACCTGTGTTTGCTCTGGCCACTGTATTTACTTCCTCTCTGGTTTTTTTTTTGGGTAGGTTGGGTGTTTTTCAGTAAGTATTTACATTTCTGCAAAAAATGGTTGTTATAAATAAATCACCAATGCTTGTGACTCATGCCTGATGGCAATAAGGCATTTGATTCAAACTCCAAAAGACACCTTCTTGTTTTCTAAACTTGATATTCCAATTCTCATTTTAGTTTGTGACAGGGTCTTGAAAGACAGTCTTTGGGTATTAGATTTGCTGGAGTGGCGGAGGTGGTTCTGAGGTTTTTTTAATCTTTATAGTGCTGTGAAGCTCTATTTGTGCTTGCAGGAACCAAAGTCACTAACATAACTCTACCCTTCAAACTATTTTTATTCCCATTTTAGCCTTGTTGTGAGGCAGGGGTTGACTTCTCACCAAGGAAGCTTTTGTTCTCCAGTATCAAGTAAATGTAAATACTCACATAGAAAATATCATTCATGTTTCCTTCATCTTATGGTATATTTGAGTCTCACGAGAGTATACTACTCTAGACTGTTAACAGATCTGCAAGTCTTATACAAGGATTTACTTACCACTGCTGAGAAGGGAGTGGAAACTAAAACCGGGAGCACAGCAGAATAACACAGCAGGAGATTTAGATTTCTGCTTCTTCATCATCCCTTCTAGTATGAATTTCTCCAGTGCCCTTTACTTCTTTATGCAAATTCTTGAGCAATGAAGTGGGAAATTCTTCAATTCTTTGTTCCTAGCGGTCTCTTAACTCTCTTGCAAGAGACCTGAGGCATATAAGTTTGCATTCTCTCTAAATTACTAGGTTTTATTTTTAATCCTATAGATATTCTCATCACTGACAAATTACTTTCTGAATCCTGTCAAGCTCCTGGCCTTGGCATTATAATAATCCTCACTACGTAAAGTTCCTTTTCTATGTAGTCAGCTATAGTTCAGTTTGAGGAGATGTCACACTCTGTATGTGTGCACATATGTATTTGCATATATTATTATTACTATTATAATTTTGTAATATTGTTGCAAACAGAATAGAACCTTGTGCTTTGCTTTAACTTTTCTATAAGAGTGAACTGTTGCAGTAAGATGACAACGACCTACAAGAAAGACAGAGAGGGACTTTTAAAAAGGGCATGTAGTGACAGGACAATGGGGAATGGATTCGAACTGAAAGACAGTAAGTTTGGATTAGATATTAGGAAGCAATTCTTTTCTGTGAGGATGGCAGAACACGAACAGGTTGCCCAGAGAAGTCATGGATGCCCCATTGCTGGAAGTGCTCAAGTTCTGAGCAACCTGGTCTAGTGCTTTACACAGCAGAGGGGTTTGAACGAGGTGGTCTTTTAGGTACCTTCCAACACAAACCATTACATGATTCTACACATTCCTGAAAGAAAGTTTGCTTTTACACTCTCTGAACATGTCTGTAGAAAGATCAGCATAAATAATTAAAACTACTCATACAGATTGTGTTCAAGATGACTCTGAAAGAAAAAAGTAACCCAGAAGAGTGAAAGCCGCTATTCTTGCACCTCTGTAGCAAGTTCTACAGGACAAGTGTTCATTTTGCCTTGATATTTTTTCATTTTCAACTGTAAATTTTTCCACTGGATGGAAATAGATGATCTTTAAGGTCCTTTCCAACCCAAACCATTCTATGACTCTACTTTTCAGTTAACTAAACATATTGAAAGCCCAAGGCTGTTTTTGTTCATACAAACCTTTCTATACACTATTCAGTTATTAACATCTACTAATTTGTCTCTACCTCAATAATCAATAAACTAGAATCTCCGTAATCATTAAAACAGAGATAGATTACAAAAAAAAGTTTTACCTCATCATGAGCTGCGATATCTCATGGCGACCTAACAACCAGAAGTACCTCACTTCGTCTCTGAGCCCACAGAAATCAATGAAAATTCATACAAAAATAATTATTGTGATAAGACAAGAAGAAAAAATGCATAAAAAATTTATGTGAAAATGATCAATCTCTCTGACTTTTTAAATGCTGAAAGTGTTTTGTGTGTGACACATAATTTTGTTGATCAGTTATAAAATCAACAGTTGTTTTACAAATTAACTGTCTGTGAAAGTGCTTGTCAGGGCCTGGGCCTAGAACTTAAGTAAGCAGCAAGCATTCTCAGCCTTAAATATGACTGGACAAGTTTCAGTTTGAGTGTTTCACGTGGTTTAAATTAGTTATGAAACAAAATATATACCAGAATCAGGAAGTTGTAATATGTGATATAACTACACTAACAGTTTAAATCTGCTTTAGAAGAACAAAACTCCTTCAAAAAACCTTTACAAAAATATTTCTCATGTCAAACTGGTAGTACTTTTATGACAACTGAAGAATGATTACTCAATATCAGCACTGAGAATTTTTACACTAGCAAAATCAAACTTCTACCACTTTGAAATTTTCCTAGTAGGAAAGGTCAGAGATGTCTACATACACCTATCCTTGAGTTCCTGAACCACTCCTTATATGAAATGATGGGCCTGAATAACTAGTCCATAGTATCAGAGAAGCCTGCATATTCTTTTCTAGTACTAGACAACGATTGTCCTCTGTCTACTGACCTTTATACTACTGTCACTAACATCTTTTATGTCACTAAAGTCTTTTATATCTGTTTCTGTACTGGTTCTCCCTGAATTGCACCTTTTTGCTCATAAACTTTTATGACAGCTGAGCTCTCTGAATATGTTCTCAGAATACTTCATTAAGATATGGTCAGCTTGCTACCGCATTACTCAAAAAAAAAAAAAAAATTAATGCAGCAACCTAATCTAACTACAGACAGTACCAGTACTCTTTTCCTTTTAACAATGTGCTGGGTGCATGCAGTCTTAATGGGATCTAGGGTCTCAAAAGCAAAAATTCAGCGATTTAGACCAGGGCAACCTTCCACAGTCTTCTCTGATGTTGGAAAGTAAGTTTTCTTCTACCAACTTCTAACCACATGATAAATGCCTCTTTAGACCTATTAAATGTAATTACTTGTAATACATACAAGTTCATTTTTGCCACAACAATAGCATTTTTCATCCATCTCTAGTACACCCACTTTTATGTAAGTGCATTGTGGACAGCAATCCCATAGTCCTGTAGCTGCAGGTCTCCAGATGGAGGGAAATCTGCCTAATTTAGTCCCCCATCTTTCACATATATTTTCTCCTTTATAAAATACCTAATACTTTTCCATATAGACAGATGAAATAAGCAGTTACTTCTAGGTACCACAGAAGAATATACTGTATAATTATATTTAGATACCAAAATTTATGCATCTGGGTGGGTTTTAATTAATGGAGACTAGAATACTTCAGATGAGAAAAAAAGGGTTGCCTATTTTCTAGTAAACTGAATTGCTTTCTAAACTGCCTTCACTAGTTATTCCTAGATCATCATTGACTGTAATGATAACATAAATACCTAAATAGATGTAAAATTATACACTGAGACAACTAAATTTAATTAACTGCAATCAGTATCTACAATCTACAATTTGGGAACTGAATCCAGTACCCAAGTACAAGGAAAAGCTGCTTAAAAATGGGATTCAATGCTTGCAATGTTTAGATGTATATAGTGAACATAGCAGCTCAAAATCTTGTCAATAACTCTCAGCAAAGTTTAGATTCTAGATGGATATGAAGAGCAAACCAAGATTCAAAGATACCGCCACAATTATTGCACAGCATTATTGCTTATGATGTTTATAGTGATTGATAAGGAAGCAAAAAAAGTGAAAACTGGAGACTACAAATGCTGGTGTATTAGTGTCAAAAAAAAAAAAAAATAATTAAAATCAAAATGTAAAATTGCCGAAAATGAATGTGCTTCAGTGCTTAAAATCATCTTGTACTCTGCAAAGTTTATAACATCCTATTTTGATCACAGTTAAGTTCTTTATCCTGGATGTTTTATGTTTAGAACATCTTACACAGGCTCTGCCCTAATTACCTAAAATAGTTCTCCCATAGTAATGTAAGGATTTCAATTTTACACCTACTGGATTAAAAAGCCACAACCGCAGGCTGTCTATGTGTGATTATTTCCTCAAACTGAATTTTAAATAATTTTAAAACAGGCTTA
>JAYRBT010000001.1:63709180-63729254 GCA_036023395.1 Myiotriccus ornatus | reverse complement strand
AAAAAGCCACAACCGCAGGCTGTCTATGTGTGATTATTTCCTCAAACTGAATTTTAAATAATTTTAAAACAGGCTTAATTAGTTATTGTAACAGTAACTGGTTTTGAGATTTTTTTTTTTTTTTGGTGGGTGGTGGGTGGTTTTTTTGTGGGGTTTTTTGGTTGGTTGGTTGGTTGGTTGCTGTTTTTTGGTTGGTTTTTTTTTTTAAATTTATTTATTTATGATAAATGCTTCTTCCTTACCTTAGTATTTCAACTAGTCATTTTCTGTAATGTTATATGTATTGTTCAGTCTAGCCTCTTCCAGAATCTAACTGAAAAATAAATGCCAAAAAGGCATTCCCTAGAGTTAGAAACATTTCTTTAAAATTTTACATGAAAATGCCGTAAAAGTATTTAAAGAGTTAAAATTTCCTGTTCTGATCAGAGGAAACTGAGAAACCAATACTAAAACAGACATTGCCAAACACTAAACTAATGGCAGACAGCATGACAACACTTTTGTTTTCAGTCCAAGAATAAAGCTTTTGGGTTTTTTTTATGAGTGGCAAAACTTCTTATCTCATGGGATTGAAATGTCCACCCCTGGTTTCCTTATAAACATTTTCTTCTTCGTTGCCTCCTCTGAATTTATTCTTTTCAGCTCTGCTATTAAAATTAATCCATCTTGTCAGTTGTCTCTCTCTAGACACTTAAACTGACATGTCAATCTCCTGCTCACAGCCCTAGCAATGCCTGATATTGCATCCTGAACCTGATGTTTCAGAAGAATCCTGACTATAAGTGCTGATGCCTACCTCTCAGCCTAGGCTTCTTTTACAGACAAGGGAGAGGAGCAATCATATATAAGACCTATTCACCCTACTTCTTTCAGAGCTCCATTACTACAAAAAATTCTTCATATCTAGAAGTGTTTTCTGTCTCCAAAAATTATAAACGGTATTTAAAGTATCTAGCACAGATGTAGATGCCTACGATGTACACGTTTTCATGCATTCATAAAATATCCACTTGTCTTTTTTCTCTGTCAAAGCTTACTAAGTGCCATAACTAATCTTCATCTGAGACATGCAGAGGCATATGGAAATCAATACGGACTGCGTCACAGGACCTGGCACAGTTTGTCCACAGAATTTGTAGATGCCCCATTCCAAGAAGTGTTCAAGATCAGAGTGGAGGCAAACTGGTCTAATGGGTGCCATCCTTGCACATGGTGGGAGGGCATAACCAGATGATCTTTAAGATTGCTTCCAACCCAAACCATTCTATAACTCCATGATTCTGACCTACAGGAGGTCCATGGCCTTTTGCAGCACCTGGTGGCAGCCAGACTCCTGCTCTCTACAGACTCTTGAGAAACAGAGGCCTCTGGAGGAAACTGAACTGATCCCAGTCAATCTCCTCCTCCTTGCTTCCACTTCTGTAAATGTCTCGCAAACTATGTTCACGGAATATGCAAACCGTCAATCATTCCTTTCCCTTTTTTCCAAGTAGACCAGCTCCAGATTTTCCTGTTCAGCTTCAAAAAAGAAAATTTCTCCTCTCCTTACAGTCTCTGCTGAGAACTGACTTCTTTTTGTCAGTTTTGATATAATCAATGCAGCCACTAAATGAATATAAAGGCAGAAGCATAAGAAGATGTGAAAAGTATGTACATACCCATACCATACATTATGTTTATCACACATCTTTCATGATTAAAAAAATTCCATGGTCCCATATTCTCCATTTTGTCTCTTCTGTCACCCTTCACCTTGCATCAGATTATGCCAAATCATGAAAAAAATCTTTGGTGATTTTGTGAGTCTAAATCCTTAACTTTTGGCACCAAAATAAAAACGTAACCAAAACCAATGTTAATGATTCTTTGCATTGTAAAAGCAGTGCAAACTCTTAAGCCACCAGACCACGAATCATACACTAGTTTAAAAACAGGCACTCAGGTCAAAATAACAAGAACATCCTCTTCCTACTTTTTCTATTATGTGAGCAAGGAATTTTGCAACGAATATTGCAAAGAATATTCATATTCATGCACAAACCCATGAGCATCATCAGCAGCAGTAGTGCAGAAGATCACAATAGGGACACATTTAATACTAGTTGGTTCTTTAGTATACAGAAGTGTTTGTCTCTTGAGAATTATCTCGAAACACTAGAGACACTACCACACCACATTAAAAAAAAATAAAATAGTTGTTTCTTTAAGCATTTTTATTTCATTTAATTCAGTTTGTTTCAATGAAACAATTAAAAATCTAAAAGCATTGTTTTGTAGAAACAACAATTTTGACCTCAAAATACTGAAGTACCACTGTTAATCTTTTTTTCTCTTTTTTCTTTTTTTAATTTATTTTTTTTTTAGTTAGAATTTCTCTATGGTAATGGCTTATCAATAACACGAAAGAATATATACATCAATGTTCCTGAGGCTGATTCCCACACCTGCTGAAGTCAATGGAAACATCCTTAATGTCTCCCCTGAAATTAAGATGAATCCCATAAAAGTAAGATGTTACTGTATTTTTCTTTGTTTCAAGGAAATGTGTCAATGTTAGGCATATGGTCTCTTTCATGAGAGATCCATTCACGGAAGTGGTCTAATGGCAGCTGCCACCATCTTTCTACCACTCCTGATGCCACAGAGTTTTTCATAATTGTCTGTACTCAGCAATATTTTGTTTCACAATTATTTTTAGTTTCAAATTTATATTAGCTTTAAATAGGGTACTATTAAGAAAGGAGTGATAGAAATATGGGAAATAAGATACACAGTAGAACTCTTAGCCTTAATTTGATTGCTTATACATATCAATCTTTTCTGTTTAAGATTTTCTTGGAAAATCTGCCTAGCCTCTGGCTGCCACTCCAATACATTATGAATCTCTAATAGGTACTCTTCAGTGCCATTCAGTACCTATCTTCTGTTAGCTCCATACAGGTATCTCGTGCATTTGGGATTCTCTCAGGTGGCGCTAGATGCCTGGGTCTGGACAAGTGAGTAACAGTACGCAGGCAGGATTCTGTGCCAGGTAACACTTCCAGCTGGGGATCCAAGCTCTTATATAATCACAGAACCATAGAATATGCTGAGTTGGAAGGGACCCACAAGAATCATCAAAGTCCAGCTCCTGGTTCTGCACAGAACCATCCCCCAAAAAATCACACCATATGCCTGAGAGCATTGTCCAAATGCTTCTTGAACTTTGTCGGGCTTGGTGCTGGGACCACTTCCCTGGGGAGCCTGTTCCAGTGCCCAACCACCCTCTGGGTGAAGAAGCTTTTTCTAATACCCAATTTAAACCTCCCCTGACACAACTTTAGGCCATTCCTTCAGGTCCTGTCACTGGTCACCACAGAGGAGAGATCAATGCCTGCCCTGCCCTTCACCACCTTCCTTGCCCTCCTTTGGACACTCTTTAAGAGCCTAATAGCTGTCTTCTATTGTGGTGCCCAAAACTGCACATAATATTCCAGTATAGGCTGCACCAGTGCAGAGCAGAGTGGGACAATCCCCTCCCTTGACAGGCCAGCGATGCTTTGCCTGATGCTCCCCAGGACACCGTTGGCCCTCCTGGCTGTCAGGGCACTGCAGACTCATATTCAGCTTGCCTTCACCAGGACCCCCAGGCCCTTTCTGTGGCATTCTTTACACTGTCTTGTTCTACAGTCTGTCATACATCCATTAATGCAAATCATTAATGCAGCTACTCAGAGCTTGATTCAACCGCTCACGCTCAGCTGCCCTGGGTACTGGCACAGAGCACTTTAGTCATCCTCAGGGCATTCAAGGCAGCCACAGACGTTTTTGCTAGATGTAAAATCCAGCTTGAAGAAACCAATACTCTTCTAGCATGGAAGACAGAGCCAAGGTAGGATACACAAGGACATGTCCATTGGCCCTAGAAAACTAGGCAAGGACTAATGAATTAACCCCTACATTTACAGTCCAGTCGATGGGAATTTAGGCATCTGTAGTGGGACTCAGTTAAGAAACATGGGTATTAGATGTCATGCAATGCATTCATCTGGTGCAGGTAGAGATCAAGAGGCACCTACAGAAAACCTTCATTCATTTGTATCAGCATCTGTAGTCTAAATAGGATATTCAGCAGTGCTAAAATGACAATAGATTCCTGTAGTAGGCAATCAAAAACCTCGGCTTTGTTACCCATGTAGACTCACTCACACAGAGTAGAACTGTCTAAATAAAGATGTCTAATACTGCTTTAGATTAGCTGTGTTGTAGCTACTAGCAACTGCCAAAACTGAAGCTACAGCAGGATATCTTTTTTCAGTTCCATGCAGATTTGGTTCTCTTAGCTCTGAGTCATTTTTTCTGGAACTGAATCCTGTCCCTATACATAGAAACCTCTTTCTAATTGCAAATGTGTCACGTAATCCTACCGTCACCTCTTTGAAAATCAACTTGTTCTGTTTAGTATCAGACTTCAAAATAAGACTATGCAGAGCTGATCTGAGGCCACACAGGTATCCATCACTTTACTCTGTCTCCCTACTCTGTCAGTCAAGATAAATGTATGCTGATTTTATATGACTAAATCTCCACCCATGTAGGTATAGATTTTAGGCATTTCCAATTGTTTTTCTACACAGTGACTAGAATAAGATGGTTGCCTTACTCATGTAAATTATATCATATGTTCCTGGAGATATCTAGCCAACTTCAATGACTGAATCATTAAACAGATGTGTTGGGTTGATTTTAGTGGCAGTCTGGAATACCTGGGATTTTTTCTAATGAGTTTAAAAGAAGACAAGATGAGTAACGCAGATGCAGATATTACAACACTAATGTCTAAAGTTAGCTGGCATGCATTCCACTTTGGCTTCCTCTTTTTTCCCTTCTGCTCTCCATGGTGAATTTTATTACACATTCACTAACCTCTGACATTGTTCCTGCTTACTTTCTTTGATAAAGCCCAAAATCTAAAGCTTTTCTTTCAAGCTATTTTTATGGAATTTTTACATTACTTTGCTTCCTAATCACACTCTTAATTTATTTTGTAAATTTTCAAGTTATGCAGAGATATTTTAAAAAGCAAACCCAGAAACTTTCTAATTAAAATATCTTTGCATGAAATAGTTTAATCTTTTAAAGACCGGATATTATACTTGCTGCTGTCTCTTTGATCAGTCTTAAAATATGTGATGCTCATTCTGAGTTGATCAGTAATTTTTGTCTCTTGTAAAGAATAGTCTTGGTCACTTGAAAAATTTGGGGATTTGTGTTACACCAAACTATTTGTTCGGGATCTGCAAGCTTGATGGAAATTATTTAACTCATAGAACTTACACAGACCTGATTGCCTTATCTAACACAATTTTGAATTATAAGAAAGAGAGAAGACTATTTCAAACAACTCAGTTCTACAAGGGAATAATTTTTCAGTAGTTAGAGCACAGTTAAGAAGTAAATGTTGGCTCTGTGGAAAGACTGGCTCTGGACTCCCTCCTGAAAGGCTACATACCTCCTTTACTTATGTGGGTTGACCCTGGCTCTGTTGTTCCCCCTTCTCAACCTGACAGGGGAGAAAAGTATGAGAAAAGGTTCATGGGCTGAGATATGGACAGGGACATAATTCAGCATTTACCATCACAAGCAAAACAGATTCAACTTGGGGAAATTAATTTATCCAGATGGACATACTTGCCCTATACATGACCTGCAGCAAAAAGTTGTAAGGATCACACTGCAGCACAAGAATTATGGCATATTCAAGTTATCAGATTTTAAAGGGAGTTTCTCCTTATAGTAGTGAAAATATGAAGATGTGTCAAAGGTATTTGAGATTTGTTTCAAAGGCTCTCCTAGCTAATGAAACTGATGCCTGACAGATCTAGCTATTTAAAAACAAGAACTCAAATATATTTGATTTAAGGAAAATGTTTGCACCATGTTCCAAATTTAAGATCCATCATCTAGATCATCCAGCTGCACCAACAGATTTTGTCACAAAACTGTGGAGCTGGCCACACACATTCAATAAACCCAAGTATTGCTATGCTAGTATTAATCTTTAGCATGTGTAGTTTTCAGTTATCAAGCTACATGTTGCTGTGCATACCTTCAAGTGAAAAAAAAATTAAAATTTAAATATCTGACTGGCTTTTATAAAATGTATGATGCCCTGGAGATCCTTTCATCCACAGATGGAGAAAGAACACACAGAATATTTGTGGTTCGTAATCCCCAAAATACTGTACTTTATAAAAAAATTAAAATAAAATTTTTCTATTTCTAAACATGAAGATGGCAAGCACTCTGCCAAAATAATTAGAAGCAGAAGTGTATGAAGTAGGTAAACAATGTATATTTAATGTATTTACTGAAATTTGGCATTACTTCTTATCAAATGACACTGAATTGCACACTACTTGAGGCAGCATGTAGAGACTCTCGTAGTGTATAATGTCACCATAAGTAAGGCAAAAGTGGCCAGATTTACCTCAGAGAACAGTAGGTAACTTATTCTGGGTACTTAACAACTTATTCTGGGTAATTAAGTTGGTGTCCTAGTTCCTTCAGAACGTAACTGGCTCTGTGATAAAATCAGGGGCCTTCTTCTAGACTCTGAGCCCAACTGGTCAAATAGAATCACTGAAGCAATGCTGTGTGTAATTTACTCTCACTCAGTATTTAAAGGGTAGTTCCTTACACCATCTCATGTATAATTAGTATCAAGCCCTTAGTTAACCCTTCTTATGCATTTAGAATATTAAAAATTATTACAGTCTTGTTTCACTACAATAAAGGGCATAAATCCCGAAAGAAATGTCATACTATGTATGCTTTCTGTGTTAGTGCTCAACCAGAGATTTGAGTGCCACTTACTGTGTCAACAGCACCATTTGTTGCCAACGTTAGCTTTTTTTTCTCTTTGAGTTTTGCAAGAACAGTCTACTAGTGAGCAATTTTGATGGTGGTAATCTACATAACTGAGTGGAATGAAACAAGACAGAAGAAGTGTTAAAGCTGCGAGACTTGAGAGCTCAACATTCCTTCTTTAAAACCCTAAACCAAGTCTGAATTCCCATTTAGATGCTTCACTGGATATGGAATTAAACAGGACACTGAATTAAAATCTGCACGGCTTAAGTCTAATGTTAATTCACCAAAATAAATGGGAAAATTGCTATTCATTTCAAGACCATTTTTGGACCAGATCCAAGAAGCAAAATTTCCCTCTTACAAACAAGCAGCAGTTCTTCATGTAGCAGTCAGTTCCTGAGCTTAAGCAAAAGCTCTGAATGAGTAACACATTATCCTCTTTATATAGCTGACTCATGGTCAGTTTGTGGTCCACCAGCACCTCTAAGTCCAGATATTGTATATCTGGCCAGGCCATATTTGCATGACAATAATCTAGTTTTGCATTTCTGTCGGGCACATATTTTTCAGAAAATTCTTATCTGAATTAAGCTAAAAAGTTCTTAAATTTCATTCTATATGGAAATTAATAAATTACACCAAGGGGCAGATGCCTTGTCTTTCAGGCTGTGAACAATTTCAGTGCTATAAAGCTCACGAATTTCATATATTTGAAGGAGCAGTGATATCACCAAGCGTGTAACTGGTTTGCTTTCCATCAGACACATCTGAACCTATTGTTTTGAAGAGTCAAAACAAGGACTGTTGGGCACAGAAGTTCCAGCTATAGAAAAAAAACTATCAGGTAGACACCCAGTTAGTTAAGGTGAATAAGGATCTGTTATGGACAAGGACAAAGTGGCAACCCACAGTGAAGGACAAAGTGGCAACCCACAGTGGATACAGATTCTGGGGTTTTATTTAAGAATCAAGAAGACTGGAGATTTGATTCCACTCCCTCTCCCTGCCTCCCTCCCTCTGTACCTCACTCCCTCACTTCCTCCCTCCCTCCCTCCCTTTCAGATGTATGTTCAACAGTTCTTGACATCCTTTCCCTGCAGCGATGTAACTGCTTGTGGTGGGTCTGGCTGGGCCAGAATTATTTGTTTCTCCATGATAGCCCTCACAGTGCTGTGCTCTGTATTGGTAGGTAGAGGAGTCGCACTGGGAAGGGGAGTGATAGAGTAGCTGGGTGGGCACCTGGCATCCAGCCAAGGTCAACCCCCCACACTACTGGTCCAGGAAGGTTGGGCGGAAAATCATGGTGGTTCTTGTTATGCTGCTGCTCACAGTGACCAGCCTCATGTATTACTACCCACAGTCCCAGGCCAACCCCTGGCATTTATCTGCACACAGCATTCTTGATTTCTGTGACCTTCATCCACTTCCCAGATTTTTCCCTCAATCAAGATCTTCACCCACTTTGGGAGACCACTTCTTCCTAAATCTAAACAGTCAGTGTGCAGAAGCACAATATGTGATCAGCTTCCTGACTGGCAGTTCTGTCTCATGTCACTGTCAACTCGAATATACAGGACATGACACTTTTGTTCAGTCCAAGTTTTATCAAAATTTTCAGACACATAAACACTCAATTATCTGCCCTGTTAGCATTTACATTTTAAGCTGTTTTTTTCATATATAACATGACCTTGCAAGAAGTGCTAGAGTTATAACGGTTTCAGATCATAATATACTATGAACAATTGTGAAAGAAATGCCAGTATTCATAGGTGATTCTGCTCTTTTCAGATTTTTTTTTCTTATAAATTTTGCTCTGTCTCTGCAACTCTGCCTTTTGCAGAATACATATTACTTTCTAAAATCTGGATTTCACTTTGCAAGTACTTTTCGAGTATTCATATTGTTTACCATCACTTTTGCTTTTGCCAGATGATATAGCTACACACTTGCAGTGAGATAATTTGTCAAAGTGAAAGCCATTAACTTGTTTCAGTATTTAATCACCAAATAAAAAATGATTAAGCAAATCAGCAAGTAAAAAATAGAAAACAAAAAATAAGTTACTTAGTTTCAATAAATGGTTACATCTGGAAGGCAAGACTGAGGGTACAACTCGGACTGAAGTATTTAACCTTTTCATAAGAGCCCTGCAGGGCACTATTCTAACAATAACCATGAAAGATTCCTGATACTAAAAGCTATAACCAAGCCTGTGTGTCCAGGTTCAGAGGTTATAAAGGAACCATCTGTGATAAAACAAATGTCATAAATTTAAATGTCATAAATTTAAATGCCACCATGACAAATTTACAAGACATTACAAAATATTGCATGACTCAAGAATTTAATTTTTCAAAATTCTGTGTTACTAAAGCTGGACTGTTCCACATTCCAGACGGAAAGCAATCTCATTTTGTCTCTTAAGAAATTTCTAGGTCTTTTTTTTGCCAGGTGCTAGCACTCCAAATATTGTGGATACCAAGACTGCCAAGACCTCTAGAAACACAAAGCATTATATGGGTGATTGGTCTGAGGGTGAAAAATTCTGCCTGCAGAAAACACAGGTACTCCATGAAAGCAATACTGAAAACAAGGGCCAGAGAAGGCTGACAGATGGATGGTTAATTTGTCTGATAAGGCTCAGTTCAGGTCAAATAGACTTATGTGTATTCAGTCATCATAATTTCTCTGAAGAAGACAGATGTCTTTGCTGGCTTTTAAAGTTTAAAGGAGAGTTAATGGAGAATTTGTATTGTTCAACACAGAAAAATATGTACTTTCTGTATCTCATGATCACCAGGTACTAGAAATGAGTAGGATAATTTTAGTTGCAAGGGCACTTTAAACATCCAGCCAACACTAGAACATTCTGGGAAACCAGTTTGCTTCTATATTCTCTACCTTGCGTAACCACAGAATTCAGTAATTTTTTTTTCATTAGTTACATATATACAATCAAATTTACAATAAATATTTCTGTGATCTAAATGTTTAGTGCTGGCAATACAGAGATCTGGTAACTTTCAACGTGTGGAGGAAAGCACATATTAGGTACTAGCAATGTCTCTTCTTACAGGAGACAATAAAAGTTGTGCTGTTGCAGCATTTGTTTGCAATTCAAATTTCACTCTTGAACAGGTAGTTTACCTGGCTTAAATTTCAACTGAAATTAATTGCCACTGTAAACCAAATTGATTTTGATTTCATAAACATGTGCCATAAATATTTCATTTTCAAGTGATGGACATTTTCAATGGCTTATTATAATGAGTATTGATTATTACTAACATAAACCAGATAAAATTAGGTTAGAAATGTTTCATGTTTAGCAGTCAAAATTGCTAGTTCTTCTAGAATTATATTTTTATGTGTGGTTCTATAACTTATATTAGCTCTGCTAGACATATGCTGGTGGCATGAATGTGTACAGCCCCTCTGCCAAATCCTCTTTTCTTCTCAAAGGACTTTATCAGCCTACTGAGAAATTAAAGACTACACTGAGAGCTGAAAATGAGACAGAAATATCCCAAAGAGGATCTTTATGTTGGAGTGTTCATTTACTCAATTACATATACGCCTTGTTTATGTCATGTTCTTGCTGTGAGGACTTACATTTTACATTTCAATTTTCAAGATCTAATTGTTGACAAAATATTTTAAAATCGTTACTTTCTTGAGTGTTCCTCTCTTCAATTTTTGGTGGCTTTGCCATTGAATTTAAGAACTACGAGGTGAAATGTACCGGATAACTCAGCCTTGTCAAATAACTTTAGATATGTAAGGCATCTCCAACACTGCCATCTAAATAGAATTCAACTCAAATAATATTTTAGTACATAAATGGATGGATCAGATCAAAGAAAATAAGAGGCTTACATGTGAGACAAACCAAATCAATAAAGAGATTTAATTCAATTGAGTCATAATTTCATACTATTTTTTTTTATTGCTTCCTAGTTTTCAATGAGTGTTTGTTTGACCCCTTTGGATGAGCATTTGGTTTTATGCTTTTTTTTTTTCCTTTATGATGAATAGATATTGCACAGAGAACAAAAGCACCAGGGCAAAAACCAAAACAACCCACAAAAAAAGGCTTGATTAGCCTAATTTCTGTATAATAACATGCAGAGTATAAAGATTAATAGCAGCACAAACCACTATATAGGGCTATATTGACAATAGTGGTCAAAAGGCAAAATCAAACTTCATATTGTATGAAAAAGCCGTGACAAATTTTAAATTGTATTTCTATGGCAGAAAAAGAAAAAAAAAAAAAAAGCAAAAGAAAGAGATTTCTAAGCTGCATTAGGCAAAATAATGATCATTTAAATGCTTAGCTAGATGTGATCTTGAAAGCCTAGCTGCTTCTAAGTTCAAGTTCCTAAATGGCACAAATTGTTTTATATGGGAACGCTGAGAAAAAAACCCTGCAATGTAAATATGCTTAAACCTCCAAAAGTGAACTAGAATATTAAATCTCAAATTGTTCACTTTCTACATAAAATAAATTCCACGCTAGACCTTCATACAGTACATGATGTGACCTCACAATTTTTCCTAGTGTTGCCAAAGCCAGTGCTCTAAAGGGACCAAATCAGAAAAGCTCTGCATGAAAAAAAAAATTGTTTTGCAAAAAGCTCTTTAAAATTAATATATCAGAGTAATAGCCCAATAGCCCATTTTGCCATTGATTATTAATAGATTTTTCATTATTTAGGTTTCTCTAAATTTGTTTTTTTCAGTTGTTCAGTGGACAATAAATATAAAGTATTGCAACCTGCAGATTGCTTACCATAGCTACTTGAAATTTGCTGTGGTGTTTCTACTCTTGATACAGCTGACTGTGAAGAGAACAGTAGAGAACAGGAAACAGCAAATAACAAATAAGTATTTCCACATGTGAATGCTTTTCTTCTCATATGAGTGAGTATCTACAGAAAAAATGGTATTCCCCAAGTATCCTTACAAGCAAAAAGTTATTCCTGTAAATATTTACAGTTTGCAAACAAAAGCAGGTTGAATACAGTTAAAGCAAACACCCATCCATATTTAAACAAATATTTGTAAACGTCCTAATATATCTCTCCATATTTGTTTACATAAATATTTTACCCTCATATGCTTTCTAAAATGCAGAGGAAAATAGAATGTATGAACCATGAAGCCTTTAAAGCAATTCTATATTTTTTTTATTTGCCTTAGTCTGTTTATGAACAAGAGTAAATGTTAACTACAGGGGAGCCTTTCTTCATTCATTAATCTTGTTTTTTTAAAACCTGTAGCAAGTACATCATATGTGTCTGTAAATTTTATCATTATATTCTCTGATTGTTGTCTTATGTAATATGGAAAGTAATCAACTATCCAATTTTGTTGAAAATCACAAAAAGACTGTCATATAAACCGTAAGAAAGCAATTTTCTGAATTCATTGACCTTTCAATTGAAATCATAACACAGCATAATCACTAGGCATTTAAATTAGCAATCTAACTCAACATAGACGGATAACAGTGAAATCTCAAGGGTTTGCTGCCTGAACAAGACCACAGCACTGTAGCTAAAAGGGTAAATGTGCTTCGTGTTTATAGATGACCTTTAAGTCCCACAGCTGCCTATCATATGTCTTGTTAATCTGCCCTAATGTTTGGTTCATCTGCTTACTTTATGCTTCTTTTTTTGAGGAAGAAGTTTAGTTTTCAGTCAGATCTGACACTTCTGCCATAGGTGCAACACAGATCTGTGTGCTTTACTTTGTCTTAATTTAGGCTCACAGACATCTGATTGAGGAAAATGTTTAAAGACTGAAAAAAAGATTTATTCTTAAAAACTTTGGGTTTTAAATGAAAAGTAAAATACAAAGGGAGTTTCATAATGCTTCTTCTTTGACAGATGTATCTAATTAGTAGCAGGATTCATCTGATGTGATTTTAGCGTCCTTAAGGTTAAACATCTAACCTTTATAGTCTGAACAATCACCTGAGAAGAACGCACTCACAACTTTTTCTAGATATTCTAGTACCTAATTGAAGATCAGGAAAAATAATGTCCACGTAAAAGTGTCTCTTCATTTCTGAGGATAAAGAGCAACAGTCCCTCTAAACTCAGACTCAGAAATCAAAGACAAGCAGGGAGAAAAATTCCAGGACATGCTTTTAGAAGAGGTCACTTTTGAGGGACGAATTAAAGGTTTACAAAATTTCCATTTTTAACAATACCTCTTCTATATGCAATTATAGACTGTCTGTGGACATGAAAGTGTAGATGCATAATTTCCTTTGTTTGAACACACAAAATTGGGTTTTCCATTTGTGAGCTTTTGAAATTAAATATACACACGCACAGAGACTGGATACACCTAGTAGGATCACACTTCAGCATTTGCCATGTCCCATGAACATAGGGGAGATTATTTAATGAAAAACAAAATTAAACCAAAGCAAAACAAAGCAACTGATTTCTTTAACCACTACTTTAGACTACAAGGTCCATCGTCATTTCCATTGCCATTGACTGGAAAACTTTGGAAGAAACCTAAGGAGTTTTATTTGATAAAGGACTGGAAAATTTGATTCATTGGTGTCTAACAGTGGTGTATGAAACGGCTTTGGGATTACTTGCCAGTCTGAGTGGCCAAATGTCCACACCACTGAAAACCCTTGGCACCGACAAGAGATGTCAAGGATTTAATGCAAAAGACAGTTGGACAAATTCTCTTATTCTATAAATCACCTCCTTTGGACATTCATGTCTACAGTTTTGGTCCAGTTGAATTTCTATCATTATTCCTACTTTTTACAGAAGTAATCCTCATAATCATACTAAAACCTATTTACTCAGTATTACCTACAAGTTAGTTGACAATCCCAACAATTCTGTGATGTAATAAGGTAACATCCCAAATGACCTGACAGTACATGACACTGAACAGTACATGACACTGAACAGTACCTGAGCCTGAACAGCAATGCCAGAATGTGTCTTTTTGTAAAGGAACACAAGATAAGTGATAAAATTTAAATGAGTCATTCTTTTAACTGGGGGAAGGACTACAGTTTTGTATACAGAAATTATTCTGTTCTTTTAATCTAATTTTTTTCCTCTCTGACATATAAACTTTTCTAAAATAAGCAGTAATTTTCAGGGTTTATAACATTCATTATCCTCTCTCCTTATCTTATGTAGCAGGCTTGTGCTTTTTTAAAAGGATATTTTTCTTCTTGTATTGCTGTTTACTTCTCACCCAGTATTTTACAGAGAAAATGTCATGTTGTGAAGTCTCCAGGTAACCTCCACGCAATGATTTTTTTAACCACAACTGTATTTTACAAAAGGGCTTTTTAATAGCAAACCCAGTTCAAAGCACTGCAGTTTGGAGACGAAACAAAAGTTCCACAGTAAAGAAAAAATCAATGAACTTTCAAATAAATCAAGATTAAATCAAATCAAGCCAGCTTTAATGGTGGATTTTAAGGCCAAACAGTGACTTGGCTTACATGATAGCCAAGCACAGGTACAACAGATTAGATATATATAAAGCTAGTGGTAAATGTCTGTATCCTCTCCAATCTCATGTTATAAATAAGTAAAAAGACATTGAGTTAGTCCCTGCCATCGTTATTGGCAACTAATTGTTCCACAGGATGTCTTTCTGATTTCAGTGGTGACAGATCTAAAATTCGATGTTATTTTATATAAGATGTCAGAAATTGGCTTTTATCTTCAGTCAGCGATATCATTTTGAGTAACTGTGAAGTACGGAAAGTCAATAAACATATTGGACATATAAATTAAATATTAGAAAATCTGAACTGAAATTCAGTAGGCTGTTTTAAAATATGCAGGCCTTAACTACTTCCTTTTGCACAGAACACATGCTAGATAATTTTTTAGAATAGGATGTCTCATTAAACATTATATTTATTCATCAGTCCTAGTGGGGTGAAAGGTTTATAGCACACAGTCAGCAGTAGAAGGAAAAATATTTGACTTGAACTTACACATTTGTTCTTATACTGTAAGTGATTTTGGCATTTAGAAACTGGTTCTTGTTCTGGGCTCCCTAAATCTCAGCTAAAATGCCAGACTAGTCATCAGCCATCCACTTTCCTTTCATCCAAGTGCTCTGCCTAGTGTAGAACCTGACACTTTAGAAAGTGTGCTGATATTCTACATACACGCAGAGTCAGTTTATTGTTTAGGCAGCCAAGCCTGGCTAGTTTTGCATAAAAATAACACATTGACTTATCCATTCAGTCATAAAAAAAGAAAGTGATCATCATAGCTGAAATATGAAGTTTCTTTTTAAGCTACCTCCAGCATTATTAGCAGGTAGCTAGCTCATAGCAGCAAACCATTAAGTTCCGACTCTCTGATGATAGTTCATAGTTTATGATCTGTCTTCAGTATTCTAATATTTTAAATTACCATGATCAGAGTTTACCTCGCAAGAGGGAAAAGAAGAGTTAAGCCCACATTTCACTAATAAAACACTACTCAAATGTACCCAGTGAATTCACCAGCCTCCATAAAAGCTTTCAAACAAAGAAAAAATTCTGAATGTCTTTAACCATATGTAAGAACACAGGCTCAGAGCTACAAGCTCAACCAGGAGTTTTACTTTAAAAATATGCAAGGCTTCAAAAATGTGCCCACCAAGCCTTTAGAAGAAGCCCTGGTTCTTTTAACACCTTAAGAGAGAGCACAAAGGAGAAACCATGCACACATTTTCTCAGAGGGTACTTTTACTGGTAAACTTTAGAAAATAAGACATCTTGGCCAAAGTTTAAAAGGCAACATTCAACCAAAACAAAACATTCCACAAAGCATTGACTTATCACATCCTAACCTATACAACTTGACAAAATCCAACCCATTCGGTGCCAAGTTACCCAAAATATTAAGTAAAGAAAGGGAAGAAGGACTAAGAAGAGAGAAGAAAGAGAAAGAGATTATTAAATAGCTACCACCAAATAACCCTGTGCAAGTCCAGCTTTCACATGGCCAGGTAGCAGGTCTAGAGCAAAGTCGGAGCCCATGTCACTGGTTTTATGCACTTTGGCTCCTGTGACCGCTCCTCTCACCCTCTCAGATAGGACTCCTGGCCCGGGGGCCACTCTGGGGCTCCAGGGCAGAGTGAGGGGTTGGTGACAGCCATTTGGAGGCTGGATTAGGCACTCCAGGGAGTGTGGTGTGGAGCAATGCTCCCAGGCTGCCTTTGGCTGACAGCTGCTCCAAGGTCACCCAAGGAGGCCCAAAGGCGCTGGCATGTGGGACAAGGCATTATCTCACTGCCATGAGATTTGACTTGTCCCTTCCCCCCCACACACACTTGAGTTGGTCCAACAAAATAATTATTATAATAATCCACTGTCTCAGATCATAAAAAAATGTAGTACAAAATTTGGAATGCATCTTATTAAGCTTCATTAACATAAAAGTTAGGCATCTAACTTTGAGCTCAGTATCTTCCACAGCAAGAAAGAAAGAAGGTTTGGATTTAGATACCTGTCTTCAGCATATCAGAATGCAGGGAAGAAGAGTCCTAGTCTTCAATGTGCAATATGTTAATTGCCCACTTTTAAAAGGATAAATATTTTCATCTGTTGCTGATATTAATAGATTTAGGAAGCATTTAAATCCATCTCACTGGAAGATGACACCATCAAATGTCTTGATTGAGTATCTGATAGGATGGGTCTTACTTTCATGGTTTTGTTGTTAGGTTAATATTTTGAATCCTCAAAAAATCACTGTATGTTCCTATTTACTCTTACAGTGCCTTTACAATGATTTGCTGTGTGATTAGTGTTAAATTCTGAACAAAAATCCTAAACTTCTTTCAGAAAATGCTGCTAAACACTGGTATTTGTCTCAAAACTTTTGCTCACTGGTGAGTTTTTTTCAGTTCAATTTTGCAATGCAGATCGTCTTCACAACAGCTGCACTAATAGCCAATACTCCATGCCAGGTCTTATTTTCTGATCCACAGAACACATTAAATCACTTTTACTCACTAGTTTGCCAATTAAGTTTTTCCACTGAATGAGTTTTCTTCATCAATTAAAATTATTGGTGATCATCTGAAGTAATTTACCTAGTTCGTTGCCACTATTTCTGTGCCACTATTAAAGCTGGCACATTATGCCTTTACCAGCTGCCTTTAACCTGTCTATTGATCTAAACAGGCCAATGCTGATAATTTTAGTTACAATGATGGATCTCAGTCATGTGCTCAATAAGAAATTAGGGTCAACTCCGAATTTACCTTTTTCTTCCCTTTACTTAGATTCATAGAAACATAGAATGGCTGGAGTTGGAAGGGACCTTAAAGATCATCTAGTCCCAAGCCCTCTGCAATGGGAAGGGACACCTTCCACTAGACTAGGTTGCTTAAAACCCCATCCAATCTAACCTTGAACTCTTTCAGGGATATGGAGTTCCATACACAACTTCTCTGGGCAACCTGTTCCAGTGCCTCATCATGCCCACAATACAGAATGTTTTCCTAATTATCTAATCTAAACCTACTGTCTTTCAGTTTTAAGCCATTCCCCTTTGTCCTATCACTACATGTCCAACTCCCTTCTAGTTCTCTTTTAGGTATTGAAAGACGACAATTAGGTCTCCCTGGAGTCTTCTCATCTCCAGGCTAAACAACCCCAACTCTCTCAGTGGGTCTACATAGAAAAGTTGCTGCAGCTCTCTGATGATCTTTGTGGCTCTCATATGGACTCCCTCCAGCTGGTCTATCTCCTTATTATTTTGAGGGCCCCAGAGCTGTATACAGTACTTCAGGTGGGGTCTCATGAGAGCAGAGTAGAGGGGGAGAATCATCTCTCTCGACCTGCTAATTACATTGCTTTTGATGAAGCTCAGGGTATGGTTGGCTTTCTGGGCTGCAAGCACACATAGCTGGATCGTGCTAAATTTTTCATCCCCCAGTAGTCCCAAGTCCTTCTCCTCAGGACTGCTGTCAATCCACTCATTGCCCAGCCTGTGTCCATGGGATTGCCATGACTCAGGTACAGGACCTTACACTTGACCTTGTTGGAATTCAGGAGGTTTCATGGGCCCACCTCTCTAGCCTGTCAAGGTCCCTCTCAATGGCATCCTTTCCGTCTAGTGTGTTGAACACAGCACTCAGTTTAGTGTTGTCAGTGGACTTGATGAGGGTGCCTTTAATTGCTCAGCCTACATCACCAACAGAGAGGTTACACAGTGCTGGTCCCAATACCGACCCTCAGGAGCTTTATTTGTCACTGGTCTCCACTGGACATTAAGCTGTAGACCACATTTCTTTGAGTATGACCATCTATTCAATTCCTTATTCACCAAGTTGTCCAACCATCAAATATATCTCCTCAGTTTTAGAGACAAGGATGTCATGAGAGACAGTGTCAAATGTTTTGCACAAGGCCAGGTAGATGATGCCCATTGTTCTTTCCAACACTGTAGCCCCATCATAGAAGACCACCAAATTTGTCATGCACTATTTGCACTTAGTGAAGCCATACTGACCATCCTTATTTTCCATGTGCTTTAGCATAATTTCCAGGAGGATCAGCTCCATGATCTTGCAGGGCACAAAGCTAAGAATGACTGGATTGTAGTTCCCTGGCTCTTCTTTTTTTCCCCTTAAAAGAAAAAAAAAAAAGAGGGTTAATTTAATTTTTAAAAAGAGTAATTTAAAATAATTTTAAATTAATTTAAATGTTTTTATTTATAAATTTTATAAATTTAATAAATAAATTTTATAATTTTTATTTTTTATCTATAAATAGATAAAAATTACCCTGATCCAAACTGATTAAAATGTATAGTGACCACATCAACACCACAAGGCAGATGTGCTCTACAATATTGGATCTATAAGTGTACCATCTGGAAGCATCCCAAATGCATGCCAGAAAGAAACCTGCATGTGCATCGTCTCTGTGTACTCTTAAGATTTCCTTTGCAGGGAGACATGCGCACACAAAGAAAGAACCACAGTATAGATGACTGAAAAGCAGGTGCACAACAGAACACATCTGCTCAGCAATACAGACAGCAATTCTAACTCAAAACCAAATAATTTTACCCAAATCCTCTAACAAAGGTTATACGCATCTTTTTATTACCTTGCCTGGGCTTAAAATCTTCTTCCAAAAAAGATTAAACTGCTAATGACCAAGACATCTTTTTCTAATATATAACTAGTTTGTAGTCATTTATAGAAATATTGGGAGGTAGAGGGTGAACTTGGTAGTCTTTGCAATTTATAGTTACTTTATTCCAGAGCTGAAGCTGTTAATATTGGCTGCAAAGTGTGTATGAGTGAACTGAAAGTAATTTCTTTGCTATAAACCCACAAATATTCCCAGTGTCAGCTTTTATTTTCATTAAGAAACATTACTTCTAGTAATGCTTTAGAAGCTTAAGCATTACTAGGTTTCTAACATTACAACACTGATAATCTAATTTAATTTGAAATACATATAAAAATAGTCATTTAAAAAAACTTTATAATAAAAACATTAAATTAAATGCTTTATCTTCTTCTGCAAAGACTAAAGTTTCTCTTTCCTTCTTTCTCTTTCTTTTACATTTTTTGCCATTCAATAGCATAGGAAGAACACAGTAAAAATCAAGGCATTTCCCTCCTTTTCCACTGAGTGCTACTAATTTTTTGTTTTCCTTCTACAGTATTCCAAGTTTTGTAAAGGTATAACAGCAATAGGAAAATATACAAAACAACATTAACTATGAAAACTCTCTTTCTATTATACATATTAGTGGCAGAACCAAGACACAGGAATGTCAAGAAAACTCAGTATATTTGAACTCGTGTTGTAGTGGGTTTCTGTGGCTGGGTTTTGGTAGCAAGCGGCTCCTGTTAGAAGCTGCTAGACGCTTCCCCTGTGTGGTGGAGCCAATGCCAGCCAGCTCCAGGACTGGCTTCCTGCAGCTGGCCAAGGCCAAGCCAATCAGGAGTGACAGTAACACCTCTGTGATAACATTTAAGAACAGAAGGTTGTGGCATAGAAAGAATTCCAGCCAGGAAGAGCAAAGTGAGAACATGGGAACAACAAAGTAGACACCAAGGTCAGTGCAGAAGGGGGGGCAGGAGGTGCTCCAGGCACCTGGAGCTGAGCCCTGCAGCCCGTGGTGCAGATCATGGTGGGGCAGCTGTGCCCCTGCAGCCCATGGGGGACCATCGGGGTGCAGAGACCCACCTG
>JAYRBT010000001.1:63647855-63692111 GCA_036023395.1 Myiotriccus ornatus | reverse complement strand
AAGAAAAAGAAAAAGAAAAAGAAAAAGAAAAAGAAAAAGAAAAAGAAAAAGAAAAAGAAAAAGAAAAAGAAAAAAAGGAGTCATTCAGGGAACACATAGTTTATTCATGACATTGGTAGAGAGAAAAAAAATACAAGTTTTTCAACCTTTCTTTTATGTAGCTTGAGGACTCTACCCGAATGAAAGTTACAGTACTAATAATAAAGACATTACAATTGAAAAAGAGAAGTTAAAGCAGGATAAAATCAAGAAGTTTTGCAGATTTTTTAGACAAATAAAAAGGTACAAAATAAATAGCAGAAGGTTGAAAAACATTTTGTCCCAGAACCAGATGTTCAACAGTTTTGCAAATTTTCTGCTAAATGAAAATAAAATTCTTCAGCACTCTGCTGTATAACAATCCTAGCTCATGGTCTTTAACAGTGCCAAGAGTTTTGTACAGCCCTTTTTCATTTGTTAGCTCTCTAAAACTTTAAATTATCACAATAATAAAATAGGGCTCAGTTTTAAGTGCTCCTATGTGAATGGATGCCTAAAAGAATTATTATAGGTTTTGAAGGCGGTGACCATAATTTTGAATCTAATTTGGCATAATAGCAATAAACTGTTACAATCCAATGAATACTTAATGGAATAAATAAAATTACATGTGTATTGTTATTTTTGATTAATGATCTAAGTTTGATTCTCCTTGATTCTTGAAAAAAGTTATAATGCATAATATCATTTATATGCAAATACATTTCAGAAGATAGGTCTATTACATTCTTAATTTGACTGGTTTAGAAGACATGAAGGCAAAGAGAGTGTGATACACTAAAGGGATATATGTGTCTTATTTCCTTTATATACCAGTGATTTATAAAAAATTTCTGTGAGTGCTCTACAACATAGTAGTAAAGCAGTAAGCATGAACTCTTGCCTCTCCTCAAATTCTATGATAGTTAATAAATACATACATTATAGGAAAAAGCCTTATGAAGGAGTGCAAAGAAAGAGCTCCTTATTCTCTTTTCACACCAAGTCAGGCAGCTGAAAAAAACCCTGAAATTAAACCCAGTGAATATGCTTATCATGTTATCATGTAAGCCATAAATAATTGATAGTCCAATCTTGAAAAAGTTGTTTTTTGCAGATCAAATATTACAGCTACTAAATCACTTTCCTTTCTGAACTGTATTGTTGCTTAGATGAGAGTGGCTAGACAAGCATTTAATCTATCTATTTGTGGCTTTGACATCCTCAAAGAAACACAGTAATTATTGACCTGATCATTCTTAGTATGAAATTTCAATACCACTGATTGAGGTGATGAATACAGTCATATCTATAATGCTTAAAAATGTACTTCTGCAACCTGGCTGGTGCTCCAGCAGGTGTTTGTGTAACAAAACAATGCCAATGAATGTGATTCTCAGAAATCTGAGTAGATAAAAGTTTTCCAGATCCTTCAAATTTGCTGAATCCCAAGGTCACTCCATGAAGCTTCTTTAGTATTTTATTTATGTAAACATAAGAGTTTTGGGGATTTGTTCATATTGGTCACAATCTTACTGTACTCAGCCATATAAACTCTGGTGTTTAAATTGTAACACACAAAGAATGCTCATAATTAAGCAGCAATTTCATCTTAGCTACTGTCATTGTGTGCAATTTTAATCTAGACACAAATATGTGTTAGACACTTCATTCAGAATCATTATGTTTAAATAAAGAGGCTGCTCTCTCTCTCTCTCTTAAGTAAAGAGGTTGCTCATTTTGGAGATAAGAAATTAATATATGTATATTTCTGGACAATCACCTAGTACAGAAAAAGAATATGTGGAATTTTTAGTTGATACAGGTGCTGCATATTCCGTGTTAAACACCTTAGAAGGGAAACTGAGTCACGATACTGTAACTGTAGTTGGTGCCACAGGGGTAAGTGAAACCAGGCCTTTCTTCAAACCTTTGAAATTTAAAATGTTTATTTTTACAAAGACACTTATATGACTACCAAAAAAAATATATTTGATTAAATACTGTTATTATCCATTATATTCTTTTCATATACTAATATATTCTATTTCCTTCAAATGAGGGAAATTTTAGCTACACTTTTGATATACCAAACTGGGAATCTAGTTTGGCTATTTCTTTTTAGGCAATACACCACTAAATACCCCACTGAAGGGATTTTCTGACAAGAATTTCCAGCCAAGAGGTCTTAGAAAGGAATTTTGTTGTTCTTAATCAAAGAACAACATCTATATTGAACAACTCATCTATATTAAAAGTAATTGTTTTGACTTTTAAAATATAAATCAGAAAGACATTTTCTGTAAGGGCTGTTATTTGAAATATATAGATAGCTCCTGCCACTAGAATAATTAGGCCATGATATTTAAAAATTCAAAAACCTGAATTCTTCCCTATTGTTTTTTTCACTTTCTTTTACAATCAAACAAAAAAATAGTAAAAACAACTTTCACACCCAGCAGAGCTTTAAAAGCTTTCCTTTAAAAATATTTAATTTTTTTTTTTTAATTTTGCAGGCAGTAATGTAAACAAATTGATAGATATTGCCATTATAACATCTTCTGCTATTTTTTGACTTATATTTCCTCACATTTTTTCTCTCTGTATTATAGAAAAAAAGGGAGATGTCTTAATAAAAGGGGAGGGAGATCATTTTTTGGAGTCTTTGCCCCAGCATTTGTCTTTAAACCAAGACAGATACATAAAGCAGGAATCAGATATTTCAATCCTTCTTTGAGAAACACACAGGATGTGGTAAGATTTTTTTAAATTTATTTTGTTTTCTTAGGCAATTTGACTCCAACAAAGTTATTCATGAATTTCCAATATAATAGAGCTTTTGTTTACCATTGCACCTTTAGTTACAATGAAAACTCTGACAAAGCTCAGTATTTCTTTGCTTATGTCAATCAGGAGAAGGCAGTTGATCATTCATAGCCTGCATTCAACTTACTTCTTATTTCCATGGAGTTGTTTAAGCACTCACATAAAATGACTTTGCTAAGCTTTCTTAAGCATTCTGGATCTCCTCGTTTCACATGTAGAAATTATTTAGAGTAATGAATTTTTATAATTCAAGACTATTTGAATCACAATTGTTTAAAAATAAACCTTTGTAAACTTCATAATCACATTTATTTAGCCTCAAGAATGGTGAAATATGATGTCCATAAATCACTAAAAGCTAAGTCTGTCAGCAGACTGCTTCACTTAATATATGAGCTTTTTTCGTCAGTACTCCACATGAGCTTCCACAGACAAGAAAATATTGTCCAGCTGTGTTAGAACAGTTATGATTTCTCACAACCACCTTTTAAATCTACAGTATTAACCAGTAATCGACAACATTCAAATTTTGAAAACATTTTCTTTTTTAAAACATGCAGTCAAAAAAACCCCTGGCTGCTCTTACACAGTACCACCATTATTAATGATCTGACCGATGTTTTATTGTCAAAAAATGCAAACGATCGAAAGACCTCCAGATCACCTTTTCCTGTTGGATGATGTTTTCTAGAGTTGAAATCATTCTGCTCTAGACTTTTTCCAGTTGAGACCAATCTTTCTTGAAAATCCCTTTTTCTACTGAGACTTTATTTAGGTCAGGAGTTGCAGGATATTTACATAATGATGGTGACTATAGGGTTGAGTGTTTATGAGTAAGAATCAGGGGCAAGACCCAGAAGGCAGATATCATGGTTGGAGTCTGTTAATAGACCCAACCATGATGAAGAGGCAGACAAAACACTGTATAAGCATCTGGGAGAAGTGTCACTACTGCATCTTCTCATGGGGGACTTAAACTTACCTGGCAGGAACAGTTGAAGGGGCAGCAGTGGCAGGAAAGAGCAGATAGCTAGGATTTGATACCAGCAGACACTTGCATGGTGCTGGAATGAGGCTGCGAAGCTGGTACAGGCAGTCACAGCAGGACTGTGGACCCTCCAGATGAATGGAGAAGCTCCCATAATCCAAGGAGATCCAATCCATCAGTGACCTGCTGGTGATTTCTGCCTAAAATAATACACTGACTTGCTCCTAATGAACAAATTCTGTATTTTTTTCAGGAAATAAGACATATAAAGGTGATCTGAAAAATACGAACAAACAAAAAAAGCCACCACCACCAAAAAATATGCAACCATATACCTGAAAGTTAAAACAAAGATTAAAAATTAATATTTGAAATGGAGCAAGTTTATATTTCTGTGCCTGTGACCAAAATTCATGAAAAAGAAATACAAGCACTGTTCAAGAAGTTTTCTAGACATTTCATAAAGGTTAGGTTGTTAGGCTTTTTTAAAAAAATAGTTAAATATTACTCTAGAGATTGGATCTAGAAGTCCAGAATCTGTCTGATCTGTATATTTATGGTGAAAGTCTATACATCTGTAGGGAAAAATGTTTGTCAACATAATTAGAAATTCAGAAAGGAATCCCAGAAATGGTCAGTAAGCAGCTTACAGCCAATTTGAGCTATCAATTTCCCTCTAGAACTAAAGTAAAGCTTTTCATACCTGACACTAAGAACAGATTTATTTTCTTTATATGAACACAGTAGAACATAATTGTTTAAATAATCCATGGCATTTAGAACCAGCTATCATGAAACACTGTTTCTTTAACATTCCTGTATTTTTATGAGTAAGTTAAGGTATGACTGCAATGCAATCAAAAAAGAAAGGTGTATTGTAAAAATTTGCCAGGCTACTAACCTACCGGCAGAGAGCCTGCAAAGATGCATTTACTAGATTATATGAGACACATATCCTTTAGTTTTCTGTTTATCACAACAGTTCTAAAGTGCTAAGGTTCATTTTTGAAAAATTATGCAGTGCAAGACAATACTATAACTAACTAACTAACTAACTAAAATTAATTTCAAGTATTTACATTGCTGGAATTTGCATATCAGCTTTATTGGACAATTTTGCCCTGTAGCACTCTGGAGTTACTGATATAATCATAGAATTCCAGTGTTTATTTTTACCTCTAAATGTCCTTTCTTCTCTGCTATGGCAGGTACACCGAGGACCAAAACAGTTTAACTGCATCTTCTTTAAATCTTCATTTCTTTCCAGTTATATTTTCAGTAGCAAAAGCTTAATTTTTTTTATTATTATTATTTTTGGGTTTTGTTTTTTTTTCATTTGTATGGGGGTGATTTTTTTGTTGTCTTGGTTGGTTGGTTGGTTGGGTTAGGTGTTTTGTTTTGTTTTGTTTAGATTTAGCCCGAAATCTGTAGTTTTTTCCAATAGTGGCTGGAGTCTCTGGCCACACTTTTTTACTGTCACTTGTCAAACAAAGCATCATCTGTGTAAAAATTACCTGTCTCTATGTAATAAAATAAATCCATTGCATATCTCAGAGAGATGAAACAAGAGTTAAACATCATACAGCTGTCAGAAGAAATGACATTTTCCAAGGAACTATACAGTGTGCATAAATATGAGCTCTAGTTTTCTATTGTCATATGCCAGGATCTGGATACTGAATCAAAGTAAAAAATACTTGGCATCAACCACCTCTCAAAAAACGTTTCTCTTTGCAGTTACATGAAAATGTTAATTTCTAGGTATTTGCCTCTTTGATCCTATCTATAAGCCTAAATACTTGGTTTTTAAAGTAATTTCTCCATAATTTTGCATTTTTCATATGGTTCAACAACAATAAAGTGTATGAAGTAATCATATATTTTTTCTTCCATCTCTGATATCAAGATTAAAACAAAATGTTCTCTTTAAACTCTGCTTCAGAGTACAGTGAACTTTTCCAGAATCTTCATCTATGCTGTCTGTCTTCATACTCAGTGGTAGGATTGTGGGTTTTTTTATTTTTTTATTTAAGTTGAAGTCAAATGAGTGACCAGGTATAATCTAATTATTTGTGGTATAATACTAGTAAAAATAAAAAAATGGCAGTGTCCTCTATATATTGGCCTATATATTTATCTGATACAATTATGTTTGTAGACAAAATAATCTGGATAAGACCCAAATAATTATCTTCTCTCATTTTTGTTACCTACATATCTCTAACAGTACTGATTTCATTATTTTTGACATCACAGTGCCTTTTGTATCACTTCAAAGTAGTGCAGTTCCTATGTAACTTTTAACCATTCCTTCATTGCTATAATAATTTAGGAATAACTCTTCTAAATCCATCATAGTTTATCCTCTTTGCCAATGAGGCATACCCTATTTTGATACTTGCAGTGTCTTATGGTCATTATAATTTCTTCTGTTTTTTTCCAAAATGTTAAGAGTTGGCTTTGTCCTCCACATTACACAGTTTTGAATGGAGTCCAGTTTTTAATTTCTATTTTAATATCATCTTTATAGTACATTCTTCAGCAGTTCAAGTAACCTAACCATTCTCCATTGCATTCATTTTTGTTTGGGTAATTTGGTTTCCTTAGCAAATTCTGCATATTTTGTTATGTCAAATTTGTTTTCAACCAAGTTCTTTAAATGTTTCTTTGTTGTTTTGTTTGTTTGTTTGTTTTAATTTTCCTTTCATTTCTATTTCATAACAGGGATTCCAATTACTCCCCCAAACTGCAAGATAAGATCCCATCCATAGATGCATTACCAATTTCTCTCTGCTTTTCTTTTAATAAACTCTATTAAAAGCAGTTTTCCATCTATTTTATATGAAACTCAGCACCTCTCATTTCTTTAATAGTTATAGAGTTAGCCTCCTCTGCTTAAATTAACTGAGCAGTATTAAAACCAGGTAATGTTTCAGAAATAGCTGCTTTAGAAAAAAAGACTGCCTCTAAATGTCTTTTTTCCTGCTGCCACTCATTTATTAAACATTTCAAGGGAAGTTTAAATCTTCCACATTTACAAATGCTTTCAAGTCCAGTGAAATTTTCATTGACTCCAGTCTTCTTTTGCAGATCTCATTTAATCCTTCTTTTGATGCTGTGTATTGCTCAATAATCAATGAAAAATTAAGTGTCTAAGAGTGGTAGGGTACCTTGAGACTCACCAGATTTCTAACTGATCAGCATTGTGAATCATGGGCCATTGCATCTTATAACATTCAGTGACAATTAATTCCAGAGTGCACCCATTTTTAAAAAGCCCATCATGGCCTTCCATGATGGAGTGACTACATCAGTGGACAAGGGAAGAACTACAGATGTCATCTGTCTGGACTTCTGTAAGGCCTTTGACACAGTCCCCCAGAACCCCCCTCTCTATATATGAGATATGGGTTGGATGGATGTACTGTTTGGTGGATGAAGATTTGGTAGGATGGTCACATCCAGAGGGTTGTCAATGTCTCAATGTCCAGATGGGGTTCAATAGCAAGTGGTGTTCCTCAGGGTCCATATTGGAACTAGTACTGTTTAATATTGTCATCATGGACTACGGGATCAAAGGCACCCTCAACAAATTTTTAGACAACATAAATCTGAGCAGTGCAGTTGACATACCTGAGAGAGATGGGATGCCATCCAGAGGGACCTGGACAAGCTCAAAAAATGTCCTCATGGAAAACTCGTGAGGTTCAACAAGGCCAAGTGCATGATGCTACACCTGGGGTGGGGCAATGGTTGGTATCAACCCAGGCTGAGGGATCAAGTAGTTGAGAGCAGTCCTGAGAAGAAAGACTTGGAGTACTGGTGGATGAAAAACCATAACTCATCAATGTGCACTTACAGCTAATAAAGCCAACAACAACCTGGGCTTCATCAAAAGAGGTGTGACCAGCAGGTCAAGGGAGGTGTTTCTGCCCCTCTACTCTTGTGAGACCCCACCTGGAGTACTGCATCCAGCTCTGGAGTCCCCAGCACAGGAAGGACATCAACCTGTTGGAGCTGTGTCCGGAGGGGACACAGCTGGGACAGGTGACCCCGACTGACCAAAGAAATATTTCAGAGCATATGATATCATGAACACCATATAGAGAAGGGGAAAGAAGAAGGAAGAGAGGGAAAGTTAACAATGATGATGTTTGTCTTCCCAAGTAGCCATTAGGCGTGATGGGGCCCTGTTTTCCTGAAGATGGCTGAACACCTGCCTGCCCATGGGAAACAGTAAATTAATTAATTCCTTATTTTGCTTTGCTTGAGAATAAGGCTTATGCTTTACCTATTAAATTGTCTTTGTCTCAACCCAAGAGTTTTCTCACTTTTAGTCTTCTGATTCTCTCCTCCATCCTGCTAGTGAGTGAGTGAGTGGGGCTGTGATGCCAGCTGGGGTTACACCATGACAATGTGTAAGAAATTGTCAAATGAGTTTTTTCAAAAAGAAACTCAGCTAATTAGGTCAACTATCTAGCTCTTTCTACTAGAGGGAAATTATAGGAAATGTCTATCTCAAGCTTCTTGCCAAAAGAGTGGAGAAAAGCACTTTTTTACCTAGTAATCTACTAGTTTGGGCATTCACTTATAGTGGTGGTTGTTATGGGACTTAGAAATTTCCATAAAGTCAAAAGGGGTTCAATCACAATTACATGGAGTTTTGTTCTACTTTCTAGCTAACATCAGGTCACTGTGAAATCCAGCAAGTAAGCAGCAGAAGACCAACCAGAGAAGAGAACCTGATTATAGGACAGACACTGAGTCCAAAAAAGACTGATGGTTGCAAATTTGCTTGCAGAACCCCTTTTCTTTTTTAAAGCCCATCTAATTGTAGTTTGAAATTAAATTTTACAACTGGTCAAAAATTTCCCATCTCAGAAAAAAACACATCTCAAACCTGTGTTGGCAAACAAAATTAAACTCATAAGACATTTGCAGAATAATTAAAAGAGGTACTTAAGTAGATGTCCAATGAATGAAAGAACTTACTGTTTTAAGCAGTTCCCTGAGACAGGTGGGCTAGGTTTCTCCTTTTATTTTAAGTGTCATTTAGGGACACCAAATTCTACATCTACCACTATCTACAGCTAAAGACTCCATTTAAATTTCTTCTCTTTTCTTGACTTTGCAAATTTCCTACTAGCAATCTGTTCAATACAGTTTATGAGAAAGTATGTATTTTCATAATTTTCTGCATATGCTACCTTTATTTTCATTAAATGTCCTCACTGTTATTGTGTTAGCATGTAGTTATAACTTTTCAAAATCTTACCTTAAATTATAATTTTTCCATGATTCTCATCATCCTTATCACGCTGCAGCACACCTAATGAATATTGTACCCTTCAGTCTTCACTAATATGACAAACTTTGTGAGTCACAGCACACCTTTGCTGCAAGACTAATTTACCACTACTCCTCTGCACACTGTATATTAGCCTATAGCACTAAAATTAACATATGTAATGAAAACATCTAGTGAAGGCAAGATCACATAGACTCTCACTCAAATATTGCTTTAAAATTGGTACAAATTAATAGAAATCATCTTTTTCTGCCAGCCAATGGATCAACTAACATTCTCTTAACTTTGGAAGACTTGGGAGGAAGCAGAAAACAATTCAGGGGTTAATATTATTGTCTCTCTTGCTTGTATTCAGTAGTGTGACATCTGCTGCATTTGACTATCTGCAAGTCATAACACTTTTTACCACTTTTGCATAATGTTTTTGGAACAATATGAAGCATCATTAGTGTATTTCAGTTCCAAACATTATTGCCTCATGTTGCTTTATTACCATAATAAACTTGTGAATCATAGTAACTAACACAGTAGGTCTCCTGTAGTGAATTCATTTTCATATCCCCTTTTGTTATCATAAATGTGATCCAGAAAATTGTAAAGTCAGCAGTTCTATGCAGCTTATTAATAAAGTACATTACAGGGATGCATTAAAGCCTCCACAGCTGTATTATAATGAAACACTCTACTTATAATTACAATTATGCTAACACTTAATAATAATTGGGCCTCTGTGTCTGTAGCTCATTTGCTCAATAGGAGATTGGGTCTTGTCAGAAGTAGCCATTCCCTCAGCAGGTGACCTGGTTGCAAACATAACAGAGTTTAAACAGAGCATGAAGTTAGTAATGGCATAAAAAGGGCAGATCTGCAGGTGGGGGTACCATCTGTGAGGAAGAAAACGTGAAATAATGAGCTATATGGGCTTCTCTCTTTGTGAAGATCAGCTATCCAAGGGTGAAAAGAGGAGAAACAAAGATAATGGATGAGAGAGGGAACAAGGTAGACAGGTGAAGGAATAACCTCACGGCAATACACAGCTACCTTTAACAATATGTAGGACTACAATGTCAAGAGTAAACAACTAGTTACTTATGTCCCAGTAATGCTACCAACTTTTCTTCTGAAGTGGAAAATTAATTTGAGAAGACCAGGAGTTTATTGTTGAATCCAAACTTTCTCTTCAAGGGTGACAGCAGGGATCTTGGAGATAGGCAGACTATTGTCTATTACAGATTCTTGGTCTCCAACAAAAAATACATCAATATACTCTTAAGAAGTCAAGCTGCAAAGCAATTCTTGCAATCTAGAGATATAGCTGTGCAGTCTGGAAACTCTTATGTTCCAGTTGGTAGCAGATTCTCTACAAGTCAGCACTTCTGCTGTATGAAAAGGAGTGTCTTGTTTTAAGGAAACAGAGACAACCAAAGTTTGTATGCCTAATTATTACCATCCCCACCAAATTAGCAGAAGCAGAGGTGATGAACCTCTTGCATGAGTCCTGCATCACGAGATGAAGCTTCAGTTCCTATTTCTGTAGAAGCCCATATCTAGATCAAGGCTGCATCTGCTTTTGGACTTATGATGGAAAGATAAAGAAGATTCCTACTTTCAGTAGGAGTACCTTTACATGGGATTATCATTTCCCCAGTGTTACAAATAGGCTTATTGTGTTCATACTGTATAGAAATATATACATTGTGAACTCTTTCAGAAAATGTGTGGAAATAGTGACTGCACATACCTTCCTGTACTGCATTCTAAAATGACTGACCTGTTCAAGGGAGTTCTTTCATATCTTGTAGAAGAGTGACTGAGACTTACTGGAGCATTATCAACTACTGGTCTGTTGCTAATGGGACAAAAATGTCCCTTCCATAGTCACTCTCCAAGGTATAGTGTGGTCTCCTGGATTTATGCATTTTCAGTGTGAGTACACAGCACAGGAAGAGGACTCCATCTCAAAGTAGAATATATGCTTTGCAGAATCTTCCATTGCAGTTAAAGGATGCTGGCAAGAGGGAGAAGAGAGAGAAAAATTCAGCTCAGCCTGAAATACTGGTGAATCTCTGATTAATGAAAAGAGGAGAAGCTGACAGCTTGCTTATAATTCTCAGTTGCTTTAATAAAAAAATAGAAACAATTAGGAAGGTATTTTCTGTTCCTAACTCTATGATTCTTCCTGCCAAATTTTCTTGGAAAAATCTAGGAGGATTTAATTGTGGTTTAGAAAAGATCTGAAAGAGCATGAAAATGTAATGAGGGAGGTCAGGAGGTTTGAAGAATTAAATCTGAGGCATTTAGAGTCTGGTTCACTGCATCAACATTAAGCGTATAACTTGAGTTCAGGATTGTGCACCAGAGATGCAGAAATAAAAATAGTCATCTGCTTTGGCTTATACATCTATCTTCAGTTAGGATGGATGCTCCTTTTGTCCCTCTTCTTGGGGATGTTTATACAACTAACTTAAACTAATGTTTACCTGTCTAGGACTACATGAAATGAATCTCCTTCCAGTCAAGTTGTTGAAGGATGATATAGGATGATATAGGAATTAATCTCTAGGAGAGAAAAAAATGCAGGAAAAGTGACCTGCAGATACTGAAAGGACCAAACAGACCCAGCATTGATACTTACTTCAACATTTCAAAGTTTCTGAATTAAATAATCTAAGTGTCCTACTACCAGTCCATGTTGGTATAAAAGAAGTCACATAACACTGCAAATGTATCAATTTCTAGTGGAATATTCAGAGCTAGAAAGATCTAGGCTCTTTATTTAGTGAAGCAACTTAGGCACCTCTAAAAGATGAATCTATACTCCTACAAGATGTTCCCACCTAAAACTATAGTTGTAAAGACACAGTTGGTGATACTTTAGAATTACACTTAAATGCTGTTCAATTAAGCCCACAGTATGCCTTTCTTAGGATATATGAATATCACTATCCAAAAAAACATGCTGGTTTTTTGATGGAACCTTTGAGTTCATCAAAAATTTCTGTCAAGTATTTTAATTTTTGGGGTGGATGTAGCGTAAGTGTCACACACCCATGTTGCTTTTAGTAGAAAATATTTATATGTGAAAATTAGTCTAATGCTGAAGAGTGAAGTAAATCACATATTTTATATGCAAAAAGTGTTCAAATAATCTAGAAAAAACCTTTTCCAACTGCTCTCTGGAAAGAGGTATCAGGACTTAACTTACTCTTTCATTTTCTTTTTATTATACAGATGATAATAAAATTAATCAAGTTTTTTATAAAGAAAGTTTTCTAAATGTGGTCCCTCTATAAGGATTAATATAATTGTATTTTTTATTTGTTACCAATTTGATCTTTCTTTTATTAGTTAAGCATTCTTATCAGAGACATTTGTATTAAAAATTAACAAAAGACCAATTTCAGATATTCTTTAACCATAGAGAACTGTCTTCAAAAACTATCCCATCTATTTCTGTGAAGCTTGACATATAATAATCATAGAATCTTTCAGGTTGGAAAAGACCTCTATGATCATCTAGTCTAGCTGTAAAGCTAACTCTGCCAAGTCCATGACTAAACCATGTCCTTAAGTCCACTTTTAAACATTTTTTAAATATCTCCAGGGATGGGGACTCAACCACTTCTCTGGGAAGATCTCTTCCAGTGCTTGCTAACCCTCTCAGTGAAGAGATGTTTCTTAGAAATTAAAAACCTCCCTTGGTGCAACTTGAGGCCATTTCCTCTCATCCTGTCACTTGTTGCCTGGCAGAAGAGACCAACCCCCATCTCACTACAACCTCCTTTTCAGGTACTTGTAGACAGCAATAAGGTCCTCCCTGAGCCTCCTTTTCTCCAGGATAAAACCCCCAGTTCCCTCAGCCACTCCTCATTGGACTTGTTCTCTACACCCTTCTCCAACTTCATTGCTCTTCTAATTTGGTATTTCATCTGGTTTAGGAAAACAGTTTAAAACAAAACCAACAATAAATAAACAAACAAACAACCCATACTGTATTCTTTTCAGAGGACACCAGAAAGTACCATTACAAGTCTACAACAGACCATACACATTAGTATATTTTTTTAATTTTATCAGAAAAATTATTTTTTTAAGCAGTAGGATAACATACATTTGACCTTATAGAATCACAGAATATCTGCAGTTGGAAAGAATCACAGAACATTTGCAGTTGGAAAGGACCCATAGGGATCATTGAGTTCAACTCCTTGCTCCCCGCAGGACTACCTAAAACTAACCTATATAATTCAAAGCATTGCCCGGATTCTTATTGAATTCTGACATACTTGGCTCTGTGAACACTTCCCTGAGATCTTGTTCCAGTGACAGACCACCCTCTCAGTGAAGAACATCTTCCCAATGTCCAGTCTGAGCTTCCTCTAAAGCAGCTTCATACCATTTCTCATGTGTCTCATCACTGGTCTCATGAGAGAGAGGATCAGAACTTTTCACCTCTTTTGTCCCTCTTGAGGAAGCTGTAGATTGCAATGAGGTCACACCTCAGTCTTCCCCAAGCTGAACAAGCCAAGTGACCTCAGCCACTCCTCATAAGTCTTGTCTTCGAAAGACTTCATCATTTTGGTTGCCCTCTTTGGACACACTCTAATAGTCTGATGTCGTTATACTGGAGGTGGGACTGCACCAGTGCAGTGGGACAATCACCTCCTTTGACCAGATCTCTATGCTGTGCTTGATGCACCCCATGTAACAGTTGTCCCCTCTTGCTGCCTGGGCAACTGTTGACACATATGCAACTTTCCAGAAACCAAATCCCCCATGTCTCTTTGTACATGGCTATTCTCCAGCATCTAATCTCCCAGTTTGTACATATAATCAGAATTTCCCCATCCCAGCTGAAGAATCCAGCACGTGCTCTTGTGGAATTTCATACAGCTGGTGAATGCCCAGCTCTCTAGTTTATCCAGATCTGTCTGTAAGAACTCTGTACCCTCAAGGGAGTCCACAGCTCCTCCTAGTTTACTACCAGCAGCAAATTTATTTAAAGTAGATTTGATTCCTTCACCTAGACCATCTATAAAAAATGAAAAGAGCACTGGCCCTAACACTGAACCCTGGGTAACCCCACTGGTGGCTGGCTGCTTGCCTGATATAATTTACTATAGTTCTGAGCCCAACCCAACTGTCAAACGTTCACCCAGTGTATCATGGGCTTGCCCATGTTGGATATTTTGTCGAGAAGGAACCTATGAGAGACAATATATGTGAGAGACATTGATACACATAGTGTTGAAATATACCATTGACATACATATTCTAAATTTTGTTCCGCTTGAGTATTTTTACTAATGAATTAGCAAATGATGGAAATAGATTTGCGTAAGATTACACGAAATGGTATTTTCCTCTCATACAAAAGCCTTCCAACTGATCATAGTCATTTATCTTCAGGTTTGAATGATTAGTCCTGATTTACAAAGCTGAAAGTGAATTGTCTTCTTTTGATTTTTGGGTATTAGGGAAATCTACTTGCAGATTTGTATAATACTGTTTGAGTTTATTTATGGATTTATGGATATTACAATATTCGAATACTTCGTTAAGCTCTTTAGATTTAGACTGGCTTGGTTTATATCAAACCTTTCTTTGAAATATGCCAGTGTTCAGTTTTGATTGTTTGATTTGTTAGGTTTAGCATTCAAGAAAATATTTTCTTATTAGCTAGACTGCTTCACTTGGGGTATTGTAATTCCTTAGCAGAACTCTCAATATTGTTACATCATTGTTCTTACATTATTATTGATTATACAATTTACAGTCAGTATATGGCCTTTATGTTTTAAATCTTAAAAATACGTTGCCAAGCATTTCACTGTTATGGTTCACACTTTTTCAGTATGGTCAACTGTTCTCTATTATTCGAGTTCATCAAAGCTCAATATATTTTTATCTGGAATCGGTAATGGAGTCTTCTGCCATTGTTTGAAGAAATGGAAAATTATTAGCTTCAGAACTAGACTGTAGAATATCTGTAACTATATTCTAAAAGGTTTCCTTTGATCATCTCTTCATGGTAGTCAAATATGTAGTAAAAAATAAACTGATACAAAGAAAACAGTTTATGTATTCTACTACCTGGCTTTTATACTGAAAATAAAAATAGATTCTAGGGAAATTATCTGACAAATCTTACTGAATTTCAGGTTAAATCATCTCATGACCCCTATTTTGTAAGAACATATATGTCCTCTGTGTCCTCATATTGCATACAAACTTCATCTAGAGTCATCCAAACAGTACCTGTTTAACTTTTGGAATAATATGTTACTCAGCACACACAAAGATATGAATATGTAGGTGTATAAAAAATTAGTATTTTAAATGTATAATTCACTAAATAATCTATAAAAATGTTTTATAGCTCTTGATTTTTTCGCCTCTTTTTAGTAATATATTCTTGAAGAACATTAATATTCTTTCAATTTGACTACAGACACCATTGTATTTTCTTCTTAACAACAGTTGAAGGGATAGCTCTCATTTATTTCTTTTCACAGCTCGGAAGGAAAGTTGAGTAATTAATGAATGCTAATTTCGTAAATCAACCTACGTATTTTAAATTAAAATATTACATCTACATTTCTGGAACTTCCTTGCATTATACTGTAACTGTCACCATGCAAAGGAGAAGAATTGGAAAAATCTGTGAAGAAGTATGTAGGGAGATATAGTTTTTCTCCATATATCTTATAAATGCAAACAAGATATGAGTCATAGAAATAAATTTTAATCACAAGGAGACCACCAGTGGCTCAGATGAAAGACGAACTAAAAGTAATTGACATTCTTTTAAAATAGTTTCTAGTCTGCAATATTTTATTGCAGTTTGAAGGAATTATAGGGTTTATGAATTAAAGGCTTTCAATAATAAAATCTTTTCAACAGGAATTTTTATCATAACTTTAGTGAATTTAAATTGAAGCTTCATTTGCAATATGAAAATCACATTTTACAATACAGTTTATCACTGTAATGATTCCTAGTTCTCTCATAATTTCTAAATAGTAAAATACATTATTTTAAGATTATTAATAGTAATTATGTACCAGAATCATTAAAGAAAACATATATATTATGTATCCTTCACTTTCATGCATTCTTTGTTAAAACAGTGTCTTTTAGAGAGAAAATGGCTCTTTAAAGGAACTCTGATTTGATTGGTCAAGAGTTCTTGGTAACATATTTTTAACTTTATATAGGCTGTAAGATATTCAAAAGACTCCAACTGAATTTATTTAACCTTGCAACATCCCAATAACATGACTTATATACATTTTGCAAAGTACTCTGCACAATATTATAGGAAGTTAAAGTATGAGAAACATATTATGAACATCCCAGAATGTTTATAAAAAAATACTGGGATTTCAAAATTATAGACGTCATCTCTTTAGGTGTTTAAGATTTCTGCAAAGCGAGTGAAAGGAGAAACACCAAAATTGTACGGTTCTTTTGATCTCTTAAGCGCCGAATTTTCAAGCATCACAGTTTTCTCTTAAAATTCAGTGGAAGCATACGTAAACTCATAATAGCATTACATGATATGAATATATTACAATTATTATATTACCAGCCTCCCAAGATTCAAAATTGAGGTTTCCACTTCAGTGAGCATATGAATCCTAATAAAATATGCATACCTAACTGTGTAAGACCTAAAGAGAAATTTAACACTGTTACAACACAGTTACTTAATCTCTTACTTTTTTGGTTTGTTTTGTAAATGTTCAAAAGAGACCTTCAGAAATCCGTCTTTTAAGTAGATTTAGTGTCGTAAAAATGAAGAGATTAATAGCAGTTCTGTATGGGATATGCTTTTTAAAGTTGCTTCTCTGACTCACAGCTTCTAAATTTTAGTATTTATATTAAAATTGAAACTAGCAAAAACTGAATGTGCATAGATTGTTATTTATAGCTGTATCATATTCATTCTTCAGCTTAATCAATGAGTATTAAAACTGGAAGTGGCAAAACAAGTTTGCACTTCTTTCTCCTTCAAAAACACAAACAGTAAATCATAACCACGCATAATTTCTGCTGTTATATATTGTAAAGGTTATGTTTATACTATGAGCTGTGAATTAAATTAATGAGTTTTCTCAGCACTATAAACCTCCTCCACCAAAACAGGAGCTAAATTGCAATAAATCCCTGTTTATATTCATATATTTATGGGACAGCAAAGATTTAGAGTTCCTCTACAGGGAAAACTAGCCCAACACAAGAGGAAAAAAATTATAGCTTCTGTATTGTAAGGTGGATGAACAGGGGCAAAAGCATGAACTTTGTTTTCATTTCACTATAATAATGCCAGTAATTTATTAAAAGCAATTGATAGAGCAAAGCTTTTTTGCCAATGCTTCAGCCAAAGTGACAATACACCAACCCAATATGTTTTCTCCTTTTGTGCCTCTGAATATCAAAACTATTAAATTACACATCATTTACTTTTTTCTTGGAATGAATATTTCTTTTTTGTCAAAAATATTAGTAGTATAAGAAAACTGTCTTCTTTATATAATGCACACATTAAAAATTCCTTACATGAACAGCGTTATTTACTTCTAAACATTTATTTTGGTGATTTCAAATTACTGTGGTTGTGATTTCTAAATGTATTCCTCATAGAAAAGTACTGTACTGTCTGAATTTTCTGCATTTTGTTTCATCATCTCTCATTTTACATTTTATTTCATAAAACACAAGTAAAAGTTTCTAGTATATGTGCAAAAGAACAACCTTATTAGCTCCTCTTTAATTTTTAATAGGTTTTTTCCTTGTTTTTTTTTTTTTTCCGATATCTGCTCTTAAAAAATAAAACCTCGTATTTTCATGGAAACGTTATGCAAACACACCTACTTTCCATTTTCCATGGTAATATTTTCTATTTATGGAGAAAAACCTAAAATTATCTCAATAATATTTTGTGGACCTACAACTTTTTTTTTCTTCCAGCAGCTTCAAACAGAGGAGTGTGGAGTGTTAGCTTTCCTGTCCAGGCATAAATGCTAGTGTCAGAAATTAAAGCCTCCCCTCTAACATATTTCATATAACTTGTCAACACAACAAAAAGAGGGACATTCTTATCACTCCATGCATTGTTAAACTGTGGAACTGATTTTTATAGACCATAGCAGATGGTAAAATATGAACTGCAGAAGTTATCAAATAAGTTCAGAAAAGAAAAACATGCATGAATTGGAAGCTTGGTTAAAGGAAGTGATATTCCGTGCTTCCTACACTACAGCTTTGTGTTCCCAAAAGCGTCAATTATCTGCTGTCAACAAAGTATTCAACTCTATGGTTCTTAATTTACTTCATATGGTTCTTGATCATTGAATGTTTCTAATTTGAAATTCTCATGCAACAGTGTCTTCTTCACTCACCTGCAAGAACCAATCTGCTGCCATCTCATCTGAGAAATGGTAAAATGGTGGTAGCTACTGAGTCTTTTATATAAGTGCAGAAGTGAATGAGAGATCTTTCCTAGAAGTAAAATTACTTATTTTAAATATAAGTGATTGGTTAATAAAAAGTAAAGCTTTGAAGGAAAAACTGATTAGTTTGGATTTATATGCAGAAAGTGCCATACAGAGGCACATAGCACTGCAAAGGTGGATTTAGTTTTCAAAACTATTATGTGCATAGCAACATGTTGCTATGCTATAGGTATTTTTTCAAGTTTATAGTTTCTTAGGGACCAGACGTGATTTTTAATGAAAAAAAAATCCCACACCCTTAAAATCTATGCTTTTTAGAGGAAAATAATTCTGTTGCCTTGTTCAATACATTTGTATTGCTCCTCCTTCTCCCTTGAACCTCCTCAGCAATTTCACACATTTAGTTATTTCAAAATACTGGATGGGATGAGACCTTCTAGTAAAGAGTCAATCCAATATCTGCTGATTGTATTCTTCAGGATGCTATATCCATGTTCTTCAGGTGCATATTCCTTTTCACTGGTTGTAAAAGGAACATAAGCTTACTGTGTCAGACATAGTTCTCCTTACTGTGGCAGTGTGCATGTAGCCCACCTGATGAACAGTAAGTCTTTAACACAAAACAAAGAAGCAGAAGTGTTTCTTTTAACATGTGAAGAGCTAAAATTAATTATATCTACTATAGAAGCAGAATGGGATGCCATGTAGTCTCAGTGAGTACAAAATTAGCAAAAAAAAACAAAAGAAAAAGAAAAAAATCCCCAGTTAAATCACCAGTGCCAAATGTTCTTGCTCAGGTCACTAAGTCAGAGAAGCGTCTAGCACAGGTAAGTTTATGGATACAGAAAATGTCAGATATAAGCTTCTAGTGAGATTTAATTCCCTAGACACACTAGAAAAAGTCACTTAATTGCTATATTCACCTATTCTGTTCATCGATCTTACTCAGAGAAAAAAAAAGAAGGTTACTGTTTAAGCTTTGCACATCAGACAAAGCAGAAGGAAGAGCAGAATATGTTCTATTTAATAATTAATTATCCTGTCGATCTGATACAACAGGATCATTCTAAAGAACTGACACTTATCAGTTTTTAAATTAATTTTCTCCTTGGAGATCACACAATAATAGAATAAGCTGAGTTGGAAGGGACCCACAAGAATCATTCAGCCCTGCACAGAAGACCCCAAAAATCCCACTATGTGCCTGAGAGCATTGTCCAAACACTTCTTGAACTCTGTCAGGCTTAGTCCCGTGACTGTTTCCCGGAGAACCCTGTTCCAGTACCTGACCACCCTTTGGGTGAAGAACCTTTTCCTAATACCCAACCTAAACCTCCCCTGACACAGTTTCAGGCCATTTCCTTGGATGGTATTACTGATCACTGTGATGAGGTCTCCCCTCGGTCTCCTCTTCTCCAGGCTGAACAAGCCAAGTGACCTCAACTGCTCATCATACAACTTCCCCCTAGAGCCTTCACCAGCTTCGTAGCCCTCCTTTGGATGCTATCTTATAGTTTTATACCCTTCATATATTGTGGCACCCAAAACTGTGCACAGGACCTAAGGTGAGGCTGCACCAGTACAGCGTAGAGCAGGACAATCATCTCCTGGTTGAGGGGCTGATGATGCTTTGCCTGATGCACCGCAGGAAAAGGCTGGCACTCCCGGCTACCAGGGCACTGCTGACTCATATTCAGCTTTTTATCAGCTGTCATGTTAAGAAGCCACGTACACTTCTTGTGGTGAGGGACAAATTTATGGACCCGTGTTCATAACGGGTAGACAAAACTCCTTGAGCAGAGACAATCCTTATATTTTAAATCCACATAAAATTGACAAAATGTTGCCACAGATGTCATAATTTCTATCCTACGGTTAGTGTTCCCTGCACAGCAATAAGCGTGTTTTAAATTCACTTTTCATCAACATAGATGACAAATTCTGGAAATATCCAGCTCCTTATGGCTTAATTAAGAAACTTATTAGTCATCTGAATATGCAATTACTCATCTCTGCAGATTTTCTCTAAAAGAGTAAACTGCCCAGAATCACTGTTTTTTTTAGCAGATAAAGGCTTGCAAGTGTATTCATCAGATTAAAAGCAAAATTTCAGGAATATCTATAGACATATCATATTTCCAAGCTATGCTTTCCCCCTCTCCCCTGAAATGAGCAACTGGTTATTGCATTTGTGTCCACAGAAGTTTTGAGTAGTCTAGGATTTTCCAAATTTTTCCAAGTTCTTAAGTGGGTTATGGACAACTGCTGACCTTACTCCTAGTAGTTTGGTTAAATAAAAACCTAAAATTCAGTGGCATTGTAACTGTACTGACTGTTTTGTGAACATTTTTTGTCTTTCTTCATGTGAAATACAAATTTTGTTTTCATTATGAAGCATAAGAAAAAAACAGTTTCTTCCTTGGTGCAGAAAACTAATAAAAACATACTAAATATGAGATGAAAAAAAGTAAACTCTTAGATTGTCTAAAATTCCACTAGGTTCTAATGTTTTGCTGCACTTTGTTTGCTGCTAGGTACATCGAGTAAAATTGTTTTAGACTTGCTCCAGCATAGCAATCCCTCATTTTACACAATAAATGTGAGGTGCAAAACTGTTAAAATAAGTCATTTAAGCTCCAAAGTAACAAGAATAACATTTTTAGAAACAGACATCTATAAATATATGTAGCTAATAAAACGTGTGTTGTTTCAACATAACAAGATCATTATACTATTTTTCCTATTTATTTGCTCCTTAAAAAACTTTTCAATCAAAAAAGTGCTCTGCATCCATTTCTCATGAAGAAATAAGGACTTTTACAAGACAAAAGTTTGTTCATTAATGATTTTTATGTTTGGAGGTGTATCCCAGTTGCTATCTGGGGAATGTGCTTGCTTTTTAGATAAAGGAAAACCAAATACAATTTAAATGTCCAGATTGTCTCTCCAGATAACTCAGGTATTACACTAAAACCTAGATGTTAAGTGACATATTTTATTATGATTTATGGGCAATCACTTGCGACTTGCTGCAGTATGAATCGTAATGTACTGAGGTACTGATGGGCAAATAGAAGGACTTAAAGGATAGCTTTGTATGTATGTAACATAAATTTCCATCTAAATACTAGTGATCATTCTCTACCCACCCTTTATTAGGAAGAAAAAGGCAAGGGAACTATGTAATATACTCTCCAGAGAACTAAAATTTATTATAAATTATTGACTAATGATATTTTATTTGATTTATGAAAAGGAATGTTCCTTTTCTAATTTTTTCCCAATTGCATTTATAATTATTTACTATTTGGTCAGTTAGTGCTCTTAAGTCATGCATTAGTTATAAGTAAATTATAATATCTGTTTCTGAAGTAAAATAAGGAAAAATGTAAATTAATAGACAAGAACAGTGGAACAACTGGTAGCAGAGTCTGCCAAAACCATCCTCAGTTCATCCACTGGAGGTTTTAATTATATTAAGTTTCCTCAGAAGAAACAGAATGTAGTGTTTACACCCCAATCCTCTTTGTGAATGCTAGAAGGGGAAAATAGTTTACAATATCCATTAAAAAGTGCATATATGAAGGTGATCACAGCTACCACAATGCTGCAGTCATCTTTGGTAAAGGGAGGATCTTTGTGACATTGTTACCAACAACAGCTTTTAGGTTTAACTGACTCCTATAACTTTTCATCTTCTTCTAGTAAAACTTTTGGAAACAGAAACATTTAAGGCACACGTAAAATGTGCTCTGAGGGGATTAGAACATATTTCAGCTGTTATTTTTACTGTTACACCAGATATAATCACTAGATGATCACTATTTTACTATTTTGAAATAACTGAGTCATCTAGCTACTTGACAGAAAGATTTTTGACATGAGTTCTGGAAGCTAGAGGATTTTTTCTCTCAGAATTTCTTCCTACAACTAAAGCTTTCTAGCTAAGTGGTTTTGGTTTGCCTGTTTTCCAACAGGGCACTCTTTTTAGGAGTTACTCAGGGTTTCTCTTACTCACTTTTTTAATCACAGACTTCTTCTGGACAAGGAATTATTAGACAATTTGACCTATGGTCAGACTATAACAAGCTTGATTAATTTAACATGATGATTAACTTATCATAGCCTTCTTACCATATAATGACTATCTGAAAGATAAATTTCTCATCTAAGCTATTTTAGGTCTCTCAGAAAGCGAAGATTAATAAACATGTAAATAAAGAGACTTATCCTCTCTTAAAATAGGTTCCTAAGTTGGATAACACATCATCTACGTGGCCTATCTTCTCTCACTAATCAGCTACAATGAAAACTAAGACAAACACAGCTTAGTGTAAACACTTTGGAGCTTTCTGTGGAGTGCTATTTATACACCTCAGCATCCTGTTCCCAACAAGTTGCTTGTAAGTATAAACCTAAAACAACAGATGAACCCAGTCTTGCTCTGAAACTCTTCATGCTTGGATAGAGACATTGCTTTAACTTCAAAGAATCATAGAATCAACCAGGTTGGAAAAGACCTCCAAGATCATCAAGTCCAACCATAGGTCCAACACTGCCATGGTTACTAGACCATGGCACTCAGTGCCACATCCAGTCTCATCTTAAAAACCTCCAGGGACAGTGAATTTGTCACCTCCCTGGGCAGCCCATTCCACTGTCTGATTACTCTCTCTGTAAAATATTTCTTCTTATATATAACCTAAACCTTCTCTGGCACAGCTTAAGACTATGCCGTCTTGTCCGACAAATAGCAAGTTACTTCCTTCATTAGGAAGTAACTTGCTATTTGTTTTCTGTAGTGCAGATAGTACTTTTTTAACAACATGGTTGTTCAGTGCAACTAACCCAACTCAGTAACAGATGTGTAAGCCATACAGTTGACAAATTCTTGAAGCTCAGTTCATATTACCAATAACCTTTTTGGTTTTCTGGAAGATGCAGCGACAATACGGTGAGGATTATAAGACTCTATACATTTTTTTGTACAGATTTTGTTCTCCCTTACATTTCCACAGAGACCACAAATGCCATGAATAATACAGATGTTAGATTTGGCATTTCAAGTATTTTGCTCCTGTTTTTTGTTACCTGTGGGACTCATGTTGTTTTAAATAAGCAGCTCAAGTGTCAGAGTAAAATACAAAGAGTGTGAAAGAATTAATTGTACTAGCCCTCCAGACTTAAATTACAAAGACACTAAAGAGACAGAAAATACCTTTGTGAAAGGAGAATCTTAACTGTGACCTAGTTGGTTTTATTAGAGTTAATTAGGTTGGTGGAGCTGACCTAATTTTTTAATTAATAAATCGATTCCAAAGGAATATATGAAAATATTGCCAGACTTTCATAAACCAGGCAGGGTAATTAAATTGCAGAGATTACAAAATCAGGTTTTAACCACTGATTTTTCCTTTAAATAACTTGGTTCTTACATAACAGTTTTAAACTATGCTGTACTGTAGCTATGTGTAGGTGGTATTTCTTACAAAGTTTAGATAAATATAAATCAGAAAGTACGCTTTTTTTTTCTTTCCCAAATTCTCTAGTCTATTATCTAGGAAAATTTTATAAGCATTTTTTTTCCATACCTTTCCTATATATTTCCAAATAGAAAATATAGATTTTAGCAAACAAAAGACATTATCAAATTTGTGGGTAAATTTCCCAGAACCTTTTTTTCTACTAATGTCTTCCAATTAGTTTGGTTATTCTTTATACTCAATTTCTCTGCTGTTATTTAATTATTTTCATTTGTATATGTCTTAGAGAAGATTAGGTATTCCTAATAATTAGAGAAAATTTTAATTGGTTTTGAATATTATAAATAAATCAGCAAAAAAAAAGTAGGCCCTCTTAACTATTTTGTATTCTTAAAGGAATTTTGAACCCATTTAAGTTACCATTAAGATTAAATACATTTTTTTATATTATAGAAACATAGAGTTAACCAGGTTGGAAAAGACCTCCAAGATCATCAAGTCCAACCCTTGATCCAACACTGCTATGGTTACTAGACCATGTCACTCAGTGCCACATCCAGTCTCATCTTAAAAACCTCCAGGGACAGTGAATTTGTCAACTCCCTGGGCAGCCCATTCCAATGCCTGATTACTCTCTGTGTAAAGAATTTCCTCTAATACTCAGTCTAAACCTCTCTGGGCACAGCTTAAGCCCGTGCCCTCTTGTCCTACTGCTGATTGCCTGGGAGAAGAGACCGACACCCACGTGGCTACAACCTCCTTTCAGGTAGTTGTAGAGTGATGAGGTCACCCCTGAGCCTCCTCTTCTCCAGACTAAACCCCAGTTCCCTCAGCCTCTCCTCATAGGACTTGTGTTCGAGTCCCTTCGCCAGCCTGGTTGCTCTTCTCTGGACCTGCTCCAGCACCTCAATATCCTTCCTGATATGCCATACAATTTTAAAATCAGTTCTAAGGAAACTGACATAAGGGAAAAAGAGTTTCATAACATGAATAAGACTGTTTATATTATACTATAATATCAGATTAATTTATTTAGAGGAAATTTTGAGAACTGAGAATGGCTGAATAATTGGAAATCTCATTTTATGAGCAATATATCTGAAGCCTGTTCATTCCTGATTTCACCAGGTCCATCACTGCGCAGTCTAGTGAGTTCCATTGCAAGTTCTTATACAGCATGTAAAAGATGACACTTTATTATGTGGTCTTTCTGCACAGAAGAAGCTATATCATTCTGATTCTACAGTGCCTTAAACACGCTTAACATCTGGGAACTCCAAGTCCATAGGTTTTTGAGACTGATCTCTCAAATTCCATCACACAAAACTTCAAATTCTGGAATTTTAAGAAGTAAAAAAAATCTACTGTTTAGATACATATAAACTTATTGTTTGTTGTCACTGAATGTAAATATAAATTACATTCAAAACTCATTCCTGTACCTCCTAGATTTGCCCTGAACCTTACCTCTGGAGAGATAACTATTTTCAGAAAGCTAATAAAGAAGGAACATAAAATTCTACGTATATCATGGTACACGATACACTGCACAGACCACTGGGTTCTGAGTCAGGAGTGAAGGAGTATGTCACAGGCTGGTTTTTATCATACACAAAATGTTAAGGTCACTTCATCATCTGTGCCTTTGTTTCCTTGTTCATAAACTGGAACTTTTCCGTATAAACTGGACTCATATATATGTGTGAATTTACTACATTACGTCCAAGCTATGATTATTATTATTAATTATTAGTCTTATTGGCAGTATGATTTCCTGGAAATAGTCTCACCAATTATTAAAATGAACCTATGCATCTATGATTATAAAAGGACAATAACAGTAAGTGAACCAAATTAGGTTTTAATTTTTTCCCTTATAAAAATATGAAACAATAAGGTTCAAAGATGTTTATATAAGGTATTTTGGTATCTTAATAATTTAAATTCTCCATTAAAATTTCCTGAGTTAGGGAAATATTTGTATATTAATTTGGGACCCTGATCATGAGCCAACAACAATTTACAGGATGAGGGTATGCTCTAGTCTGCGCCCAGTTCTTCAGATTATCCTCCTGACACTCAAAAATGTCACTGGTACCTTTAAAGCTATAATGCATAGTAATGTGAAACAGTAGTATGTTGTTTTGTTGTTTTACACAACAAAGTTCCAAGTTTCTTCCTGCACGGTGTATCAGTTCACGGTATATGAAAACTCAGGAAATTGTTTGCAATAATCTTGATAAAAACAAGCAGTCAAGAACTTCTGCTTATCTGCCTGCATATACTGAATTAATCAAATATGACTACTGGAAAAAAATGAATAGAATATAAATATGATGTGTTGAGGTGCTGTCATAAAGAATACTAACAAAAAAAGGAAGCAAGGGTTATTATGGGGGGCAATAGTGTGCAATTTTTGGTGGGGAAAAGCCTTGCAAATTAGCCAAAATCGTTCTTCCAAACTATGACCCAAGTCTCTAGACACTTGAAGTAGCTGACCTGATAAGGTCAGTAAGTCATAGCACATGTTGGGAAAGAATCATACAGAGCACAGAAAAAGCAATCACATTTCTAGGTAGTTGTGGGGTTAATTAGTATGGGGAAAGTTTAGAAATTACAAAGGAAATAGTATTCATAGGTGTTAAGGGAATTTTTTTTCTTCTTTTTCTTTTCTTTAATATTCCATGAATCTTTGGTGAACCAGTAAATTAGATTTTGTTTCGCAGAAGGGAGTTTTTGTCATTCCAGTCAACCACTAATACCAGTGTGAAGGTCCTGTGCAGGGCCAGGAGTTGGACTCAATGATCCTTGTGGGTCTCTTCCTGCTCAGCATATTCTGTAATTCTGTGATGCTTTGAGTTCACAGATACCAAACTTTGCCATGCCTGTCCTGTTAGTATGATTAGGAAATACGGAGCTCAGTACAGAGATCCAGCTTGCCACTTCTGGAATAGTATAGTGCTATCCAAGGAGGAATGAAGTGGAATAAAACCATTCCCAAAGAAGTGTACTTTAAAGTAACTCTGAAGTTGTATCTGCAGGAGAACTGAAATATATCAATAGTAGTTTCCTTGCTAGTACCACCTCAAATAGTACACTTGTCCCTGCCATTCTGAATAGCAAATGCCAAAATCAATGCTACTTTTTAGTTCTTGACAAAAAGCTCTGCCTTGAGCCAGTTCGCTGAGCAATGGACCTAGGAGGTGTGCAGCAATAAGCAGTTTAAAAAAAACAGTGAGGAACAGAGCTTCTCTTTGTGCTGTTCTGTGACTCTTTTCATATCTCTTTGACACCATGGGCATGTTTTAAAAATACATAATTTCAAAATCATGCAAAGACTCCAACTGACTTGGCTACCAAGGAAATCTCTCTCATCAGTAAGAACATGGCCTCATGATTTACAGAAAATGGTATTGTCCTCTAAGCAAAGTTTTTACTATCCCCAGTGAAAAGACAACTTAAAATATATGCAAGTCTACAGAAGAGTTCTATTTGCTGTATTTGGCAACAAATAAAAATCGTCAAACTATTTAAATATAAGGAATCAAGCAAACAAACAAAACCCCCTAAGCAGTAACAATAAAAACCAAACCAAAACCCACTGCTGTTTTTAAAGAGACACTGCAGGTCTTCACATTATGCTTCACTTACTCTGACATTCTTTTTGTACTTTACAGAGTAAAAATTATTAAGGATTACTTTATTCATGGAACAATATATACTATAAATGAAATAGCCCTCTGTAGCAGATCACGTTGTAATGCTTGAAAATACATTGCTACAGCCTAAGATTTTTGTACCTATATTTTCATTTTACAGGCAAGGTTGATAAAGACTGTGCATATAATATATTTTATTTGGATTTGTAGCAAGCCTTTGATCAAGTTTTACAAGACAGGCCTCAGCTTAAAACTACAAGCTTCAGAGATCCAGATTAAGACACGGAAAAGGATAAAGAACTAGTTAAAAAATAGACTAGTGTTTACATGGTGGAAAAAAATAACTTACAGTGGTTTTATGTGGGTCAGTGTTCACATCTGAAAGTGTTAACCCCTGTGGAATGTGTGAGGTAAGTAACACCACCTAACTAACTGCCTATAAATGCAAGGATAACACAAAGTAAATTGAGAGGTGAATGGCATGACCCACACTGGGGTGGAAGGTGTGAGGGGAGCTGGGATACATCCCCCTCAGAAAGCACAGATGCTTTTTCTCAGGAGTAATTTGGATGGCACAGGCCCCTTGCTGCATACAGGGATGACAGTAAGTTCATTGAGCATTCTCAGTTTTTGATTGAGCACTGGACTATCTCTATGAAAAGCTGTTACCTCTGTATGTGCTTAGAATATTTGCTTTGCTCACTTTCTCATGACCTATATCATTCAAAAGGCCACTACTGTGGGGTAAGGAGGGAGATAAGGATACATTATGTCACTGAATCTCTGTAGAAATATCCTTCAGTGATATGGATAAAGTCTGACGGTTTATGGCACAGAAAAAAATTATATCGAAGTCTACAACCCTTTAGAATTTTTTATGTTTATTCTATAAAAGAACAGTTCTGAGTTTCTCATGTTCACTTAAGTGCATTGCTTCAATGCAAATTAAGTTAATAAATTCAAGTGCAGAAACGTAAATAAAAGTAGACTAATTTTAAAGATTAGGTGGAGGAGTTCCTCAATGTGGACACACCTTCCACTGGCGAGCTCAGTGCTGTCATTTGGGCCCAACTCCTGGGTGGCAGCATGTTCCCACTGGAGCTCTGCCTGGGCAGCTGTGTCAGTTGTGGTGGGTACAGAGCTTAGAGAGCATAATGGTCTTCCGCCAGATGGAGGCCATTGTTTCCTGGTTGAGCCAGCAGAGCTACAGCACCCTTCCCGCGTGCCCTCCAGCCCAAACTGCCGTGCCACGCCCTGGTTGATATCCCACACCCTGTCTGACAACCCTGTTCAAAGCACTGATGGTCCCCAGGGGCTTCTTTTATACGTATGTGGGGATTTAGTTTCCATTGCTCCTGACCTTGCTCAGATCCCATCAGCCACTGTCATGAAAACTGTTCTCTCAGCTCCCCCTGTGGTTTCTCCAGTTCAGGAAACTCCCCCTTTGCCCTGCTGCAGATTGTATTGGCACCAGAGTTGCTCACACTGACAAATTAGTTTTAGTATCTAGATATTTCATGGACCAGAATTTGAGATAGAAAAAAGAGGCCAAACTCTGAAAGGATCAATCTTCCTCTTCAACAATCCAAGCAGCAGAGCTCTTATTTCTGTTAGAATATGCCAAGTTTAGCAAACTTAAGTATTCCCTTTCTCTTCTGAGATTTTCTTGTCAGAGCGCATTCAGCTCCTCTTCTTAAACACCATGCATGCTCCTCCTTATATCCAGATGCTTATGATTTTGTTGATTCATTAAAGTGTGAATATTTTTTGTCACTTTTTAACTCCTACCTATTATGCATGATTATTCAAATAGTCACTGTCTTAATCCAAATTACATCATGCCATAATGAGTTTTATTCACCAACTAATATTTCTTCTGTACATGGTGAAAAAAATAATTGCATTGCTTTTGATTCTATTGATTTTCAATATTGCTTATTGTTTATAAGCCCTTGCCTGTGAAAACTAATCATACTTAATAATTTAGTTTACTTTTTCTTTATTTTTATTGTATGGATTCCTTTTAATTAATTTTCAACCAAAACTGCATTTTTCTTCTGCATTTCTCAAATGCCTCTGGGTAAATCTCTCTCTGCCTTACAATACTTGCACTTTATGCAAGAGATATATTACAATTTGTCATGAAGAATACCCCAAATTCTATTGAGGTTAATTACTTAAAGTACATTTTCTTAGAAATTGTTTTAGAGTATATTCTTTTGGATTTCTTTTAATCATAGTGCAGATGCTTTCACCTCATAACTTTCACATGATCAGTGTCCTCAATGCTCTTAAAACTAAACAGCAAGATACAGAATATAAAAATTATCTCACAGTCCCAGATTCTGTGCTTATATTGTTGCACACAAACATGAGGCATTTTAACCATTCATATCATGGCTGACATTGCCCATTCTGCTTAAAACAAAACAAAACAAAACAAAAACAAACAAAGAAAAAAGAAAACAAGAAAACAAAAAACCAAACAAAAACACAAACTCAGAATGCTTAATAGCACTGGCCACAGAATATTGTTGCCTTTGTACACATACAGTAACTGGAGAAAGATCTTCAAAAGAAAAGAATTTGTGAGAACATTGTAGAGATCTTTGATTAAAATTCTCCAACTCAACACTACAATTTTTTTATCAAAAGCAGCAGAAATTATTAAACTTATTGGGGAAGCCTCCAAATTGAAACAAAATAATTGCAGTCAGTAGCCACCTGAACTTTTTGGACAGAAGACTCCTGGGATATAATGTTAAAGTTGTGGAGGTCAGAAAAAATTGAGAAAGACTGAAAAACAGGAAACAGACAGAAAAGAAGGGAGGACAAGGAAACAAACAAATTAACCATCAAATTAAATGTAATTCTAAGAAAGGACTACAAATATTTTTTACCATAACATGTGAAGAAAACATGTTTCAGTAAGGCAGGAAATTTTCTCTTGTAATTTCATTTTCCATACAATTCATCAAGTCCATATTTTGTATGAGTTTTTGGAAACACAAACATTACCTGAAGAAAGCATTGGATCCTCTCAACATGTTCTCCTAACTGTAATAACCTACAAGATCTCAAAGCTTTTAGTGTCTTACGTAAAAAAGGATAACATTAAAATAAAAAATCAAAGTTATCGGTTATACATTATGTTTACTTTTGATCCTGCAAAGCAATCACACGAGAAAACTGACTTGCAGCCTTCATTTGGATTTTCACTGGATCCCCTGCCCATATTTACCAGAGTTAATTCAATGAGTTTAATTTAAGTAGAAACTTAAACAAGTTAAGTTTAACATTTATTCAGGGGCAGCAAAAAAAAGAGATCTGAAGTACCAGGACATACAAGCAGCAGAATGCATTTTAGTGCCAATCAGTTGTAAGCGAGGGACAACTAAAGCTTCAAACAAGAGCACAGGAAATTCAGAAATTTGTCCATCGATCTAAGCCTCTGCACTGTCACCTGTCCTTCTGTCTTGCTGTAAATCTAGAAACCAGTCAGGGGCTCCCTGAGTTACAGAAAATTCGGCACTGTCTCCTCTGAATTCCTAGGAACAGTACTTCTTTCCCACACCTTGAGGAGCAGTTACGCATATGTTCCCTGCTTTTCTGAGATACCTATTATTTAGAACTGAAGCTTCTTACCTCAGGATCTGTCACTTGGTCTCTTTGTTGGCCTCTGTCATACTATCTTGAGCTGCAAGTGCCTCACCCTAGAGGGCAGATGCTTAGGTGCAGAGGGAACAGGCAGAAAGCACCAAGTTCTCCAAATGTTTCTATGTGATGCAGAGTACAGGACTGTTACTTTCTGTGGGCTTGTTCCATGCTATTTGAAGGAGCAGTACATGTAAAAATCATATATGTCCTGTTACAACCACATAATTGCATATTTTCCTGAATATATTTCTAGAACTCATGCTTGAAATTGAAGATATGTGGAAAGTTCAGAGAAAAACCTCTGTCCGTTTACTTTAGGACATGTGGCCACACCACTGTGATCAAGGTATAAGAAAGCTATTTTGTGCTAACAAACCACAGGTCAGATAATTAATCAACACTACATTACACTGAATCTTCCTATTTCATAGTTTTGCGATTTCACTTTACACAAATTATAAAATCTTGAGGCTAGTGAAGAATATAGCATGGCGCAATCATTATTCACTGAAGTCTGTTTCAGCAAAGGGGTTCCTGCACGCTAACCCACAGGGAGTCATAGATGGTGAGGAAAATTACAGAGACAAAGCTATTTTGTTTTTCATATTTGTCCTAATTACAAGTATATAATGAGGGGGCAGACTCACTGAGTACCAAGTACCTGCAGCGAACAGAGTACATTTTCAAAATTTGTCAGTTTAGTGAAATTTATGAAGCTTGAGAGCAAGGTGAGAGAAGTAATAGTTTTGAAAAGAGAAGTAAAAAACTGGAATGCTCTTTCCTTTTTAAAAAGTAATTGTGATAACAAATATTTGAAAAATAAAAAATTCAAACCTGGGTATTTTTTAAGTACATATTGGATAAGTACAAAAAAAACCCCAAGACGAAAAAAAATACTTAATTCTGGTTACATGCTTCTCTTACCATTTTGTTGCATTCAGGTTATGGAATACTTGAATTCCCACAAGTTACAGAGAAAACCTTGTTATTGGCAAAAGGAATGAATCATTTATGCAAAGCTGAGAATTGATTATTAGTCTCACTAAAAAGTCTTAACAGTGTAATCAAAGAACTATTACTCCAGTTGCATTGATTTTTACATTTCTAGGTCAAAACATATGCAGGTAGAATGGTGTATACACAAACTCTATAGTATCTACCCCTTTCTTTGGCATTATGCTCAACCCCCTAATACTCTGCATCCTGTGGTCAATGGCTTCAGTTTCTGGGGTTTGAGGTATCAAGTCATCAGTATACCAAGTCCTTCGATAAAAGAAGTATGATGCTACTGTTAATGGTTTCTCCTTCCTCTAAGTGCCACCTGGGTTCTTTTTTTAAACATATATTATCACATTTCACATCCTTCTTTTACCTGCAAGTCCACCATGTATCTGAATTTACTGTATATGCTTTGACTTACATGTAATGGATACTTACTCTTTTTTTTTTGTCACAGCTATAACTGTTTTTTTCCCAGCTCCCATGGTTGTGTTCCTTTGAAGACCAGTAGCTGAACACTGGTGAGTGGGTTAAGAATGTTGGGGTCTGTTTTGACCTTGTGCCTGTATTTTTCAGGCTTTTATGATCACTCTGTGATCTCTATCACCCCAACTATTCTAGATCTGCAGCCTGTCACAGACAATAGCAGTAATGTATTTACTGGGTTACAATTCTTCAGATTTGAGATACAGGAATTTCTGATTCAATTTCACACTGAGTAAAAATGTACTTTCTCACAGTAATACTACAATACTTTATCTAAAAGAGAAATATTGAATTGTTTTGACAGTAAATAAATAATATATTGACACTTTCAATTTTGACATTTTTTCCCCTCTAGCTGACTCTGGTAGCACAATAATTTTTAACAGAAACTTTTAACTCATTAATAGAGAATTAAGAGAACTTTTGCCAATGATATCCCATATAATTGTCAAATAAACCTCCCAAAACTGAATGCTAAATTCTATTTCCTGATAATTATATTTTTAGTTATTTGTTCCTCGACAGTGTACATATCCTATGATAAATGTATTTACTAAAAGTTCCTAACATCTATTACCATTGTTATGATTCCTTCTGTTAGTTAGATTTAATGCCATATTTATTGTCAATATTTAAATAGCTGTGAATTTTAAAATAAAAATTTTATTCATAAACCCTCAAATTCAGCAGATGAGCAACACGTATGGTGTGTTTTATTCAATACTTTTGTTTTATATGATCTTTATGCTAATGTGCTTTTACTGATCATGACTACTTTTCAAGAGAAAAAAGTAGTTATTGTCTATGACCATTCCCACTGAATTAATTAAGGTGGTCACACTATCTGCTGTGGTTAGACAATGATATTGAGCACCAGAATGGCACTGTAAAGTGATAACTGTTGTGTAAACCAAAGTTAATTTAAGAAGTTTCAAGATAAACCAAAACAAACCTTCATATTTTCCAAATCACCAGCAATATTATTTCAACAGCCCTACACTGTGCTTTCAAAAATAGATGCACTTTAAGAGTTGGGTTTTTTTATTGCTTTGCCATGGTGATAAAGAAAATCTTCAAGATTACAATCCTTAGTTCAGAATATAGAAACTCTGAAATAAGAAAGTCAATGCTTATTAGGCAAAGAGCTGACAGAAAAGAGAGGAAAAGCAAGAAACTAAAGATAAGAGAAACAACAGGAGGTTGCTTGTTGAGCCTAGTGACCTTATTCGCTGCTCTTAATATGCTAAAATCATGCCAATCACAGGAAAAAAAAAAAAGAGGAGGAAAAAGTCCTTTTAAATTCAATTTTTCAGTACAGTGATTGGATATTATTGGGGTTTGTTTCCTGCATCTGTTCTCAGCACTTTCATTTTTTTCCCCTCAGGGTAATACTTTAAAATGCAACTTGTTGTAAGCTAAAATGGAAAAACCCCACCTGATTATACATCTGTAAGTTATTGTTACTGACATGTATGCAAACTGCTAACTAGTGCTGTGTGCCCTTCATTCAGTTTGCATTATTTCCTTGACAAGCAGCAACAAAATTACTGGGCAAGAGTGAAATACAGCCTTGAACTAGTCTCAGAGCTTATTAAATATTTATTAAGTAATAGGAATCTATCAAAGTATGGACTTTCCCTTACCTGTGACAGCTAGAGGCAAGAATTGTTTTACAACTTGGCCTGCAAAGTGATGCTCTATGAAAATGACATGAGCATAAGAGGTTGGAAAGAGGAAAAACTATTCTATTGTTAGCATTTAAACAGAGTAATTTATGAATAGCTGACTTATTTGTTTTTATTATTATGGAACACCAGGAACTAGGAACTATGACTGCAGACATAGTTTTCGACATTTATCTGTTCCAGTACCCAACCACCCTCTGGATGAAGAACTTTTTTCTAACTTCCAACCTAAACCTCCCTTGAGACATCCTAAGGCAATTTCCTTGGGTCCTGTCACTGGTCACCACAGAAGAGATTAGAGTCTTTTGTCCTATTACCATAGGTCCCATTGCATTTGTCGTTTTTTTTTTCTCATTAAATTAGATGAGGGCTAGAAATTTAATAAGCACAAAATTTTAGAACTCTGGCATCCTGCCTACAATTAAGCATGTGGAAGACAGGGCTTCAAACAGTTAAATAAAAAAGTATAACAACACTTTTGATTTCATAACTCTTGAGAGATGGTAGAAAATATTTGTCGGGCTAAAAAGCATCTAGCCAGATAAAACAAATTGTTGGGTTTCATATTTGGTACTGCAAAGCTTATACTTTAAAACTTATATTCCAGAATCATGTTCCCTGCAGAAGGGACACTGACTCCAAAGAAATATTAGTTATAAAGGCAATCCAAATGCTCTGTTTCATGAGTCTGGTGGAGACAGAGAATGAGAAAACATAAATATTAGAGGGCATATCTAATCAAGCAAATCTCTCCAGCTCTCAGGCATCTAACTCCAGGATTAAAATAGAAATTCCAGACTGCTTCTGTAATCCAGAATCCGGGATAGACTACTGTAGGGAACTAAACAGAATTCAGAAGACAAAAGGCAGTAACAAACCATATCCACTGATATGAGCATTCAACTAAGAAGAATTTAGACTCCATGCCTATAACTTTTATTAATTTTCTCAACTGGTCAATAAATAAAATTGCTTTTGATTTTTTAAGTTGCCTAGAATTTTTTGTTCTGAAATGTGTTAAAGAGAGACCAAAAATCTTTATCTTGAAGAAATGAGAAGGTGTCGATAACTTTCAACAAGGCATAGAGTGGTCCTTTTCTGCCATCATAAATGAAGACAGAAGAGCTTGTAAACCCTTGCCTTGAGGAAGGATTGAGAACAGATAAGCAAGTTATGCATGCACCAAAATCCTTGTTAAGAACCCTGGGCGTTCAGTAAATATCGATCAGTACATATGGTTCCCACTGGACTTCAACACACCCTGAGCCTTTCACAACATGAGATATTCACTGGGTTAACTACAGAAACAAAAAGTATATGAGCAGTATGTTGCAGTTTTAGTTGCAAGGGATATAGATAACTTTCCAGTTAAATAAGGAATACTTCCCATGTTTGACAGAGGTTTCCAGAAGTCTCTGTGGTATTTATAATGAAGGCAGAGAGATCCAATGCTCTGACGAACTTTTGCACCTTTTAAACTGGAAAGGTGAATTTAGATATCTCCAGGGGTAAAAGGGCTTGAAAAGCTTCAGGAATTGATGAAAAAAGTGCATACAAGGGGTAAGTTCACCTTGTCTTACAAGATCTAGATTGTTCTCATACAGACATTGTCCATAACTGATATCATTGTCATTGATAACTAGTTTAATGAGGTCCTAAGAGACCCAAAGAAATAAGGAATTTCTCAACAACGTTTAGACTTTTATCTTCAAAAGTTTGTCAATCTTGACAAGATGAAAAAAATATATTGTGCTTTATCATGGATTATGCCTCATACTGTTTTTCCTTCTGCTAAGAGAAATACTCTGCATAACTATTAGAGCTATGTTAAAAAGAAGTAAACATTTTCTATGAAGTGTCTTAATTATTTAATATATTTCTTAGTAAAGCAGTGAATCTAGCATGGTGTCTGTTGTTTACCTACCTGTCAGTGAACAGTAAGATGAACTAGTAATGAGTGCAAAATACTTAGCAGTGTCTCTGCGGGGTAAAGAAATGTTCTCTCAGCCATTCTATCTCAAAGGCAGAACTGACTCACCAAGCATGAATAATATCTGAGTTAGGGAGACTGAGACCTAGATCATTGCTAATATCTAGGCACATGACTTCTACCGATTTTAATGGGAGTTACATTCTTGGGATCTGGCCTGATCAGCATACCTGTAATTACATAAAAAATCATGGTGACACATGGATGTTTCACATCCAAAACTGTGTCCTGTAAATTGAGCCTGGCCTCAACATTAATTTTAAATCCTTGAAAATAAATTACCCATTTATATTTACACCAGTTTCTGCTGAAGAAATCAAGATTTGAAACAGATTGCAACAGAAATATCCACTGCAGGCTTCATTTCATCAAGGGACAATTACACATGGGTGACTATCTTTCCTCATGGAAAGAGACCATGATGAAGGTTGAACGGGCAGTGCTTTAATTTGTTGGATCTTCACTATGCTCCCCTGATGAAAACTGTCAGCAAAGACAGCTTATAACATAAAGTTATATCCACATAATTTAATCAACATGATTTAAGGGAAGAACAAAAAAAATGGTGTTAAGTTCCTATTCCCAATTAAAAAATTAGAAACCATGTGTTTGAATAGACATTACATTTCATACAAAATGTGGATTACATTGCATTTTAAAAGATCCCACTCAGCTGAACATTTCACTTATGTGTTTCTGAAAATAAAAATGTAAGCAGTAAGAAAGGCAGCACTATCCTCTTCTGTACTATTTTTACCTTCCAAAATAGCATCTTTCTATGCCAAGAATGAAGATGTTGCTTGTTTGTTGTTTTCTCCTTGTTTTAAGGATGTACCAAGGACAATCTTTGTTAGAGAAGTAGGTGTGGTGTAAGGAATAACTAATGAATTCAAGAGGAAGGATTCATTGTGTACTTTCAGTGAAAGGAACTTTCTTATTCAGTCTTTCAGGACCTGATCCAAGTCTCATTGAAATCAGTTTGATTCTCTGCTCTGGTTATTCAATACAGAATCAGCAGAGACAAAGTAAACAAGACATGTCATAATAAGTTCCATAGGAGCTACGATCTTGCCTAAGGAAATCAACATAACTGCCGTATTTGGTTGTATATCATTGTAGCCATTGTGCAATGAGTACTTTTACCCTCTGGATTTAGACACTGAGAGCATTTATTTCATCTAGTCATCAGTGCACCAGTTTCCAAAATCCCCATGTGCTGAGAAATCCCAAATACAGCTGAACTGCACAGCCTGTGGTGTTCTAGTATCTTCTGTATCTTTTGAGTTTCTATCAGTTTCTTATCTCACAGAAAATACAGAACTTCATCTGATTCAGAAATCTAAACCTTAGATACATCAGTATCCAATTCCCTGGCATATGTGCTGCTGAGACTTACGCTTTCCCCTGTTACGCTGTGCTTGGCAACATCATCTAAACCAGCAAGTAAAGGCAGTGAGTGGACCTTGTCCAGCAACCAAGCCCCCACCTAGCCCTTCCTTCAACCCCTCCTCAGTGGGATGGGGAGAGGACCATTGTGACAGAAGTGAGAAAAACTCATGGGTCCAGAAAAAATCCACTTTATTAAATGAATTTTAAATGACCAAAGTATTTAAGGCATAAGGGAAGGGAAGGGAGGGAAGGAATTATGTTGATTTTAACAGAAGAATAAAGGATATGTGCCTATAAAGAGGGAAATGGCTCAGAGTTTATCTACATAATTTACAAAGGGAACAGATATATCAGTTTTAATTTATTGCCTTCCCCCCTGCTCCCTCGCGCCCCTCCCCCCCCCCACCGCCCCCAGGTAAATCACATACAGGGGAACATCTTTTTTGGCAATAACATAATTTGATAAAACATTTTACTCGTTGAGACATAAGAGTCTTGTCCTGAACTGAACCATTGCTCAGAAGCAACAGAACGACAGTGGCTGTTCATATTTTTTCTTTCCCTTTAGCATATGTGAAAGATCCAAGGACAATCTAACTCTTAATTCTTGTCTAGGTAATTACCTCCTACATAAGTTAATCAGCTTTCTTACCTTCTAAAAGGATGCTTGAGTAAAAAGCAATTTTTGACACTAACACCTTGACATTAGGACTAATGTAAAGTGACTGATGAAACAACATAAATAGCAATAAGCCACTAAGAAGATTCCCTCTCCAGTTCTTGCAAATGTGATTTTAGATCAACTGTATTTTCATTTCTTCAGCTACATTTTTTTGGCAGTACAAAAACTTCCAAAGTACAATTTTTACGACTTTGACAGCTAGTGATGCTATATGCTGTATTTTGCTCCTAATTACCCAGCATAATTTTGCTGAATTTTTAAGACTATTTACTACTTCCAATTGAATTCCTTTTCCCAGCTTTTTTGTTATTTTTAGGTGCTGTATAGTGGTAAAAAACATTAAAAATATTTACATACAGTAAACTTTATGGGTGATTGTCTGAAAGACTGTGGTCCTATCACAAAAGAGCTGATTGTTGCTGTACTTTACCTTGACTGTACCTTGACTTTACTCTGAGGGCCACCACTAAGCTGCAGCTGGCACAGCTGGCAGCAGCACACCTGCTAAGCAGAGCAGGATAATGAGAATATCTCACACCAGCACGGTTTTCTTTATGGTGGATAATATGGTCCTTCAGCAGAGGAAAAGTCCTTGTCCCTATCTGCAAAGTCCAAACTCTGTGTGGGTCCACCACAAGCCTGTTCACTGCTTGCCCTGAAATGACAGCTGCAGTTAGCAAGCAGCATTACATAGCAAAACCTTGCATTTATTTGCCTTCCTAACACTCCTTTCTGAACTTTTGTATGCTTTTTTATAGAATTCTAAAATACAGGCATAGAAACTGAAGATAAAACTATACATCTCTTGCTATTTTACTTTTGCTGTATAAAATATTATTAATATTCTCCTCAGGTAGCAAGTATACAGCTGGTCACCATGGTTTATGAAAATGGTCAGTCAATATTTGCTCACCTTCAAGCAAGGAAGGGTAGAATTTTTTAAAAATTAGATGACTCCAGCAGTCTTTTTCATGTCATTTGTTGATCAGCTCTGAAGAGCCATACGTTGGCAAAGTCATACCTTTTAAAGTGTCACAGCCTTTGGGAAAAGTGTGCTATTCTAAAGAGCCTGTATATTATGTATGAATATATTTTACAAACAAACAGTTTCTTAAATATGTATTGAATAAAATGTGTACAGATTTTTCATTTTCTAATAAACAACTACTTGTTAGTACTTTAGTCTCTTAAAATAGACTACAAATCTCTAAGAATTTGGTTGAAAAATCCTTGCAGAGTGATTGTGTGATAAAAAAACCTTTTCCAATGATCTTTTCACATTAGGACACCCTAGGTATTAGATATTTGCATAAGTTTGGTGTATGTGCCTTATAGTATATAACGATTTATTTATCATTAGTCCTGAATTTAGACTGTTATTACTAACAAGCCCTACTCATATTGAACTGAGAATTAACTGGCAGAGAAATTCAAAATCTTTATGGAAAATGAGACAACTTTACTACTTGTGTGTAGAAACTTTGAATTATAACTGTAGCAAAAGGGTAAATATAATAATTGCATAAATAGAACTATCCAAAATTGTTCACTATTCACCCTAATTAAACAGGCTTTCAGTGTTAATTGCCTGATATTTCACTTTCAGATTGATTAGGACACTGTTTTCATGAACACTGGAATCTTGCCCGTATCAGCTTCAGTTTTTTGTTTGCCTTATAATTTTGCAGCATTAGAAAATTCTGAAGCCATCTTATTGACAGAAGTCAAAATTTCATAAACTCTAGACTGCATTTTTTTTCCCCCTGCTACTCTGTAAGGAAGTAGGGGAAAGGTAACAGATTTTGAAGGTTCTTATTAACATAAACTAACTGGCTATTATTGAGTTCAGAATGTCATTCTCTAAGTTGATACTCTGAAATAATTTTGATGTTTCTTAAATTGTTTAAAATCTGTATAAGAGTTATAAAGCTGGTGATTATTTATTCAATAAATTAAATATTTCTTTAAAAGTAGTACTTTTCCTTCCCTATATCTTTGAAGTCTAATGGAACTTATTTGGAATTTAAATATACATATATATTTGTAAGGCTTTTACCCCAAAAATTAATTTCAGTTTTAGTATTAAAGAAGAAGTTAGAAACTGGATGACTTGTAAATAGTAAATCCAAACCTCTATTGAAAGAAAAAAAATTGTCTTATATACCTTGGACTTCATAGACTGGACTCTCTGCTCCCTCAGATGTTCTTTTCCCTAATCTTTGAAAATATTTAAATACTAACAGTTTTATATCATGCTTCAAGATATGTCTTGCAGAGATAACAACCCGGATAAAAGAAAACATAGTTTTTGTATGCTTAATTTTCCAAAAGTTGTTTTGAATCATTGCTAAAATATCACTGTGGCTGGAATGTAGCTGTTACTACACTTACTTGTACTTACTAAATTTTAAGACCTTGGATGCAAATTTCTGAAGCTCCTGAGTTGATCAGTTATTTTAGTTACTTAGTAATTTCAGTTCAACTACATGAGTAGCTAGTCAGAAAAATAAAATTTATGTTTCATGTAAAGTTTTTACACATTTTTAGTATATGGTTCAGAACTGCAATTTCCTGCCAAAGCTCTCAACCAACATATCAAGTTTATTAGTTTATTGAAACAGCATCAATGCTGTCTTAAGCAAGGGACTTGGGAGAAGCCCTCTGAACCAATGCCTTCTTACACATACCCAAAGGAGCCCAACAGTTTTTGAGTTCCTCTGTTTTTCACCCTGCTTGTTCTGTAGATTATACAGGAGACTAGGGCACACAGAGGGTACAAAGTAGCTTTGATAAGGTTCAGCCAGAGAGTTGGGATAAAAAACGTAGGGTTTGCCTGACATTACACCAGTTTCTCCACATGAAAAACAAAGCAGAGAAAAATAGTCAGAAAACAGAAGGATGAAATTAAGAATGGAAACCTGACAGCATCTTGAGAAAACCCAGTCTTCCACTGAAGTTGAATATTTGTAGAGATGTTTTCCAAACTAGAAATAAGCTGTGATCCTGAAGGCTTTGGTAACATCGAGTTTTATTTGTAACTCAAGTTTTCCCACCTTCTTGTAAGACAGTCTAAAAGGTTTGTTCATACCTGAAAAGGGGACTTTTAAAAGTTGTCTATGCTACAGTTAATTGAAACTAAAAATAAATATTTGTTTCTTTTGCAAAAAAGAGTTGGCCTTGCTCTGTTTTTTTGAAAAGAAAAAAAGAAGTTTATTGAAAATTAAAGTAATTAACGTCTTCTCCCTTATCCCATTATAGAAAACCTTTTGTTTCCCAAAAGAGGAGAACATAAGCTGCTTTAAACAGAACAGATCCTAGCTAGAGTAATCTGAGTTGTAGGCTATGCACAATTGAAGCTGAAGCTTGTTCTGTTTATAGTCATTCTCTAAATGTGTGATGCAAGCGAGGAAAACAAAAGATTTTCAAGTCCTCCATCCAGGGTTGCAAAAGGATAATAACAAAGCCACAAGTCAGGCACTTCAAGATACCGCTGTATAGTATGTGATACAAAAACATACATGAATGCAGAAGCTTTAGCGCTTCGAAAGCCAAGGCCAGCACAGGGTGTGAAGCTTTCAGCAGCTGTTTCAGAGGGGCTAAGCTCTCGAATAGTGACTGTCAGTGGGAGAAAAAATCCAGCCTTTACTTTGGTTCATCTTAGTGCATTCAGTAGGTGCACTTAAAGTGTCTGTGTCCCGGCCTTGTTCAGCTTGAATCGCACTTGAGGCTCCTTCCACCCACCTGTGTTTCTCTGCAGGGACAGCAGCACTGCTTTGCTTACTCTGCTGATGACAGTACACACACCCCTGGCAATGGAACAGCCCATTAGCAAATGGTGTCAGGAAAAAACTGGGCTGTACAGAAATCAATAAGAATGCTTTTCATTGACTATAATGAAGTTGGATTTCACACTGCAAACCAGAATTCTTACGCTTCGGCTTATTGCAGCTCTTTTCCTCAGCATTCAGGAGCTGAAAGGATTGATCCAATGGCACCTTTTATTTTTAATTTACTTAGAGTGGAAAACTCTTGAATAGAAAGCCCAAGTTTGGCAAAGAAAGAATTGTGGGAACTTATTTACGAAATAAAATCTCTACTATTTGTATACACTCTGTCTTACTGAAAAAGCAGTTGGGACTTTTCTGAATGTATTAATATATGTTTAATAAATTTCAAATCACAATGAGGACATGAAGCTACAAATACGCTCTTGGTCTTGCTTGCTGTGAGTACTGGAAAAGGAAATACGATAAACAGATAAAATTACAACCAACACTAAACTATATCTCTTCTCTTTATTTAGCATCCTGAAGTGATTAATGTTTAGTGTCCCAAACTGCTTCATTCTTTGGAATAAAAGTGACAAATTCTCACATTTATTGTTTAATTGATTTTGATAGTTTAAGTGGGGGAAACAAAAAAGTATTCTGCTTGTTTAAATGAATTTAAAATAATTCATTAGATCTGGTTGATAAAGAAAGAGTAGAATACCACTGGAAAATTTAGACTATTTAGAAGTTGATTTGTTTCTTTCTTTCTTAGCATGTTCTAATATTTCATTGAAGAGAAAAGAAATAATTCTGAATTTAAATAGAAATACAAATTTTTTTAAATTACCATTCACTCCAGAGCATCAAAACAATGTTTCAAGTAATTTGATTTTTTAAAATGTTATTTTTTCATGTATTTATTAATGTACGCACCAGTAAATACTTTTGTTTAAAGTATATAATCTTACATTAACACACAATCTACTCTGAAATCACTGCTTTTACTGCATTGTCAGTAGTGATTAGGCATCATAAAATATTTTATATTCATAGTACATTTAAATTTAAGATCACTTAATTTAAAATATTTAGGCTAGATTTATTTGGACATTATTAAATAGGTTATTAAAATAAGCTAGTGTTGATTTTGGGCCAAGACTAGGATATTTCCATTGCCTCAGGCCTGGGTGCCATCACACAGTGGGATGTCTTTTCTACCTACAACTTAGATACCTGGTTTGAGTTGGTTACTTCAGATTTTAGGCTGTGACTCAGGAGACCACAAGTGATGTGATTTCTACTTAAGGACTCAAACTGTAAATTTATTTGCCTATAGTCCACTGATAATTCAGGTGCAGATGTACACACTTTAAAGATGAACTCTATTAAGTCAGAGGAATCCTAGCCTCAGTACACCTTCCTTCATTCAAGCTATCAAAATGAACAGTGTTGTCCAAAAGCCACAGGCCTTTCTTGCCTTTTCAGAAAGGACAAAGACCTTCACAGCAATGTGTGAAGTGATGGAGCAGTGCAGCACATCAGGAAGAATACCGTGAAGCTCTGAAATAAGGGATATTTCTGTTTTCTAAAACATCGAAGTGAGGATAAACTCCCAGGTTCTTAGAGCACTGGCTACAGACACATCATGCACAGAGCTGTATAAATGCTGCAGAAAGTGTGTAATAATTAATAAAAGCAAAGGTGAATAATTTGCTAAATCAAAATTATATTTAATTTAATAAGTAGTTGAGTTTAGCAAAATAAGTTGCAATAAGTCTGGCAAAAGTTTTGCTCAGGTTGTAGACTGGACGGTCAGAGACAGTGTTGTAGCTGCTATAGCTCTATGGGTCTGTCTGGA
>JAYRBT010000001.1:63635649-63647755 GCA_036023395.1 Myiotriccus ornatus | reverse complement strand
ATCCAAACCAACTACTAACATTACAAATACAATTTAATTAGCAAATTATCCACCTTTGCTTTTATTACCTATTACAGGCAGTTACTGAAGACTATGGGCTAACCAAAACATTGGCTGGGCTCAGGTGCCAAGACGGAGACCCGTGAAAACTAAAAAAAAACGAAAACGACTCAAGGGTTGGAGAAGAGGGGGTATAAAAAGGGGAATGTGAGCTTGCCTCAGTGCAGACTGTTGGTGGAACAGGAGTTTCCCCCGGTCTCCCAGCTCGCTGATTTGCTTATTTGCCTTCAATAAATTTCTATTTTATATTTTCAAAAGATTTCTGGTCTTTTGACTATAACAAAGTGTATCTTTTATACAGTGCCTCCCTCTGCTTCAAGGTACACCAGGATAGAAAAGTCTGGTTCTTAGAGCTCCAGGGAATGAGCACAAATCCTCAAAGGAGGAGACCCTCATTTGTGAACAGTTTGGCTCATGTCTATGGTAATTTTTAGCTCACTACTGAGAACTCTGTGAAGGGCAGGATAAGGATTATTTCAATTTTTCTTAAATTTTTTTTTTTTTTTTTTTTTTTTTTTTTTTTTTTGGAGGGGAGAGAGGTGGTGAGGGGCATGACCCATAGTACTTAGACTTGGCTGAAAATGAGATTGATTTCAGTGTTCAAATAACAAACCAGGAAATTCTGTGGGACTGTAAAATGCCAAATAGTAACACACATTTCCAGCCCAATAGCTGCAAAGATCTCAAACACATCTTCTAATCCAACCAAAGATTTTATTCTAGCTTTCCGCATTTACAGTAACAGGCACCTTTCACTCAAGGCCTAAGCAATGTAAGACCTCAATAGCTTCTCCCTTCACTGTGAATCATACTTCCCTTTACTCATCCCCAGTAATAGAAATGTGAATTTGAATTATTAGAATAAGACAATTATAGGTAATTTATGTTTGTTGTAGTCTTGTTTCTATGATTTTGAGAAAAGATGACCATAATTTGTAACCCTGGTAACAGGAACTGCACATACTTTTGTTAAAGCTGACCCGACAAAGTGCTTGCTCCTCCAGATTTTAGTTGGAATGAAAAATAAAAAAAAAAAGATTAACTCATCATTTGGGAATTTCCTTCTTGTTTTCACTGTTTAATTATTCAAGTACCATTAGAGAATGAAATATTATAAAAGGATTTCAATAACAGCTGCTTCTGCTGGTGCTATTTTCAATTGTCTCAATCTTAAAGAAAAAAAAACTTTAAATAATGTTTCTGGATAACAACACCAATGTTTCTGGATAATAACACCAAAAATCACTATCCATTTAAAACACACTTGATTACATCACATACCTAATTAGCACCTATTCAGATTACTTAAGAGTTGATTAAACATATAGTTATGGCAAAAACAGTCCTATCATTGAATAACTGCATAAGACCCACAAAGACCACAATGTTTGTGAAAGATGTGAATCATGACTCCCTGCTCCCACTGTAGTAAACAGAAATCGAAGTTCTTTAAAGCTTGTAAGAAGTGCTTTGTAACTTCTAGCATCTTGTCCCCAATTAGCATCAGTTTACAGCTGAAACATTGGTCTGTTAATTTAAATTGATTTGATGTGATGGAGCAGACTGTGTTCTAAATGCTTTTTCCTAAATCACACTCAATTAAATAAAAAGCTTGTGATGTGTTGATGTGATATCAGTGCCCACAAGCTGCAGGGTTTGGTTGCATTATATAAATGTTTCTTTTTTTAAAACCAAACCAACAGTCTCTCTACTTGTACTATATCCTTTGAATATCACTGCTGAAAACATATTTATCCCCTGAAACATTCCTATTCTAATGATCATATTCCATTATCCACCTTTTTCTTAAAAATGTTGTTCTGTCTGTGAATCTAGTGTACCTTTTACCCACTACCTGCCTGCATACATCCAATCTCACAACCATTTTGCACAAAGTAGTAAACTTCATCCTCATAGTCCATTTACCAGGTATTTCTCCAGCTCTTAGATAAAACATTCAATTACCTAAGCAACTGTGTCACCACTGTATTTTGCTAGCCAACAGAAAATGCATGAACTTATGTACAATCCCCTATGCATTTTTTTGGTTTGTTTTGTTTGATTTGTTTTATTTGTTTGGGGTTTTTTTAGGATTTATTTGTTACAAACCCAAACCCCCTCTACTGATACAGAGATTTGTCGAGACTTTACTTGTACTCCATCAGGTCTGGATTGAATCATTGGATCCCGTATGTTTCTATGTCTACTAATGCTAGTTAATGGCTGATCATAAATTCTAGGCAACTTTCCTGGTTAAACTTCTTTAGTGCACAATCAAGTTGTTTCCTTTTTATGTAATGGAACACCATATGGTGGTGCTGATAACACTGTAAAACCTCTGTGTGAGCCTCCTTGAGACACAGTTGGCTAGAAATATTTGACTTGGAAATTTTTTACAAAAATTTCTGTGCTGCAGCGTAGTAGGATTTCATGATGGCAACATTCAAGGACAATACACAGGGACAGGAAGAACCACTGACTCATCTATGCAATTTCTCAAATATGCATATACACTGTCATTCTTAAAAATTAGAGCACAAATGTATCTAAAACTAAACATCCCAGAAAACATTTACCATTCCTGTTCCTTTAGCAACAGAGAGGACTCAGGAATTAGGCTATGTCTTCAAGACCCACAACCCTCTGGCCTTGCTGAACTGCGTACCTGGCTATTGAAGGAGACACTTCCCTGTTTGCACTGAAATTTCCCCTTTTAAAACCTTTTCAACCCCCTGCACTTGTGCTGTAAATTTTCCAGCTCTGACACGAGCATGCACCTTTCAGCTTGTGGGCAGAGATTTGTTCAAAGTCAAGGCCCTGCTGCTAGCAAGCCCATTGATCCACTGGTGTAGAGCGATTAAGTGTTGATGGCCCTTGATTGCTCTATCAAAGCTTCCCAGCTATAGCCTCCTCTCTACATGTCAACCTCCCCCTCTAAAATGAATGCTCTAAGCTGTGCTTAATGTTACCTTCAAAATGAAGTGTAAAACACAACAGGGTATTCACAAAACACTAATGCCAATTATATATTGACATCGACATATAAATCACTCTTTTATTTTGAGTTAAAAGAATTGTCAGTCACTCATTTCCATCAATAAAAAGACTTGAAAATCTAACAAAGCAATAGGGAAGAAGGGGGTTTGAAAGACTACCTCAAGTGTGAGTACAAGCAGAGAAGTGCATCTCTGAGAAAATACATGGATAATAATATTCTGACTTATAGCAAAAAAGGAGAATCTCTTACTAAGGCTGAGCTAAATGAAGGGCTATATGAATCTCAAGTATTGTCAATCACATATCCAAAATGTCCTAAAGAGTCGAGTTTTACACAAGACTTTTTAATGAGCTCAGCTCGACTCACTTTTTGGCACAGTCCGTACAATTACTGATGATTTGCACACAAAATCAATGAAAATTCCTATAATAAATTATTGATTTATTTAATCCAATTTCACCTAGTCAAGCATACAATTACTCACAGCTCTGCAAAAACACAGACCTGTTAAATTCCAAATACGTATGAAATCACCAGTGCTTCTCAGATTAGCTTTAATCTGTTAACTAATAACATGCAGATTGATATTCCCACTCAAACAACCCTCCATCTCTTGAAAGTATATATGTATATTGAAACTGCAAATGGATTATATATTTTATCCTCTAAACAGATGCCAGATGCTCAGCTGGTGTCACCTGGTAGAGCTTTATTAAAGGAAATGTCAATTTATACCATCTGGTCCATGTGACTACATGTCTAGGTGAGAGTGAATTTTTGTTATTAGTATACAGAGTTCTTTGTTCCACTTGATTCTTCTTTAATCTTTACTAATTAGAGTTAGATGAAAATTGTGTTTTGTCTTAGAAACAAAAAAGTACAACCTAATGTTGCCTTTATATTTGTCAAAACAATAGCATTTCCAAACAATACAGAGAAAGGAGAAGCAGTTTTCAACTGAGTTAAAAAGGCAAATGAAAAGAACAAAAAAAAAAGGTTGCAGGGAAGAGCACAGGAAACTCCAGAAGAACTGAAACTCAAGAGCAGAAAAATTCACGCAAAAAGAATTTCAGGAACAAGCAAATGCAGTTACAGTGAACTGCAGTCTCAGATGTTTCCACACACATTTTTTTTTCCTCTGTGTTTCCAGGAATGACATGAATATATACAATAGATCAGTCTATCCCAATCAGAGTTATATATGAGTTTTGGTAGGTAGCTTCTTGATACTGCTTTGCAGTTGTTTTCAAGCTACTTTTATGTCTCATTTTGATATGCAAATAACATAGGCTCAAATGTTAAATCATCTACCAAATACATAACAATCTTATTTCATTCTACCTTTCAAAACATTCTTTTCTGCTTTTGCTTTTTTAAAGGCACAAAAGATCTTCCATTCAGAAATATGAAATCTAATGAGAGAGAAATATGACTCTAAAGTAGGCTATGTAAAGTAACAGGAGGATTCTGAGATTAAACCCAGACAAGTATTTAAACAGTTTAAACAAAAAAAAAAATTACAGTATTTTGAAAAACAGAAAGGTTTTCACAAAGGCATAATTATAAATAGGAAAAAAATACACAAGCAAGTGATCTAAACAGTATAAGATTGCACTGAGACCAAGCCTTCCTCAGACTCTAAAGGAGCTGAGTCTCCTCAGTAGAATTTTTCTTCTCCTTGTTTTTAAGATAGTATTTATGTACACATGAAGAGACTAATGATAATGCATTCGCAAGTGTTACGACCAGCCAGGAAGTGAAGAAAATGCATTTGTTACCTACACATATAAAGAAATGCTTATAAGCAGAGTCCCTATACCACAGTGTGGGAAACTACCACTGCAATAAGGACTGAGCGCAAGTGAGAAAGCTTTCGCAGCACAGTACCAGCTGAACTTGGGCTGCTGGGAGAACCTCTTGAAAAATACTCTCAATATCACTCTCAACGAATGATTCCACCAGCAGAGGTAACAGAAGTTACCAAGAAGTGGTGGCACAGTCACAGGCCAACGTGCCTGTGAATATATATACTTCTCATGTATATATATCCATCTATATATATAGATAGATAGATATATCTATCTACATGAGAAGTAGGAGTGTACATTCATATATATATTCTCCTGTGACTATGTATACTCAACACAGGAAATTCCACAACAGTGTATGCTGAAAAATCATGATCTCACAGCTGTCTTATTTTGTCCTTTTTTTTTTTAAATGAGCACTAGACGATACATTCTGCCCAAAAAACCTTCTATTTCAGTAACTAGGCAACAAAGGTAGATCTGTGATCAATTATGTCACATTTTTTGAGTAATCAGTGCCTATGACATCAAGGTTTCTGTCTTATCCTTGGGTAGTTCACATACCACAGCTTGCCAATAACTGGCAAATAGAAAGAGCTTTCCTTTATAAATAAGTGAATAACAACAGTGGCTCAAACAAAGTCAGAGGTAATATTGAATTAGGAATAATTAGCCATGGTAGAACCATACTCACATGAACAAATTAAAATAAGCAAGGTCCAGCTACCTCTGACAAGGATCCTAGGACATAATTGAAAGCACTCAGCAAACCAGCTGTCTGGACAGAAAAGGAAGATAATACTTTATTCAGTTAAAATTAGCAGATGAACCTCAGAGACCAGAAAGCAATTACTTTACTGGGAATTAGGCTCAGCCACACCCCAGTTATGTGACGGGGGTATAGATCTCTGTGGCCACAAACAGGCAAACTTACTTACAATTCACAGAGCTGTACTGAGATTACGGTATCTGCTTGTAATTTTTGTGTATACTTTATAGACTATTCCAATGCTGAAACTGCAAAGCAGCTTGAAGATCGGTACATTAAAATTTTATGAAAGTGGATCAAAAAGATTATTTTAAAAGTTCTTCTGGGAAATGTTTATTTGTGCATTCCACATTACTATATAAATTACTGTAAGAGAGTTAAGGATTCTAAACAAAGAGCATACCAAATGCTCAAAAATAATTCCTTTTCTTATATCATCACCTTTTCAAGAGGCATCTCTCCTTTGAGTTTTTTAAGTGTGGTTGACAATTAGTGAAATACTGCATATCACAGGCCCACTTTCCTGTCAAAATAATCACTGACTTCAGTGGAGCTTGCCAAATTTAGATCAGCAGTGTCCAGAGCAGGAACTGGACCTCAGATATTGTAAGTTTCTTCAAATTATTTTTAAAACCAGTAATTTTTCGCAATTGTGACTCTGAAGATTTGTAGACTTCACAATGGAGTAACTAAAAAAAAAAAAAAATCTGTTGCTGGACTACAGGTCTGACAAGTACATACAAAGATCTTTTTTCTGTTACTCTGCTATTATGTCTACCACACATTGGACAACATAATGTAGTCCATCGTGCCTGTAGCTTTCCTCAGCTTGTGGTTTGTAGTGTTATTATATGCGCAGCAGCCACCAACAGTTGCTGAATATGCTTTTGAAGTTCAATATATGAGCTCGTCTTACTCTCTGACAGACATTGAAAATGCTGTCTGTGGCATCAGCTCATTTAGTTAGAAGATGTAGGTATACCTAGAGGAATATATGTAGGTTTTCTTGAGATTTTTTTAGAAACAGCCTACCTATTTCAGAAAAAACTAAATGTACTTCTAAGCTGGAGGGACAGGGTGGATCAAGCTTAGGGGACTACGAAATGTTGGCAGAAGAGAGGCAGAGAGTTTTAACTTAGAGAGTTTGTTTTACAAAATTTATCCGGGAAAGTATCTAACTCAACATTATAAAATTTTGAAATGCAAGCATGTAGTTAGGAAAATGATTCTATGAAATTTAATTAGATCTGTCTGATGTGAAAACTGGATGACTAATCATCTCCTGTATACAAATACTTAGTGCACATATATTTCAAATATAAAGTCTAACGACTTCATACACTGTCTGCAGTATATATTAATGACTAAAATCTTCTAAATGAGTGTTCAAATATTACTGGGGGAGTAAACAATACTGTAAAAAGGAGTTGTCATTTTTCACAGCATTCTAGTTAGGGAGTGCAAATGTGGTATGATGACTGAGCTGTTACTCATGAGAGTGTTATTGAAATGTTTTACTGTAATACAATGCTTTTATTCTCAGTTGCTTCACTGGACTGAGGTAAAAAAAGATATGTATCTTTAAGGAATGGAGGTTATTTGTAACTGAGTGTATAAACTTAAGAAAATCAGAAACAAAACACTTAATGATCTATTTCATAGAACCATAGAATGACTTGAATTGGAAGGGGCCTTAAAGATCACCTAGTTCCAAGCCCCCCTGCCATTGGCAGGGATACTTTCACCAGACCAGGTTTCTCAGAGTCCCATCCAACATGGCCTGAAACACTTACAGGGATAGGACATCCACAACTTCTCTGGGCAACCTGTTCCAATGCTTCAGCACTCTAACAGTAAAGAATTTCTTCCCAGTACCTAATCAAAACCTACTCTCAGTTTGAAGCCATTCCCTCTTGTCCTATCGTTACATGCCTTTGTAAATAGTCTCTCTTCATCTTTCTTGTAGGCTCTCTTCATGTATTAGAAGGCTGTAATAGAAGGTTGCAATCAGGTCACCCTGAAGCCTTCTCTTCTCCAGGCTGAACAATCCCAATTCTCTTAGCCCTTCCTCATATTGGAGGCGCTCCATCCCTCTAATCATCTTATCCCTCTTATTCATCACCTCTAAACATCTCATTTGTGTGAGAGCAGTTAGGCCTGCACAGCAATATTTTGCTAGCATTATTAGGTCAACATTAATGATATGTCCTCTGCTCCAAAATTAAGCTCTCTGCTGTGGGAATACATGCTCCTCCTTCATAATTTTTTTCTTCCTGGAGCATAGATTGTGTTCTTGCTCAGTGCACAGTAAGTGGCTTTTGTTATTGTACATATTATATGGTTACTTCAAGACATGTATGATAATGAGTGTGTTTCATAAATGTATATATACATTTGAAGAGGTCTATAATAAAAAGAATGATAACTAATCACATAACCCCAGATGCAGAAAAAAATATAAAGGTAATTAATTTTTCAGTTCCCCTTTATTCTTAAAAAATACTGTGTCTTTTTCTTAAACTCATTAAATATTTTGGAAAATTTAGTATGTGTTTATTGAAAGAATTTAGGCTTTTAACTTAGGAACAACAATGTGTATTCTGAAGAATCCTCATTTTTACGAACCATTCTATATGCATCCCCTTGATGTAACTGCATGGGATTAAGTTCTCAGCCATACATTCTATTTATATAGAAAAATCTGTAAATATATTAAGAGAGAAATTCTGAATCTCTAAAAGCAAATAAATAAGAAAATAAATGACTTACAAGTACCAGCCACTGAGTTGGTAATCAAATCTACAGCATCAAATCTTGAAAGAAAACCACAGGATTGCATATTAAATACTTGACATTATTTTCTTTTCTCCCAGAGAGAATATGACTTTCCTGTGCAAAACATTCAGCCTGTAGTTTGTGTCCTGTGCTCTCAGCCCTTCAAATTGTTTAAGACTTTAAAATTTAATCAAGGGATTTCTTAATGGAGGTGAATGAAGAGTAACATCAGAAATACATTTGACAAAAGGGTAACAAATTTCTATTTAATTATTTACAATGGCCCTATACTGCTACTTAGAGACACAAAGTAGTCAGACTCCCGAGCATCAGATCCAGCAGTCTGGAAGGACAAGGGCATCAACTCGTCCTCACATCATGCAAACAGTTTTCAAGATTGCGTCTTGTTGATCTTGATGAAATTACAAGTCTAGGATCTGATGCAGCATGCCAGTAATTTATGATCACAGGTCACTCCAAGCTGAATGCTTTCAGGGCACATCAAGCCTACTTGTCATTTGCATGCAACTCATTTTATCACCTAAGAGATGTTTTTCATCAGGCCACTGGGCAGGCATTTGCAGTTCTGGAAGGCCTGTATTTTAAAAAAAATGACCTCTTTTCATCCATCACAACATTAAAACAAACATCAATGCAAAATGTAATATTAAAGCAATTAACCTATTATCTTCAGGTCAGGTATTTGTTATTTTGCCATTTACAGAATGACAAACTCTCCCACTTGGCTGCTGATGTTTGGGCTGGCTGGCTGTTCTTTCTAAATGCTGTTTCAGTTTATTATGTGACTATGAAGTGCTCTTCTTCCTGTCATTTGGGATTACTCCTAGTTAACTCTATAGATGAGCAATTTCCCTATATTGCCTATTCAAGGAAAAAAAAAATGTTACATTGTTCTTGTCTTGTAACTTTTTGGACAATTTGGGGTTTTTTTGTGGGTTTGTTTTTTGACTTTTTTTTTCCACAGAGGAATCTCTCTCACTCCTAATGTACTAGGAGGGAAAAAAATAAGTAAATAAGTTCTTTGATATTGTTATTTCTAATGTTATGCCACTGACAGGGGCCACAGGCTTCCTGTAAGAATAGCAACAATTTAGAAAAGCAAGGTAACATTTCTCAACACATTTCAAAATTAAAGACTAAATTATAGAAGTAATAATGCCAAGCTCCATATAGACCTAATGGAGGAAGTTTAAATATTTGAATAATTCTCATTATGAGGGACAGGAGACAGATGGCAAGGAGTTTGCAACAGGAAAAACTTATTAGCACTGGCTTAGGTATCTTCAGTCTATGTCTATGCTAGTCATCCTAGGTTTTTTTGCAAACATCTCCAAAGGCAAATTCATCCCACCCAATGATAGGCATATAAGATAAATATGAGAAGAAAAAGACTCATGAGGGTTCCAATTTCTGTCTAATGGCTATGGGGGAAGAGCAGATGATTCATTCAGATTTAGACACAGAACTGATGGTTCTCTGAAATTATACAGGATGAATCCTGCATCGGGCACATTTTGACTCTAGGTGCAGCCTGTCAAGTGGGTTAGACCTTTGCTGTGGAACACTTAGTGCATTCTGTATGTCACAGTGCACTCCAGCTAGCTACCATGCAGCAGAAGTCTTGCTTTTAGTCTAGAGCATAACAGTGGAAATGTTAACATGATCAAATAAAAGCATTCTAACACAAGTAAAAAAGTGTTATGTCTGTACTACTTTAAAACTACTCAGAGTAGTTTAAAACACACTCAGTCCATAGCAAGTTAATTTGAATCTCTACTGATGATGCCCACAACAGGGTAACTGTTGCAGACTGTGCTTCTTCCTTGAGGCATTTAGACTACATGATACCAGTCCAGTAAGATTTCCATCTTAGAAGCTGATCTGAAGATCAAATCTAAGTAAGGTATTTCAACAGCAAATCGATTTGCATCTCTGTTGTGATTGCATTAGGCATATGAGAGTCTGATCTCCTGCTCCCACGGATTCCAAACCAGAATAGCGAAAAAATGCATGTGAATACATGTTTAGTGAACAATCAGAGAAAAGTTGCAACCAGAACTTACTTGGATTCATTTATATACACTTTCATGGTGATTTTTTGGGGTTTGGGGGCAGGGGGGGTTGGCAATTAGGCAAATATCTCTCCACTTTTTGCTATTTCATGTAATAAGACAAACAGCTCAACTAAACTTTCTGTCATGTGATCCTGTCATCAATTCACACACAACAGAGGGGGGAAAAAACCCTCTCCTTCTCTACTGCTACCAAAACTGTCACACACAATTATAAACCAGGTCATATAATTTCCTCCAGAACATTTTCTGTAACATTCATGGGAGATGAAGGTGCAAAGAGCATCCAAGGGTGTATTTTCACTTACAGGAAGAATCTGAATTAGTCTTTAAAAAGTGTAAGGTTTGTTCCTTGTTCGTATCTTTTCAGAGTGAAAGATCAAGTATGTTTGGCCAACGAAATTAGTTCTAACCTCCAGCAAATGTAAATAGGTATTGCAAGAAAAATAAAACATTTTTTCTGTGTTCTGTTTTCCTATAATATATGTCTATCAAGTTTTGAGCAAAAGTATCAATTAAACTAACCATAAAAGCTTGACATTTAATGTTGAAACAGATAATAAGGGAACACAAGTGAAAACTTTCAGGGGAGTAAGAAAACTGAAGGTGAGTCATAGCACCTGGAAATATTCATTGATTCTGTATAAGATTTAAAGGACAAATCACATGCAGATTATAAAAATATAATTTTATAATGGATACAAAAACTTGGGTGCTGCAGTGCCACACATCTGTTTTATATACTGCTGAATAATTTAGTAATGAATTTTAAAATTAGAATACGTTGAGAAGGGCCATTAATATTGTATGAAACAATGTTGAATTACATGGTATTAAAATTACATCTGTTATAGAGTGTTTCTTCCAGTAATGGTCACCTATGTTTATACATAGTCACTGCTTTTCTTAATTGTAAGTATTTTACTTACATTCTGGAAAGTGAAATAAACAGATGTTATATAGTATATAGCTCTTCCAGATGGCAAATACTCCTGCTTTAATAGCCTAAATCAGCCTTTTTTTATCATCAATACCTAAACCATCATTACAAAGCTGTTTTTTTTTTTCTTGCAACTATTAAGCTGGGAAAAAAACGTTGTAAATTTTTCAGTGTGCCCTCAGAAAGATGACGAACACTGAAGCCATAATCCTGTAAATTTCTACTTGATTATGGTACACATTTGATGTTCTCTGAAGTTCCCTAGGGAAAGGTTTGAAAAATGTGAAAACTATTGCTGTTGAAGAGAAATTGGTCCTATTTCTTTCTGTATCTGTCCAAGTGTCAACATCTTTATGTTTTAAACTGCCATGCTTCTATGTTCTTACCAGACAAAAGCACAAGGCTTTCTGAAACAGTGACTGGAGAGTAAAACTTCATCTTTTGTTCTTAGAATGTAGAAGGATGTCTGACTTATACAATGAATTACTTTCTACTAATATATTATACAGTATTATTCTATAAAGATGATATTGGCTGGTAATTATTGCTACTACTTATATTTGTCGTGGTTTTGGCCACCAGCCAGCCCTGGGGCTGAGGATGGTTTTGTCCAGGTGGATTTCTGGACAAAAAGCCAATCAAAAGTTTAGTAACGCCTTTGCT
>JAYRBT010000001.1:63591132-63622680 GCA_036023395.1 Myiotriccus ornatus | reverse complement strand
TGTTGTTACACTGCTAAATGAACCCACCCGGGGAGCTGACCCTGCCTAGACCAAGAGCTACAGAAAACTGCTCCCTGCTGCTGAGCACTACACCAGAATAGTGCTCCATGTTGGTGAGCAATAGTTCACCAGAGCAGACTGACTACATCCACAATACATAGAAAACAGTGATGGACCTTTTCTGAGACTCATATGGGTAAGGTGTAAGGATGGTGGTTGTTTTTTTTTAATTTCTCCCCAGAGCAAAGTGAATAATGTGAGGGCTCTGCAGCAGCTCACCAAAGTGACCTTTTTACAGCATGAAAGTGAGGCCATGTATTGCATGCCCAGAGGTGTGTACTTAAGGCATATGTGAGGTTGGGATAATATTGAAGTGAGGAAATAAACCCGCTTCACTCTTGTCTAACACAGCTTAAAAAAAAAAAAAATAAATCAGATATGTTTGAAGGTTTGCTGCTTGATGCATTGTGAGCTTCAGCATGAATTTACATTCATGCAAACTGGAGTGGCAGGGAACCTGTATACCAGAGGGAACTTCGAACTGAAACTCATTAACACCAGAAGTGTACTCACAATGGGCAGCGAGGAAACATATTCAAGCTAAGAGAAGTTTGGGAGTACTTATTCCCCTGTGTATCTGGGGAAAATGTACCTGGAATAGCTAATTATCCTTTCAACATGTATCCATTTCATTTCAATTCAGTCTTACTTAAATACTAAGTGATTTCTTCTCCATGATGACATGAAGCAAAGTTTAATCCTGTCAGAGAAGGTACCAAGCTTTAGAAGGGAACAAGAATGCAAGAAAATAGATATTAATATCACTTATAATATTTTATACCAATGTACAAGAGCTTTCTGGTTTTTTTTTTTTTAGTTTTTTTTACCCTTCTAAATTTTCATGATGTAGTAACTACATTTTCCCTCCTTGTCTTGCCACCATCTATTCAAACTTTCTCTCCATTCCTTTCTTAAGCATTTAGGTAAAAAAATTACCTTCACAATTGAAAAATCTCTAGGGTTTTGTTTTGTTTTTTTCTTCTGAAGTACAGTCTCTACATATTAGTGCTAAACTGAGACGGTCTCTTCTTAGTGACCCAAGCAGTACAAAATTCCTGTTTGTAAGTATACATCACTGATACTTCAATGCTTATCACTAAAATTAAATAATAGTAGTAAAACCCATTCTTTTTTAAGGAAGATATGCTACCCTGGCATTGTACTATTTCTTGATCATATGATCAGATCAAAAAAAGAGTGACTTGGGGAGTGTGGAAGAGAAAATGACTCACAGTGAACAATTTAATAACAATTAGCCCATTTTCTATGTACCAAGTGCCCACAAGTAGCTTAACACTTTCTTAATTGTATTCATTCCCTGCAAATATTCACCACATATTTTCTCTCAGTTACAGGGATTTTTAGCTCTTCATTTGAACTGTTTTTCAAAATGCAGTGTTATTTTTCTTGACAGAGAAATATTTGTTCAATGAATGTATAAACGTAAATGAACTCAGGTATCTGGTACAAATATCTTAGATCAAAAATTCAAAATTTACTCTCTCAAATATTTGCTATGTGAGCAGTGAATAGATTTGTTCTATCAAGCTTTCTTTAGAATGCCTGCAAATATTGAGAACAACTAGAAGACATTTAATAACAAACATTCTGTTTGTTAAGGTAGAATGGGAAACCAAATCAACAAAAAAGATTAACCCAATTCTTCCCTCACAGCTGAAACAGGTCTGATACTAATTTCTTTCTTAAGCCAGTTTATTCTGTGTTGTTTTTAAGGTTTTGGCATAAGTTCAGATATCTCTTTAATTTCCCTTTTTTTCTCTAAAGCGCTCAGATATACACTGAGCAACCTTGTCTGCAAAAAGCTATCTATAGCAGCATAGAGGTTGGCCTAACCCCTTGGCCAGGAGTCCTTGTGACAGTAGTTTAAGAAGTGCAATGTGGCCGCTATTTTTACTAGCAAAAGTGACAGCCCTTTGGCAGAGCTCTCATAAGGTCTTCCCCCTCTCATTTCAAAGTGCTTTACTACATGTTGCATATTCTTCCTCTAAAAGCTAGTTAAGCAGGAAGGATCAAAACAGCCACTAAAGCCATTTACCTGTTCTGTGCTCCTTGCAATCTTTAATGATGGTGATGAGGATCTCCATAGAAGACTGCTGAGATGTTACAGTATTTAGTGGTATCTACTACTTTTCAAGCCTGTTATGCTTTTGCATCATGCTGAACACATTGATCACTCATTTGTATTGCACATGGACTCATTCAAGCATACACAAGGTTGAATTCGTTCAGCTGTTACTACTGTGCTTGACCATAAAGGAGAAACAGCTCATGAATGACCCTCCTTTTTGTTAACCCTGATGTCTTTGGCATTATTTTTCTTTAACATCATCTGTAAAAAGTACACAAAGATTATTTTACTCAAAGTACAAAATTCACTGTAAAGCTAGACATGAATATCTGCAACTGGTGGCCATAAGGCTAGTAAATGAGTGAGAGGCTGAACAGGTCTTTCCTTGGAAGGCATTGTACAGACAGAAGGCAGCTACTGCTGCTGCCACCTGATATGCTGACAAAGACTCTAGTATCCCTTTTGTAGTTATATTCACAACTTTTAAGTGCTGAGACTTGGTTGCCTTTTTCTTCCATGTCTTTTATTTTATCCTTATCACTTCAGTATCTTTTTCTTGAGAGATTTGCAGGCAGGTTATCACTGAAGCAGAATTCTCAACATCTTTTTGTTCTTATCATACCCGTACTCTCTAAAATTAGAAATGCCTGGTTTTAGATCAGCAGAACTGGTGGTAATAATCATGATCAGTCAAGAGTCCAGATCCCCAGACAAGCTTGTAGGATTGGGGAACATCCAAGGTTGAGCTGGGAAATTATCAGGAAACTAGGACAGGATCAGGACTGCAGACAGCAAGAAGCATCAGACATAGCCTAGGAATTTCTGGGCAGGTCTACAGTGACAAGACAGGTCTGAGTCAAGCCAGAAAGACAAGCCTGCAATGTGTTGTATTTATCCTGGTTTCACCAAACCTTTTGTCTATTGAACTTTACTCAAATTGCTACCACCAGCACATATACTAATCAAGTGGAAAATCCAAACAAATAGTTTGATGTGATATACCACCTCTTTTTTTTTCCTATCATAAATTTGCACATACTGTGTGGTACCTAAAATAAGAAAGAAAAGAACGAACTCTCTCAAGAGCACATCTTTTTTTCCTGACATATTCACAAGGCAAACAGTTCAGGTCTGTTTCCTTGCTAGCAGCATATTACTGCATTTGTTTTGAGTATGTGTTTTGCTTGATTCATAGCCATATTTTACAATCTTTTGCCTAAGTATCCTCAGAATTATCCTGCTGAATACCTATTCTGAAGCAAGGTCTCATCTTCCACTGTCTCTGTAGTGATACTTGCTTTTCATGTTGTCCCCAAAGTCATTCTCTATTGCAGTTACTGTACTTTTATAAACAACAGATGCTTCTTGACCCTTAAACAATTGCAGTCAAGATGTAGTATCAGAATAGGCCACCTTGGCAACAAACAAACATAAAATACCCCATGCCAAAGTCTGGACTATAGAACATGCTTTTCAGTGCTAACTGCTCTGGCTGGAGATGTGAACATAAATCCAGCTCTTCTGCTTTTTCTCTGGGTTTAGAAAAACAGAATTCCAAGAACACTTGAAATTTTGGCAAAAGAATTAATTTAATGAATTATGCTCCAGTGAAAAACAATCATACATGTGGCCAGTGGGTAAGAGTCATACTCATACCAATGCAAAAGAATAGTAGAGAGCAAAATACACTCTTATACTTTTGAGCTAACTTTCCTCTTTCCATTTATCCTAGAATTGTTTTGGCTGTAAAGTGAAAAAAAAAAATCCTCCAGCATAATAATAGCTATTTTTCATCTTTTACCAGAGAAATTGAAGAGGCTTTACTTGGTAATTACAGGTCAAGCTTTAAAAAGCCATGTGAAGATAAATTCTCTCACACCTAGTCTCGTTGGCTTCTCCTTAGACTCTGTTGGGTGAAATCAGTACAGTTTAATTATTAGTTTTTCCCAGGCTTTATGTTTGATGTTTTCTTTTCTCAGTGGAATTTTTAAAATATGATTGTATATTTTTATTTTAAAACCTATGTTCCAGTTATGTACTTTTCAATACAGAGTTTACAGACACTTGCATATTCAGGAAAGCTGGCTAAGGGAAGAAAGCTATATTGTCAGAGAGTTTAATTCTGCACGTCGCGTTTTCATTGTGATAGTGTTCAAGGGGTTGGAAATCATTAAAAATTACTGTCACTTAAATCCTTCAGTTACACCTACTACAGCTGAATCACAAATTAGTTCAAAGAGTCCCATGGCCTGCGTTAAGTCTGGTAAAATGATTGAGATCAATTTTCCTGGCCTTAGAAGGTATGAACCTCTGAAATTACTTATATATGATATGTTAGAAAGCTATGTCAGTTTAAGCCTTGTGCCAGCAAACAGAGTGTAATTTGTACACATACACAATTGTGAATTTCCTTTAAGGCAGACAGGAGAAAGCTGATTTGCATGAGTTTGCACACCAAGGACCCTGAAGACAGTAGAGGTCAAACTGGGCTTCCAACTTACTTTAACTCAGGCCTTCTTAACTACTGGCATAATGATTGCATCAATTTACAGTTCCTTTATACATTAGCAGAATTAAAGCAAGCAAAAGAAAGATTCCAAGTGAGTTTAATGGGAAGTGCTCTAATTTAGAGGACATTGTGAATATTTTTTGGACTTTCCCTGAAGAAATTAATGGTGTGAAATGTCTAATAATTCACCTATTTCGTCCCATACAGTACAATAAATCTACCCTGGCCTTATGTGAGTCTATCTTAGATGAGAAAGTAATGAGAAGGTGTCTTAGAAAGCAGCACCTACTTGGCCAACAATTTGAGAAAAATTTCTGAACACATAGAAGGGGAAATCTATAACAGATTAATTAGACATGCATCTCAAAAGAAATTTGCCATTCAGAAGTAAAATATATATAGCAATAGAACCCCTTCTAATATGTCTAATTTTACTATACCGCTCATAACAGAGACTGCACATAAAATTCAGCAATTTTGATCCATTTCTAACTTTCTAACAATGTGGTACCAAAGGTAATTTTATTTACAGTATATTACTAAGATATTTTTGCTTTTAGAATATTTTAGAACATTATTATATAAAGCAAGAAGCAGACACTGTGATCACCTTTCCTCTGAAACGTGGACACTCAGAAAAGACAGCACTGTACTAGCTACTCCAGCATTGCTTAATGTAGAGTGCAACCCCAAGACCAACTCAGTATTGCCCTATAGCTTCTATATGCAATATTCATACCAGTTTTTTCAGTTTAAGTGTCCTAAAGAGAGCTAACATACAGATGATAAACACTCTGACAACTCAATTTATTTTTTCCCAGTGATATAGCCCTGGAATATAATTTCTTATTTTCCAGTTTATTCAGTCTGAGACCACAGGTTTGGGCATACTAAAACATAAGTTTATTTGCTTATTTCTAGTTCAGATGCATCCATATAACTTTCTAGCAACCTACTATTCTTTCCATTATCTAATTTTCTCAGTCTTTATCAGTCATGTTTTAATCTATATTGTACTAGTAACGTGAAAGAGATGGGTGCAAAAATCCAAGACCACTGAGGGGGACTTTCGTTTTCATGTGTAAATAGTGATAGGAAAACAGGGAATGGTTTTAAAAAAAGAGAGGAGATATTTAGATTAGATATTAGGAAGAAATTCTTTACTCAAGAGGGTGGTGAGGCTCTGGAACAGATTGCCCAGAGAATCTGTGGATGCCCAATCCCTGGAAGTGCTCAAGGCCAGGTTGGATGGGGCCATAAGCAACGTAGTCTAGCGGAAGGTGTCCCTGCCCACAGCAGAAAGGGTGGAACTAAGTGATCTTTAAGGTCTCTTCCAATCCAAGCCGTTCTATGATTCTATAATTAATACCTACACATAAGGCAGGCAGGGGCAGATCTCTATTCCCCAAGACAAGTTTAATATCAAGACTGTTTAAATCTAGCCTCTTGAAAGCACATTGGCCATGTTCACATTGGTATCCCTCTGACCCCAGGTCATAAACACCTTTATGTCTTGGAGAAAAAAATTCGGGTCAAGTACCTGAAATAATGTGAGAACTGTTCTGAACATTTATGTGAGAAGGGCAATGCTTAGCCAACAGCCACAGCCAGTCTGGTGGTCTCATCTGTCTTTCCAAACATACTAGTAATTATTGGGCACTGTTCTTTATTAATATATCTTGGGGGAAAAAAAAAAAAAAAGAGAAAAATCTACTTTAGTTATGGCACATCATCCAAGAAAAATACTTCTATTTGCTGTGTAAGTAGTCTAGCACCTTCTTTTCAAAAGAACATCTATGAAGATTATCATTATATATATATATTTATTATAGTACATTTAGTAACTATAACAGAATCACAGAATGGGTCAGGTTGGAAGGGACCACAGTGGATCAGTCTGTTCTGGTACATGGTCATCCACACAGTAAATAAATTCTTTATCATATTCAGGTGGAACTTTCTGTGCATCAATTTCTTCCCATTGACTCTTGTCCTATTGCTTGGCACCACCAAGAAGAGCCTGGCTCCCTTCTCTTGACATACACTCTTCAGGTACATATAGACATTGATGAAGTCCCCTTTCAATCATCTCTTCTCAAGGGTGAACAGGCCCAGCTCCCTCAGCCTACAAGTAAGAGAGATGCTACAGTTGCCTAATCATCTCTGTCGCCCTAAATCAATATGTTATTTCTAACTCCAGCCTACATCTACTGCTGATTAGCAAGGAGATTTAAAAAACATTGACAATGTCTTTCAATGTTAAAAATTTACTGAAAGCTTTTAAAACTGTCAGGTTTTTTGCAGCAAATGAAGTGTACTGCTTAGAGGAAAGTAAATGAAGCTAAACATGTACTTGATATTGATTCAGTCTACACAACAGATGGCAACATGGATGCAAATAAAGTGCTTGTCCTTTTATTATTATTAGTTAATATTTACATCACTAGAATGCCCAGAGGCCTCAGTCAGGAGCAGAGACCCATTATGGTAGACACTACACAAATATGCACCGGAACATTTTGTTCCAGTATCATCTTTCTCCTGCTGCACACTAAACTCATTGATGACTCATTTGTACTGCCCAGAGAGTCATTCAGGCATACAGAGGGTTGATTTTCTCCAGCTGCTCTGAAAAGTTTATAACCTAAGCAGCAAGGGAAGGAAGAAACAGAAGAAAGCAAGCTTCATAAATATAAAATTTCGCTTTGAAGGTTTTGCCTTATGTTTCTTATAACACAGATGTGTCGGAATACCCCCTCTCTTTCTGGTTTCTCAGGTTAACTTCTCAGTTTCCCACTTGTACACCATAAGACTTGTTTTCTAAAACCTGCCTCCTTCCCTTTGATGCATTCTCCTTCCTTATTCTCTACCGCTTTCATGGCATGTGGTTTTACCAGATCACCCTATACCTCTGAGTCTGGCAAGTCACTAGGAGCAATACAGGAGTAACAAAGATGTGGTATTCACTGGCTAACAAATACAGCTCTAAATATTAACTAAACTGGTGCATTCAATTTGGAAATTCAAAATGTTCCATTGTGTTTATCCAGAGTGTGACATATTTTAATTATGATAGTTAATATTTCACTGTATTGTATATGATCAGTTCTACAAAACAACTGATTATTATATATAATCAGGTTTTCAAAGAAAAGCCTCTTTGGCACTAAGTTTTTGTCTGAGGGCAGTTTCTACCATGTAACAGGAGTGAGCCCCTCCACCCTCACATCCGTCCTTGTCCTCAGCAGGTACATAGTTCTGTCTCTCACAATCAAGTCCTAGTGGAGTTGGAAACTAGATTTCAATCAACTGCTCTCTGATCCTGTGGATGGGTCTTAGCTACATTGGTATACAAGGTTTTCTCTCTCCTCTTTTTCTACTTTCTCACCTCTAGAAGGAAAAATTGAGAGACTTTTTTTAGAGGTCTACTAAGAGTTTGGATGTTTAAGATTGAAACAGGAACCCATTATTTAGCTCACTTTAAAACCAGTAGAAATTCAACTACCTAAAAAAGAGGAATAGTTTTTATGATTTTAGAATTAAAGATATCGAAAAATCAGACTTTGAATGGAAATTTTGTTGCAGCGTAAACTACAAAGTATTATAATATTACCCTTATAATAATCCTAAATGCAAAATATTCCTTTGAAAAATAAAAAAAAAATAAAATTGAAGTAGCCTTAAAGAAATATTATCAATATAATTTTGATGTCTTATAAGAAAATTATGCAAATTTAAAAAAAAAGCCTTAAAAGAAGTATTACTTTGACTTAGTATTAAGAATGTCCACTTCTCAATAAAATTAGGTGTTCCTGATGACATTTAAAGGAATATAATCCATTACACTTAGTCATCACTAGGATTCAGAGTTAATATCATACTGCTATCTTATACCTCTTCAAAAAAGTCACAGATGATGATTTGTGCGTAGAGTATCCAAAAGTATTTATTTGATGAAGTGTTAATTAATTTTATTGCTGGTAGTATTTCTCTTTAGTAACTCTTGGGGCTAAAAGAAATATATCTGTAGAGGTTGCTGACTGGTACAGCTTAGTCTAAACTTACACTCAGAGTCACTAAAACCAGTTAATAAGTATATTAACACTAATTTTTTTGGAAACTATTGGCTAACGTCAGGGAGCACTGAGGTCTACTAAAAGTCATTACTGAGGTGATCCTTTTGAGTCACATTTTTGTAGAGAGTAAAAGAAAACCCAAGGCTAACTGATTATGTGCAATCTTCATGTACCTACTCCTACGCAAGACTGGTAATACTGTCCCATACGGTGATGCACTATTATAGGAAATGAGAAACACTACAATATCTCCCCAAAAGAAAACAAGAATATGCTGTTCCATACAAATACTTTCCTTTTATTAATACTAGCTTTTGTCAGGGGTTGTTACTTACAAAATAGCTCTTGTAGGATTATTTAGTTAGGTGTATTTCCTGTAAATCAAATAGAAATGCTAGGTCAAGCTTTCACCTGGAAAACTGGGGGAAAATTATATTGACTGCCTATCTCTGATAAGTAATAATTCCTGATTCTTTGGTAATAATTCTGGCTTTAAAAAGAACAGGAAATAGTGAATACAAAAATTGACCTAGAAGTCAAAATAATGGGAGGGGAAAGTTGATCCATAATAGCAAATAATAGAATGATGTTATCTGTGAACTTTCCTACCTCAGGGTGTTTTGACAACAGATACTGTTTCATTATCATGAAAAGCTGTTGCTATTCAACCATTATCCATGAGCTATCATTCCTTCTATTTCCCATGATTTATTGGCCGGTATTGATAACCCGCATTTTGCACCTTCCAACAGGTGTTGTTCTAGAGGATCAAGCAAAATTATTGCTCTTTATTTGGCAAGGATTCCTATAGAGAGTTTTTTGGCATCAAAAGAAGCATTCCCAACTTATTTGAATATTGCCTTATAATACTGCCATCCCACTCAGGTCTAAAAACATTATTGCAATATCAAGGGGGAGACTGTAAATAGATACATGAGCAATACATGCTCCTAAGGAATGAGAGAAAAATTTCTTATTCCTTCTGGAATAAAACTTTGGATCAAAACCCATCAAGTAGCACTAGTGCTATCAGTTACATGACTAGATTTTACTGCCCAGCTCTTTGGTTTAAGTTTCATGCAAACAACAATTCTAGAATTAATTTCCAAGCCTTGATTTTTGTTATTAAAGGGGAATGTGATGGCCTGACATCACCAAAAATGCCTTAGAACATGTGCTGTAAACTGCACATGTTCTCCCTAAGTCCCTAACACATTTTGGTAGCACAATGAGTGACAGAGGAATTGCAACTCCACAGCCAGAAGCCTATTATCTAGTTCAGAGCAGCGATCTGAGCCCAGTTCAGCTGGCATTTTTGGCAGTGGCACACGCCTAATCACAAGTTCTTTCTCCCTACCTCATGCCAACTATGGTAATGCCATAACTGTTCACTGACAGCCTTGATGACCTTCCTTTATAGGCAATTCAATTGCACAAGGTAAAAACCAGGAATGATGAAGATATTGTGTAAGGTCACACATTCAGATACCAGATGTAAATCATAGACTTCAAATGACAATAAAGCTGGAAATAATGAATGCCACTGATAGTAGTTCTCAATATATATATAAAAAGTTAATTTTAATGTTTTTAAAAAGCTATGTAACTATGGATTCAGAAAGTCACACAAGATTATTCTGGTGATGCAGATCGTAGCAGCCTCTGCAGCAAGGTCAGTTTCTATTCTTGTTTATGTCAAGGACTGCAAACAGTATTCCTGGTTGACAGTGGGGACCAGGAAGGAAGAATCTCACCCTTAAAAGCTTGTATTAAAGACAGGACAATGAGTTTCTTGTCAAAGACACTTGATTTCAATTTGTATGTAGTTTAGGACAAATTTTCATTATAGTTATGGATGGTACATAAAAATGTCACTCTTCTGTACTCCACTATGACTTAATTTAGCTTTATTATAAACAATGTGTAATTAATGTGGGTTTTTTTCTGATACAAAAAAAGGAGATACAGATAAAATTTTGATGTACGTATTCTGTATTGGGCTTACTCTCTGTCTCTGCCTTTTTTTTTAATTGACACAATTCAACTGGATACTGATGAGTCACTTACTTTAGCCTAACATATTTGAAACAAAATGGGTTTAAACAGTATGAAAAAGCAAGTGTAAGGCAGAATTATGTTGCTAGTATGGGTTAGAGGAATTTTCTTTTTGGCACTCTTTTTGCAAAAAATGATGAAAGTTTTAATATGTCTTGCTGCTGAAAAAATTAAGAGAGGCTATAGACTTTTCTGTTACAGAACTTTATGAGCCACTTCATTTGCCATGTGTCACATTTATCAAATAATGCTTATTAATAAAACTAATTTTGAGCTTTTGGCTAATTCATATGAAAAATTCTTAGCACCCACACATGATATAACCTTTTTGAAAATGTGAGTCATTCACTTAAACCAAGAAAATGTTTATGGCAGTGTAAAACATTAATTAGCTATCATTCTAAGAAGATACCAGGAATTAATGTTCAAACTCCTTGTATTTTAACAGATGTCAAAGAGATTAAGTCAAACAACTAACCTTTGTATGACAAAAATGTCATAGAGGAGAACAAGTCTTTAGTTTAATAGATATTAAACACAGAGAAAGAGCATGCAAAAGCAAGCAAAAATCTATTCAGCAAAAGGAGACACAGTTATTTCTATACAGAAATATGTTTAACATTGGATGTTATTCAGGGTACTTCTAGCCTTCAGTCTATGCTTCACATTGCTTGGCCAGCATGTGCTAGTGCCACAGTAAATCCATCCCTTAGAATATAGTCTGAAAATAAAACTAATTTTAAATTATGATCATAGTTTACTAATTGGATATTAAATAATATGATGTAGTGACTTTGCATTGCCTTCATTTTGGGTACTTGCTTGTCCTCAGTTAAATAATGCCCTTGTAAAATTGCAAGGCAAAAATAAACTGTTTTTCTCTTAACTAAACAGAGATAGCCCTGTGATGTGAAATTACTAAAAAGATGTGATTTGGGAAAATTACAGTTCCTTGCTTAGTATGTATTGTGCATGCCCTACAGCCTTCCCTAACCAGTAGCTCCCAATTTCATTTAAATTGTAATGATTTCCTTTAAGGACAATTACGTTGCCTAAGAGCAATGTGTGCATAATAATGCTGTTCTGGCATAGTTCAATATAGGATGCAAGTAATAACTGTTTATTAATATGATAATTAACTGTTAATGCTTAGCAACTTAATTATATCTGTTAAATAACTTACATTTTTGAGCCAAATTCTAGCAGAAAGTATTCTATTAAAAATAATAAAAAAGCAATGAATATTATAGTAAAGGCACAGTTGCAGTTTAAAATGCTGGATTTTGACTGACCTTACATGAAACAGATTTGGGATTTCAGCATATAACAAAAGAGACTGTAAGGGCTTCCTTGTTCTAAAAGAAAATGGCTCAGTGCTAGAATCTGGGCCTTATTTCAGGAAATGCATGAATGAATACCATAAAATATGAAGAAATTAGTAAAAGTATGTGTACTCTACAGGGTTATTAGAAAGAGTAGAAAAAGGCTCTTCAAGCAAGATTTGCACAAGTTTCACCATTATTCACTGGATCTGCAACTTGTGCAGCAAAAATCACATTTTCAGGTCTGTGGCTGCTAACATTTTATTGTGTTCTTCTTATATCTTGACCATAACATGCTTAAAAACATTGCAATTACAATTTCTATTATTACTCTTTTATAGACCTTGGAACAACACCTCAGGAAATAATTCACCCCAGAATATCTAGAAGCACAGATAAGAATGAATCTAGGTATCCTGAAGACAATGCCATATCACAGGATTCTGTACTTCAGACAAACCTTCTTAAAATCATTTAGGATAGAAGTGGAAATTTTCCACCTTTTGTTTCCTATGGCAACTTGTTTTGCCCATAGTTTTGAGGACGTTTTTGAATGGTTTATCTCACACTAACTGTTAGTCCAGATTCTTTTATTATAATATACAGTTTTTTGAAACTCTGTCAACCCTTCTCTTCTGGATATTTCTTTCCCAGCCCTTTCGTCTGCTCATCACTATTAAGTCAAATAAGAGCATAATGTAGAACAATTTTACATGATCCTTTTGATCTCCTTTCTTTCATAGCTCTGAAACTGGATTTATAGCCTATCTCCTATCAGCTTCATTACCACAATCTATCATTCCATTCTTCAGGATAAAGAATGCAGCTGGATTCAGTATTCCAAATAAGTTCTCCCTATGGCTTCCAAACATAACTTATTGAAAATTTTAATCATCAACAATCATTCAAATTTGATTTTGTTCCAGAATTAAGACCAACTGGCATTTGCAGAATACAATGTCATACCAGCCAATGTCACCTAGCTGGCAGATAGACATTTATTGACCCAGTACACTTTTTCCGTAAGAATTCATTGGCATGCTAAGGTCAACACACAAGGGGCATATTGAAAAACATTAGGGGTGCTCAGTAATACAGGAATTGATTCAGAATACCCTGTTGTGATCCAGAAGTTTTATATTAACTCACTAGACACTGGATAGGACTTTACAATATAGACATTGCAAATGGCAAAAATTAAAATACATCTTAATAATGGTGATTTGAATTACAAAGATAATGGTAGGAGAACTGACTGACACAAAGTGTACTCTCAGATGTGTTATTAGCCCTACTCTAGAAACTTTCATTTGTAAGAATTGAAGGAAGCAAAAAAAGAACACTGAAATGTGTGACCTTTCATCACAACTGGAATAAATCAACTCTAAAATAAAAGGGCATAACACTAGCACTCTGCATTCTCCACACTGAGGAACCTCATTTATCTCTTAGAAGAGAAATGGATTCTTGGCAAAGTGAGCTGGCTGACAGTGTTCTGACTTGTTTGAGCCAGCTATTTCAGGGTGATTCATTAAGATCTATTAACACAAAATTTAAGATCCCTGACTTTTCACTTTTTATTTCAGAATTAGAAATTCTGCTGCAGTGAGATCAATTAAACCCTGTATTATTATCATCAAGCTGATAAAGTAAAAAAGACTTTTATTTTCATTTAACTCATTTATGAATGCTGCAGCAGACTATACTGAGCACGAGAACTGTACTGCAATCAGAATTGGTGGATTGAGGAATCACTGGGCATGAATTTATACACACATTAAATAGTAAGATTATATGAATCCCAGTATGATTTGAGTGTTTACATCCTTCAGAGGAATAGTACTTGTATCCCTCCAGGTCTCTGTGCTGCAAAGAGAAAAAGGAGATACAGTTGCTTGGCAGTCAGGTTCTGAGTGTCCTCTGCTTGGATATGGAGGAAATTGGGTTCTGGTTCTCATCAGCCCGCTTCTGATTTTCTAATCCAGATATCATGCAGTGTCAAAATGCATAAACAGCTCAGGACATAAAGATTTAAATGCAAATCTCTTTTTATCAGCTGTATGACCCGTTCACTGACCTGCGGGGTCCAGATTTCTAAATTGTCTCCATTTGGTTCTTTCTGTACATTGGTGAGGGTGCAATAGCAGAAAACATCCATGACAAGGCTCGCTGCCAGGGCTCTTCCCTCACTTGAAAACTGGAGTAGGAGAAAGGCATGGGTGTAAATATTAAGCAGAGAAAAAGGCTGGAAATAAGTTTCTCATTTCCTCCCCAAACCTCAAGTTGTCTGAACTAGGAGCTTCCTGGCTGAGTAAAGAGAAAAAGCTGTCCCTTTCCTCTAGCCCAGAGCTGCTACTCTCCAAAGAAGGTCCATAGACTGTGCTTCAGGAATGCTGTGAGCATGGCTTTGGGGCCAGGTTTGTACAAGATGCCCATCTGCCAGCAGCCCAAGTCATGATGGAGCAGAGGTGAGGGCTACTCATCTCCCTCCCTAGGGGCCACTTCTCCAGTGCATGTGTACACACCTATGAAACTTTGTAACTCAAATTTAAGGCATTAAACAAGAGTAAACAAGTGATGAATTGTGTGCTTTGGGGATATATTTCAACATATGGTAGTGGTTTTTATGATGCTCACTCTTCCTGGTTTGCACTACATCAGTCATTTCCTAATCTCCAGACATATCAAAAAAAAAAAAAAAAAAATCAAAAGGATGAAAAATTACTCCCCCATCCTTCAGTCTCATTCCACCAAGTGGTCTAATGCTCTTCCTAGCAAAATAAGAAAAGATTTGATTGTATTTTCCACAGATATCTTGTCATGTAATTTTTTGTAACATGTTTAAAGCACCAGTAGAGTGATATAAATAACAAGGAGAGAGTAAAAATGAAAATCACTCAGTTCTTTATATAATCCTCTCCACATTGCTTTGTATCATGGAAAATCTTTTCTTGTCTCTTGGCATGTTTTTCTTAAAAATTATTAAAGTGGAGAAAGACTGGGCTGTCTAATGTTAGTCTCTGTAACAGACTCTAGATCACTTTCATTTAGTGAATGACATTGGACCTTACAAATGACCCCAGATGATATTCTCTCTTAATGTCACTTTATTCTTACTTATTGTGTTGCTAGAGCCTGTATGCAGCAATTTGTAGATATGGGAAACAAGACTGCTTGGCACTTCTCAAAACAAAATATCATATTCATAAATTAATACTCAAACACAAAAAAGATACAAGTCCTGCTGTAAAAAGAATAAACAAAATCACTGCTTTATTTATTATTTATTTTTCTCACAACGTTTTTCTCTCTTGACAGAGTTTTCTTAGCACACATATATATAATACAGACATGATTAAAATTGTTGATGACTAAAGAAGTGTAGGAATAAAGGTATTGTGATGCAGAACACTATAAGGTGACCTGAAGAGACTGGGCAATTGGTTATGTGAACAGTATACAGAAGTAAAAGGAAATATATCTTGAAATGGAAGGTAAAATTACTTAAAGGCTTACAAAGTAATATTCTTGTAAGAGATAAAAAAAGGAAAACGTTTTATTTATAAGTATTTTTATATATCTACATGAACTCCAACCAAACAATAAAAATTAATACTGTGCCAATGTTCTCATCCATTTCAAGCTGGTGAAGGATTTTAGAATAATAAAAGCAATATGTTCCTCAAATCTAGGAAGAACAAATATAACAACAACTCACACAGAATAAGAAGAAGCACATAGGACTAAGAAAGAAAAAAGCTTTCATAGAGGAAACATTTCCAGTCTCCAGAATGCAAAAAATGCAAAAATCATTTCATAAATAAATGTATTCATGACAATGTGTGGCTATAATAAAAATCTTAAGATGTGAACAAAATGTTCTCAACATTTCGTTATTAATTTTCCACCATCATTGTAAATTAGTTCTAATCTCTTTTTTTTTTTTTAATTATATAATAGGTAACTGTGTGTGTAATAATTGTCTCTCCACAGCTGAAATTGACTTTATTATCAATCAATGTCACAATAGTGCCATAAATATTTGTACAGTGTCACAGCTCTTAAATGATGTCACAGCAACACATTAGCATTATGTAATACTAAAGAACTGAGGGTCACTAAACAGTTTAGAGACTTTACATTTACAGCACAACTTTTTGGTCCCTTGGAACCATTTGATACTATTTTCTTCTCCTGATCCACCCATGAATAAAAGAGAAATAATTTTGATATCTGCACTTGAGTTAATCGCACTCACCGGTCTTGCTTTACAATCAGTGGAGAAAACCAGTAACTTTCAGACCATTGTTCATCTCATTTTAAAGTGAGTGTCTAAAATAGGTCAGAAGCACTGCACCATGAAAGGTCTTATATCTGTCCCCTGACTAGAAAAAGAGCTTAAAAAGGATACATTACACATAGATGTCTCCAGCGTAGATTTCTAAAGTTAAGTGAGATTAATTCCATTAATACACTTTAAATCGTTATTTTTTTCTGTATAAAATCCTGGTTACGTGTGTCCAAAAGTACAGATAATGCTCCTATAAGCACCAGTGCTCACAGTGCTTGCTTCATCAAATGTCCTAAGATTCTGCCAGAGCAGCAGAAAACTTTCCGAATATATGTACACTTTAACATTTTGGGTCTCAGTCAAAACACCATTGTCTTCAAGGTAATATTTTCTGAAGAGAATTAATTATTAATATCCTCAGACAATGTTATGATAAGAAAGAACAGATTATGTCACATAACTTCAGGCATCTGAAAGTTACAGATGTAAGACTGAGCCAGTCACTCTAAGTTCCCTTGAGAGTAACTGGAAAGAAATTTGCACCTCCAAAGGGCCATCCATCTGACCTACCTTAGATACCAATCTCAGGATGAGAAGAATGATTCCCTTGAGGTGTCCATTTCTCTTCATGGACAATAAAGAAAGAAGAGGGCAAGATAGAGAGATTTAATTTTTTTAAAATGCCAAAACTAATGCAGATAAATCTTAACTCTAGGAGGAAAAACATCAGGCTACTTTATACAGAAAGCCTATAAGAATATATGAGCCAAGGGGCCAAATTAACCTGTGTTCAAAATAGAGAAACAGTATAGATTTTGGTGAATTTTTTAACATGTACTAGGCTCAATATATATTCAGTATAATTGGCCACTCAAGAAAACTCAGGAAAACTGTAAACAAAAAGGACTTTCTGCTCAAACACAGAAATAAAGTATCTGTTCCAAGGCAGCCACATATTTCATATTTAATTATAAGAATATTTTAAGAGTTCAGACTTAAAAAAAAAACTTGATAGGCTAAGTTTACCTGCACTTATTTAGAGTAATAAATTAACCCTTTTGATACTGGTGTCATACCTACAGAAAAGATTAAAGTCAACCCCCTCCCTCTATGTAGGAGACTTTTGATAAAGAGTCCTAAGATTAAAGCCAAATGCAGAACCTGGCCTACAGTGAGTACATGTTTAGGGAAATTTCTTTTGTTTTATTCTGGATTTCCATAGTTCTAACTTGCTAAATTGGGCATGAAGTGGTTGGGTTATTTTGGCAATACTACCTTAAATATAAGCATCACAGCTTCATATAAAGTGTAATGAAATAAAAGCATTCTAATGTTTTTCACCATAATAACAAACAATCCTCATATAGTGATATTTAAAAATCTGCAATAAAGGATGATGCATGGAGAAAAAAAAAGGAAGATTTCTTACATTCTTCAGCTGGATGTTGCATAAGGTCAGGTTGGATGGGGCTTTGAGCAACTTGTTTTATTTGAGGACATCCCTGCTCATTCCATGGGTGTTGGACTAGATGATCTCTAAAGGTCCCTTCCAGTGCAGACTGTTCTGTGATTCTATGATTCTGTAAGTTAATATTTTCATAAATGTGTATGATTTTCTGTAGAGCAAACACATACAATTGCTGTCCTGATCTCCATGCGAACATTAAAAAAAATGTTTTATGTCAGGCTTTCAAATGGTTTTTGGTGTACTGAGACTGTTTCCTACACAGGTTGCACTACAGGTACTGTCTTTTCTTGCTCATTCTGGTCATATACTGACTTATTTGTGCAATGTAAATAGTGTATCTGATATTTCACTGAAAAGAGACAGGATTTACTATGGTCAGGCATGAGGCAGGGTCACAGGACAGGAAAGAAGGGACACAGGCATAAGCAAGCACTAGAGAGTAGGAGAGCATCAGGGTAAAGACAAAGACAGACCTTTGATGTGCAAAGTCACATCAACTGAAGTACAAGACTAGTATCATCAATACCTCAATGTGTCAAAAAGTCAATATAATTTCATTTTAAAATACATTTAACTGCATTTAGAATCATGATATAAATGCAATATCAATAACCTACATTGAAAAAAAATTTCTGTTTAGTCCATTTAGATTTTACAAACACATTTATGTGATAGAAAGTTAATACTCTAAAAAGTTATTGAAAATATCACAGAATCATTTTTTTTTAAACTGTATTAGATAGGGAAAACATCTACAAAATTTTTCCCCCCGCCAAGTCATCTAAGAATTTATTTTTAAACTCCAGTGAACCCAACTATGTTTGCAAAAAGCTACCCACAGTATATGGCCTAATGCATTGACAAAGGACAGAAAGAAAAGACTTTATCAAGACCTGAAACATATAGACTAAAGGAGATACAACATTATACTACAGTTCTGTGTTTGGGAGCACTGTAGGGACACTGGAACTGCACACAATATGAAAAAGATGACGCAAGACTCTATTTTGTTCGAGTTTATCAAAAGTTATATCAATGCTAAGTAAATGAGACTACGAGTAAAATTTTCCATAGTGATAATCTTATTTCATAATGGTTCTTTTTAAGTGTCCACAGGGGACACTAGAAGGAGAACACCAGGTCAGATAAGCCACAAGGCGGATACATTATAGTCATTTTAATGGTGCAATAAAGAAGACAGAATTATGATCCAAAAGGTAGGAACTGAGCACAGAATTCCCCAGTCCAGATTGGTGCAAGAGCTGAACAGATCAAGAGAAAGAAACCTAAAGGAAAGCAAGGATAAAGGACATATTTGGAAAACATATCTACAGTAGACAGCTTAGAATTTAACTTTCAACATAGCACAAGTACCATTTATATATAAAGTGTGGGTTTTTTCTTACACAAGACTTAAAAGAATTCAACTACAACAACATTATTTCCATTTCACAAGTATCGCGGCTTTCATGAATATTTCTTTTATTTTTTACAAAGTTATTGTATTCAACAGAATGGTCAATGGTCTCTCATAGTGAATAAGCACACAAAAGTTGTAGACTCGGGCTCCACACTTGGCTGAAGCATTCAGCAGAAATGCAGCTGGACTGTGGAAACCAGTTCTGTTAAATTCAGTGGGTGTCTCCCAAAGTAAGTAGCTGGGAACTACTTATTTTACTCATAACACTTTCTTTAATTTCATCCTTCCTGTGCACCATTGAATCCAACAGGCCTCACAAACAACTTCCTATAATGTAGAAGAATTAATGAGAAAATGAAGTCAATGTTCTGGATTAATGCTTTCCAAAGTCACAGGCCATTAAGTAGGTGCCCAGAACAATTTTCATACATGTTCTCTAATCATCAAAAGGTCCTTGGTACCTAAAAAATTACCTCAAGCACGATTTATTAATGCTTATCATTAACTTACTGCTATTGCATTCAGTTTTTGGACAGAAAGTTGCTGCCAATCAGTCTTAAAATAAGCTTAAAAATCTTCCTACTTTTATTAATATCAGTTAAACTGCTTATGATATTTGATGGCAGGTTTAGACTCTGAAATTAGAAAAACATTGGATGATGATATACCAGTAAGCACAAGACACAACTATAATGACAGGATTTGTTACCGTAAATGCTGGGGTATACTATCAAACACAAAAATTCAGGGTGAGAGCTTATGAAGGAGAGATTTAAAGCATATTCTTTTCTTAAGTAATGTACGTTATTAAAAGTAATGTATGTTTCTTATGATCACTGTAGAGGAAGTTATTCTCTAAAGGAATTTGAATACGTAAGAGCTGATGGTTAAAGACTTGCTGACACTGGAGAAAATCCGAACATAAGGATTGGATGAAAAAATAGTAAGGAGAATAGTACAAGAAGGGACTGAATTGCATATGAAGGTTAGAGCAGCAAATTGGGGGCAATTAGTCTGGAACACTGCAGAGAGGCCATTGTGCCTGGCTAGGAGGTTTGCTGAGACTGCAAATCACATATTTATTTATTTTGGCTGAACTAGCCCTCTAAGTAATAAAGTGCTGCAAGGGCATAGACCAAGAACAGTAACATAATTCATGTGAAATTAAGTCACAGCAACCAGCTTATAGATAAATGGATAAAGAGGTACGTATTCTTCTGGCATAAATTGTGTGTAACGTCATTGCAGTCAATGGAATTGTGTCATTTTACATCAGGAGAAAATTTGTTCTACAACACAAGCAATAGTTTTGACAGTTATGTCCCATTTTCAGAAAAATCCCATTTGCAGCTTTGCGTTGATCTGTCCAGTAGTTCTGTCAAATGGCTAAAAAGGTCCTCCAAGAACTATAAAGGAAATCAATTTCCCTGGTGGTGATATCTGAAGACGAAGGTATGGAATGAAATTCTGACACTTTTTACACCTGGAAGTTTCACTGAACTCCGCAGTATCCCTTTATGACACACAAGTTTGGTACATTGTTTCCTATAGTTTCTTGTCATTTAAATATCTGAACATTTGGGTATAATAATAATAATATATATTAATAAACATAATATCCCATAAATATAGATTATTGACAACATCAGGACTGACATTTCCTTTATATATAGCTTGATCAGTAAAGGAATGAGCTGAGACAACTTGTCCAGATTGAACTTTTAAATGGTTTTATTATTTAAAGAAATTTCTATTTGTTTTCTTTAGGCACTTAAAAATTATTTTGCAGCTTACAAGAGCCATAATTCTTTATTTCACAAATTCCAAAGAGATCCCCAAACACTCAAAAATTGAAATACTTGGCTCTGTATAGACATTGCAATTCTTTCTTGGTCACATTTTGCTAATATTTGTTTCTTTTTTGTTATCATTTTTTTGTTGTTGTTCATCCTGATATTTCGCAGGTGAAGAAAAAAGCTAAATCTCTTTGAGAAGACAAATGGATCTAAGAAGATAAGCCTTACTTTTATTCTGGAATATTTCCATATTTTTATTCATATTTCTGACAAGTCATGGAAGCCAACAGGAAAACAGAAATGTCTTTTACTAGAAGGGAAAGCTTTGTTCCAGAAGGTATTAGTATTTTCTAAATATTGTTACATATCTCTTCATGATCGTTCAAAAAGCTATATGGACTTCTGAGAGTCTCTTACACTCTTTAAATTTTTCTTTAGTCTGCTTAAACACAGATAAAACAGAAAGAGAATAAGAAAGTGTTATTTGCAGTGCTACTTGGATCACAGACAGATACTTACACTTGTGACAAGCACCTTTTCATCTTTTAGAAAACAAGAAGTCTGTCCATACCCTGACGTGTAACATTAATGACAGGACAACAGCTTACATTGGAGGTCTGTGGAATTTGGAAACTTTAAAAAAAAAAAATAGACTGCAGTGCTGAAGAATTCACAACAAATTTAGACTGTATGCTAGTGATCTGCTATAAATATATTTTGGTGTGTCACTGTCACATTAGGCTACATCTGCAAAAGGACTTGTACACCGAGCACTGACACTGTGGTCTTACTATGTCGCTCAGAAGCCTTGCTGGACTGCCCTGTACATCTATAGGACACTGAAGACCTTTATTCCCTGTCCAGTGATCTCCATAATAGAGATTTTGATGCTACTGTACTCCTTTATGCTTATACCTGGTAAGGCTGTAAAAGGGGTGGCCTCACCAGGGACTTCCAGTATGGTCAACTCTCTTACCTGTTTGAACGGCAGCACACAAAACACCTTTATCCAGTACCTTAGTAGTCTCCTGGGACAGAGACTGAGAACTGAATGCTCACCTCTAACACTGGCCTTCTTTGAGATGAGTACTCTATTCCTATGTTAAGAGTGGCTGGGATTCCTCTGTAGACTTTCCTATTGTTCAGTTTTTATTTGTCAGGTTTTGCATAGGAGTGTGCAAAAGTGGTGTACTGGGGTCTTGTAGAAAAGAATTCTTGTGTCAAAGAAATAGGTTATGTCTTCTTGAGTAAGGGTTTGATACCTTTCTCTATCCTAAGTTTTCAAAGAGCTTTACTATTTCATGTGAATCCCTGACTGCCTTGTAAGTTTCTGTGACACCTCCCTTTCCCCATGCATTGAAAAAAATGGAGAAAGCACAATATGTCTGCAGAGATCTTAGAAATTAGGTATTGCAGTACTTAGATTCTTCTTTGGATCCTTATAAACCTCCCTGATGACCTGGAAAAAACAAAATTGTACTGCATTGTTATCCAGCACAGCATCTGAATTTCAACACATTGCTACACTGTAAGTTACACAGTTAGGCACACAGAGATTCAACGTATTCATTTCTGATGGCCTCACATCTGCATGGAGAGGAAGGTGAAATGTCATAGCTGTTCAGAAAAACTTTCCTCTGTCAGTGACCAATGGAACGGTATTTGTAAATATTAAAGGATTTTATTTCAAATCCTTCTCAAGTTAATGATGGTTTTCAAAGTATTAAACTGAATTCACCCTCTTGAAATGTGACAAAACCAGTGGAGTTTCACCAGGTAGATATGTGATTTGGTAGCAACAATTTTATCTGTGTTGCATTTATATCAAAGGATCGAATCTCCTTTATAAACCAAGGAATGAGTTCAAAAACCAATGAAATGCAATCACCCACAGATGACGTGCAGCAGATTTCCTCTTATCTTTTTTTTTTTTTTTTTAATTTAAATTTACATAACAGCACTGGTAGTGGAAAAGAATCTATGAGGTGAGATAAATTGTCTGCAATTGATTTTTTTTTAATTCCCCTGAACACAGCAAAACACATAGTGAAGTTTCAGGGTGAACTACAGCCAAAGTTTTAGAAAAGAGGAAGGCTAAATTAGGCCCTTAACACATAAACAAAGTTATGAGAAAAATTAGTTACAAAATCACTGATCACTAGTTGTCTCAGCTAGGCTGAGAGCTGCTTGATAAGCAATTTATTTGGGTAGGGATATATGACTGTTACTGACAGAGGTATATGCAAGGGAAGAAAAGGTGTTCTCCCACTGAAAGGGTTTAAGATGTCAATAAAGCACATGTTTATGGCAGTGACATTAAGCAGTTAGGTGTGATTCACGATTTTAAAAGTGAAAGTCATTTAGCTTTGCTAATTACAATAACAACTGCAAAACTGAAGAATTCTTCAACTATTTATGAGGTACAAAGTGTCAAGACAAAGCATTAGAACATTTAAGATCTGACCATTAAGGGTTTTCTATTAAAATAGTCTCCAGCAGAGTCCCACCAAAGGGACTTTAGAAGCATCCTCAGTCTTCCCTGTTCAGTCCCTGTCTTGCATTAAAGTTTTATTTTTAGGTGCTGTTGGTCTTTCAGTTGATTGTTTTAGCACATTGGATGGGTGTTTGCGATGTGAGAGGCCTTGACTGGATATTGTGAATTGGATTCTTATATGCCTGCAGAAAGTTTGATTCAATGAAATAGAAAGTCCTTTCACAGGATGACCAGTCCACAAACCACAGATATCTCAAACAATTCACCTGAGTTGTGACTTCCCATCCCTTATTTTCTGCATGTGATACAACAATGAGAAAGTGGGCTGTGACCCATGTGACATTTCCAGGGGGTTTATACACAGATCTTTTTTGTCCTACTTAATCTTCTGAAATTCACTATTACATTTCCATTTCGTCTACAGATGTGAATCTGTTTTCAATCACAACATATTATTCTACACAAGACAGTAGATAAACAGATGGTTTATGGCGGAATATATACATCTGGTCACACCCCTACAAATACACCAGGGATGATCTGCACACATTTATGCTTAACAGGACTTTGAAAAATCACCTGTTTCTTTTGGCAGCAAGGGGCTTTGATTACTTCCTGAGTAAAATATAACAGGGTCATTACTCTGTTTTCTGAGGCACATACAGATAGAAAAATCTAGGAAAGTTGCCCTCTGTCTAAGGAAGCAACAGTTAAACACAGTGAAGGAACTTGAAGATGTTTTTACATAAAACTGATCTCAGTTGATCTCACAGAATTACAAGTTATATTAAAAAGCAGTGCAGGGAAATGAAAGCCAAAGCACAATATCCATCAAAGTAGCATAGCAAAGTATATAAACAGCCATTTGATAGCTATCAAGCATTGGATGCCACTGCAATGGCACTGGCACTAAATACAATAAAATCCTATAATGGTTATCCACCATTATAGGTCTAACATTCTTATAGTAAGTGGTACTGTGCATGCTGTGCTGTCCTTAGGGGAACTCAATTAACCCAGTGGAACCTTGTTCTTCTTATTGCCTGTATGAAGAAGATTTCCAGGGGGAGCATGTGATTGAAGCCACTCCTACTATCTGGAAAATACCTGGGAGTTGCTCTTCTATTTTATAAGTAAGGGAAGGAAAGCAGTAGCTGGCAGATGCTCCCTCTGCGTCTGGGCAAGAGCACCTGGAAATCAGATTTTAGTTAATATATCATCAGTTTTCTGCCTGCCACCTTAGCACAATTCTGTTGACAGCAATGAGCTCTTGTGCCTTAACAATAAAGACTTCAATGATCCACCATAGGAAACAGTCCTTGTCCTTTCATTTTGCATCCCCATTGGTCAAACACTTTGGATAGGAAGGGCCTCTCTTCTGGGTTTTCTTTTCTGTTCCCTGCCCATCTCATTTTTGCCCACCTGCCAGTATATCTATGTGAATAAAATCCACATAAATATGCAATGGTTAGTGGACATGTACTGGAGAATTTGCCACTGAATAATGTCATTTCATTAATTAAATTAGACTGCTAATAAAGCTAATGATAGAAACAACAGTTTTGGCAAAAAGCATGGAGAACAGCGGAAAGCAACGTGATTGCTACTTGGATCATAATTACCTTTAAAACTGCCACTTTGACGTTCATAAAGCAAACACTGCTTTGAGGAAAAAGATTGCTTTCAGAGCTGCATAGATCAGTCACAACTACAGAATCCGGATAAAACAGGCTGCCAAATTTTGTACTCCGGAGGGCTCAGAAGCTCACAGCTGGCATCTTCTGGAAATGTGTCACCTTCGGTCGCTATTGATCACTGGCTACCTACTGTTGTGCTGGAGACTCAGCTCACCAGCAACAAAGTACTGTTGACACCAAGGGTGCTGCACAGCAGTGCACATAGCTTTTTGATGACTAAAGTAAAAAAAAAGAGATATCTTTGAATAAGGTCAGAAATTACTCAGTGATAACATGTTTTCATGTTATCTGTGAACACATCAACACAGCTCAGTTGACAGAGGTGAGAGACTTATCCAAAATACTGAGAAACAATCACATAGACTATCTTGTTTTTTAATACTGAAGAAAAGAGTGTCTTTCTCTTGCTTTTTTTTAATCTTCATTTTTATCCAACTGAACTTGCACTGCTTTACTTCAATTTTACATAACAACACTTTGTGAAAAGTGATTTATTTTTAACATATCGGCAAAATATTTCATAAAGGTGGTCTTTCTAAGCCATCAAAAAATAGAAGTTTAAAATAATTTCTTTTTAAAAAAATTGTTATGAGATAACTATACACGCAAGAAAGATGCAAGGTTACGATAAACGGGATGTACATAAGCCACCAGAGTACATACACACACATCAATTCAGTCCACAGTCTTGTCAATCTATGCACTTTCTGCTTAACTCTCTTCCTGGAAACCTGCGGGCTGTTAAGACTTTGCATCACGTTCCCTCTTGAATTCAAGATCCAAAACTTGGCTACAAGAAACTATTATTTTTTGATGTATTCACTGGAGGGAAAAACCTGTGCTGGTTGCACTTACCTATTCTCTGCAGCCCTTGAGATCATAGCAAGGGTCTGTTCAGTCCTCTGGCAGGCAGGAGAAAAGTCCTTCTGAGACCATCGCTTATCGTACTCAAGCAGAAGAAATACTTCATGCTTTGAGTACTTATCTGACTTTTTTTCCCTGAAAAATCCTTTACAAACCTACACATGCCCCTTAAAACAATGGTAAAGAGAGTATGTGGAAAAAAAGATGTCGAAGTCAAGAGACGACACCATTACTAGACATACACAGTAAGATGATGCATAGATATTTTATCTCAGACCATCTGCGGACTTTTCTGAAGGATGTATCACCATGGACCTGGTTCTCTTTTGTCTAAGTTTCTGCAGTAATTTCCCACATGGTTTCCTCCAATGTTAACAAAAATCTTGTTCAATTTAGAATAATGTTAGCACAGTCATTATCTAACTGGTTATACTTTGCGAGAGGCAAAGTTACTTAAAGGCAGTACTTTTCTTTCCTGTATCAGCATCATTTTAGTGACCAGCAACTGACTGACTGCCTCTAGTTTGCTTCTACAAGGGTATTTGCACTTTCAGTCACATTTCTAACTTTCCAGTGGCAATTAGGAATGCTTGGATAAAATTTATGTTAATGCCAGGCTTAGTTAAGGTGTTTGTCCTGGAGAACACGCAACTATGCGAAATCAGAGAAAAGGGAATAAGGTTTTTAAAGTCTAAGGCCCAGTCTTAAATTTATGCTATATATTTACCATAATGGAGGAAAGAAACACCGAGTTATTTACAAAACCTGGAAAGAACTGCAGTCTGCTCTTATAGGAGATAGAGTTCAGCAGGCTTAATAAAAAGATGTGCCCTTCAGACTGCTCTCAGTTTGTCCTATCATGTCTTTTTCCTTCTTCAGCCTTATAACATTTTCTATGCTTTTTAAACTGATAGGAATTCATTCCTCAATGGCCATACGCAGAGGTTAATAAGCTCCCAGCAGCAGCTGACTTGGCACTAGAGAAGAAATACTCTCCCCTGCATCCAGTTCAGAAATGTTACCTTCATATCCCCTCCCCTGTTTTGGGAAACTGTCTTTTTCCACCTCAGTTCTTCTGGATGTAGACTGGCAGTGTGGTAAGGTTTTCCTCTTGTCCTGTGTCTGAGAGGCTGTCCACTGTGCAAATTTCTGGTCAATGTGATGTGACACTGAGCCAGCCAGAGACATGAGGTAGGTGTGCCAACATTATTCCTTACATCAAACCACAAAATAGGGCTTTTAGTGTTAAAAATAATCATTCATTAGGTCAGAAAGTAGGACAGGATAACTATTACAATAGAGAAAAGGATGATTTTCTGGGGAAAGCAGCTTAAACCATTTGCAAACAAATCTTTCCCCTATCCACTGTGCCTGTCCTTCCTTCTGACCTTGTTCTCCTTCCTGCAGTTTTCACAGAGGATTGCAGCAGACTCCCTCTGACTGTCTCGGAAAGTTTCCTTTCTGTCACCTCTGTGCCTGTGCTCTCTGCTTTCTCACTGACTCGCACGCCAGCTGCAGGCTCCCTGCCTGCTCCACCCTGCACTTGCCAAAGGTTGTCCAGCAAAGCCTCTAAACTCGCTCTTGGAGATAACACCATCTCTCTTTCCCTTCAGAGGGTGCAAAATCCAGGACAAAACAAAGCAGCAGCTTTTGACCTTGCTGTCCAGCCTAGCCTTTCAGAAAAACACCCTGCTCACAGAAACTGTGAACAAACAAATAACTCAGGCTGTTTAACATGTCACTGTGACATGGTGGTGAGCGGTAGGAAAGGCTAAAAGAATTTAAGAGATTACTGGAGGACAAGAAACTAATCCTGTGTGTATTTCTCTCACATTTCTTACATAGTAAAATGTCATTCACTTGTGCAGCCAGGAAGCAGAGAACTTGCTTGTTTAAGAAGAACAGATCAGAAAGGTAGTGAGGATTTTCATTCCTCAGAAGGATTCCTTCTAAGGTGATAAAAGAACATAGTTATCTATACTGGCACAAACAGCAAGGTGTCTCTGCCTTGTAATATTAGAGCCAAAATATGACACTTTCTGTGCCTTAAATTCAATTTTTTTTTTTTTTTATCATTGGAAGACATGTACAAATTCCACTATAAAATAAATGGTGCTTTGCACCGAGTGTTGAGAACGTTAGAGGTTAAAAATACTCTCTACCTTCTGCCTCATCCATGCCCTGTCATCTCTATATATTTTCATACATATGCAAGTTTATGCTGTAAAATGTTCCTAACAAGAATTTGCTATAAAAAATGCTATGCATTATACTTGATAAAATGCTAAAATAAAATGGAATTTAAAAAAATCTCTGAAAACTACTTTGGACAGCGTATGATGCTGCACTAAGAAATGTACCTCACAGGAAACTGAAAACCCATAATCTAAAGCATGGCACCAATCAATCCATGAGGAAAACTAATATGCATGATGCGTAGGGATCATGTACTCAGTGAGCACATTCACATGATAAGGCTTTTTATCATTGAAATGTGCTGCACCAGAAGGCAAAGGATAAAAAAGTACACTGTCACCAATTTGGAATGAGGTCTGTAGCAGTCTGCTGGAAAAGCTGCCAACCATAAGTGGGGGAAAAGAAGATGTCTAAACTGGCAAGACTTCTAGAAAAAAAACCAAAAAAAAACCAAAAAAAAAACCAAAACAAACCACAAACAAAAAAAATGCACTTGAAAGAACGAAGACAATTGCTAAAGATTTTTTTCTTACTACAGATTTTTTCAGTTATAATTCTTAAAAGATTTGGAGACAGTAAGTAATGTAAATGTTGAAATGTCCTCAATTTATTGTCTTTTTATTTTCCTACTCCTTGCAATTTAATACTGCAATATGAGCAACGTTGAAGGATTTTTTCCATCTTTCTCATTCTTCCACATCCTCAGTTCCTTAAACAGTCATGAAAGCACCAAAAGAAATATTAAGCCCTGTAATTTTTCTAGTATGCCACTCTTCCAACACTCAGTTTTCTAAAGTTAAATATTTCTTTCTTCACCATTCTGAAGCTTTCATAGGCACAAAGTTACAATGATAAAAATAAACCCTAACAGAGCTATCACTCAGTGCATTGAGCCAAAAAGCACAAACAGGGCAGGAGTAGAAAAGAAAAGAGAACTTAAAAAAAACCCAAACAAACCCCATCTTTCTCCAAATTAGTTCCCTTTAAAAATGCATGTATACAAGAATTTTTTACTTGTGTCTTTTCTTCTAATTTGATCTTTACAGCACTGAAAGAAAAATGCAATATACCATTTACTTCTGGTTTTGGCTTTGCACAAATGTTTCTGTTTTCCCTAAATTCTACCCACAACATGTAAATATCTGTGACAAAGACCATCCCCCTGGAGTGGTACAGGATGCATTGCTAAGCAACATTTTTTTTTAGTTTGCTTTGGTTTTGTCCTTTTGTTCTCTCTCAGAGTTCTTTTAGTTGCTTGCTTTCTTACCATGTGAATACAGAGGGAAGCTCCACTAGGGTCTCTTTCTGCAAATAAAATGCTATGTAAAGGATTCAGATTTCAGAAAGCCCATGCAGAAGATCATGACATTTTTTAACTAACTTTGAATCTGTTATGTTCAGAAGCAGAATCCCACTGGCATATGGGAATACAAATCTGAAGTATTTCCACTCTAGATTACCATTACTCTCTGGGTGGATGGATCTGCTGCAGGCTCAACTTCAGAGCAGAAAATTACTTACTTTCCACTTTTTTTCCTTCCTCGGCACTTTGTGTTTTATTTGTAAAATAAAACAAATAACAAAACAAGTCTGAGCACATAGACTAGAGGGGAATCACAGAGCACACCAGAAAGGTCCCTAACATGGAGATCAACAGTGAGGACTTGAAGACATGCTAGAGTATGTCAACCAACTGTTGACACAGCCAGAGCTTGTCTGAGCCTCACCTAACTAAAGACAGAACATATACAAAACAAAGGACTAAATGTGTATCTTCATACTCAATAGGTTTGAAAATTATTAAGGGACATATATGCTCTAAAATTGACAACCTGAAGAGCAGGAATGCAAGCACTCTCATGTTCATATATCTGTGGTTGTGCAAAGTAGTCCCAGTACAGCATACTTTGCCAAAAGCTAAAACAACTATATCAAACTCGGGTGCTTTCCTTAAAGGAAAAAAAAAAAAAAGTTTAGGTTGGTTTGGTTTTGGTTTGTTTTTTTTTTTTTTTAAACAGGTACAAGCTGCTTCTAAAGCTGCCATTTGAGAATATGAAGCTTTTCATATAGGTGTTTCATCATAACATGTCTTCCTGTCTTACTCTTTTATTGAGACATGCATTTCTGTTGATCCCCGTGTTAGGTATGATATGGAAGTGGTTTCAAGTAGGTTTGCAACTGACCAGCAGCAGTCTGAAATGTTTCCAGATGTTTATGACAAAATGCATCTCTACAGACAAGGAAATCTTATATTGGTATGATGCTGGCAGCTCCAAGGCAACCTTGACATAAATTTCCTGCAAACATATTCCTGCCATTGCGAGCTGTGCTATCCTATCAATTCAGTGTGATTATCTAGTCCAATACCGGGAATCCACATTTAATAGATGGTTCCAGCAGCAATCCTCTGACACCATCAGCTAAAGCTTGTTCTCTCTACCTTCTTTACCCTCATCTATATTGCTGTCTGTAAGAGAGTTTCCCAGTTCTATGAATTGGTATGTAAGGGCAGGTATTTTCTTCATAAACTCCTGCTGTTTCTCAGCTGTTTGCCAGCGCAAAGGAGGATTTTCAATATGGCATGTAATTAACTATTACTGAGAAAGTAAAAACTAAGTGTAGCAGAGAAAAATGTGATTTGTCAGGGTTGTTCCTTCCTACCGTTTCTTAAATTGCACCATGTCTCTCCCAAAAATGAATTCATGAAAGCCACAGTATTTTTACCAGTGAACTATATTTGTGGAAATGGAAATTCCTGGCTGCCCTCCAGAAAAATAAACTCTCTCTGAACAGAAATAACACCTCAACATTCCATATAACAGTAGTGCAGATAATACAGGACACTTAGCATGCTGATAGTTCATGGACACCCCTTCCCATTTTAATACAAATATTCATTTGTAATGAGCTAACAAAACTAATTTTGAGCAAAGGTTACATTTTGGGAAGTAGTTACATCAAGAATTTTACTTTGAGATTTCACACTTGGAGCAATTGTATTTGTGTGATTCTTTCCATAGAATCCATTTTTTCAAGAACTGAAGGTATTTGGTGGGGACAGTCTGAGACACTGGCAAGTGTCTTTAACACTGAACTATATCACCCTCTAAGGGCACCAGAGGTCAAGGCATTAGACCACTGACAACTTGACAAATGTACAACTTCACTGTAATACTATCAAATAACAGCATGTATAAAATGTAAATATTCT
>JAYRBT010000001.1:63579771-63591032 GCA_036023395.1 Myiotriccus ornatus | reverse complement strand
CTGCAATTAAGCTTAAAAATACGGTTGTATAACCACCAATCAAAAATATTGTTTTAATTATAAAAAATTTGCATAGATGCTGCTCTCTTTCTCTTTTTGTATCCTAATTCATATCCTTTCTCTTGGTGTTGCCTTTGTTTCTGCTTCCATCTTGGCCTTTGTGACTACAGCCCTTTCTTGTCAGAATATTCTTTTGCTACCTAGTGCTTCCTAAATGCGTATCATCTCTACAGCTAAATTGCATAAAGCATTACTTTGCTACCAAAAAAAAAAAAAGTATCTACTGCAAGAGATTTCATTCTCCTAGTTGATGCTCCCATGGACGGCTTCCATTTCCCCAGCTATCTCGAGATAGGAAGTCCATCTGTTTGCTTTTTTCACTTCTTTCCTTAGAGTTCACACTTCACCTCCAGATACTCTGCTGGAGCAACTGTCTTCCTACACCAAAACCCTCTGGAGATGTATAAACATTAGTGAGCATGTTAGAAGCACTAATGTGCAGAAACTTACCCTCTATTGCGTATGCTACCTCTTGAGCTCTGTGCAGAGAGCAGTCTCACAGTGCCCCTCCATCTGAAAATAAAAGAGAGTGTATGATAGAAGAAGGGTTGTCTGTAACTGCATCAACACGGTTTTTTCCTCCTTCTGAACACATTTACCAGGCAAACACCCAAATACAGTGGAGTTGTGCCTAATGAAGCATCTCCCCCTGTGGGATTGTGGTCTCTGTCTCTTCAGAAAGAAGGCCTGGATGATGCGCACTTCCCCCATCCCCTCTACCTTTGTCCCTCATAACTGGGTGCACTATCAGCTCTGTTGGTCTTACATGAGAAAGTAAGGCCTTTTGATTACATGGGTGGGTTTGAAACGGTATTTTTAATTCTTTTACAGTTATTATTTTTACTTGATTACAATTAAGATTGTGTTCCTATTGCCCTTGTCATGAAAGTTTATGAGAGAGTCACTAGACTAGGAAAAGTGTCAATTTACAGTTATCCTCTTTCCTTTAGCTCAATTTCTGCAAGTGTTTGCAACTTTCCTTGTCAGACAATAATTCACTGGATCCAGTAGAGTTTTTAATTACGTCAGTCACCATTCTAATACTATCAATACTCTCATAATATGTACCCAAATAAATACAAGCTTATTGTTGGATGTAAGTGATATCAACCTTCAAAAGGGATGGCCACTTCAATTATAACAGAATCATAAAAGGAAGATTGCTTTTAGCCAGTATCACACTTTCAAAGATTATCTTTAAGTAGTTAACCTGACAGCTTTACCAAAACTTTGCTGTAATTAAATCCCTCTATCATATCTTGTTTGATTTTATTTCATATTACAATTTTTTTTCATTTAATTAACATTAAAGCCTCATTAAGAAATGGTATGTTTTTAATGCAGCTCATTTGTAAAACAGATAATAAGTTACACATTAATGCCCCCACTGCATTCAAATTCTATACAGATTGCACTCTTGCCAGACCCATGACTGAATTTAGACACAATCTTTGATATTTCAATTTTTGAAAAATAGTATGAAACTCTAACAAGCAGGAGATATTTCAAAGATATTGTTTCCTACTATAGATTCAGTAGATTTGTTTGATGAATTAAAAATTATTATATCCTGGGATTAGTTAGGTTTTAAAAATACTTTTTATAAATTTCTTAGTGTATTGTGACATGTTATAGTAAGCACAATTAGCTAATGGCAACTATTTAAACATTCATTGGTCAAAACTACATGATATTAAAAACTCTTATTTTCTATTATGGCAATTTGTCACCCTAACAGAACTAAATCCAAGGTTTCACACTAATGGTGGATTTTTAAAGCTTAATTTCTTTAAATGCCTGTGATTAAATGAACAGCCTTAAGACACCCAAGTATTTTGTTGTGACAGTGTGTTAGGATTTCAGACGTCCCAAAAGCCAAGTATTCAGTAATATTTATACATATATATATAAATAAATATTACTATAGCAACTGTCTAGCTTCATGCTTTCACTTTGCTTGTCAAAGCCTTCGCGGAAAAGATGCTGTTTTGGGGCTGACATGCAGTATTTAAAAATAGCCTCTAGATGCCGCTGTTTACTGCATTTAGAAGACGGGCAGCAGTTGAGAAGAAATAGCTGTAAATTGAACGAAATACATTTGACAAGTATTGCTTGAGCCTAAGCCTGCTCTCTTGACGTCAGTGGCCAAGATTTCAGCAGTTTCAGGGAAAACAAGTAGAGCTTCTATATTTATCCGTAAATTAAACAAAAAACCCTTTCCCTTTACCAAATAAGACTGCTCTTTGAAACACAATTAAATAGTTTTCATTGCATTCTAAGCTATAAAATGTACCATAGGGTTGCTTCCTAATTACAGAAATTCCTTCTTACATACACACACATACTTAATTATTCTGGATGTCTTTGTTTAAGAATGACACTGCATAAATATTAATCTTTTTTTTTCCCAACTATGCTTTGTTCCATGGTCTAGGTTCATTGCAGCATAGTAAATTTGAGTTCATTAGATCAGTTGCTGCTATTTAGATGTAAATTTCTTCAAGGAGGATTAATTAGTCTGTAATTCTGAATATTATTTTTTTAAAAATTAGGAAAATGGAGATATTCTCTGACATTTCTCTAACTAAAAAGAAAAATAATCAAGAACACCAAACTCCACTTGTGCCTCCGTATCACAGCTCACAGAACATAAAATTTTGTAAAGTGTCTGGGTACTTTTTTGGGGACTTAGGTTAGGTAAAGCTCCAGGAAGCCATTTAGTGATTGAAATGCTCATGCTCAAGTTGCATACCCCTCACAGCAGCACCTTAGTCGCCTCTAGAATACACAGGAAGAGTACAGAATTCCAGAGTGCTATGCTTCAGAAATTAATGAGGCCACTCTTCCTTTTAAACCAGTCAGAGAAGGAAGAATGTGACTACCTTGGTGATTCATCCACAAGCACATGAAGAGCATGTAGTTGCATGGAGAGATGTTGCAGCAATATTTTGAATAACTTTTCTATTTTCCCCTCCCAATAGATTCTCTTAAAGACACAAGAGAGTCCTGTTTAGGAAACTGAAAGTAACTGTTAGTAGGAATGCTTTTGAATTACATGTTATGGACCTCTTTGAAATGGTAAACAAACCACCAAGAGCACTTGAATCACTGACTAGAAATTCGTGACAGTTCTCTGAGGAAGCAGGAGAGCCAGAGGCTTTTTTCATTTGTCCAGTGTGACTCAAGCATGCACCACCCCTCCATCGGAAAACCTGCAACTCACCGATTACTCTTGGAGAGTCAGGCTTACTGACAGTATGGAGGATTTTCTTCAATGACAGTTTCATGCAAGGGACATACTCCAAGTTCATGGAGTAAAGAATGTAAGCCAAGACTCTCCCTTCAGTCTTTCCACTATGTTTGGGAGTCAGCAGTCACAGACACATACAACCTGTCAAAGCAAGACTTTAATCATATTATCAAGATGAACAGCATCATCAGGAGACAGTTAAGATGTTTCTCCAGAAATTAGGAGTTGTGATTTTGAGTCTATAAAGGCAAAAACTGAGTAAGGGTCTTCTGGGCTAAAGGAACATTAAAATAATTTAAACGCGAATTTCACAGTTGTGCTTAAAAATAGACTAAACCAAAATTCACTGGTTTACACAAAGCTTGATTTTGTAGGCAGGCACTGTCTTATCCTGTGAGAAGAGGAAAAGCATCTTATTCGTAGATCTTGTAAGGGTTTGAGATGTGTTGCAAGAGTAAGAGGTTTTTGAAAAGCCACAAAAGTACAAATTCAGCTTCTCAGAACTTTGTAAATTGAAGCAAGCTGCAGACAAACTTCCTCCAGCTTGATGACATAAAAGTTCAGACTTTCAGGATTGCAATATGAGGTAGATAGCTATATATTGTCCATAATTTACTTGAGACAACTAATATATTTTTGGACCTGTTTTTTGAGACTTTGGGTTTTTTAAGCACATAGCTTGTTAGTGGTCTTCCAGTATTATGCAAGATCTACTACACAACAGAGCACGCTGTATCAGTGTTAATGAGAACAGAATTTGTGACAGTGTACTTTAAATCGGAGCTGCCTTAAGCTAAGTGAAAACACTGACATAATCATTTGTAATGCTAACTGGAAGAATGCAATTAAAGAAAGAATTATTAAAATGAGCCTCATGTCTGTATTTAGTGAGGAGGATCTGGGTTTTAAAAGTTACCTCCTCTTAATAATACTAAGACATGCAGGTCCTGATCTTGAAATGAGTTCCATATGCCTTAAAGCCCATGTTCAGGCACAGCACGCTTCTGCTTCATGACCAATTTTTAGTTTTCCATTTCTAGGAGAACTGAAACATATGGACTTCTGAAAGAGAACCATTAGGTTCAACTTCTGTAGGCTGACTGAAAGCCTAGATCCACTAATAAAAAAAACCAAAAAACAAAAAAACAGAAATTTTACTCTCTAGCCATAGATGTGTCACTGCCAAAGAATGGCAAGCTTTGGCAAAAGCTTTCACCTTATAATATTTTACATTAAATGTTTCTAACCAACAGATGGATCTGGCTGAGGAATACCTGGATTGTTGTTCCATAGAAAAAGTATAGGGCGTTGAGCCATCAGAGACCAAAGTGGGGTGACAAGCAATTTTGTAAATGGAATGGATTTTCACTCACATTCAAAGGCTTATATTCAAGATCAAATACTAAACAGGGAAGAAAATGGAAGGCTCACAACTCCACTGGTTTTCTCATAGTAGCATAGGTATGTGCACAGAGAAAGATTCTTGCTATACCAACCATAAAATACATGTGTGTATATATATATATATATATATGTTCACTTAAATTGAATCATGTTAATAAGAATTTCATAGTTTGCAGATTAATTTTTTTAAACATTTATTTCTATCACTAATGGAAAGCATATTATAGTGCTGAATACAACTGCCTCTCTTGCTGCATATGCTGAAGTCCTCTGGCATTCACACTGTTAGGAAAATAAAGCCTCTTCAGTAAGACCCCCTACATTTTTCAGTCAAGAATCTGCTGAACAGTAATGTAAACCAGACAATAGATGAAGTTCACCTTTGAAATGACTAGTGTTCAGTATATGAAGTTTACTAAACTGTGCAGGTGTTTTGGGGGATTGACAGAACTGCAGAAGGGACAAGAAAAAAAAAGGCTTTGTAATTACTACTCCTCACTGGTATGGTATTAGGGTTGTTTTAGAGTGACTGGCACACTTTGTTATGCCTGAAAGTAAAGACCTCCCAATTACAGAAATGAGATAAATGTATAATTTTTGTATTACACTTCATATGTCTTCCCCTACCACCACATGCATTACACCTGAGCTTTCGGTCCAAGAAAATCTGCTTTCTTCTTCTATTGCACAAATTTACTGTCTTCAGTGACAAATAGTTACATAGGTATATACTACACAGAATGTCTAAAGAGAACTGTGACTAACTTGAGTTACTGTTTCCCAAAATATTATCTTGGAAACAAGTATCCTCTTCTCATCACCTCTTGCCTGAGGTTTGGAAGCACAGATATAAGCGAATCTGAGAGAAGGCCTTTTGTCTATCCAAGCTTTAAAAAGATAAAGGGGAAAGACAGAGATATGAAAGGGAATCTAAGAACTGATCCCTGTAAATCCATCTGAAAATAACAACTTTCTGGCCTATGTCAGAATGAACTTTGTCAGGAAAAAAATATGGGACTTTGAAGCTATTCCTAATGTTCCATTTTTCAGATTCTAAGGTGTCCTGCATGGGAGAGATTTTCCTTGCTCACACAATCTGAGTCTGCCCAAGCCCAGGTGCTGGGAAAAGGGAGATGGGTGCCTCATTAGGCTTTGCTGTGGACCACTGCGGCACCCTCCTGCCTCTGTTAGGACTAAAAGCAATCTAATCTACCTGTCTAGACAAGGCTTTGCGCTGGTCTGATCCCTTTCTTTGGTGCTGCTTGTGACATCCAAAAATTTGACAAGGAAAGCAATTATTGATCAGTCTGAGGTGTGTTTTGCTGTGATAATTGTCTAAGCATGACTGAGTGATGCCCCTATAGATAGGTGCTTACTTATTTCCTGAGGCATGTTGTCCTCAGAGCGACAGAAACATTGATAAGAGAGAGGACAAAATGACTAACTTTGATGGAGTTTGTGTTGAAACATCTGCTGCTTGTCAACATGGGAGGCAGAAGCAATGATTTATTAGTAATAAAAAAGGAAAACCAATGAAACTCTCTGTCTTATTCTTTCCCTAAACTATTTTCTGATTAAGAATGCCCAGGAAGTTCCCATAAAGAGAAAATACTGCCCCATTACCTGTATATTTTTACTCTGCCTACATTATAACTTACCACATACATGGTAACACATTATTTAGTTTAAGACTTTGAGTACCTTCTGCCTATTAAGGAATATGGACAATAAAGTCACTAAATGCAACCGTGAAAATCTATGGACAAGTCAAATTGTGATCATCTAGATTTTTTTCCTCTTGCCTAGAATACAAATATTTTTAGAAAATTGAACTGAATGTAAATTATTGAAAAGATATTTGGTAATGTTTCCTATTCTCTGAATACATACCAAACACAGACCTGTAATTTCTCCTCATTGTTTTCATGAGAGTAATTTCATTTGGATTAATCCTTTCTTTCAGGCTCAGCTCTGCATGAGCACACTGCAGAATTCTGGTTTCCACATAAAGAGGAGCTTTGAGAGAAACTGGCCTCTAGAAGGCCAAAATTGCTTCCCCAGAACATGGTGGCATGTACAGTCAGAACATTGCTGCCCATAGGAGGAAGGCACACACCTTCTCTTTTACAGCTTTTGAGCCCTGAAGAATAAAGGGTCTTTGAGAATCACAGCCATGCCACTGGGGCATGGAAAAGGGATGTGATTGAGGAATCTGTGCTCTTCCCTTCCGTGCATATGCATAGTAAATAGATGGGCATCATCTGCTCAATAATAGGGTGTAGCTTTTGTAATATTTCTACCACCAGAACACACTCCCCAAAAATAAAACCTGAAAAACCGTAGATGCCTTGGTTTAACTGGAATATTAAGAAAAGCAAAAGTATTAGAAATTAGAAGAAGCAATCATAATAATGTGATGCTTTTAAACAGAAATTAGTCATCTGTCTGCCTGCCTATCTGTAATTTAAAGAATGAAGATACATCTATGTCAAACGAGTTGCTTTTTTTCCCCAGAGGACATACGGTTTAATCAAGCTTTACTACCTTAGTAACCTTTTGTAAATGGTGAGGCATGACTGACATCAGAGTAGGACTGAAAAAGAGAAGATATTTAGGTTCAAATCCAGATGTAAAGATGTCAATCTCACTAATGCAAGTTAGCGTGAGTATATATATTGATTTAAACTGAGCGTTTTCTACTTTCTGTGCAAGCAAGGAGCAGGTCAGAAGTTGAAAGCAGAAAAACAAAGTAAATGCCTGTCCTGGCAAACCACAACAATGCCTGAAGGAGGTCTCATTCTACGTTTTGGGTCTCATTCTAATCCTGTCAACATTGCATCAGCACAACTCCATCTATCAGATCTACATTACCGTTTTGATGGAAATGAAATGCCTCAGTAAAGCTTTCTTCAGACATTTTTTCATCTGAATACCTTTAGACTTCCTTTCTTTTCCTGTATTTTTCTTTTTTCCCTTTTTAAACAATAAAACATCAATAAGACATCAGGTTGTTTGCAGGTTTGGAATATTTTCACCTTACTCAAAATCACATTGGTTGGAATCTGCTCCTGTGTTCTGATTCATCAGGTACTTCCATCGTAACAAGTGACATGAGTGTAGCAAAGAACTAAGCGTTTTTTTTCTCCTTGTGGCACATACAATTACATCTATTTTAAGTGGTCTGATAATTGCATTTTAAACTGCACTTATTATTCTCTTTTAGTTATATCCAAATGGATTTTTATTGTTATAGTAAATAGTTACTAAAGCCCTCTGAGGGAGAAAAAGCTCCACACACTTTCAAGCAAACAATTCAAGCCTGTACATTAATCTCTACCTTTAAACAAACAGCAATAATTAATGGGAGCTGGGCACCTTGCTGTATTGTACAGTGACAGAGATTAAACACTGGCACTGCAAAATGCCAGTTTTCAGCTTGTGCATTTGTGGACCCTTCAGAGCCATGAACTGACATTTGCAATCTTTGTCAGTCAAAAAAAAAATGGCAAATTCAGTTAAATTTAGTTCTGCCATTCAAATGGAATGAAGGTCATCACCTGCCCCTTTTGTGATTTGATTATCCAGGGACTGAGTTTATTTTCCTGAAGAAAGATACATTAAAAGGGCCCAATTCTGCAATTCTTGCTTCATCTCAGCAGCTCAACTGGCTTAAATTATTAATTATTAATCATTAACTGACTTAGCTATTGTTATTTAAGAGTACAGATTAATATATAGTCCTGAACTGCTTAAGCGTTTTTCCTTTCCTAGAGCTCTCACAACCATTCTAAAAAACAATTAAACACACTTTGAAATTACAAAAATTAGTATATTAAATAAATATAATTTATAATTCAATTACTTGTCTTTTTGAAATGCTATAGTTATGTATGGTTTACATGACCCAAAATATTTTGATTGACTTCATATGGACCACTTATGTAAATAAAGACTCCAGGTCCAATCCTTCTACTCAAGAAGTGAAGAAAACTCTGAAGCAAGCTCCTGAATTCCAAACCATTATGTACATAAAGCCAGGACCAAAGCATCATGCTTGCAAGGAGAAACATGCTTGACATGCTCCACAATCCTCTCCATACGCTGCTCCTGCCTTTATGGCATTCCCATCTCATCTTCACTGACTCCCTGAAACGCTGGGGTTAGGAGTGCAGCAGATTATAAGCATCACTTTTTGACCCAGTACTTCTCGTAAGAAGTGGGTTTCCTGAGGTTACTGTGAGAATGAATTGCGGTGGAAGCCCAAGTCAAGGACACAGCAATGTCAGTGCCAGTTAAAAGAGAATGAATGTCTGACCTTATGGAAGTGGACTACTTCATAGATTAAAAACCACCTGTAACAGGGGGAGTCTTCACTTCTTTACCTGCCACACTCCTAATCTCTTCTTCTTCCAGGGACAACAATGTAAGGAACACCCTGAAAAACCTCAGCAGGACCACTAACTTGGCCTTGAATATTTCCTATTGCATATGGGACCAAGGATATATGTACTAATGATTTAAGCAGCATTCAGAAACAAGACTTCTGGGGGTAATATTAAGGATTGCTAAATCATTAGTACATAATCTGCTATCTGAACACAGTGGATTTTTGTAATGCATTTTTTCACTACGCTAGACTGAAGGGGACATCCTATAGGTGCACTATAGGTCAGGTTCCAGTGTTGCAGTGCTATGGCATGAAATAAGCTCATTCATTAGCATATGAATCAGCTCTCCACAGAAAGTGGTAGAACTGCAGAAGAGGAAAAGCCATTTTGCTTTAATAATAACAGCCTGTAAGAGGCAATCCCAGGTACAAAATGATCAAGTGACCAGAGCCAGTTCAGTGAAGAATGACAGCATTTTATGCTCAACACTTCAAGATTAAAGTCTTTAGTTAGCAAAGCATAATGTGAATCAGTTTCATGTATAATGCATTGTGTGAGCCCATAGCCACTATGATACAATGTAAGCAATTCCATTTAGTGCAATTTGACTATAGCTAGTACAGAATAATTGGAGTCAGTTTCTAGCATGCTAGAATTTGAGTCAAAAACAGTATGAAAAAGAATTTGATACATAATAATACCGAGCTGCAGATAACAAGCAATGATATGGATGGATAGTTAATATTCTATACTATGCAGATCATCTTAATAGGTTGTGATGTGATTATGAGTCCAGTGTTCTTATATACAGACAAAAGGCAAATACATCACAGCAGAAAGGCAACTATTAAGAAACAGTATAAATAATGACACAGAGCTGCATTGGAGAAGAGTGCAACATCAAATACTGCAGTTTTCTCAAATATAAGAGTGAAGGAATAAACATCTACTGGAGAATAAAAATGGCTACTCAAGAGAACACTGGACATATTTCAGAGCAATTTCTCATATTTCAGAGGTGGCATTAATGCTACACTGGGTGATTTCAGCTCTTTCTCAGGAACTTAGCCCTTTCCATTCTTTTTCTCTCATTATTAGAAGCAGTTGTGAAAGTTCTTGCCTCTTTGGTACTCTGGGCCTCAATCCTTTGTGCAAATACTATGGTTTGAAGACCTGCCCCTTCCATGACATTAATAATGTATGATTAGCTAAAGAACTACAGTGTTTTAAAGCAAGCACATAAACATTAACATGACAGATCTGCATGTAAACATCTTTGGCTTTCTAAAATTACTACAGAAAACAGCAAAAATGTGCTATTACTGCAACTTGTGACTGTGTTCGGTTTAAAACCAATGGACACTAGTTCATTGACATTTTTTTTCTTTTCCTAACTTTACATGAGTCTAACCCTGTGTACCTGAGAAGAGCTCATTTATGAGTATGTGCTAATCGGTTCTGACTACAAGTTTAAGTCATCCCTGAGCAAACAGAAAACTATTCAGCTTAGCAATAAAGTTAAATAATTATTACCAGGCTATGTGATGTGACTACAATGTGACATTGAAATGACTACGGCGTGATTAGAATAAGAATGTTATATGCCTGAGATGTTACTAGAATGAGGCTATAAAATGTCTGTGATGCCATACTGCTGTGATATGACTAGTGTCAGGAAAAATGTGTGCATTATTAATGCATACATAAACATGCCGTATTTCAGCAGCAGACTGCATTACACAGAATGCTAGTAGTTCTAATTACCTTCTTTATTAATGGCTGTTCTGCTTTGTATTTTAAAAGATAAAAGAACTGCGTACTTCATTCATTCATAGAATTTTTTTTCTAAGGTTTGGCAGTAAGGTTGCTCCTTCATGTCACTTGCTTGACTTTCAATGCCGGGGCTCTAGCCATCCTTCCTGTATTACATAAGGAACATTTTTCTTAAACTATTATTAGATTCATTTCCCCTTTCTAGTGTTACTTGATATCATCAAAACCGGGATCAATTTTTTTCTGTGTGTATCTGTAACAGGAATCTTTTGGAAACAAATACAAAGCACAGCAAAACTAAGAGTGTTTAATCTTTACACATCATGGGATTAGAGGATGTGCAATGTTCACATACAGCATCTGCATCCGTATGACTTGCAAGGATA
>JAYRBT010000001.1:63524488-63578424 GCA_036023395.1 Myiotriccus ornatus | reverse complement strand
CCTCCCGCTGTGTCACTTCGCTCCCCTCTCCCGCCGTTTTCCCTCGCCCCCCGCCGGACCCCTCCGCGCCCCGCGGAGCCCCCTCCCCTCCCGCCCGGCCGGCCGGCCGGCGAGCGACGTGCCCGGCGGCCAATGCCGGGGCCGCCTCCGCCGCCCCCGCCCCCGCCGGCGCGGGCCAATGCGGAGCGGCGGGAGGGGTGGCCTCGCACCGCTCCCACCCTCCCTCTGGGCTTATTGAGAGTTATATCAAGAATTTCAGTTCAGAGAGAGAGAGAAGGAGACAGCGTTTGTGAAGGAGAGAGGCTGGGAGGGAGGGAAGAAGGGAGGGAAGAGGGAAAGCGCCGCCGCTTCCTCCCGTCACTAAAGCAATAACCTATTAGGATTTTTTTTTTTTTTTTAATGGGCAACTGTCACCCCAGAGCTAAAGAGGGAGAAGAGAAGCACCGCCAGACCAACTCTTGCCATTTCCAGTCAAAAGTTGCAGACTTCATGTAGCTGCCTCTCCTCTACCGAGAGACGGATGGGAATGGTGTGCAGTGCAGAGTGGAAAATACCCCCCCTTTAAGAAGTGCACCGGATTTTTCTCTTGCTGTTTGTTTGGGTTGTTGCGTGCCCGTTAGACACCCAAAGGATCGCCGCTTCATAGGAATGAAACGTGGAGAGGATGACTAACGACAGAACTGTGAATTTGTTCCCTGGAGTTGCTAATTTGCCACCCCGAAGCAACACATATCTCGAGGACGAAGCGTTTGGCTGCTGCTGATTTCTCCAAATCTGGTGGTTTACCAGATGCATTGTGCTGTATCTGCTGGAACAGATCATTGCTTAGCTGCAGCAGATCGTCAAAGGTAGACAACTAACGTAAGTGCAAAGTTACCTTTACACTGGGATACATTTCCTTTAAAGAAAAAACAAAAAGCCAACACGCAGTATATTTATCTAGGGAAAGAATCAGTGTTTGGGATTCAGTTGATGGTGGTGGCAAAGGCTCACCTAGTCGCTGTCTCTGCATCCCTACCTGCATTACTCTGCTGGAAGTAATCACGGGCATCAGTTCCCGTGCAGCTTAATGCAGATGAGATTAGTGCTCAGGGACTGCCCAGTTCCGTCACACTGTAGGTGCCGGCAGCCTTGCACCCCGGTAATTCGCGGTTAGCAGTGCATGCAAACAAAAGTCTGTCCGTCGCCTTTTTTTTTTTTTTTTTTTTTTTCCCCCACCTGCATTATTAGTCTGCAGTATTTATGTGTGGCAGCTGGTAACATTATCCTGAAGGGAGATCAGTGTCAATGGGGAAAGGCTGCACCTTTTTTCCTCCTCATGTCGTCAGAAAATGTATGTTCTCCTACCCACCCCCACCCCCCCCCGCCGTAAACATGCTTCCTGCCCCTAGGTTGCATTTGGAATTTCCACCCTCCTGATTTCGACTGTGTTTAAAAACAAACAAAGTTTCGGTTATTAAACAGAAGGAGAAGTATCCGACATCTGGAGAGGAAACACTGAGCTGAGAGCATAAGAAACTAAGTCCTGTTATTGTGTCATCAGTTAACAGGGATGTGAAGTAGCCAGTGTCGACTGCTGCTGCAGCAGCAGCATGTCCGGGTGGTTATTTCCCAGTACGATGGCATTAGAGGGGGATGCAAGGCACAGGGCACAGAGAAAGATGTGGTTAGCAAGAGCTAAAAAATATGTATGGAAGCAAACAACAAATTACATTTGGCAGCTGACACAGCAGTTGGAATCCAGAAGTAGTCCGGGAAGGTTTTTTACTTGCACCAAATGACTGGGTGGAGGAGGGTAGAGGGGGAATGCACCTTACAGATTACACGGTGTATAGAGAAATTATTCAGAAAGTACGTGTCGAAATGGTAGCTACCCTTAATCCTGCAAGTAGTTATTTTCATTCGCGCTCTGTGCAAATGCAGCTGATGGGATATTGGTGCATTTGTCCAGACGGTTGCTTGTAAAAGGGAGCAGTAGGAAAATGTACTGCTGGAAGCGTGCATTGCAAAAGCAAGTAGTAGTTGGAGATTGTGGATTTATCATGCCTAAAAAAAACAATAATGCTGTTCTGTGTGGTTGTGTTGACAGTGATGTCTCCAAATAAGAAATGAGATGTAATGCATCCTGCAGTCCATGCATGCCTCCTCTTGCAAATCACTCATCATTCCGCTCTGGAAACCTTTAAGTCCTAAAATCCGTGAAAAGAGAATAAAAACATTATCATGGACCTGAGGGATTTTTACCTGTTGGCTGCTCTGATTGCCTGTTTAAGGCTGGATTCTGCTCTAGCTCAAGAACTTATTTACACTATTAGAGAGGAGCTGCCTGAAAACGTACCCATAGGGAACATACCAAAGGACCTGAACATTTCTCATATCAATGCTGCCACAGGGACCAGTGCCAGCCTTGTCTACAGACTGGTGTCTAAAGCGGGGGATGCACCTCTGGTCAAAGTGTCCAGTAACACGGGGGAGATCTTTACAACGTCTAACAGAATAGACAGAGAAAAACTATGTGCTGGAGCTTCCTATGCAGAAGAAAATGAGTGTTTCTTTGAACTTGAAGTGGTGATTCTTCCTAATGACTTTTTTAGGCTGATTAAAATAAAAATCATTGTAAAGGATACTAATGACAATGCACCTATGTTTCCATCCCCCGTCATAAATATCTCCATCCCAGAAAACACTCTGATCAACAGTCGTTTTCCAATCCCATCAGCAACAGATCCTGACACAGGTTTCAACGGTGTGCAGCACTATGAGTTGTTAAACGGGCAGAGTGTCTTTGGACTGGATATTGTAGAAACTCCAGAAGGAGAGAAATGGCCTCAGCTGATTGTGCAGCAGAACTTGGACAGAGAGCAAAAGGACACCTACGTGATGAAAATCAAAGTGGAGGATGGAGGTACCCCCCAGAAATCCAGCACAGCTATCCTGCAAGTCACAGTAAGTGATGTTAATGATAACAGGCCAGTGTTTAAAGAGAGTCAAGTAGAGGTCCATATACCAGAGAATGCCCCTGTAGGCACCTCTGTAATTCAGCTTCATGCTACAGATGCAGATATAGGAAGCAATGCAGAAATCAGATATATTTTTGGTGCCCAAGTCGCCCCTGCAACCAAAAGATTTTTTGCTTTAAACAACACCACAGGGCTGATTACAGTTCAGAGGTCCCTAGATCGAGAAGAGACTGCTATTCACAAAGTGACAGTGCTGGCCAGTGATGGTAGCTCTACACCAGCCCGAGCAACTGTCACCATCAATGTCACTGATGTAAACGATAACCCTCCTAACATAGACCTCAGGTACATAATAAGTCCCATCAATGGCACAGTGTACTTGTCTGAGAAAGATCCCATCAATACAAAGATTGCCCTAATTACAGTTTCAGATAAGGACACTGATGTGAATGGCAAAGTGATCTGTTTCATTGAGAGAGAGGTCCCCTTCCACCTGAAAGCAGTTTACGACAACCAGTACTTGTTAGAGACCTCTTCTTTGTTGGACTACGAGGGCACCAAAGAATTCAGCTTTAAAATTGTGGCTTCTGATTCTGGCAAGCCCAGTTTGAACCAGACTGCCCTGGTAAGAGTTAAGCTGGAGGATGAAAATGACAACCCTCCGATTTTCAGCCAGCCTGTAATTGAGCTGTCAGTTTCTGAAAACAACCGGCGTGGTCTATACTTAACAACTATTAGTGCCACAGATGAAGACAGTGGGAAAAATGCAGACATTGTTTATCAGCTTGGTCCTAATGCCTCCTTTTTTGATCTGGATCGAAAGACAGGAGTTTTGACAGCCTCCAGAGTTTTTGACAGAGAAGAGCAGGAGCGTTTCATTTTCACTGTTACAGCCCGAGACAACGGCACCCCTCCTTTGCAGAGTCAAGCAGCTGTAATTGTTACCGTGTTGGACGAAAATGACAACAGTCCCAAATTTACTCATAATCATTTCCAGTTTTTCGTATCAGAGAACTTGCCAAAGTATAGCACAGTGGGGGTGATCACAGTGACTGATGCGGATGCTGGGGAAAATAAAGCAGTGACCCTTTCCATCCTGAATGACAATGAAAACTTTGTGCTGGATCCGTACTCTGGAGTTATAAAGTCCAATGTTTCCTTTGATCGAGAACAGCAGAGCTCTTACACCTTTGATGTTAAAGCAGTGGATGGAGGGCAACCTCCTCGCTCTTCTACAGCAAAAGTAACCATAAATGTGATGGATGTTAATGATAACAGCCCTGTTGTCATCTACCCACCTTCTAATACTTCTTTTAAGCTAGTGCCACTCTCAGCAATTCCAGGATCGGTGGTAGCCGAAGTCTTCGCTGTGGATATAGACACTGGTATGAACGCTGAGCTGAAGTACACAATTGTAAGTGGCAATAACAAGGGTTTGTTTCGGATTGATCCAGTGACAGGTAATATCACTCTGGAAGAAAAACCAACTCTTAATGATGTGGGGCTGCATCGCCTAGTTGTCAACATAAGTGATTTGGGTTATCCCAAATCCCTGCATACTCTTGTGCTTGTATTTTTGTACGTAAATGATACTGCTGGAAATGCCTCTTATATTTATGACTTGATACGCAGGACTATGGAAACACCTCTGGATCGGAACATAGGGGACAGCAGCCAACCCTACCAAAACGAGGACTATCTTACAATCATGATTGCTATTGTGGCAGGTGCCATGGTTGTCATAGTGGTGATATTTGTCACAGTTCTTGTTCGTTGTCGACATGCATCCAGATTCAAAGCTGCCCAGAGGAGCAAGCAAGGTGCTGAGTGGATGTCTCCCAATCAGGAGAACAAGCAAAACAAGAAAAAGAAAAGGAAGAAAAGGAAATCTCCAAAGAGCTCTCTTTTGAACTTTGTGACCATTGAGGAGTCCAAACCTGATGATGCAGTTCATGAACCTATCAACGGGACAATAAGCCTTCCAGCAGAGCTGGAGGAGCAAAGTATAGGAAGATTTGATTGGGGCACAGCACCGCCAACAACCTTTAAGCCTAACAGTCCTGATCTTGCCAAGCATTACAAATCTGCCTCTCCGCAGTCTGCTTTTCATCTCAAACCTGACACTCCAGTTTCAGTGAAAAAGCACCATGTGATTCAGGAACTCCCGTTGGACAACACCTTTGTTGGTGGTTGTGACACCCTTTCCAAACGCTCTTCCACTAGTTCAGATCACTTCAGTGCCTCAGAGTGCAGTTCCCAAGGAGGCTTCAAGACAAAGGGCCCCTTACACACCAGACAGGTAAACGAGCACTTTTACTGGTCTATAAGTACTGCATACAAGTGCCCGATCAACCAGTATTAAAAGTGCCACTGTGTTGTGAGGTGTTTTTTGTTTCAGTCTAATTTAATTTAGTTAACATTATGGGGGGAACAAAAAAAAACAACCAACCAACAAAATCAAAACACCAAAACAAGAACAAATAAACAAAAAAAAACCTTGACCCCTTTATCATTTGCCTGGGGCTTAACCGTGTGTTTGCAAAATGCATCTGATACTTTGGGTTTTGAAGAATAATTATTGTTAACAATATGTTATGCCTCTCTGCATGTGCACATACATGTGGGTAAACAAAACTGAAAACTTTTTTTTTTCTCCCCAGTAGTTGACTGTCCAAATGTAAAAGTTATGGAAGAACTGTTTCCCTTATATGCTAAATTTCAGTGAGAATATTTGACTGTTTCAAGATTGAAGGGATATGTACATTCTGTTTCAAATTTCGAAGTGAGTTGGCTTGAGTTTCTTTTACAGTTCAAGCTGTTTTGGAACCTTGATAAGTTAGTGTTAATAAAGGGGTGAATTTGTGAAATTTTTTCCCTAACAAATGCAGCCAAATTTCCAAGCTACTTCATCAGTGAAGGACGTGGTTTATTGGTAGGATATAACTAAGCCATACGGAAGTCTTCCTCTGTTTGAGTTCAACATGATTTTGTTGTAATAGATGAAAGTTGGTATTGGATAGGCAGTTTGCTGCATATTTTAAAAAATGGCCAAAACATACTTTTGAAAGGAATGCTTTCTCTGAATACATCTGAATTATGCAGGGAAAAAAAAAAAAAAGAAAAAAATTCAGTCCATTGTAAATATTTTCTCATCTTAGTAATGCATAAGCGATCTGTCATAGCTCATTTTAAACTGTGAAACGCGCCATATGAAGAGGGATGAGGAGGCTGAGAGACTCATATTTCAACCAAATCCAGCATTAGTTTTGCTTTTTTGTTTTTTTTTTTTTTCCTTAGGTCTAATAATTCCTTGCTAATAAAGATTTAAATGCGGTGCTGTCTAATTTATTTTATGGGTGCTCGCCCGTGGCCGCGGCGGGAGCGGCCGCGCCGCCCGTAGATGGCGCTGAGGCACCGCGCGGCCCGCGCTGGCCCGGCGCCAGCCCTGCAGTAGCTGGGGGAGGAACGCGGGCGGGGGGGGCGGAAAGAGGCGGGGGGGGGGAGGAAGGGAAGGGAAGGATCGAGCTGATATTCCAGCCAAAGAACCTTTTATTTAATGGTAGTTGCACTGGAGTGGTCAGTAGTTAAGTTTGCGTCCCTGGGAGGCGGCTTCCTCCGTGCTCCGCTTTCGCCGCAGAGGCTCGGTCGGTGGTTGGGAGCCGCGTCCGTATTCCTTGCGGGCGCTGTACCCTCCAAGTGATAGTGTTTTGTCTGAATTTATTAGGGGTATGAATCCTTGGGAATCAAGTGAGACACATGTAGGCTTGTCTTTGCAAAAAGATTTTGACAGTAGCCAAGTTTAGGTAAAGTCATCCTCTTGCGGTTGCATTAGCCTTATCTGAGATGAATGTGACGTTCCCAGGACTATGTCTTGACTTTGGGTTTCTGTAAGGTGTCACACTAACAAGATGCTAAGAGTGAAACAAGCACTTTTGAGGCAGTTCTATTAAAGTAACTGCTCTAAACCAACTCATACTTACAACGAGACACTGAAAACACCGCAGAAGAATCTCACAAAACTTTACTCTTTCTAAAGGACCTTAAAGAAGGGTGTACTCCTCAAGACATCTTCGGGCTTTTACACAGCACCATACTCATATTGTCAGTTTAAGTTAAAAAAGAACTGATTTTAAAAAATCCCAGCAAATTTATAGAAGAACTCTGTGTAATCTGTGGTTACTCAGCTGAAGTTTGCTATCTTGTTTTAGTTACAAAATGTAACACCCCCAAACCACACATCCCTTTTCTGTTCTGGGATGATTTTGATTTAGCTTAAATTAGCTTTCCAAATTCTACTGGGAACATCAGACTTAACCCTCCATAGTATCTAAAGGCAGTTAAGACCCCAAAAATTATTTACCTCACAGAATGTATAAACTCTGGACAGTGAAATTGAACATGAGGGGGAAAAAAACTTCACACCCAAACAAAAACTGTTGGCAATATTTCCACAGTTATCTGTGTTCATTACATTAAATAAAATGGTGTCCATTTAATAATAATAATAATACAGTATCAGTCATTATACCTGTATATAGACCTGATTCACATTTCACTGAGGTCTTAGTGAATAATTTTTGAAATCAGCAGATATGATTTGGATTGCTCCCTGCAAAATCTGTATTATTATATGTAACCAAAAATAGAAGTCTTAGGTAGACAGTTACCTGAACTGAGCTTGTGTATTTTTATTATGTAAGGAAAGAGATAGTGTCCTTTTTTTTTTTTTTTCTCCCAGTGATGAGTGTTACAGGACATAACCTTTTTATGCTTCCTTTTCAGTTTTGGCTGGAGGAGTATAGCCAGCAATGGTAGTAATCATCAATAGTCTTTGTGTCTTTTCTGTCTGTAATTCCTGAAATTAGGATGCATCTTAGCTAATATTCGTTGGCACAGGAGTTAAATATACCTTCAAAAGTGTGGGTTTTTTTTAGATTTGTGATAGACTATAACCTTTAAGCAAAATATTCAGACTTAAAATCTTACTGGATAGTAGTGTATGCCACAGTGTCTGAAAAACATTTTTAAAATTTCCTTTAGGAAGCAACACTTAGTTCTGTGCCACTGTACTGTTTTCTTCTCGTTTAACATCACTAATTTCTCTGTATCTAATGTTAGTTGTGTTAAATTACATATATATTCAGAAAATTGTCTTGATGTGTTTTGCGAAGAGTGCAGGAATTGTTGTGGAGGATGTTATAATAGAAAAACATGAAATATAGGTTTAATACATATCTAAGAAATACTAGCATTCTCCATTTTTACTTACAGTTTCTTTCAGTCCAAGGTAAACATACACGCAATGTACCTTGCAGATATATTAATACTAGTAGAGAGGTAAAACCTTAGTCCACACTTGGACTTGATTCAAGCAAAATCCTGTTACATTTGATGGGAGTTTGGCCCTAGAAATCTGTTAGAACTGGGTCCTAAGTCAAAAAACTTTTAGAATTAAAAAATATATTGTTCAATAAAAATCTCTTAGGCATGGTGGGTTTTTTGTTTTTTTTTTTTTTTTTTTGGGGGGGGGGTTTTTTTTTTTTTTGGTGGCAATTTCTGTGCAGACATCAATACATTTAGTGGAAATTCTGTGGTAAGTCTTCACATGTAACTTTGAATTGCACAGACTGATGTTTCACAACTACCCAGTATAAAAACCAAAGCCTCCTTCAAGTGCCTATCTTGCAGTAAACCTGGTGGATGCTCTGAAAGGAGCATTTTTGAATACTTGAACTTGGGATTGTTCTAAATGCTAATTCACATAATTAGGAGTATGGAAAGGATGTTGCATACCACCAGCTCATATAGCTAAGCTTCCAAAATGAGTGTTATGACTCATAAAGAATACTGAAATCTATGCAGGCTTCCCAATCAGTGTTCTTTTCAGTATTTGATTGAACTTTAAAATGCACTTCAAATTACTAAGTCATTACACCAAAAAGCTATACAGAAATACAGAAGAAGACGACATGTATTCTTCTGTATGAAAGACTTCTTTTGAAAAGCAAATAAACAGACAAAAACTCCTACTCAATGTCATTAGATTAACAATAGATTAAATAAGAAAAGAAATTTGGGCCAATTTACTGTGGTTATCCCAATTTTAAATTATAACAACTTTATTTAATCAGATTTAAAGCACAGCAGTGACAAATAACACAGGTTTAAAAATATGTATCAGTATGGGTTATGGGCAAAACCTTCAGTCTTCATTCCTAATCAAATACCATTTAGGTATGTGCTTAACTTTCATTTAAAGTGGTGGGACTGAAGCAGATCTTCAGAAGTCCAAATGACTTCAGATGTTGTCTTTAAGAAAGACAGCTGTAAGCACACTATAAGCACTTTTCTGAATCAAGGTGATAATCTGTAAATTTTGGAAATGTGCACAGTTCTAGTAGATTCAGGAAAGCTAAATATATGTTAACATTGTCCATTTATTTCTGTGCTCTAATGGCAGAAATTAAGGATTTGGTGCTGGACTGACACATTAAATGCATTCCATATTAAAGTATATTTTTAATCTTACAGTCAATAACTCTGTGAAGGTTGCTTAACTCCTTTTTCAGTCAATGGACTTTTTGCCCAATCAAGGAACAAGTAGCCAGGATCCCACTGATCAATGCACATAACTTAAGCTTTATGTGGAAAATGTAATTAACGTTCTTACTCTGGAGTGTTTAAATCTGTAAGTTTGGGTTTATGTAAGAGAAAAGAAAAGCTGAAAACATTAATGACTCCTAATTTGATACGCTGAGACTGGCAATTTCAAGGTGCATAAGCTGATGGAAATCTGCATTGGAACAGCAGTGCAGAGCTTACGTCACCTGCAAATATTAAAATTCTGTAACCATAGCATTCCACAATTCTGTGTGCGGTATTATTTTTAGTGGCCTTGTTTTGCGTCCTAGTATAAATAAAAAATACAATTCTGTTTTTGATTTTGTATGCTTAATTTGGTTTATGTGTTAGCATGGATATTGGTCTTGGGTGAGGACTAGTCACCTGGAAAAGTGTCCTGCATGTAAAATTTAATTGGTTTCTGTTTCTGTATATTTATATATTTACACTAAAATATCAGAAGTTGTGAAAATGTACCATGTATTTTTTTCTATTGTTGTATAACTGAAAAATAGGTTAACAGATTTTGCTCAACTGTCTGAAGAAATTTGTCTTTGAGCTAAGACCAAGCATGGAAAATTTCAGCTGAAAAGGAGAATTTTTTAGAAAGTTAAGAGCATGTGAAAACTGGGGGTTATAATGGGATCTGAACATAACCCTAAGCTATAATACCATTTTCAATAGTGAATGTAGACATGCTAAACTCGAGTAGGAACATTTTGTTTCTATCTGTATACAGATACAGACAGTAAAAGCTTAGTAAGCTTCATTTCTCTTTAAATGTTTCCCATGCAAAAGGTTTGTATCAGAATCACTGAAGTTTCATGTGTCTCAAGCTGAAGTTTCACATATGCTAAGAAATTTGTGCCACACATGTGAGTGAAAACTGGATCTTGAGAGTTTAATACTATTGGAATTTTGTGATAATGTTCTTCTGTATGTAACAAGGGAGGATCTTTTTAGTTTCCATTTCAGATTCTCACTTCCAAAGAATCTCTTCTAGCACAGCAAAACCATATCAGCCACACTTTATTGACAGCAATTTTATTGTAGCTAGAGGCTTACAGTAAGCTGTTTATTGCTGTTCCCTAACACGGTTGACAGCAATTGGGGAATTAATTTTCTTGCCCCTGATGTGCTTTCTTGGGTATAAATGACAGATGTTAAAGATATGAAAACTGTGACCCATTTACATTCAGCAACTCCTTATGGGTACAGTCTGCCAGTCTGAAGTGAAGGTTTGAGGTCCTGAGTAATACTGCTTCATCAGTTCTAGTATTCTTATTTTTCCCATAGAACTGTTTACCTAGATATATACAGTCCAAGGGCCAGATACAAATGCCTAATGGACTGATCTTCCTTTAGGCAACTTCTGTTCAGGAATAGCTGGGTTGAAGGTTCACTTATTTCAGGAGATGCTGTATCTTCTTACTTTACCATTTAATTGCACGAAACATACAGTAAATAACTGACAAAATGGACATAGAGTGTTGTGGAAGCTCTGACAGGAAATACAGGTGATATCTGAGTTTTTGGTTTCACTTCTTCCACAGAACATCATGGTGGTCTGGAAAAATCTATACTCTTAAGTTTTCTTAGTTGCTACTCAAGTGCAGCATCTTACATACATTCTGTAATGTCCATGTCTTCATTGAATAAAAACCTAACCTACAGAGAATCATTACTTTTTTTTCCTGCTTTTATTATTGCTTTGTCTTTCCAGTGTGTGGCACAATGTATGTAAAATGATTTATCCCCGTACATTGATGTGGGCACTTGATCAATTCATTTCTGGTTTACATGAGATAACATTCGACTGAGTGGAAAAAGATTTCACAGTCTGTAGATAAGAAATGAATGCATGCTATCATATTTTACTGGGAGGAGGACATCTTTTGTTTTTTTCTATTGGCATCTTTTAGAAAGACATTTGCAATGTAAGTGGGTTTAGCATCTTCCCTGAGATTTTAAGGGCTTGTATAGGCAGAAAATGCATATCATCTTAAGCAATCCTTTATAATTGAAATAGCATGCAAAAAGGTTCCTTCTAATAGAGCTGAAATAATTTTGTTGTAATGGATTGTTTTGTAGTCAGCTATAAACTCTCTCTTGAGGCAGAAATAGATATTTCTGATGGAAGACACCTCAAATTGATATTGCTACACTTTTTCATTGGTCATGCAATAATGAAAATTTCAAATAAAGAAATAAATTATTCCGAATAGCAACATTGTTGTAGCCATACAAAACCATGTGTAGATTATTCCTGGAACCACTGGGATTCAGGAAAAGATAGGGACTACTATAAATTTGATATAAAATTCATATTGATCTTACTAAAAATATCTGGACTGTCAAGTCTTGGAATGGTTTGGCCTGCATTCTCAATTTAGTGTTTGGAGTTTGTGTGTACCCAGCATTATATGTGATAATACAGAGAAAGGTAGTTAAAAAATCTGATTTGTAGTCATACTGAGGTGTCTAAATTGTACCAGTCTCAAAAGTTATCCATTCTTTGTTTCTTCTTCTTGTTTGTTTTGCAGCTAGTGAGTTACGGGGGAGATTTGTTTTAAAGTCTTGGCATGGGTTGTCCTGCATTGTCTGTTGCACAGAGAGAAAATTGAGTAATAGAGCATTTGTCAGGATTTGTTGGCATGTAGAATTTGTAGTTTCTTATGACCTGATGTTGTAGCTTTGCCATTTCTTTTGTGAAATGTCACACTGAACTTTTCGTGCGTAAATATGAATATTATTACTTCAAAGTTGTTTGTAATATGCACACTTCTTATTACAAGAGGAATATAAGGAGCCTTTTTCTAGAGTAACAGTTCAGCATTGGAAGCTAAAACAAAGCTGGAGTAAATCTGCTGATTTATGCCATCTGCAGCCCTTTCTGATATTAACTTCTTTATAAAAGCAAGAGGATGATGTTGAGATAATATTTCCAAAATCTAAAAAGTATGTAAAATTATTCAGGAATGAAGTGAATTAAAAATAATTTTACTTTTAGCTGAATTTAATAAAATGTGGAGGATCAGCTGTCACATTTTTCTTCCTTCCTTTGTTTCATCCCCCAGGTTCACAGAAACAAGATCTAGGTAAAATTTTAAAAAAGCAAACTTAAAAAAATCAAAAAAATTAAATTGAATATTCTCACTGGCTGATAGTTGAAAAAGGAGAGCTGTTGATATTGACTTGTAAAACACTCTGTTGCCTGAAACTGATATCCATTCATTTGCTCTCATTCCTTCCATTCAAATTGTTAGATATAGCTACTTTATTTGTAATTCTGCAGGATGTTCTTAGTACCTCCTAGGCTTTCATGTGTTGCTAGTAAGAAAATTCTGTGGTTGATTTTCTTAATTACTAATTTTCTTAATTGTTAAAAATTCTTGAATATCTGCCTGTATGATATTTTCCATCAAATTGAATTAATTTAGCCTATGCCTTATAAGGTCATAAAACCTTTGAAACACCAAAAAAAGAGGAAGACTGTATTTCACTTGTAAAATAGTATTTGTCATTCTTACAGCCTCTCGTTGATTGGTGGGCTGCAGTAGTAGCTCTTAAATGGCTAAACCAAATAGATGCAAATTTCTGTCTCATTGTCTGTGCTTCTTCAAAGCACATAAGGTTATGAAGACAATTGTGTTTCTGATGTAAAGGTTCCGTAGGATACATATGTCTCTTATTTATGACCTATATATCAGATTATTATAGAGAGTTTTCACTCAGATTCCTTAAGAGCAATAAAGAATTTGCTACTGAACTTCATAGTGAAATGCTTTCACCACTGAGTTCTGTCTTCTCTTACCAGTATTTTTTTAAGAAAGTTTTCACAGAAGCTTTTACAGGAAGGGATCCTGAATTCCAGAAAAGGGTGCAGAGTAATGAATTTTAAGAGAACACCTCCTTCCTGTGTAGAATAGGATGCAGAGCCCAAAAGGGAGTGATATTTGACTCATGTGGTTTTAGTGGTTTTCCATTCAGTGGTGTAGGCTTTGGAAATACTGTTGTTATGCCATCCCTCTTCTTGCAGTATGTAATGAATATATCTGAACATTATGGTTACTTCAGATGCCCAACCTCTGACTGTGGATCTGGACTTATTTCTGTAAAGTAAGTTCACAAAAAGTATAATCTGTACAGTTTTCACCAGTATACTTAGTTTGTAGTGCCTGTGCACACATTTTTCTTCTGTTAACATTATGGTGGGATTCATCTTGTCTGAATTATAATTGTATATCAAATCTAATCTGCTTCACTGGGTTCATGGTTTACTCCACCTTGAAGAAAATACGGTGGTTTAATCTGGTTGCCAAAGCTGATGAACACAGTTGGGTGAGATACATCCCACATCCAATGAAGAGTATGATTCAGGGTGATCCATATTCTTCATTATCCAGTTTTCTCTCTGAAGTTTCCTTTGAGAAAGTCTTCTTTAGATTATGGCTCAAGTTCAAAGGCTCCCAAGTCAACAGAAGGATTCTTGCTGACTTTTTATTAAATTGTTATCTGGCCATCAGCTATCTATTTTAGGAAGATGGTGTAATGAAACAACAGTTATTTTGTTTTGATGCTGTTCTGAGTATTTCTATTTCTCTCTCACTTCATGTTCCTTGGTACCTTGTTCTGTGAACGTAAGTACAGGCCATTCACATTATAGTGTAAAAATGTTTCATCTACCTCTCTGGTTTAGCCATGTGTCTATAGCAGTATGAATTTTCAGTCAGTTGCCAGATTTCAGTTTCACCATTGCAAAAATACAGGTCAAAATGTCAGTGATGTCAGTGATGTTACCAGCTAGTGTTACCAGTAAGAAAATTTGAAATTACTTTCAGTTTATGACAACAGTACCCTGAAATATGGATCATACTGAAGTCTGTGGCATCTAGAGCAGCAGGAGGTAGGCTGTGTACAAGTTGCAAAGCCCTAGTTATCTCCCAACTGCCAGATAAATAAATAACAAACAAAACACACCCACCCACCCCCCTAAAACCAGCAAATGAAATCTGCATCTGTCTAAAGATAATAAACCTTTCCTGTTCTAATTTAATCTCTGTACTATACAGGAGATGGACTTTGCTGTTTCAGATTTCATCACTTTCACTGCAGAAAGCTGTTACATCTGTCAAATATTTCAGTTTGAAATGAATGCTTGATTTTTTTCCTTTGTATTCTACAAGAGCACCAGGTTGTCAATCAGCAGAAGTACAAAATGAGACAACATAGGTGATCCGCTGCTGTGATTGGCATTTTATTTTTATTTTACATCTTTTTTCTTCCTCAAACTTAAATACGGTAGTGTTTGTCTATACTATGGAAACAGATGATGAACATGTATGTAGTGAAGGAAAGCCACCCATGGTTCACCGGAATCCTTTTTGTCTTGGCTACTCATGCGCGTTCTATTGAGAGTACTGGCCCAGTCCAGTTGGTCAGTGAAGCTGTAGGTGACTATCTGTGTGAATTGTGTGAACATCAGTCATGTGAGTGAGATGAAAATATATTGCATGAATGGGATTTAAATGCACTTAGTTTTGTTATTCTTCATCCTTGCTTTAGTATTTAAGCTTTGAAATAAAAGTCAGTATTTAGCTAGTAGAGCAGGACCACGTCTGAGTGGGCTGTGTAAGCTTTCAAATTGCCTCCTTGCAAAGGGGTGGTCCAAAACCTTCAGTAAGTAATCTGAATCTTGTAACATTTTTGGTTTTCTGATCTGTTTCACTGGGGGAGAATCAGAACTTTAGTTTCTTAATGTGATTTTTCAAATTCTGGACTAAGAAATTGACAAAACCATAGGTACTTCTTGGGAGTTTTAGGGAATTGATGCACATTTATGGTTCTGTGATGTGTCTATTGATAGCATCCCTGATGAACATCTCAGGATTTCACTGTTACTCAGATTTGCCAAATCTAGGCTTTGGCCTTCTTCTCTGCTTTAGGAGTTCATTAAGAAATATTCTAATCTGTCACAGAGTACCAAGAAACTAATGGCTTGTGGAGTATTTTAGTCTTCAAGCTTCCACTATAAATGATATGAAAAATAGTGTCATTTGGCTGATGCTTAAATACATTTCCTTCCTTTATGAGATACTGTCTCTGTCCTTTTCTGTTTCTCTTTTTAATCTCTTCTTTTATTCTCTGAGGACACTTATTTTTGTAAAACATATTTGGGCACATATTAGAAATCTGACTTTTCCCCTCAAATGAACAATATCACAATGAAGAAGTGGCACATTTTATGTTTGATTTGTTGTAGTACACCTGACTTATAAGTCCCCACAAAGAGTTTTAATGAACCAACTGGCTTCTTTAAGATTCAAAGATTTGAAGCATGTGGAAGAGTATCTGGATAGAAGCATAATATGGGAAGTAAAACACTTGCTGAACTAGATAGTTACTTGCTGTGTCTTGTTCCAGTAGCTTTAAAAGAATCAAAATAGAATTAATTATATTTATTAACACAAATCTGAGAAGAAAATCCCTTCCTGCAGTATGTAGCATATATTTTCTTTCTCTAGCTTGGTGGCATACTAAATTTGGATTGCAAAACTGAGCTGAACGTTTGGCGGAAGAGAAACTAGGGCCCAACTTCAAACCATGGATTTGCAGACGTTAGCTGGGACAGCTCCTTGTTATAACTGGAGGGAGTAAATGTATTAGCCCTAAGCTGCATCTCAAAATCTGAAGTATGTTTAATTTTATGGACTTGTTGGTACTAAAAGCAGGTATAGGGAGGACAGAGGTTGTTGATTTTGTAGTGTTACGCACTTGCATTTTAATACTGACCAAATCTGATTTACTTGTAATCGACACTATGTAGGCATCCTAAATGTGCACAATAGCGTAGTGAAACTAGTTTCATGTGGTATAATGGTTTTTATGAATAATTTTCCTTCAGGCCAGTTAGTATCTCCATTATAGACATACACAACTAATTATCTGCATATATCTTCACCTACAGCTGCTGAAGTACTGGGCAATACAGTAGTACCAGCTAGCTTGCTGCATTTCACCAGCTGTTTTTGTAGCCATCCTGTATCTATTGTAGTTAAAACAAGATGACAAAATAATAATTTAATATATGTTTTACTTGATTTTTTTCTTTTCTCTGTATAAGATCATAATTTTCTTACATATAGCATAATAAATTCACAATTTATAATAGGTGTGGTATCTCACAGACTTATGATAGAAAATTGATTCTGAAAACAACAAAAAATGGAAATCACAAAGCAGAACAGTGGACATTGCAACTCAGTAACTCAATAGTGCTTCTTGAATTCAGCAATTTGAAAGAGAGATTGGGATAGGAGATGAAAACATTCATGTGTCTTTACATTTCAAAATGGTTAAAAGATGACTGGACTTGTAGGAAAACTTACTCTTTTAATAAGAAAGCTGGCAGTGCTGCTGTGATATACAGATAGTCAGTGATCCTTGAGTCTGCTGGTTTAAAGCAGCGTGCTGAGCACTTTTCAGCGGAGCAGTTTCATTCAAGGCCTGATGAAGCTTTATAGATGGTGCAGATCACCTCCAGACAAAGTACTTCTTATTGCCATCTCTGATTTTTATCTGTCATAAATATGTCACAGAAGTAATTCCAATTTCAGAACTTTCATTCTTTGGATCAGTGGTGACCACATTAAAAAACATTCTGCATTCACTATCTCACCCTTGGTATTTTTTGAGATTTTTCTGTCCTAGTGCTAGCCTTAGTTGTATTCAGTATTGTGGAAGTTCATTTCACTAAGCCTCTAGCTACTGAAAAGTGTTATATCTTACATCCTGCTGTCCTCAGTAAAAATAGTTGGGGGTCAGGAGAGCCCTCTGCACTGTATGTTCCTGCTTTCTACTGCTCATGACATTTGGAGTCTGATAGGGATGCTGTGATAGCACCTTCAATTAAAAGCCATAGGCAACAAGTCTAACAAAGAGGTCCTTAAGAGTGCTTAACATTATGCAATTGCCTTGCTAGAATAAAACCAGCATGAGAATAAATTGCCCATGTTAGCTTAATTGTGATCTTCACCTAAGTGCTACTCATGAGACCTTAGACCTAGCAGAAAGCCCTAGCTGAAGTATCAAGGGGGTGTTTTGGGATTGCTTAAATTTATCATATTTCTGTTAGAAAACACTGACACAATTCTACTGAAGCTTTAAAGCCTTAAGCTTTTGCTGCTTGTTTGGGTTTTCATTACCTTTACATCTATACAGTTACAAAGATAATGAAAAACCTGAAAAACCTGCATATCACTGCATGTAACACTGCTCTGCAACTATTTACCACCTCATTAGTTTTTTCAATAGCAAAGATAACTTAGCATTCTGTCATGAAATTTGAACCACCACCACATCCTGCTGAAGCTTATAAGGCATGGTGTAGTAGCTTTCACAAAGTGCATTAACTCGGGCCCTAGAAGATGCAATCTTGTAAACACAAAAAAATCATATGGCTTTTTCTATCTGTGAAGCCAGTATGTTTGACATTTTGCCCTGTAAATTTTGCTGCTCTTGGAAATCTTTTAAAATACAAAGGGAGAAATTCTGTTTTTGTCTTATTCTGCACGATGCAATTGAGTGAGGTGAACCTAAACTCATTTACATTTGGACTGTGCTGTACGCTCATTACTCTTTAAACATGATGTGCCTTTTTCTCATTTTTGTTAGGATTCTATCTTCACTGGAAAAGAAAAGGTGCGTTTCACATCAGCATTGCTATTGTGAGGTGTCTGTCTAAATGTAAAATGTTTGTGGAGACAAGATGCAGGTATTTGTACCTTGATGTAGCTTGATGTAGCTGGTTGAGGTCAGTCCCAAACAATACACCTGGGGTTGATCTCTACTGGTTATGTACACGTGAAACTACAATACCTTATCATTAGCAGGATTTTATGCTGCCTTACCTACTTGTTACGCTATCTTGCAGTGAGATGCCTTTGAGGATATGAATGATATATACTTATTCTAGGTCCTTGAAGACTTCTAAAGTGATGCAAAGTGAGTCTCTGTCCTACTGTCTGGCAAAACCATTTAATTTAGTCCCGTGGCTGAATTAAAGTCCTTGAACTTTCTCATAAAATCTTGGCAATATTAGCAGAGGTACGCCTAAGAGTTCTTGCCAGTCTTACATCACTGTTTGGTATAATTCCAATGAATTTTCATACCTTTTCAGTGTTCTGCAAAAGTTCAAAAATCCAAGAAGCTCTGAGGCATCAGTATTACTGTTTTGCAGAGTATGCATGATTGCATTAATGATTGTGGCTGTATACAGTGGCTATAACTCAGTATTCCCCATGAGGATTAATATGAATCATCAAAATCAAACATTAATTCAACACAGGCCTTTACCTCATGATGATGATGGTATAGTTGTGCCTATACTCAACTTTTACTTCTGTAAGACGCAGTGTTTTATAGGAAGCAGGATCAGAATAAAACATTTCATCCACAGTCTACTCCATGTTAACAATAAATGAGTAGAATAGGAAAAAATGTCAGTTCCTTTGCAAGTGAGATGTGCAGTTGTGGGCATGAGTTGCCTTGTCTGATGTTTTTTGTGCAGTAGTTTGAGTTTGCCTGCTCCTAAGAATGCAGTTCTCAGTGTGTGTCTCCCGCCTTTGTTAAAATGTCTCCTGAAGTAGTCCATAGGTTTGGGTTGCTGTCAACTGATGGGTTACCATTGCTTTAAAAAACACCTATAAGATTTGCAGTTCATTTTAGATAAGCAATCTATGTAAACAATTGTTTTATACCTCTTAAAATGTTTGTATAATGTTGCCTCATCTCTTTATTTTTGAACTAAACTCAATGACATTGAGAAGTAGAAGTATTTTCTACTTCGGAACTTTCTAGGTAATTTGCTTTCTTCATATACTGCACAGGTGCTCAACCCATCTTCTCCTTTTCAATATACTTTTTTTTATTATTATTCTTTTCCCCAAAAAAACCTACCTACAAGACCACGGATTTGATAGAGTCAGTAGTTACTCAGTGTGAGACATTCCCATTTTCATGTGATACCTGCTGGCTGCTGCTTCCAATTATGCCATATGCTGGAAAGCTAAACTGTTGAAGTATTGGAGTCAATGTTATAATCAAACTAGTTAAGAAGGTAGCAGTGTGTCTCATAGAGGGTTCTGGACAATGTCTGATTTCTGCCATAAGCAAAATACTGACAAGTTCTCCTTTGTTTTGCTGCTTTTTCACGTAGCAGAGAGCTAGACATACATTCATTATATTGTAAAATCATAACCTTCGAGATCTTGCTGAATCTGCCCTAAAGCTATTTATCACATGATTGCAGGGAATGAAAATAGCATTCTTCCTTCTACTAGGAATATGTTGCTTACCTTGGGGCAAGACAGTGCATAATTTTATGTGTGCCTAGTTTTACTGTTATATATAGACTGTTTTGAGATGAATCAGTGTTATCATTTCCCAGAATTTAGCACTAGTGTTTTAGCAGAGCCAAGGAGATTTCATATACTTAGGCTCTTGGCTGCAAAAGTGAACAGGGTTCGCAAGTCTGAGTCACATTTATATTAATGCCATTTTATAGTGATGGACAAAGGCCAAAAAGATTCTAATAATATTTACTCCCAAGTTAATTTTTTTAATTACTATTATTTTTTGGGGTTAGAGCTGCATGTAGTAATCTCTAAGTAAAGACTATCTCAACCCAATTCTTATTTCACATCCATTAATTTCATATTTGTGAAATTACAGCTATTTTAGTGGTGGTTTTGCTTATAATCAAGAATTGAATCTGTCTCCTCATGTTTGTGCAATAATCCCTTTTTCTTCCTCCCACAAACAGGCAGCAGGAGACTCAAAGATCTGTAAGACTCTTTTTTCCTTCCTGTGGCACCTGTCCTTCTCTTGCAGCTTCTTCAGTAATATCTGGTTTTTAATAAGAAACATTAATTCACTTTAAATAGCAAGAATTAGGGAAGCTAAAGCTCAGTCCCTCTCCACAATTACCAGCTTAACTATTGAGTGGCTTCTCTGATGCTTTTATACGCATAGCCCTACTCTAGCTGTGTACCTAATACGTAGCTCTGACTTCTTGAGTTACCTTTTCTGCAGGGTGACCTGCAGTGTGTAGTTGTAAGCACATTCTCTGATACTACATGGACACTTTCTGTCATGGCCCGCTTTTGAGCTACTTATGCATATTGACAGCATTTTTTAGGTATTGTCTAAAGATAAACATTTCTGGAATAAAATTTCTGAGCTGTGTAAATTGAGTTTCAGTTTTTAGTGTCTGCAATATTTTAATATCTTAAGAACAGCAGGACACCTTGAGATTTACAGAAAAAGATTGAGGCAGATATTGATGAAAGCAGTTGAATATGCAAGTCAGGTTACATCCACTGTTTTAAGGAATAAAATACTTCCGATTGTAGTTGTTTTGATAATCTGTGCCCTTAACAGGAATTTGTACAGTTATAAAATAAGTCTTGTTATTTTCTAATCATAAGGGACAAAATAATCATGTTTCTAGTCTGGGGATCTGTGGTATTTTTAAGTAGTTTAGCACAATGGTGAGATGCATTATATTTAATCCAAACCCACTGGAGCTTCCGATTATGCTTTTCCAGCTTGCTGTGTGAATTTTCTTCAGGAGATTCCTAGTTGTTTAAAGCTTGATAAAAACAGACATCAGAAAGGGAGAAGTTTGTTTTTATTCCCTTCTGGATTGAGTTAGCTGTCCAAAAGCATAGGTACAAAAGCAGCAGTCCTCTTTTTCAGACTTAGATGAGGCATAAGTACTGTTATAAATTCTGCAGAACATACTTGGGCAAAGTTCGCATTAATTTTATCGAGAATTTTGCCTGATTAAGACTTGTTTCATCCTTATCTCTTGAGTTTCTTGGACAAACTGTGTTGACTCTGATCCAGTAAAGTAGAGCAAGCTTCTTAATCTGGCACATTAAATAAAAGCTCAGCTTGGAAAGAAATGCAGTATTTTGTCTTTGCATTTCAATCGAGTTGAAAGTTCTTATTTTAAGCTTAGGCTGAGAATCATCTCCCGGTAATATAACATCATTTACAAAGTCAGGTGATAGATGCTTGGAATGAGTACAAGAGTATGATGGGCACGTCTTTCCTGTTATAAAAACAAAAATAAATAAATGCAGCGTTTAGACTTCCTTATTCAGTTCTGTCAAGCAACTCTGTTCTGACTTCAGTGCTCCTGCTGTTTTGAATCATAGACCTTTCTTTTAACTCAGACAGGGTATTATACTAATCTGCATGCTGGGAAAAAGTCCAGTTGAGAGTAGCTGGAAGTCTAAAAGAAGTTTCACTTTTGACCACAGCGCGGTTTTGAATCAAGCTTGCTAATGTAGGGAGGCTTGCTACCTCTGGAGTTGTGGAGTGGTCTTGCACCTCTTTCTCAAAACTCTTTTGTCCTTTTTTCCTCTCATTTTGCTTCCTTTTCTCTGGGAAAATTACTCATATTTCTGCCAGTGTAATAATAAATAGAGTTGGACTTTTTATTTCTAAAACAAATGAACATTATTTTTTTTTCACTTGTACCGAGACTTAAATCTCTGCCAAAAGTCTGAATAGAAATCACCAACTGTTCTGTAATTTTTTAAGCAATTACTGTTGAATACACACACTGTGGTTCAAAATGCTGTAAACACATAAAACTTCAGCAAGAAAAATCTAGCGCAAATCATAAACAATTAACTGATTCAAATACTAATATACATGTTTTTATGTTAATGCATATAAATTATGAAACATAAATACATTGTCAGTAACTCCATGAGTGATTTAGTTTACCGTCTTCTCACGTGTTGAATGAGGGGAGGTTGCGTGTACACTGAATGCTTGTAAGCTAATTTATCTCACAGGAGTAGTGACAATACTCGGTTTAATATACAGAAGTCCTTGTTAAGAAGCATACCAAAACAATATGGTGAGTTTAGTCCAAGATCATACCAGAAGGTCTGTCCTTCAGTTCTCTGAATCATAAGAAGAAACAGATTGTTTCAAACAGAAAATGAGAAATAACGTAATCTAACCAGTCTGCACTTTGGCAGAATCATTACAGGATGGCTGAGGTTTCTTGCATGTTCTCAGCTATTGAAATTATTTAACACAATACTGAAGAACTGACCATTTAAATTGAGAATATGTTTTCCTGGGAAGCAGACATCTTGGTAGGTTCAGACAGGTCTTTATCAGTGGGTAGTTACATCATGCTCCTCAGGGTCAACCAGCAGGGTGAACCAGTTGGTTGCATCAGCTGTCACTTGGGAACTTTAGTATTTAATAGAGTGCAGAAAAAAAATAGATACTTGCTTCCATCACAATTTTTATTGCTTCTCCTGAAGCCTTCTGTCCATGATTCTTGCTGAACTTTGAAGTCCATGAAGTGCTACAGGCTTAGGTTTTCTGCCTCTTTAAGGCACTTTGGCTTATCTTCCTATTATCTAACCAAAGATATCAACAGTATATTACTTCTTTTCTCTTTCTTACCCTGACTGCAGCCTTACTTTTTTTTCACCTTTGCTTTATTTTGCAGGAGAATGAGCAAATACTCCCACAGAGTAACTATTACTTGTTATGCAGTGAGTCATATATTGGTTGCCTGTTACTGTCTTGTGCTGTTTTACCAACAGTTAGCATCACCTATGTAGGGTCAATTAGTCTATTTGGTTTTGGAATCATAAAGATTTCCCATTCCCTAAACCAATGTATTTAATTCTGTATAAATGAGAGCTATTTCAAACAGAACACGCAAAAATATTTATGTGAAATATAATATTGCATAGCTCCTAAAAATAAAATAAAAAGATTTTACATAGTTTGTCTAAATTTAAAAGTGTTTTAGAATGGAGAAATACCATTTTTCTATTTCAGTGAAGGGTAAAATGATGTATGTAGAAATAACATCTTAAAGATGATGTTTATTTTCAAAGCAAATAATAGAACATTGATTAAAAACTATGTGCATCAGATACAGTATTCCTTATGTAGAAGAATTGTTGAATTAGATATAAAATGTTGATGTTTTCACGGAGGAAAATGTGGCAGGTTTAGAAAGCTGGGATGCCAATACCACATCAGCAGCTATTTGCATACCACTGTCAGGGACAGCCATTCTGGAGACAATTCAGTGAATCAGAGCTGTTTGATTAATCAAATCAAGTCTCTGTTGCAGCAATGCAAAGAGGTTATGTCTGCTGGCAATCTGATTAGAAATCAAATGTTTATGGATTAATGAACACAAAACGATTGCTTCTAAGCCTCTTTTCAAGCAAAATCTTAGGTCTTTAGAAATGTGTCTAAGGAGGGAATGATTAGCTGGGTCTGACAGCATAAGGGAGAATTTATCCCCTGAAAATACACTCTTTATAATTAAAGAAAATCCAAGGCATTAAAAGCAGTCAAAACAAAGCAAAGCACAAAATTTGTAAGTTGTGTTATTTTATTAACATATGGAAATGTAAGCAAATTGCAATGATAGTTACATTAATTCTATTTGAACAATAAACTTAATAGAGCTATTTCATATTAAGTGAAGATCTGTCCCACAATCTGCCTTTTAAAGAGCAGTCCAGGCCTCATCTTTAGATGACCCTCACACTTTAATGTGCAAGAAAGAAGCATTCTTTCTTTCTTAGCAGTTGTTGTTCGTTAGATTATCTTGGAAAATTGTGAACAATGTGCATATTATAAAAGCAAATGTGTAATCCATTTGAGCATAAAAGGAAGTTCTGCTTTTATCGGAATTGACTCAGAAATAATTCAGGTACAATTTTGTGTTCACTTTGGTCTCTGTTTCTCCAAGAAGTCTCTCTGCTTTGGTTTGATATTAAATTAGTAATATCTAAATGCCACCTTTGTCTCTGCCTCCACTGAGCTTAACAGTTAATTTTCCAAGCTAAAATAAAGAGATTCTTGGTTTCATGTTTTATCCCATCCCCACGGTGCAGTAGACCAATAAGAAGCATATAGTTCTTACCGAGTTAAGAGAACAGAAACACTTCTCTGAAGAAAATTGCCTGGCTTTCACATGCTATGGAGAAAATCATCATTTAAAAATGGAAACAGCTGGAATGAATATCTTTCTCTTGTCAAAGGTGAACATTAAACTGCTCCCTGATTTGACTTTCCCTTTATTTGTTTGAAGATGATCATCATTACTTTACAATGCCTCTTTCACTTCCTAAGGTAACAGCAATAGCTTTACCTGCTTGTTTTTTGAAAACTCAGCTATGTGTAACATTTGATCTACAGGTAGCTGCACTGGCTTCTATGCTCAATGTAACTGAATCCTAAATTCGTGGGGAATGAAATTTTTATCAGAACAGTTTAGAGTTAGCAAAAGACTTCCATTAAAATCCATGGGAATTTTACAATTGATATGAAGTGCTTTTGAAAAGCCTTCACTTTTGCCTCATATTGAACTCATAAGAATCACTGAATTAAATCCTAAGGGTGTTGTCTGCTACTTCATTTGAAAGATGAATTAATCTAGAGGTTGGAATGTTTTAAATGGAAACAGTGATGACAGTAGTTAATCTGAAAAAAACTCTAAACAAACCAACACCAAAACAAAACCTGCGAGAGGTCGACCACACTGTATTAAAACTTGCTATTTGTGCAAGGAAAACTCTATGAACTGGCCACTTTGATCAAATTTCATACTGTGTCACCATCTCAAAACCGTGATTCTTTAAGTGTATAATAGTGAATTGTATTTTTTAGCTTCTTGCTTTAGTTCTATTAATTTTGATTGGTTAGTTCTATTAATTTTGATTGGTTGGCTGGTTTAGTTTTTTGAGTTATTGTGGTTGCTTTAGTTTAACTGGGCCTAAAATAATTCAAGCAAAGAGCATATTCAGTCATCATGTTGCCTTGTAACTATGCATATGCATGTGTAGATATGAAAAGAGATTAATATATGTGCTTGTATGTACAGGATTATATATACTCATTGAAGCATACTGAGGATTCTGTCTTAAAGAAGAGACACAATGGTAGCCAAAGATACATTATTCATGTTGCCTAGAGAACATGCACTGGTATGTAGTTAATAGCTCAAGGAAGCAAATTCAAAGTAATTTGTAACTTTTTTCTGAAGTAACTTTTAGAAAGACCAACATTACTTCTCTTATGAATAAACCAAAACTACTTTACATTTTCAAGTTGAGAAGTTAACCAAGTTCTCAACCAGTACTGGACAATTTCGTTGTTTATGAAAACAAATGAGGTTCTAATTTAATGAAATTTCAAGACATATTTTGTGGGATAAAAACAGATGCCAAATGTTACAACTGAACATCTAGTGCAATTTCAGTCCAAATCAATGTGAAGTTTCTCCCACAGAGACCTATGGCATATATACATCAAAGGTGAATATATTCTGTAGGAATGCCTTTAAACAAAAGCGTGATAGAAGGCAGATGAGATGAACAGTTTTTAACTTCCAGGCTCCTCCTTAGCAAGCAGTTCCTTGACTGTATCCCTCCTGTTTACAGTCTAAATGAAAACTCAAACATGCAGGGATCTCAGAAAGGCATCACATAGAATGTGATAGGGGAGTTTCTAACTGGAAGAGATCATGAGGCACCTTCTTATTCCATTTGGGTTTATTTGCATTTTACTGTTTGTTTCTTGATGTTAAAGTCTTCAGCACTGGAACTGTATGAACCTTTGGTCCTGTGGGATCTGGACAGATATTTTCAAAATTTCAGGGAAAGAGCATGCGGATACTGAGAGTGAGCTGTCAGGTACCACAAGTTCCATGTGTGGGTATGTAGAACTGTTGCACTGTGCTAGAAGATAAACTCATTGCCACCAGTATGGCTTGTACCGTTGGTCATGGTGTGGTTGGGTGCTGCCTGTGCTGACGAGAAAGCCTGTCCTCAGCATCTCCTTAGACAAAGTCTGTGTTTCAGTGTAGTTTGGGCTAATGCAGGCATCAGTGCAGACTTGTGTGACTTGTTTTGCTGTACATGGTATCTGCTGCTCCTAGTATGAATTTCAAAGAGCTGCTAGGGTCGGGTCCAAACCTTCTTTTTCAGTCAGATTTCTCTATCAGATATTGAATGTGTTTCCTTGCTCAGCATGTGTTAAGATCTCTTAAATAAATTTCATTGAGCCTTCTAATTTTGTGTTAGAAATTACATTTTGCTAAGTGTTTTACTGTAAGAGTAGCCTGCTGTTTTCAACAGCGTTGCAAGGAGACATGGCTGATATTACTGTAGATGATTTCTAACTGTATTTTAAATGTTGAAATTATTATTATAGTGGAAAGGATAAGATCTTGCTGGATTTCTGAAGGATGAGATAGTAGTGAAAGTATAATACTTCCAAAAGACAAGTCAGATCTGAGAAACAAAATGTTACAACTAAAAAATATGTGAGATACCTAAGAAGAGCATTATTTTAAATTTTCTTCAATTTTGTGGTTGATTGTGGAGCTTTCGCAGTTTGTTTTGGTTTTTTAAAAATTTATTTGCTTATTTATTTCCCTTTTTTCATAATTAAAATATCTAAATATTTAGTCAATTTATTCTTAATTAAAGATTGTGGTTGCATATGTCACTAAATACAGACCTTAGTGCAACTAATGAACAAATAAGCTTTTGTTTAAAGGCTTCACTAGATAATCAATCACAAATCCTGGCTGGGAGCTTGTAGCTGTTACTTTTTCATGTCACTTGAGTTAAGCCAAGCTTTACAGGTTTAAATTAATCAAGCTGATGAAAGGCTGGTTTTTTTCATTTGTTTGTTTACCTAAAAAAATAGATGAATTTGACTTCTTTCTATATGGGAAGAGTAAGATAGGGACATACATGATTTGAGATGGAAATCCTGCAGCTGTGTGCATGTGTGTTCATGTGTGTATGAGAGAAAGAGAGCATCCAGACAGATAGATTACTTTGCAGTGTAAAAATGTTGAATTAAAAAGAGAAATGCTGGTGTTTATAGAGAATCTTGTATTTGACAAGAGCAGCCCTGGAAAAGAACTCTCCCAGTAATCTCTGTTTAACTGACTCAAGTGGAAGAAAGCCAAGTTGTTCAGTTGCACAATGGGTTGCAATCATGTGGGAGAGTTCCCGGTTGGGAGTTGAAAACTGAAAACCTGACATGCATAAGTGAACGAAGCTACCCTGTGCGATGTGTTGATTTAAGATTTTTGTCTCCCTCCTTAAAAATACAGCGGGGCTCCCGCCTTTGTCTGGGTACTGAAGAGGCAATACTGTGAGACACAAAATTAGTTTAAAATTGACATTTTGGACGTTGGTGATAATTTGTCCTGACGTTATGGCTACTGTTTGGGTTTGTGACAAGCAGGCTTGATCCAAGCGGGCATGGTTAGAGCCAAATTTAATAGACAACCATTGTAATTTTCTGCCTTGCAGACAGCAGAGACTTTCTAATGTTCCTTCACCACAACAATCAGGGATTACTAAATAACAAGTCCACAGGATTGGGGGAGGATTGAAAGGATTAATGGAGTATGACAAAATTGCACCTGAGGGGTAAAATCTTTAGCAGTTTCTGTATCCTAATGTGGTACATCAGGCAAATTGGCAATTGCTACTGATCTTTACACATACATGTCTTCAAATAAAGTGAGTGAAAGTCAAGCAGATGCAGCTATGTGGCTAAGGCTGTCATAAACATTTATGTCATCAACTGCATAAATCATTTAATGCTATCTTTTTAAGTATTTTGATGATCAACTATATTAAGCATCAGTGGATTGTAGGCACTGTACTCTAAATCATTTTTTTACTCCACTATAACTTCTTATCCTGCTAAACTAAATCCTAAAAAAGATTAAAAATGTAGGGTTAGTCCAACCCTTCTCTCCAGAGATAATTAAGGAATACAGTTCCTGTTTAGGAAGAGTGTTTTCAGCGTTAGAACTTAACAGTTCCCCCCTCCCCAAACAGAAAACAAACATATAAAAATTGTTTTGTAGTCGCATTGGTGTGGTGACCTGATGGTAACTAACCCCCTCTATCCTTCTGATAAAAATCCATTTCAAAACAACAATAGCAATCTTAGCCCCAAGTTCTTACCAAGTATTAATTTTTTTTTTAATAAACTGTTTAGCACTATGAAACATCAGCAATTTGAAACATCAGAAGTCTGTTAACAGATGCTTGATTTCTTTTCACACTGGTTTAAACCAAGAACCCCAATACTAGTGGCAGTGGATTTACAGGGAGTTGAAACAAGGAGCAATAAGAGCATTATTCATCTTTACTTTTAAAACTATAACTTTTCTTTGAAAAGGAGCTTAGTATATATAATAAACATTGCACATTACCTCTCTAAGAAAAATATAAACTTGGCAGCATCTTCTGGACTTAAGTTGAAGTTTGAGCTTTATGTTATGTGCATAACTGCTGAACTAGCCTTTACATCATAGTAGTTTTCCATTCCTCTCAGTTTGGTTTAAACAGACATTAGGGAAAATAGAAACTGGTGCAAATAGGTAAACATATACCTATGTAGGTCTACAAAAGAAAGACTAAATTAAAGAAGAGAAATCACACAAACAGAGTTGCTATCTGAGGTCATCTCTCATGTATTGTGAATTGTTTAAGGAAATGTTTCTTCAGCAGCATTGACTGAAGGTCATGTTGTTTAGACTTTTGGCTAGTGGAACAGCAAACGATTCATTAATTCCATTAGCCATCCTTTCTGCACACTGGGAAAAGCAAATGTAATTGTCAACTATTCCTACTGTATACTTAAACTGTCAAGGATCCTGGAAGGCTTCAGTTATCCTCTTTGAAGATATCAAAGGAAGGGGTGGACTGTTTTGTGTCTTTAAAAGAGAAATAGAGAAAAAATGTGCCACATAATGTAAGCTAAAAGATTTTTTTTTTAACCTAAAGTGACACTGTAATACAGAAGCATGGGGCAGGTTTCTGACTGGTAAAGCTTCTGGGTTGTTTTGATTTTGGTTTTGTTTTGGGTTTTTTTGTTTGTCTATGTTTTTGTTGTTTTTGTTGTTTGGGGTTGGGTTTTTTTTGTTTGGTTTTGGGTTTGGTTTAGTTTTGTTTTGGGGTGGGGTTTTTTGTTTGTTTCCTTTTTTGTTTGTTTATTTTTTTATTTTAAGCAGTCTTAAAAGTACAGGCTGTCAGCATGCCATTAAACCTGTCTTGTCTCCAGGAGCCATGGCAGGGACTTCTCATTTCTTTTCCCTTCAGGCACCTGAGGCAGTTCATAGGTCTCACCCTGCATTCTGCTGTGTGTGGTGGACAGGCGAGTGCAGCATGACTGAAGTCAGTGGGCACGCTGCGCTCCTAGCATTGGATATTAGGCAAAATTGTGATGCATATTTTTATAGCTCTTCACTGTGAAGTTTCTGGTGGGTTAGTGGACAGCAAAAGTAGAAAACATCACACGGATCTGCAAAATTATTAGTATTTCTTCCTGCTGTTAACATGGATGACAGCTGAAAGCCTAGTACTACATTTAAAATGAAAAAGCAAAGAGGGGTTCCAGGATTAGTAGCCCAGCTGAAAGTGGATTGCATCTGAATTGCAGTGTCTGCCCCTGAAGTGATTACTGCTATGGGTAGTGTTTTGCAGACAGACAGTAGTTTTTCTCCATAGAAGAGACAGTTATATTGAAAAGGCAGTGAGACTCTTTGATGAAAGACATTTCATTTTAACTATGCTGAAAAAACAGTAAGTAAATCCATGTAGGGTGGATTTTTGCAAATCTGTGTAGGATGGATTTTTGTCCACCTAACCCATGTGCTGAAAAGAAATAATGTGCTTTCTTCTGCAGATCTTAATGTCCCAGACATCTTCAGTGGTGGTTAAAAATCCACCGTCGGTTATTACTTGTTTCAGCATATTCCTTTTATTTCAGCAATAATGAATGCAAAGCTGTCTTGTCCTTTGCAAATGCTTTGAGCTGTTCAGATAACACATTGCAGAGTGGTTGGACACAAATCACATAACCCTACTGTGCTCTGTTTGAAAGGAAAGTACAACTTTTAATTCATTATTGGCTAACTAATTTTCTAGTATGCTTTTCCCACAGTTTTGAGTGACAGTCCCACACTCCCAATACATGGTTTCTTTAATTGCAGTGCTAAAACTTGACTTTCTCTTTAAAGATGTAATTTTACATCCTGATTGTAAAATAATTAGTAGTTTACTGCTCACTCTTCTATCCTGAAAAAGGAAACACATTTTTCATACTTCTTAAGGCATAGCTTTGTCACTGTGTGATGATTTTTCTCTAAAATATGAAAAACTGTAGAAAAGGAGATCCATCTGTTGGGAAAGTTTCGCTCTGTGTATGATATGATGTAATGAGTAATCATAAATGTAAAACACTTGATGTGACGATTTCCTATATAATGATTATGCAGTAGTTAGTAGCCACAGTATACTATATTACTCTTGTTACGTATTTTGGAGGTGGACGCTATGGATTCATAATACGGTTGAACTTGTATGTAGTGTCAGTCCATCTGAGGGAGATTCTTCCCGCAGGTTGAGAATTATGAATTTACAGTGCTGATTTTTTGAACCTTATGAGCCACTACAGAGTGGAAAATACTTAAGGATAGCAGTGTATGTGCTTCTGTATGTTACTGAGTGTTAAAATAAACAATCAGATGATTGTTAAATAAACTAATATATATATATACATATACAATGCATTATATTTATGCAAAAAATAGCTGCAAAAATCAGGTGAAGTGTTTCACTTTTATTGTAGTAATAGGCACCATTGCTATGTATTTATCTATGCATAGTTTAGGAAAGAAGAAGATGCTGTTGATGATTCTGTAATATTTTCTTCATTGTAGTGGCTATGGAATTGAATTCGCTGATATGTATAGTAATGAATCTTTAAAACTATCCTTTCTAATCAGTGTTGAACAGTGCAAACAAACAGGTGTCCTTTAAAAAATGGACTTTTGTACACTTTGAGTAAAGAACTACCTAAAAGAAGTATAAAGTAGTTGTACGTTCAAAATGTATTAAATTCCATTTTTCCTTTGCTATATTTTGTAAAACATTTTCATTGTAAACAGTATGCCTTTCACACATGTCAAATCAAAGCTCTTTATTTTAGAAATATATACCTAATGTATAGAAGCTTATTGCACTCTCATGCAATGTATATATTGTGACTTCAAAAAGTCTGTACTGAACTTTGCTTAAACTACTAGTATGTGGATTTCTTTCAAATTTATTTTTAATTAATGATATTAAGGATAAGATCCTTTCTAAATGTACTTTAAAATTCACAATAAAGTTTCAGAAGTTGTTTTGTACAATGTTGAGGCTTTGTGTTGAATTTTCTTGTTCAAATCTTTTTAAACTGTTACCTTGGCTAAGTTCCACATTCCTCAAATATGTGTAAATCTGTGTTTAACATAATCGTGATTTAAATCAGGTATGCCATATCACAAAATACTTCATTCCATTTACTTCAGAGGTATGTTCATTTAATTAGGGATTCCTACTCCAATGAACACGATGTCTCCTGGCACTTCTATAATATCTGTCGGAGATACAGTCTGGGTTCTAGAAACTCTCTGTATTGGACTTCAAGGATGAGAGAAAATGTATACTGTATTTTGTGTATGTTTTATGGCTCCTAATAGAAACAAAAATAAATATGACAGTGTTAGAGAAAAATGCAGTGGTAGAGTACACAGTTAAGTCTATTACAAGCTTTAATTTTTATTCTCCACATCTTTTGTTTTTAAAGTTATTTTATTGTTGGATGATTCAGCAGTTGCTGAGGTTGGTGGCATCAATGGGGAATTTACCTGAGTAATGAAGTAACTGAGTTCTGTAAAGCTTGGAATAACAATTGCTTTTTCATGTCTGACCTTCCCCATCTGGAAAAAAAAGTGGCAGTTGTTTTGCTCAGATATAGAAGTTTCTGTTTAACTATACATTTAGCAATGGCTGAAATGGTTAAGCAAGAGGATAGTATATTTTTTTCTTTTGAGGACAAAATAGTCTTATTCCTCATGAAATTTAATACTGTTTAGCTGTTTACTTAACCAAAGGAGGACTAGGCTTCTAATTTTATGGATGAAATCTTTAAAATAAAGTTAACATTGTCACTGTGAAAATGTCTAGTGGCAGTTTTAGGTAATTTTTGTACCTGTTTGACAACCCCATATGGCATACTTGTGTTATCATGAGATAGTAATTTTTCAAGATGCTTTCACTGGCACTGCATATCTCCATATCTGAAAACATATATAGTTTGATAGTTTCCATTCAGAAATCTCAATATAGCTCCTTAACTATGGTTAGCTAGAGTTTTGCACATTAAAAATGTAATTCTGATGTCAAGTAAATCGGATTTGAGAATGAGCTAGAAATGTATATGTCTTTCAAAATCCCCTATTTAACTTGTCTGTTTAAATAGGTAAAACTTCTAGAAATTATTTCCCACTGCAAAGCTTCAACTAAGGTCCAAGGCAAAATTAGAACTAATTATCTTAATGGCAGATAATACTCAGCTGAATACTTTACTTACAAAATGCCTTAACTTTAATGGTGCTATTCCTACAGAAAATCAGATCTTTCTTTTTGAATTACTCCTTCTTAAAAGACTGAAGAACAGTTTTTAATTCTCTGCGAAAAGAATCTGAAATTCAGGCTCTAAAGAGAACCCTCAGATCTCTACACAGAGATATTTCCACCCTACTTAACTATTTTTTTAACAGTCCTTAATAATGTTTATCTCATTAAAGATCTGCTATAGGGCTAACTCGACACTCAGTTGTGGTGAAGCACTGATACTCCAAATGAGAACCATTTTCATTTTTAATTCTGAAAATTGGAATGGATGTTCAAATATTCGCATGTGAAGAAACACTGATGACCAAAAGGAGGTAGGATCGTGCACTTTTCTTGCAAATACAGCCAGAGAGCAGAAATAGTGCACCAACATCATTGCACAACAGAATAAACAAAACCCTGTCATCAGGAATGAAAGTTGGCGCATTGCCTGTTGATGGGTTTGATGCTACTCATCACCTACTTGGCTTGCTGATGTTTTGAGACCCATAATTGTCTCTTGATGTACGACTTTGTGTCTTTTTGCTAAGGTTCACATCTTCGCCTTTTCGTTATGAATTATGAATCATTTTTATTGCAATATTACTGCCAAAGTTAAGTTATTAGCCTAATTTGGAACCTGATTGTCTAACCCAGGCTCATATTAGCTGGCAGCTAAATCTGGGAGGGGCCCTGTTAGTTTCAGTGTTGCACAGTGGACTTGTAAGTGCTCATTGGCATGCCAGGGGTTGTGTCATCCAGTGCTGAATAGGTGAATTCCCTTCTGCAGAATCAGACTTTAGCTGAGGTTGAGGACTCCTGTGTTCATTTTTTAAATTATTTGATCTCAGTGACAGAAAAATTATCTCTTGGGTCCATAAGCTGAAGTCCCTTCCTGAGTTTCCTTTAGTAAAGTTTTATAGTACTTCAATATCTTGGTAAAGTGGTGGTAGAAAGAAAAGTTGTTGTCACATTAATTTGCCCCAAGTAGGACAGAGTTCCTCTATAAGGGGTTTTTAAGAGATGTGCGTGAGACTGATGAGCTCCAGTTTCTAGGCTGTTTAGTCAATACTAAATGCAATACATCAACATACCTTTTTTTTTTTTTAGCTTAGTAAAAGTCAGATTATGGCTGAAATGAACTAAAAAATCATTATTGATAGCCATCAAAGGAAAAAAAACCAACCAGTTCATTAAGGATCCAGGGGGACAATTTAATTTAGTTTTTGAACATAGATAAACTCAAAAACAATACCCTGCAGAACGAGCTCTAAATTAAATCTTGTTTTGATCATTTGAACATTTGAATATTACTTTTTTTTTCTTTTTTTAAGGCTTTTGTTTATCAAGTGATACCAACAATCCATGAAGTTAGATGTTAAAAGGCATCTAACAGTCTGACTCAGTTATTTCTATATGCATGAATTTATTTCCATTTTATTTTCTTAATAGAAGAAATTATTTTGATGATGAAGTTTCAGGAAGTGCTCTAGTATCTTTGCATCTTCCTTAAAGAAGGAATTTTCCAACAGCCAGTGTTTAAATATCTGATAAGAGCCTTCTTCATAGGAAAAGGAGTAAAATGATTTGGTCTTTGAAAAAGGCCTCCCCTAGATTTTTGATGGGGAGCAGATTTGCTGTAGGAACTTGTTCGATTTTATTCTTGCATATTCACTCTGCATTTAATACAAAATGTTTTCTTGTTTGCAACATGAAGCAGGATCTTGTCACAGCACTGAAAAGGGAAAATATGTAGTGGGCTTGGCATGCCCTGACAATATGCTTTCATTAAAACTTTAAAATGTAAATGTATGGAGAAATGCGTGTCATATCCCATCAGAGCTTCACAGCTATTGCTTTCATTACCACTAGTATGTGGCAGAGTTGCTCTTCTTTTTATAGTTTGTTTGCTTTGTAAATGTAACTATATACAGCAAGTTATATTTGGGACTGAATGTTTTGCGAACCTCAGCTAATCAATAGGAGTCTTAGCTCCAGCTCCATTAGATCATTAGCAGTTCAAATTAGTAACCAGTGAATATCATATTTTTAACTGCAGTTTTTCTCCCCCACCCGAGTTCTTTCTCAAACTTCTTTGCAGCACTGTTTTCAGGTCACTACTCTGTCTTCTCAAAAGGAGTGGATTAGAATTCAGGTAGAGAGAAATGTTAAATGGAAGTTACTCAGTACTGCTTTCACTATGGCCAGAAATATGTTAATTAAAAACCATGGAGAGCATAATCTTTTCTGAATCCAAATGGCTATGACAGTTCCTACAGTTGGGAGGTACAGGGCGTGCTTTAACCAGTTACAAAACTATTTAGATGGATCAGAAAATACAGTGTAGAAAGATTATACAAGTGAATCCAATTCCAGAAGTGTCATTATCATCCCTCCTTTTGCCTTCAGTTTTTTATTTCAATGTTAAATGCTTGCAACACAATCTATAATTTGGAAATATGTTAAATGCAAAAATAAGAGCTCATTTTGCTGTCAAAAACATTACTTTTTTGGTCTGATAGTAGATAGCAATATGCCTGACAATAGCATTGTTGGTGGTTTGGAAAGCTTTTTCTGCTCCAGCTTCTTCAAACTAGCTTTTCCAAAGGCATGTTCAGAGATCACAGCAACAAGCCTCATTTCATGCCAGAAAAATCATAAATTCCTTGGTAGGAGAGGGTAACCACAGAAACCACTTGGAAGACCTATCCTAGGCTATTTTTTCTTTTCAGACAGGAATGTCACTGCTCTGTCCTTCATGGGAGGTAGTGGTGGAAGATGCTGAAGTTGTGTGTGCTTCGATGACAGGACTATGAGACACTATTTTACAACTGGTACTCTTGGTATTTATCTCCAAGTGTGCTTTTAAACTATGGTTGTAAAACAATTATTTCTGCCATTGATACTCCTCTTCTTATAGAAGTCTCTGACAGGAGACTTACATCTCTATGGTGATGTATCTTCTTACCGCAGAATATGCAGTAATAAAGCTTCAGTAGTTTTAAGTCTTCATGCTGCTTTGTGTTTTTATGCTTTATTTTTAAAAATATTTTGACACGGATTTTTTGTGGCTTTGTTTAGCTGTGGGTTTGTTTTGGGGTTTTTTGTGTTCTCTTACTCTGGCCCAGTCTTTCCAGACTTCCAAAATTATTGATTCCCCCCCCTCCTCCCCCATTAATATTCTTTCTTAGATAGTTTCTTTTGCTGATATAGCTCTTTTTCAGGATGACAGAGTATTATCTTGTTGGAAGCAAATGTTGACATCACTTAGAGTTATACCTTTAGTAATGGAAACAGTATATTACTGTTCTGATCCAAATCACTTTACAAGTACCATTGTAAACATCCTTGCTATAGACCATAACAAGAAATTATGTAGTCTGTCTTCGTAAGTGTGACAAGAATGTCAAGCTACAGTAGAAACAAATGGGAAATCAGCATCATTTAAGACAAAACTAATTTACTGTCATATCCAAAAATAGCTGGTTGCCAAAAGCAAATGTTTCACTTAAGTAAAGGCTTGAGCCTTACTTAAACAGAGCTATTTAAGGTCTTTAAGAAATAAAAAAGAGAGAAAATTAAAAAAATATGTAATTATCAATAAATATACAAACTACACTGAGAAAAGTAATTTCAAAAACTCCTTTAAACATTTTCTCTAAAGAACTAGTGATACAAAATGCTATGTAAGAGGAATAGTTTCTGAGAAATAAATGCTGTCCTCTAGTATTGTCAGCCGCTTGCTTCTGCAATTATCTTGGATTAAATTCATTTGACTGAATGATCTAATCACCTAGACACCCGTTATAGTTAGTGGAGAGGAACAAACAATTTAGAAGCATTGACTGATCTCATTTCATCCTGAAGTAAGGGCCCAAAATCAGCCCTATGAATTTAACCCTAAATGTTAAGTAGCTCATGTGTAAACATGAACCCTGTAGAGATTAAAAGCTATATGAGGTCAGTTTTTTTAGGCCTTGTATTTCTTTGGATATTATAAGTATTTCCAGCCTCAGTATTTCTCTGACATGGCTGTGAATTCAATACATAGAATAAAAGTCATTACTTGCAATGTTCTTCATTTAGAAATGTGTAAGGAATAGAATTAAATGGAGCGGAATGTTTTCAGTAATAGCAGGCTGAAGTCTTGATAGTCATTGTCATTGCAATACCTTAACAAAAGGCATAAGTGATGATCCTAGCATTTCAGTTATTCTTTAATAGTACTATAAAGTAATATATGTGCTTTTATGTCAGGTGACAACTTAATGACAACTGATTTGTATGTTGGTCATTATCTCCTTTGAAGCAGGTGAAGGAGTTAATTCTTAGGACATTTTTAAGAGCAAGCTCTCTAACCACCACCTATTTTGACCAATTTTTAATCAAAAAAAAAGAACATTAAAATTAAATTTTATGCTGAAAAGTGGCTCTTTTACCTTTGCTACATGGAAACATTGTCTGCAGCCACCTGTGTCTGACTTGTGTCTAACTTACTCTAAAAATTGGCATTTTTCTAATGGCTAGCCCAGAAAACTCAAATCCGAATGACAGGCTTAAATTCTTTTTTTCTTATGCATCATCACCACTTACACATGAGTCGGACTAAATTGTTCAATTCAGGTTTATGTGTTTTTCTCATTCTCTGAGGAATTTGCACCTCTCTGAAGGTTTCCTCACAGATTTCATTTTTTTACTTTTTCTGAATGGTCGTGTTTTACTTCATTATTAAACTCTAGATGTTGTGACTGGGATGAAAGAAGCTTTATTGAAATATTTTTTGAAATTTTTTTGGAATTGCACCTTACTAGAAGGTTACTCTAAAGATTTTTATCTGTGAACCACAGTGGCAGCAGCATCCTGTCCAAGCCCCATCTCTGTAACACCTTAAGGCACTTAACACCTTAAGTCGAGCTGGATTCACTTTATGTGTCAAGAGTGCTGGGACCGGGATACCTTGGTTGCTCTGTTGCTCTCAGTTTTATAGGTTTGAATCCACTGCTTCCATTCTTTTTGTTTCCAGGGTGAAGAGGAAGATTTTAGCTTCCAGTGACAGCAACAATAACCATAATGTTTGAAAAAAACCCAAAAACAAACACCCCCCCCCAAAAAAAAAAAAAAGGAAGAGAAAAACAATTCCAAGTATAAATTCAAAAAGAGAGATCAACAAGTCTATGAATATGTAATTTCAAAAACCCATAGATTTTCAGTAAATGCCCTAGAATATATTTCACAGCAGGATATGATCAACAGCTGGGAATTCATAGAAGACTTTGAGCTATCAATCCATTTTTTTTTTCCAGCTGCTCTGCCTTTGGGAAAAGTAGAGGAGTCTGGAAAAGACTACAGCAGATCAATCCAAAAACTCCTTTAGAGACATAGCAATGAGCAAAATATATCAGCATTTCTCTACTGACAATAAGCAGTAGATGATCCTTCTCAAAAGTCTGTTACACAGTACTAAAAAGACATCCAAAAGCTTAGCGTGCCCATGGGGCTTGGGAGTCAGATAATTTCTCTCAGTGAGTTTGCATGCATAAGTTAAGGACCATATTCCGGATGTTAGCTTTGTTGGTATAATACAGTCTCATAAAAGAGAAATATATAAAACTAGATCCATTACCATGGAAATACTGAAAGGTCATTTCCATGGCAACCATGGGAAGCTCTCATGCTATAATTTTGAGGAAGCCTGTCTTTGAAGCTGTAATGCATTTATACAATGGGCCTCATTTTAAATTAAATTAAATCTATATATGTAAAGTGATAGACATTTTGAAAATTCTAACTTGGTACAACCATTTGCTGGAAAAAAGAATGAATATCAAAGCCAGATGTGTTGCTCATTCTGACTGTAGGGTGGCTGTTTGGTGTCATTTTGTGCTTCATGCTGTAAATAGCTGAGATTTTTTACTGAGAACAGTAACCTTTCAGGATTCCGGACCACCGTTTCTGTTTTCCATGGTTTCCTTTCCTGACAAAGTCTGATGCCAGAACTTCAGCCTCAGGAGAATGCTTTCTACTAGATATGCATATATTTGTAATATGAGAGGTCATTCAGGAACAGCGCTAAGAAAATTTCAAGGATCTACCTTCATGAAGAAATTCTATAAAATCAGTACGAAGAGCAGGGTTCTGCAGAAATGTCTGTGAAATCCAGTGCATATCCTCAGTTTTTGTTCCTTAGGATCCATCACCACAATTTTTTCAGGTTTTCTCTTTAGACAGTCCTTTATGTAGTTCTTTTTAGAGACTTTTGAATAACATTTCATAAGAACTGCATAGACAACCAGCCTATAAATGTTGTAAAAAAATCTTATCTGAATAAATAATTCTCCAGTGTGATTTTTTTCACAGTGAGAGACAATGTACTGTTTCTATAATACAAGAATGGAAAGGTAGATGGAGAAAGAAGAACACTAAGGTATTTAAAGGTGTTTTTCATGGTACTGGAACATACACACACACATACCCTACCATCATTGTGGACTTCCAAGCAAATATAAAGTTTGCTTGAAAAACCTTTGAAAGTTTGCTAAACTAACTTTAAACAGTAAATCAACTTCAGGATCCTCAAGCAGTGGAGGGCAAGAATCCTTACTTAAAATAATTTACATAAAATCATAATGAAGGTTGGAGCCAAACTACTTTCTTTTTCTCTTATCTCATCAGAACCACTGAAGCAGAAGTCAGAGCATCTACTCTTACATACCTGCTTTAGATTTGAAACAGCAGTAAGCTTTCAGACATCCTACTCCCCAGGGTTGCCTATGAAGTCAATGGGAAGAGCTAGTGATGTCTAAGGTTAGGCAGATTCTGCACTACAGGTCTTGGCCACAAAACTGTTTAGGAGTCTATGCCCCATTAAATAATTGGAATGCAGTCACTTAAATGCCATTGGAATGTAGTAACCTAAATGTCTTCCCCAGTCTGACTATGCAGTTATTTGATTACAGAGGAAGCCCAAAGCTACAGCCTGGAAGGGCCATCTGAATCACCCTTTGTTTTAGTAATCACATCAGCTGTAGGGCTGTGGCTGCACTTTTGTAAATAAGGTTCTGGATACTGTCCATATATTCTTCCTATCAGGATTTCATAATGCCTCCCAACCATTAAAACTTTTACCTTTCTATATTTGAGTGAGTTGAGGATCAAAATGTGTTAAAGCCAGCATTTCTAAGTTTCCACTAATTCAATGGTTTATTATTGCGGGTGGGGGGGGGGGGTTGTCCCCCGCGAAGAGACCCTCATGGCACACTTTGGATAGGAGACAGTCACACATGGGTGACCCCAAAATGACTTTTATTAAAACAAGATGTCAGTTTATATACGGGGGAATATGTAAGGGTCGAGAACAAAGGTGGGAGCCCGGCTAGGAACATCAAATCCCGAGGGTCAGTGATAAGGGATAATGTAGAGATTGGTCACAGGCCATACAAGAGGAAGGGATAGTTGGGGAGGAAAGGAGTGGTCTGGGGGTACAGAAAGGGAGTTCTACAGAGTCTGTAAGGCTGTGCCTGTTATGCAGCTGTCAGAGGACTTGCAGATGGATTTCTTCCTCTGAGACTTCCTTGCAGCTCTGTTGCATCTTTCTCCATTCTCTGTAGGCTTCTGCTGGCCCACCTCCAACAGTTTATCAGTACTCACTTTGAAAAAACTTGGGACTGGCTTCAGTCACAGAGTCGGGGAGTCTAGGACAAGGAGTTCTTGCTGAAAATAGTATCTGCTTGCATCTGCATTAACTGAAAATCAATTTAAGTTGTTTATCAGAAGTTTTTTTCCAAGTGGGAAAGAAGAAGTGATGTACTGATCTGAATCATGGGTCACTCTGAAAAAGGTTTTCCTAATTTGACATCCTGACTTTCAAGGTGCAGGTAAACCGAAAGAGATAAATGAAAACATTGTGATTGTTCTCACGTTATTCATCATGTCAAGGAGACAGCCTTGGTTGGAGTCAGCATACACTTTATCACAAAATGTAGTACATCCATGCACTTCAGACTTTGAAATTGGAGATTTTTTAATCATCAAATACTCTAAATGCATAGAAGACATAATTTTTTTTTTTTGGTCATATTATGCACATATGTAATTCTTTCCACCTGGGAAGCAAATACTTGAACTCATTCAAAATTTAATTTATATTAGTTTAGCTCAGTGATACTCTCCTGGATATCTCATTTTTTTGGGCAGTCCCAGATTGGCCATATGAAGAGGTGTGGAGTGACTGAAGGATGTTGCTAAACGTTGGAATGGTTTTTTTTTCTTCTTCCTCACTTCTGCTAATTTTCATTGCTGAACAAAGGTAAATGTCTTGATAGCAGAAGATTCTTTTGCCGTGATATGACCATGATAGGTCTGTGGAATGACATTTAGTTTGGAATCTTTCCAAAAGTTCTGTTCACATCCCATCTTTTTTCACTTCTCTAAGTTTCATATATGATACAGAAGCCCCCTTTCATTTTTTTAATTATTTCAGGTGTCAGTACAATCAAATAGCAAAAGTATCCTGCTTTACAGATTTTCAAGAAATCAAGCCAAATATTTAAAATTTAATTCAACAGCAAGTAAAAATCAGTCTAACTTTTCTGTTCTCTATCTTTTTTCTTAAGTTTCACTTCTCCAGTCTTCCCCACTGGGAAGTTATATTCAAAGTTATAATTTTTTTGGCAGGAAAGTTCTGAACTACTTTCAACAGAAAATGTACTTATACTTTTAATTTATTTATTTTATTTAACCATCTACTGTTGCCAAGAAACTGTAGTTACCTTCCACGTTTTCTTTACATTTGGCCAGATCTGAAGCAAAGTCAAGGAAAGACTTGGAGAAGTTTCAATGGCTTTGGAAGAAACTTAATTTTGTTTGTATATAGCTAGAAGTATCAGAGATTCATGAACTGTATCAATCCTAAGGCAAATACTGAGATGGAGAACATAGAAAGAGAGACCCTAATGAGCATTTGTATAGGCAACCCTTTGTGCCCTCCCATGACCCAGTTTTTAAATATGTACATGGCTTTCTTATTTTCTCAAAATTGTTCCTACTTCTAAATGACAATTTGGCTACTTTAACTTTCCCTGCTTCTTCCCTCCCTCCCTTTTCTTTTCGGCTAGGTTTTTAGAAGACTAAATTCAGTACAGTGAGCTTGCGACAGTCAGTTGGCCCAAGACACCCCTGACCATTTGTAAAGGTAGTACTTTAAGCAGCGTTCTTCCATATTTTCTAGCCATTAAAGTAAGGAATGAAGCAGGGGCAGACCCATTTGGTCTAAACTTATGGGCCCAATCCAGATCTTTTCCAAATTTTCTCAGTGACAATGCTGGTACCACGATGTACTTTGCACTTCTGGGATTTGGAAGTACTAGATCTGTTCCTTTGTTTATCATTTTTAAAGGATATGATTAATAAATGCGTAAAAATTGGTCTTCATTTCTAAACTAATAATTTTCATCAAAGGAGGTAAGGTATGTCACTTGATATTACATGTGATAGTGTTCAATTGACATTTTTGAGATTAAATTATTAAAATGGGTCAAATGATAATACTCTGTTTTGAGCTCAAGAACAAGAATCAGAACAGTATTTCTTTGTATATTTTCTGCTCTTGATGCTTTGAAAGTTGGAAATTGAAAAATATAAGTTTGATAACTTCAGAGGATATTTATCTGCTGAAAGGTCAAGCAAAAGGTTATTCTGAGATGACATTTCTGAGTACTATATGAAAAGAGGGATTATGAAGTTTGAGAAAGAGATGCAAGGAGTGAAGAAGCTTTATTAAAAAAAGCATCAAAAGTGAAATTATCCATAATTTCAAATTTTCTGGAGAATATATGCTAAAATGTCAGAAGAATAATATTAATTAAGAATAATATTAATTTTAATTATTATTTGTCAGTAAAAGAGATGAAATGCACCAGCACCCATTATTGTTATCTGATTTAGTGTTTTGATTACAGTCAATGTTTATATAAACAGTAACTTCAAGAGTGTACTGTCACAGCCAGATCCCATGTGCCTTGCTCTCTGCATTTGCAGAACACTTTACAGCATTGATGGCAATTCTACAGACAATCCCTTTTAGCAAATTAAAGAAAGTTGTATATGTGTTTCAACATCAAGTCCCCAGCTGAGAACTCAGGAAACCAGAGAGAGAATTTTGAGTGTGTCAGATGAAAAAAAAAAAAACCAAAAAAAAAAAACCCACACCAAAACTGTAGGAGGATACAACTGTCAGACAATTTTAAACTAAAAGCTATCCTTAGTCTGTATTGTCTCATATGAATGTGACAAAAAGTGCTATAATTGAATTGGAGATCAGAGAAGATTGGGCTTGAAACAGAAAAGTTTATAAAAACTTCAGAGTGGAAGACATAATGAAATCCAAAAAACCAAAGTGATGGTCATGCCAACAGAAATAGAATCTATCCTTGCTTACTCTATTGTAATGGAATTTATCAATTTATCAATTTTCACAATATTTTTTTCTGATAGTAATAATAAATATACATAGGGACATCTCTTTACTAACAGGTGTGACAATTGATAATGCTATTCACAAAAAGCCAAAGAATCTCAACCAATTGCCTCCAATTCAACTGGTCTGCTTAGGGGTATGTTGGGTACAGGAGAAGGGCAGAAGCAGGAGCAATCAACAGAAAAGAGAAATCCATTCATCCTGGGCTTGTGAAAAGCCTTTGGTCAGTGACACAAATTTGAGCTGCCTCATAGGTGGTGTTTAGGGGGCTGAGTTGAGAAAAAGGGATCAGGAACTTGTTTTTTGTCACCTCCCATATCCTCCCAGAACACAGGGAAGGATTAAAGCCAAGGTGATTGTTTATTAATTACTGACACTAGACCAACCAACATTTATCTTCACCCCATTGTCCTCTGACATACTGTACTACCCAAAGGCCTGATTCAAGTATAAACAAACTAGATCTACCAGCATTTCAAAGCTACCTATTAGGGGACAGTCATAGCATTGTCACTCTCTGAGGTTCTTGCTTGTTTGTCTGCAATACTAACCACACTGTCAGTGCTAAAGCAAATGATATTAAGTATAAGATGATAATATAACCAATAATAATGCAAGGTATAAGGTCCACTTCTTTCATCAGTGAAAAATGTGCTGAGTTAATAAACTGTGTCGAAGTAAATTTGGCTTTTTTTGTCCTTTCAAAAATATAAACATAGGCTACACAATGAGTTGTTAACGGGATTATGAGGATAAAATTCTGCCAAAGATGCTATGTCTATTATGTGTAATCTTAGTCTTTTTATTTATTTTCACTTTGAGAGTTTTTTTTTAAAGTCTTTTTTTTCTCTACATTCTTGTAATAAACCATTTATTGACAAGATTTTACAGTTATAGCATAACTGGCAAAGTGACTAAACATGTAGGAATTAGTAATCCCTATCTTAATTTTTTATTATATATCCTTATGTTTAATAACCTTGTATAGAAAACACCTTTAAAATCTATGTGGATGTATGGGCATATATATAATTTAAGATAATATTTCAGGTAATATTTCAGTAAAATAATATATAAATATTTAATAATATTTAATTTAATACTTATGTAATATAAGTAAGATGATTTGGTGTGGCCTACATTTTCCCTATACAAGTAAGTAATTTACCTACCTTTTTGTTTCAGAAAAGCATTGCATAGGTCTTTTTACCTGCTCCCATAAAATTCTAGCTCATGTCAATGAGCTGCAGTTTTTGTTTGCAAGCATTATCTCTTGTCGTCTCAATACTGAAGACTGTAAACCCACTTTTTGTTGTTGTTTTTATTTTCAAGATGAAGCAACATCTATCATGTTCCTGTTGATAATAATAGAGATTTTGTGTATGACTGCTGTGGGAGCTGGCATACAGCATTCAGAAGCCTCCCAGAGTGTGTTGGATCCATGTTTGATCCAAATTACACAATGCAATCAGATAGTCATTACTAACTATACTGAAATCACTACCTTTGTGGAGCACTGAGCTAGCTGATAAGTGTACAAAGAGCTAACGTACCTTTGTAAATAAGCATTAGAATTACTATCTTGTGGATATTTTTCATCCTTCCTGATACTTGTTTTCATTTCCAAGTTGCACAAAAATATTTCAGAGAGATAATATTGCTGGTAAAATGATCAGAAAAAAATTACTCTAAAAATCCTCTAAATTCCTCAGCTTCTCTCAGTGACTTTTCCGTCAGTGCCAGTAGGAAGTCAAAGATGGCTTTTCTAATTCCCAGCCCTATGGATACAACATCTGAAAATCCATGTTTCTGACTTTCATATTTAGCTTACCAATAAAATTCTGCAGTTCAGATTTAGTTAAATCATTTTGCTGATGGTGCATAAAATAGAAATTCAGCTTTTAAATGAGGAGTGATTCTGATCATGGTAAAAGTGTGGAATTTATTATTAAAGGAGACTTTCATGACTCTCAGAATGGCTGGGCAAATAGGTCCTTGTGAGAGGGAAGGACAAGAACTGGTCCAGCAATGACTTTCCTGAGTTTCTTTTTTAAATACTCAGTGTAAAATACCTGACCTTAACCCTGCTGAAAAGAAGATCCGCTCTAATTTCAGCAGGCTTTGAATGTTGGGCTGATTAAAGATTACAAAGCACTTACTTCTCAGTTCTTGTAAGTACATTTATGAGAGTTTCTAAGGTTCTGTTCAGCATGTACAGTATGTACTATGATAATACCCTGCTGAGGCAAAACACTTTGAACCTGTCCTCCATCATACTTATTCTGTGCAGATGTGAGGTCTAGTTACCACCTGGTCTTGTCTTTTTCAACTTTAGAAACATATTCATTGTATTTTCAGCTTAATTTATTTCAATTTCATTATTCTTTAAGAAAATACATTTTGAAATCTAAATTGGCTAATTAATACACAAGGTTTTCTTGTGCCCTTAAGGACAGGAACTGTGAATTGAGTGTACAAGGAAGGTATGAAAGGCGAAACGTCCTTATAAATAAACCTTTATGCTTCAAAAATAGTTTGATGGAATCAAACACTTCCTTGAAATAAAGCTCAAATATGCATTTGATACAACAATTGGTAATGGCTAGAGTCCATGGGTGTCTTGAGACATCCCATTTCCAGTTTCTTGGCAGTTTATAACAACTGATGCTGTGTAAGTCAAATCCATCAGAGGACACCTTTCTGCAAATTTCTACGCTGTGCTATTGCAGAGCTCCCTAAGGGCTCTGGAGAGACACGAGGAGAGATGTTTATTATGGGCTTCATTTATTGAAGAAAACAGCTCCCACATTTAGTGGGAGGATCACAGAGACACAGTGAAACTCGGAGAATTCCCTCAGCTCCAGATCTGAAATCTCCCAAGCTTGCTTGTTCTTTTACTTGTCTGTCATTATTCACAGAACAGGATGACCACTGTTTGCCTCCCAAGCCACAGCTGCTGGTGGGGGATAAGCGAAAGCCCCGGTGCAGCAGAGGGGAGGGGAGGATGTTTACACAGACCCAGCCCGCTTGAAGTTTATGCAGGAGGAACTGCTATTAGAGATGTAAAAAAATGTTAAAAAGGGAGGATTTCTTGTCATCCAGTGGGAACTTTCTTAACCTCTGCTTTGCTGCCTTTCTGCCTTGCAGAGTGAGCAATTCTCCAGCTCCTTCCAGCTCCCCTGGATTTCTTTTAGCTGACGCTGAGCTGATCAGCTGGGCTGGCCCTGGGGAATCTGGTGAAATGTTAAAACAGATCAGGTCTTTGGCCCAGTGGGCAGCTGATGAGCTTTCTGCACAGCATGGGCAGCTGGGGCTCGTTGCTGCTTGATTGCGGTCACTCCCCCCTTCAATAGTGTCGCCAAACAGAGGTGTTTCTACATTGGTGCTCAGGCTGTTCTGAAAATGCAAAAAAGAAAAAAAAAGTCCCTGAGTCCTTCTGGAGCTCCCCTTCCTGCATCCCTGATGGTTGCTACAGATTTTGCAGGAATTGCCAGCATGCAGCCTTTGGACTTCATGCTGGATTTTCTTGGAACTGGCACACCTTTCAACTGACATCCCAGAAGTCTGGGTGGCACACACTGTGTCAGACTTCAGAAAGATATAATTCACTTTTCCTCAGCAAGTTCAATGGGCTCTTATCACCTGGACACCTGGCAGCATAAATACACAATAATCACTTTGCTCCCTAGCTATACCCTGATTACTGTCATGGGTGTGCAAGGAAGAGGGAAAACCCTGCATGTGATCTCGTGTATGCTTCGGCTGCAGTTTGGCCTTTTGCTTCTTTGGATTACCAAACATTTTGGTATTTTTTTTCTCTCGTATGCTAATTTATGTAAGTGAAACTATACTCAGATACTGGATCAGCTCGTAGACAAGAACAGTGTTCAGTGTGGGGATCATCTCACCTAAACCTCATTGTCTACAACTGAAATATTGTACCTGAACTGTGCATTTGGTTGTAAAGAAACAGAGAATAGGGTGTCACAAACCATTTGGCATTTTCAACAGCAAAAGATGGCCTACAGTTCCTTATTTTGCTCCACTGACTAAGCATACTAATGCTGTGATGAACTAATATTTCTTACAGGATCAGAATATTTGGATTTGATATATGTGATCAAAAGAGGTGGTTCAGTGTAACACATTTATGTCATAAAACTATCTCCCAGGGAATGTTAATTGCTTTTACACAAAAAAAGTTTAAAAGTTAACATTTTTTAAAAAAGGTGTCTGTAATCTAGAGTAGCTATGTTATAGGGAAATGTTTTCCTTTATAGTATGCATGATATTTAAAACTATGCTACAGCAAACTGTTGTTATAACCAAGCATAAGGTTTTCCTAAAATTGAATCACTTTTTTTGTCTTTCTGTGTATGTTTCTTACAAGCATATTTGTTTCTTTCATACCTGATTGTGTATTTTATTTGCCTGTTTCTACTTCTGTTTTATCTGCCAGTCTAATCTGTCTAACCTATTTTAGGCTTTTATAGCAAGCTTATCTCTTCAGTATCTAGGCATTAAATGCTTCAGTTCATTTCTGAAGGCTTTCATTTTACTTAAATGCCTTTGAACACAGTTAGAAAGTGTTATTAATTAGAATCAGCAGCCCAGTAGAACTTGAGGTACTAATTAGACATTACCCTTCCATAAATTCTTTATAACTTTCCTGCAAAAAGAACATTTTAGCTAACTCAATAATTTGGAGATGGAGAAAACCATTTTACGTGCTTTTGTCAACCTTTGCTGCATACATATTAGATATGACATGGTTAGATTATTCTTTTTTGTAGAATGTAACCATAAATCTTGAAAATAAAGTTCTGTTTTGCCAATTATTGTTATTAAATTCATAGGGAGTTTAATGAAGACAGTGAACTTTAAAAGCAGTCATCCAGTGACAGTTTAATTCTAGCATTTTGTTTCCTTTCATGTTTGGTATGGTTTAAAGGGTTTATTTGTTTGTTAGCTTTTATCTCTCCTACCTCATAGCAGTAACTTGCCTAGAGTATTTTGAACTACATTTCTTTTTTCAAAACAGTATGACTGTACTTATACAAGTCCTGTAATTTTCAAGCTGAAAACTCAATAATAGGATGGTAAATATAGTGTCCAACCTTTTATGTGAGTATGACAAATTGTTTAATGCATCTGGTATTGTAGCAGAGTTCCCAGCACAAACCCCAGTGAGCAAGAATTTAAATACTTTAAACTTCTCAGAAAATATCTTACTGCTTACTGAGAGCTAGGATATCACAGGGAACTAACAGAAGCTCTCTTCACTGAAAAGCAAAACTTGCTTTACAGGCAAGCGGCCACAGTTAAGGCTACAGAGCTCGTATGTGCGTGTGCCCCCGCGGGGCTGTGTGAGCCGTGGGTGGTGTAGCGCGGTAAGGCGGGGCTGCGCTGCCCACCACAATCTCACCGCTTCAGCTACAGCTACGTGCACATCCTGCCTCCAGAGGTTCAGTGTCTGGGTTGTTACTAGTGATCCTCCAGATGTAATCACACTTTGCCGGCCTTCTCATAAGATAAGGAAGAGATAATGTTTTCTCCTGGTAATGGTTCAGATACAAGAAAAGAAGTAAAATATGAGAGACTTCGGTTACATACATAAATGCTTTCTTTGGCATTTTTTTTTTTTTTTAAATGTGATTGAAGTGCTTGCAGGACACTTCAACAGATCCTGTGCACTTAAAAAAATAAATTGACCTAGTGCTGTAAACTCAGTGGGGAAGAATACAATACGTGCTAAATGGGAGCTGCTTGAAGTTTGATTCCATGCTAATAGTTTTGAAGAATAACTCCTCTGTCTTTTGTGCTGTAAATTTCAAACTGCATTTTTTAACTTGGAAATTGTTACAATGGGAATGAAAATTGGTTGTTATATAGAGTAAATGTGTGGCTATTTATGAGATGAGGCTGACACATTTGTTTAACTCAAGCAGTAATCTTTTATTTGCACCCTATTAATCTTTACACCAGAGCTCTATTCTGTATTGTGTATTTCTTTTCTAGTATGAGTGTTCAATATTGTTTCCTCCAAATAATTCTGTGAAAACATGAGCCTTCTTGCTACATTTGGACAATATTCCATTTATTATGATCCATTTTTATGACTTTTTTCTTTCAAATAGGCCCTATACTTCATGTATCTCGTAAAGTTAGAGAAAAGTGAGTATATTCTATGATTAAAATTGCAGCTAGTATAGTTTAGCCTCTTGACACAAGTTTAAAATGATCAAGTTTTTCAAATTATTTTTCTTTCCATTACTTAAGGTGCTGAATAAAGAATAAGTAGATGTTCATGAATCAGTGTTACAGTAAGGGATATCCCTAGTGTTTAAACTGAAGCAAAGAAATCCTTCCTAACAGTAGCACTTAATGGTCTTGAAAATCTTAGGATATTCATCTCACTATTTTTACTACAGAGAGATCAAGGAAGGAGCTTGTAAGGCATTTAAACCCTGCTTAGATTTTGGCTAGAAATTCAGCACTAGCATTTATCAGAAATGGAGGCCACATCAAATTACAGTAATCTGTAAATCGATATTTAAAATTGCATCTGTATAATACCTGAAATTAATTTATTAATCTTAAAGGAAAGTGACAGTGCACTTGAACACAACTCCAGAACAACATGCCAGTTCTAAAGATGGCTGCCTCCAGAAAGGTTTATCTCAGCAGGCTGATTTCTATACCTGAAAATAGAAGTATCATAGCCAGATATCACATACATATAATTGGAACTGAATCTTAGATCTCAGAAATCTCCACATAACCTCTGCACGTCTGCAGCTATCCCTGAAGTCATGATGCTGAGTCCTAAAGAGCTAGGAAAGAAAGCAAGCCTTTGTCAGAAGTAGAGCCTATGCTATTCTCCAGGAAGGAAGCTTTTGTTCAGCTCAGTGCAGTGAGTTGCAGCTCAGCAGAACTTTTTTACTTTGTTTTTGGCTCACATTGGACTGCAACTGAGATATTGATACCTTTTCAATGGATCTTCGAAGAACAAAATGAAAGGTTGAGACAGGGCAAATATTTTTATGAGGTCCTCAGAGAAGTAGGATTCCTGGAAAAAAAGGAGTAATGATCATAAATTCACACAGTAATCTGACATTCAGAGTTCACCTGAAATCTGAACTTTAAACTAAAGGACATACAGGTCACAGTCAGTACATGTAGTGTCACAACCACAACATCTTTCTTCTGTCCTCATTACTTCCAGTAGAGCATATGATGTACACAGCAATCTGAGTGAATCATAGCTCCGTAGAGAGTCAGATTCCTGTGAAATGGACACTCTACTCTTAAATCATATTAGAGTGAGTTCTTCTGCCAGTAGACCACCAACTCTACACTGTCATTTATCCGCAGAGACTTATATGAAGGAATGATCTGGAAGTCTGAACTGGGTATTGTTGGACTTGTTAAAGTAACCATGCTTCCAAGATGGTGTTTGTGACTTTTTGTGTAATCCTTCTTCTCCCCAAAATGCTTCACTCTTATCTGTACCTTGGAATGTCCTGAAAGATAACTGTAAGGTTACCTATTGGCTGTTAACCCTTTGTTATCATTGGTTGGTTATAAGATATCCTGTGCTCTCACTGGTTAACTTGTGATCACCCCAAAACCTACTTAAGCTGTTAATAGAACAATAAATCCCTCTCTGCCTGCTCACCCTGCCAGCTGCGTCTCCTGTGCTCTCTGCCAGGGCCATGGGACCCACATGGTGGGGGGGAGGGGGAGAGCACGCTCCTCCCCGGAGCTAGAGGTAAAGGGAAAGCCTCTGGTCTGGGGTTCCCTCTCCCTATCCAACTTCAAGTTCGTCACTGGATGAAGGACTTTTTCCTAAAATCTAACTTAAATGTCTCCTGATACAACTTCAGGCCATTCCCTTGGGTCCTGTCACTTACCCATAGGGCAGATCACTGTCTGCCCCTCCTCTTTCCTTCATAAGGAAGCTGTAGACTTCAATGAGGTCTCCCCTCAATCTCCTCTTCTCCAGGCTGAACAGATCAAGTGACCTCAGCTGCTCCTCATACGGCTTCCCCTCAGGGCCCTTCACCATCTTCATTTACATCCTTTGGACACTCTCTAATAGCTTAATGTCTTATGTTGCAGTGCCCAAAACTGCACACAATATTCAAGGTGAGGCCTCACCAGTGCAGAGCAGAGCAGGACAATCCCCTCCCCCGACCGGCTGGCGATGCTTTGCCTGATGCCCCCCAGGACATGGTCGGCCCTCCTGGCTGCCAGGGCACTGCTGACTCATATTCAACTTGCTGTCAACAAGGAGCCCCAGGTTCCTTTCTGTGGCACTGCTTTCCAGCATCTCATCCCCCAGTCTGTATGTACATCCGGGGTTGCCCCATCCCAGGTGCAGAATTCAGCACTTTCCCTTGTTGAACTTCATGTGGTTGGTGATTGCCCAGCCCTCTAATCATTCAGGTACACAATAAGACTCAAAGGCCCTGGGGAAGTCAAAAGGTGCACAGCTGTACTCAGAATGTTTGAAATCTCCTGTAAATACTGCATCACATATCAACTCATTCCAAACAGGTTAATTTTGTGAACAGGGCCCAGATGATGCTCCTCTTCCTCTGCCCTCCCTCTCCATTCTCATGATTTCAAACATAAAATTTAACCTCTCTCCCACAGCGTACCTCTTCAGCTTGTGAGCATCACCATTCTCACTTCTCATGTCTCCACTAATTTCCAGTTTTTTTAAGAACTGAGGACCACCACACCCAAATAAGAAGGAACAGGCATTTCAGTATTCTCATAACAAAAGCAACCCTGAAAGAAAAAGAGCTCTCTTCTTCACAAGGAGTATTTTTAACACTTAGCTGTAACATCATGAAAAACAAGAACAGTGGATCCTGCCCAGCTGGTGCCTCAACCATTTGTAGTACCGTTGAAAGCCAATGGTGACAACCATCCCGAACTAATTTGTTCCATCATGTTGGTTTCAACATAGTTTCAACTGTAAAAATTATTTAACTGTATTACTGATGTGATTGTTAGGGCACAAGACCAAACCAAGATTTGTTTAGAGCTTCAGGGTTTGGTTTCACACCTCCCCTTGGAAAGAGTCACCCAAAAATGTTCTGCAGAGTTCAGCCCATTACTTGTCTTGTAGACAGCTAAATGAAATTAGGCAAGAGACAAATGTAAATGTAGGCAAAACCACATCAGACACGGAAACCAATTCTTTGGATTGGTCAGTCTGTGGCTGCATGCCCACAGAACAGGGAAAATGTCTCAGCATTACCATATTCAAGAGTGATGCAATATTTTAAACCTTTTGGCCCTTGCAATACAACTTCTAAACACTGTTTATAATGGGCACTTGGTAATCAGCAGCTATCATCATCAGATGCACACAAAGCCTGTAAAAACCCTATAGGCTGGCAGAGAAAGCTGAAGACTTCAGAAAACACAGAAGGAAAAAGGGAATGAATTATGGGAAAAACATAGGAAAGATCAAGTCATTGTAACACTTCCCTCAAAGGCAATATAATGCAACAACAGAAAAGCACCTAAGCACATTGGCAGGCACAAAGAGGCAGCCAGCTCCAGCAAAGGGACAGTGATAACTAATGACAGCAGTAATATGTTTTCACAACCCTTTTTTACTTCAGAAAAAATAGTCTCATATCCTCACTTTGAAAGAAATGGTTCACTACGCTACTTGCTGTTTATATGGGATACAAAATGGCAAGGTACATACATGGATGGCTAGGAGATCTCAAAATAACTGTAAATCGATTTGTATCCTACAAATGTAGTACTTAAAGGAGAGTTCATACAGGAATGGTTTGGCAAGTTGCCATATTGGAGTAGGGGAGATTAGCCCATAACTTAAGGTCAGTTTTGCATGCAATAGTAAGTTTAATCATCTTAACAGGCTTTCTTACAGCTAATTGTAGCACTGATAAGAGAAACAGATTTGATTGATCATTAGTGGATCTATGTTTAGAGGTATTTCCTTCTCTTTCAAAGAGAAGAACTGGCTGGATGGCCGGGCCCAGAGAGTGCTGGTGAACGGGGCTGCATCCAGCTGGCGGCCGGTCACCCAGGGATCAGTGCTGGGCCAAGTTCTATTCAATATCTTTACTGATGATCTGGATGAGAGGATTAAGTGTACCATCAGCAAATTTGCAGATGACACCAAGTTGGGAGGGAGTGTCGATCAGCTGGAAGGCAGGAGGGCTCTGCAGAGGGACCTGGACAAGCTGGAGAGAGGGTCTGATTCCAAGGTGATAAGGTTCAACAAGGCCAAGTGCCGGGTCCTGCACTTTGGCCACAACAACCCCCTGCAGCGCTACAGGCTGGGCA
>JAYRBT010000001.1:63505598-63524388 GCA_036023395.1 Myiotriccus ornatus | reverse complement strand
TCCCCCCTGGAGCTAGAGGTAAAGGGAAAGCCTCTGGCCTGGGGTTCCCTCTCCCTATCCAACTTCAAGTTCGTCAGGGTATCAGCCACAGTATAACACTCTGGGTGCTTGCAGTTGTGTCATTTGACACTGGAGCATCTGTTGCTTCTTCTCATGCTCAGAATACGTGCTAATGCCCAAAGGAAAGCTATTTGTGTCGATGCGTACATTTACTGTATTTTTTTATCTATACGTACATTTCTGATAAAATTAAACTTTGTAGGTCCACTTTAAGAATGAATGGAAATCAGCTAGCTATGTGAAAAGAAAATATTCTCACTATATATAAACTGTAAGCGTAGAAATACCTGATGCATTTTCAGAAAAATACAGTTGTATATATACTTTAAACATGTGAGATCTTATCTCTACTGAAAAATGGTGTTGGCTGATGAAAGGAATGGAATACAGTTTGGGACAAAATAATCCTCTGGGGGTGAAAATTATCTGTGTAATTGTTAAGAAAATTTTCTTTCTTTAAACTGATAGCTTTATTTAGTAAGTTTAGTAGAGCAAGTCTTTATTGTGCAAATTGCGTATAAGTTGGTTTTTTCTGCCCTTTTTTATTCTACAGAGATCTCTTTTGTGTTTGGGGTTTTTTGTTGTTTGGGTTTTTGTTTGTTTGTTTATTTTGTGATTTTTTTTCGGGGTTTTTTTTTGGTTGGTTGGTTGGTTGGGTTTTTTTACACCAGAAAAGACTTTTCCTAAAGGAAAAAAAAAAAAAAAAAATTCTTCATTTAATCTATTCCACCACAGTAGTTTCTCTTGTGTTGAACTTTTAGTTCAGGTTGAAAGAGTAAACCTCCTTCATTAAAGCAAGCAATTTCAATTTTTAAAATTTATAATGTAAAAAATAGTTTTACAGCTCAATCCATATCCACCTAAGCATTGCAGGGCTGATTTCCTTCAAGTGTGGATGAAATTCAGCAAATATGTTAGAAAGATATGAATTCAATGCTCTGTGCTTTGTCCAGAGCATGTGACTTATGCAAGTATTTTCTCCTGGTCTCTTCAGGGATGCCTCGGTGATAATGACAGGTCTAAGAATCCCATCCAAAGCATGAGTTGTTAGCCTCTCCATTCTGACTACTTTGCTCCTGGGCATCACAGTCCCTGTAAACAGACATTTGCAAATGTTGAGATGAAGAAGACTGAAAAAAATTCCCTCCCCTCTCTGTGTGATAAAATACCAAAGATGCCTACTTACAGAATGTTTTCTCTCTCTGTAGGCATTGCTGACCACTGATGTAATAGATTCTTGATTACTTTTGAAAAAGGGAACTTTCATCCTCTTTGTTTTTTCGTGTGTGGGTTTTATTTTCTTTCTTTAAAAATTGTTTAAAATACAGGCTTTTGGGTTTGATGACAGGAATAATATATTGCATTTTCAAAGGAGTCTCACTGGAACACCACAACTTTCTGATGTTAATCCTTTTAAAAAGTTCTAGCCAGTTTTCTGTTTATCTTGTACAGCATAGAAACAGCTCATAGCATCATTCCTACTGTCACACCTGCATCCAGCCCACCATCCCCATAACTCTTCAGCATGAAGAATTTAGTGGCCTGAGCTCTTGGGTGAAAAGCAGTAGCTGTTCGACTCCTGCTGTCTCTCTCAGATAATTCTCCAGATAATGTAGTATCTCTCAGTTGACATCATCCTGAAAATGTGCCTTGGATGGATTTTTATTTTTAAAGCCATAGTTTCCTGTACAGTCTGCTCCATCCTGGATCCAGTTCAGTACAGAGGAGGGCAATTTATCATTCTTTAGACTGATTTCATACGATTGCATGGGTTGGCTCCTGTGAATTCAAAAATGCTGCAGTGTCTGCAAATACGAGCACCTGGAAGTGATGGCCTTGCGGTGATCTCATGCCTAGTAAATTTGGATATCTAGAACTCTCCAAAGTGCACTGATATTCTATCCCTGTACCAAAAGCCTAAGCCTAAAAGGCAGTACTGAAACAATAGCTGCATTTCCTAAACAGTGGACCCAGTGGCATCATGCCATTGCAGCTCAGTGGATGAGAGATTGCATGTACTGTTCTGGATTATCAACTGTGAGGTACCCCCTTCCTAAGAGGGAAGGAGTGTCATCCTATAAAATGTCAGGTTCTCTGTCTGCATTCAACCTAGAAAGGAGGGAGCATGATGGCAACAAAGATGACTTAAAATCTGACAAGATCTGTCGTCCTCACTGGTTGATAAAGAGAAGAGGATATATGCTGTTACGTGACTAACGATGGCAATCAAAAATCTGAAAGATCCTTCTCCACAGATTTTCCCACTATCAACAGGAATTAGAAATGGTTGCTCACAGTTCTTTTCCTTATACAGCAGCAAAACCATCACGTGTTTTGTTTCTCAACGATTTTGGCTTGTATCAAATGTGAAGCTGGCTCACAAACAGCTTGTAAAAGAGAGAAAAGTGAGACTTAGCTCCAGCCTGAATGCTTTCACATTAACTTGGCATGAGTATGATGGTATTTCAACTTGACATTGACATGAACATTTCAATAGCTGGACAGTAAGCTCTCTGATAAAGCTGTTGTCTAACTAGGAAATAAGGTTCTCATGCAGGGCAGCCTCTTTATAGCAATTAAAGTAAAAATTAACCTTTCTGAAGCTAAGTTTCTGTTTGAGGGGCCAAAATAAGGAGAGAAAACAAGGATTAATTTCCCAGCAACAATCTAAGCTCTTTACTTTTCAAATTAAAATAAAACTCAAACAGGATTTTATGAGAGGTATTTAGATGCATGTGAAAACATAAATATCTTAATTGTCCTCATTAGGCTCTGCTTCCAGATAAGAACACAAACAGGTCTTACATGTGGAAACAAGCCTTTCCTAAACTTGGGAAAATTCAAAGCAAAATAAAGAAAAAACCCCCACAGAAAATAATAATTTTTAGAATAGGACAAATACAGTATGTTTTTTTAGGAATAGACTTTGACAAGAGCTGGCTGCCTCATTATGCTTGGTATTTTTTGGCACACAGTTTGAATATAGTACTTTTTCTGAGTACACTGAATAAAAACATAGCTTTGATATGGATTAGGATGTCTATTCTGTGGTTCTCTGTATATTTCTCAGTTTTGCATTAGTTGCCATTGTACTTTTTTTCCAAAATGTACATGAGAATCTTTTCATCTGTCTCTGCTTTTTCCTGTTCTTTGTTTCCTTCTCTTTGGTTATAAGCATTTTGTATCAGCCGTCTGAATCTGTTTTACTATACTAGAGCAGCGCCAAAAAGTGATATCATCTCGAAGTTAAGTAGAGGCATTGTGTATTGAAATGATTCCTAAATCATATATTCCATGTTAAGAATATTTTGGGGGAATAAAATTTATGTCATGGCTTGTAACTAATGTGCGAAAAACTTGGTCTGTCAGACTGTAAGTGATATCCACAGTGAGAGCCCATCATACTTAGTTTATCAGTTTGCAGTCCTTCCAGTTATATATTTTTTTCATCTGAATGTTTATTATCAGTTGCTGTACATTCACCCAGTTATTTAGGTTTCAGTAATAGTCCTTCTGAATGTATGATCTTAAACCATTTATTAATCTGAAGATTAATCTGCTTTTAAAGAGTACTTTTTTCCTGATTAGCATCAAGAAAGCCGTATTCCTTGCTGCTTTAGATGAATGGAAATTCTTCCGGTTTGTATGTGATGGCAAACTAGGACTTCTGCCAGTTCCCTTGATTGTATTAGAGGAATCCCAGACAGCTAGAAAGTAGTAGCTCCTTAATGCATGTTTAGTATTGTAAGTCTCCTATTGATGCTGCATTAATAGCTGTCATCAGAAGTCTTGCATAAAAATGTTGATCAGCAGTGCTATGTCTAATGGCAGTCTCCTTTTGAACAGGCTACAGAAAGAGGTGAAAAAGGATAGATGATTGTTTTAGAGACTTGTCCTTTATTTAGAGCAAAAGAGGGGTGAAACTGTCACTTTAAATAATAGTTTTCTACTTCAAGAGATAGTTTGTTGGTTATTCTCTCTTCTTGTAATGCCAAAGTTGATTTTTGTGTACCAAAGACAATAAATGTAATGCGGGAGCCTGATACATATTCATAATTTTGCTCTAAGGCTAAAGTGCTTTCCTTGTAAATTCATCTAGCTACAGATATTGTGAGCACCAAAAGCAATTATTTCACGCCATCAGTTTGCTCTAAAAGAGAATACCATTAAAATCCTTATTCTATATTTATTGTTCTAACAGGGAACAAGAAGAATATTCTACTGAGACACCAGTGCAAGAACCAAAATTAGGATGCTTTTATTCAATTATATTTGACAAAACTGGACACCTTTTTTTTCAATGTGTAATGTAGTAAATATATGTACCTATCAAAAACAATTCATAAAGCTCTCCAGTGGTAAATTCTGCTAAAGTGGGAAAGCTAGGCAAATTTAGAAAAAGAACAGCATCCTTTCCATTTGCAAAGAAAGATATGAGAGTCAGGAAAGAATGCTAATTTTTCAAGTCGGTGTTTCTATTCTCTGGTTTTTTACTATATAACACCTAGAAGCAATAATCCATTGACTGGGTTCTATACAGAGTTCAAAAAGATGTGTCCTGCCCCCAACACTTACATATAACATAGAATTAAATTTTGTATAAGATCAAAGGGACAGAGGAAAACAGAAAAAAAAAAAAAAGGAGTTATTTTATGGTAAAGAACACTTAAAATTGAAAATTTAAAAAAGAAGAATGAATTAGCTTGCTAAATGGGTAGCTAGGAGATACTTCACCAAGCTTCATACACATATAAAGAGGTATTTGTTTGAAAGTGAATAGAAGACTGAAGCTGGGCTCACAGGCTTATCAGAGACAGAGGTAAAACTCTCAGTATGAGAGAAAAATGACAGAAAGGTGGAAGGTCAGCAGTGAATTTTCTTGAACATTAAAAAAATAAATTCTATTATAAAGTAAATAATACAGAGGAGACGGTCTTCAAAAGGAGCGTAAAGCAAGGAACATGACGAAACTCTCATACCAAGTCAATTACCTTCTCGTAAGTACTTTCTATGACTGCTAGTGTGTCAAAATGGCAGTTGTTGAAACAAGGGGGGACTGTGAATATGTGAGATGGGGAAAGCTATATGATAAGTTTTTTAATATACTTTGGGAGATCCAATATTCAGATGCTAGGCTGGAACTATCCTTATTCATGTTGCTGCCTACACTGATAACAGTAGTCAGTGATTCACTTTGCAGTCAGTGGACACAGGCAACTCCAAAGCACCATCAAGCAAAACCAGGCAAGCAAGATGAGATTAATCCCTTTTTTTCAGGAAGTCCCGGGATTTTTGCTATTCCAGGCAGTTTAAGGGCTACCCCAACTTGAAACCTAAACACCTTGTCATAACATTATGCGAGGTGAATCGTACCAATAGTTTAATAGTGAATGTAGATTTTACTACATCACTGCCAAAAGGTTACACACACTGTTAAAATCTTCTTGTGCAGATGCTGTAAAATATAGCCCTTTATGTAGTCATATATCTTTCTGTGCATGCATCATGCATCTCATTTGGAGACATCTGAAGCAGGAGCCTTCTGGACCAGAGGCAGAAGCTTTATGAGGAGAACCACAAAGAGCTTTTAAAATGTTTTTCAGCAGACTGAATTTTGTCCCGAGATGTTCACAGACCTTGTTTCTTCCTCCATTTAATGATATAAATGTCAGGAACTGTTTTTCTGTTCAATATAGGTAATGTGAACTGCTGCAAAACAAATTCATTAAATACATTTGTATACCATATCAGATGAAAAATACAATTAAAATATATATTTACAATTAAAACTATAGAAAGAAAATTATTTTTAAATTAATTTAACTGATTTTTTAATGAGTACTGACAGTTTAGAACTGGTCTATACAGATTTAATATCTAAAGTTGTCTTTTTTAAAAAACAAAATGCTCTGAACAGTCTGAGAGTGTCTTTGAATGAGTAGTTGCAGTGAAGAAGAATTTCATGCATGTGGAAAGAACATATTTCAAAGGATCTCCATGGACAAATTCCTCTTTTTACATAGATTTTCATATTTTTCTTTCCTGCCTCAAGTCAAAAAGGATTTGCTCAGGTAAATTAGAATTTTCATATATAATTTTTTTATTGTTTTTAAAATTACCCCCAGGACAAAGTAGTTTCCTATGCAGCATTGGACTTAGGTGCTCACTTACTGCTATTTAAGAAAAGAGACTGTGTTACCTGGATCTGTCTCACGAGGAAGGACTTTCCAGAGCCTGAGCTACATGGTGGTAAGGAACAGATGTGCCATCTTGGTGGTATCAGAACTGTGGTTAGAAGATGATGTTACCCTTATCGCTGCATTACCTCAGAATGATAGTAGTTTGAATTTAGCTGTCATTGCTGTCTTCTATGAAATAGGAAGTTGTCCGTTCCTCCTAGCTGGCAAACATGTTGGATTAAGTGACTTGGCCAAGATGACATAAGAATTGTGTAGTTATAGTAGAAATGAACACATGCTTCCTTTAAGCATATTCATTTGCTTATCAAATCAGGTCATTAAAAACCCATCCCCTCCCCAGCCCTCACCCTCTCATTTTATCTGATTTTCATTATGACAGGTTTCTCAGATGTGCATAGAGAGAAGATTTGAACTCTGCCAAAACTGGGGTTATATGTGACATATTTGCTAGTACCATGAAGCAACTATAAAATTTTATGAAATTGGTTAATTTAGGAGGAAAGTTTCTACTTGGTATGATATCTGTGAAAAAAAAGTTTTACCTAACTACCAAGGAAAAAGAGGAGCATGAAGTACATGGCCACCATACTGGAAACCCTTTCAGCTAATCCAGTGGGAAGCAGACTTCTTCATCTTTTTGTCACGGTTCTTCTTGCTGTTTAAAGCTCTCAGCTGGTTTTGTATGTCAGTTTTAAAAACTTTATTTCAAATCCTGCTTTGGCTTCTCTGTTTCTATCAAAGCTTCCCTCCAAACACATTCCCATCTCAGCATGCTCTCTGCCTGCAGACCCATTACAAGGTCTCCTTCACATGGTAGGATGCACTGCAAACCATCCATTCCCTCCTCTGTCCACGTACACAAGGGCTTTTGTTCCTGCAAATGCTTTTTGGTTTTTAAGCGAATTCTTGTCAGTGTGAAGAGGGTCTGCCTGTGTCAAGATGAGAATAAGAAGTAGATTTGATTCTGGACGTCCATATGAAGTAGATAATTTAAAGTTTGGCTTCTGTTCATTAGCAGTACTGGCCATCCATTAGTATTCCGGACAAATTTTGGACATTAACCATCTTCGTTGCTTTAGTTACATCTGTAGTAATGAAAATTCCTGTAAAACTTTTACAGCAAAAACCACCACTAGTAAATGTAAGATAGGGAACCTTTCAGTTTACTGTTTTTAATAAATGAGAAATTAAAAGAAATTAGGTCTTCTCTGTGAAGATGCTATAGTGCCAGTAAGATAGTTACATTGAGCTATTGCAACCATTGTCAAAAGCCTTTTAAAATAAGATTAGATCATTTCATTGTTATACCATTTTCAGTTGGTGAATTGTAACTTTGGTTTATGAGTGCTATTTAATATTCAAATTTCACTGTAACTTGAAGGAGACAGGTAATAGTTGTGATGATTTGAGATTAGAAGTATTTGGATAAATATGGATGATAGTTGTAATAGATCTGAATTGTCACCTGAGATTACATAACCTGATTTATCATTTCACTGAAGAATTGCAGATAACAGTTTACAATATATTTTCACATGTAGTCTTTTCATTGTTTCCTTTAGTAAATTCTCCTTCTCTGTATAGCAGAAAAACAGTTTGTTTTTTTTCTTGGTACATGCAAGATTTATGGAAAATAGTTATTTTCTATGTAGAACTGATATTATTTGCTCATTCACTTTGATAAAGGGATGGACAGTTATGATCTTCATGTACTTATTTATATTTAATGCATCTTGTTTCTCCTTTGTGCTCTGGAGTTGCTAGAGTAACTGCATTTGTGAAAATTTGCCGTTAATTTAATTTCCATTTGCCAAGTTAATAAAACTGCTCTAAAAAAATTGCTTCTTTGTCAACCTACTCTAATGATGATGCTGACCAGATAGGTTATGTCTCTGCGTCTGGAATCAGAGGGAGACATAAAAGGATTCTGGTAGGAAAGCATACTTTGTACATAAGTGTTTTTTGCATAAGTATTTTTGCATTGATTTCCCAACCAACTTTTCCAAACTTTACTATTAAAATTTAATGTCTTGTTTAACATATACTTTGTTTCAGTAGTCATGAGCCAGATATTTATTTTCTCTGCTCAAAGCAGAGAAAAAAAGGAAGTCTTTTTTTCTGAATGCACGATCACAGAGAGCACTACAGACAAACGCACAGTCACTTTCCATCCTGCTAGGCATACAGTGGGGCAAAGGCAAGGTTGCGCCTTCTTTTCCTTATTCATCCAGGCCTGTAGCCTTTTTGTCAAGGGTGCTGAAGTACATCCAAATTTATTTTCTGATGCAGACTCCTGCTGACTGAAATCTAGGTCGGAACCTTGTGACCTTACTTAACATGCATTCTTTATGCTCCTCAGCAGCAGCATTGTTTGATGCCACATTGTGAGCTTGTATATCAGCTGCTGAGAGGCACATGGCACTGAACAGTTTTGACTGTGCCTGAAACTGTTTTTACAAACCTTTCTTACGCAAGAGCTCGAGAGTTAATGCACTGCCTATTTAAAAATATCATATTCCTCCAGGAGTGCTGAGTTATTTCAATAGTGATCCAGCAGTGTCTCCTAGAAGAGGAAAATAGCTTTCTGAGGTTACAGCAGAGGTCCTGCTTCTGGCAGTGGACAGCAGTGAGCATCCAAGGAATGGCTTGATGGCAGGGAGATCACAGAGGTGACCTTCCGAGGTGGGGGGTTATTTATCTCTTACTGCGTCCATTCACAGCAGTAAGTAAGCAGCTAGTACAGGTAGGAATCAGATCTCCTTCATTTGATAGCAGGAGCAGAGGGAGTTAATGCAAAGTAATGGGAAGTAGAACATGAATCAAGCAGGAGAAATATAGCTCAAGTATCAGAGAAACTATTTAGCAGTAAGCTGTATTACAGAATCAGGCAGCTTCCCAAGGAGAAATGACGGATTTGTATTGCTTGTGGCATTTAAAAGTGAGCTGTGCATAGCACATGAAAGACGTTGAGGGGGTCTCACCATCTCTAGCAGAATGGCAGATTAGATTAGCATCTCTAGATACGAATATGTTGCCATTCAGAAAAAGATTTAAAGAATTTCCAGAACAGCTTAAATAAACACAACAGAAATAAAATCCATTAACTTTTCTTTAAAATTTGTCTTACAGAAACTACCTTCCATCTGTGAATCATAATTTTGCATGTATATCTTAATTTCTGACACTTGTTCAGTGTTATAAAGTTCACATAATAATCTGTATTCAGTTACATACTGCAAGACAAATACTTTATATATGTATATATGTGCTTTTTTATAGAACATGGTGACTTAAAATATCTTGCATGATTTTATTTTACAAAACTAGATTACTATGTATTGTATTCTAGATAATCCAAGCAGTATCTTTCACCAGCTCTAGCTCCATGTGACTAGTGTACTGTTCAAATTAAGTAAGCATGTCATAACCTGGGCTTTCATTTTAACCACTTGAATAGATCGGCCTTGTGTCTGTTAATGAATACTTTGTCCATAATGTCATACATCCTCTAGTGAATTAAATTCTCCATAGTCTGAAGCATTTACTTTCAAAAATATTTAATATGCAGCTGTCTGCTAACATACATAGCAAATCTCCATATGATGCTATGAAGCAGAAATAAGGCACTTACTTAAAAACTTCAAGACTTCACACAGTTTTGCTATTGAAGACTGTTTAAAGCTTCAGGCACTTAGGTAACTTGATTCTTATATGAGGGAAGAAATAGATTTAGGTACTCAGAAGAAGATGAAGTCAGAGAGTGCTGTGCCAGGTGTTTCAGCTGTAGAAAAGCTTAAAGCATGGAAGGAACAATGTAGCAGCAAAGCAGGTCTGCTGAATAATTCATCACTGTCTTACACACTTCTGCTGCTGTACCATTATTTAGGAAAGAATATTATATTGTTATTGATTACAGCACTTGCTGACACGTTTCATTTGCTGTAAGGTGTGTGTGCATGCTTTGTATTTCCAACACTTGCACCATCACCAGAGAAACTCATGTCTGAGCTCGATTAAAATTTAAGAGGCTGGATGTTATAGACACATGCGCACACATACTCAGCATTTATCCCTAACACCTCCAGTTTGGGCAGGGTGAGCTTGCTTCTCATGTCAGAGGAGCAACCTTCCCACAGATAGTGTTTTTGAAGTGATGAGAAACATTTCTTAAGGAAGTACAAGCAGCTTTGCCTTTACTATAACACTTCTGGGAAAACGACTCCTTTGTTATACTAACCTGCCACCCTACACTGCCACAGGAACACATCCCAAAGGACCTAGCAGCATCCTCAACCATGAGAGGAGGCTCTGCTGTGCTGTGATCATGGACAGCCCCATTTACACAAGCCAAAGCCCAAGGGTGCCCTTTTCTTAGGCTGCTGCAGTTGCTGGTACAAATAAACTTTCGTCTGCTAAAGTCCAGAGGAACTTGATGGCTGTTGCAACTAGTAATACATCTTATTTGAACAATGAAATGAAATCTTGTTCCTCACATGCTTGAAAACAGATATACATATGTATATATGCATGCATATCTATAAAATCAAGAGAGATAAGAAATAATTGAATATCTACATGGACTGTAGATCAAAGTGAATACATATATATGCCATTATTTGTGCTTTCAGATTTATACTGGAGCATTGTGAGATGTTTTTAGACTTCTTATGATTTTTAGACTTCTGACACAGTGAAGGATATGTTCCTCAGTTAAGGAGAGAAGAAGGCAAGAAATAAACCAGAAATATTTTTCTGATTTTTTTATTCCATACAGAATCACAGAATCAACCAGGTTGGAAAAGACCTCTGAGATCATCGAATCCAACCCATGACTCAACACCACCCTGTCCACTAGAACATGGCACTAAGTGCCTCATCCAGTCTCTTCTTAAACGTCTCCAGGGACGGTGACTCCACCACCTTCCTGAGCAGCCCATTCCAATGTCTGATCACTCTCTCTGTAAAAAATTTCCTTCTAATGTCTAATTAAAACCTCCCCTGGCAGAGCTTAACCCCAAGAGCTCTTGTCCTACTGCTGGTTGCCTGAGAGAAGAGACCGACACTCACCTGGCTACAACCTCCTCTCAGGTAGTTGTAGAGAGTGATGAGGTCTTCCCTGAGCCTTCTCTTCTCCAGGCTAAACAACCCCAGCTCCCTCAGCCTCTGCTCACAGGGCCTGTGCTCGAGTCCCTTCACCAGCCTCGTTGCCCTTCTTTGGACACTCTTCAGCACCTCAATGTCTTTCCTAAACTGAGGGGCCCAGAACTGGACACAATACTCCAGGTGTGGCCTCACCAGTGCTGAGTGCAGGGGAAGGATCACTTCCTTGGTCCTGCTGGCCACACTGTTCCTGATCCAGGCCAGGATGCCATTGGCCTTCTTGGCCACCTGGGCACACTGCTGGCTCATGTTCAGCCTCCTGTCGATCAGCACCCCCAGATCCCTTTCTGCCTGGCTGCTCTCCAGCCACTCTGTGCCCAGCCTGTAGCACTGCAGGGGTTGTTGTGGCCAAAGTGCAGGATCCGGCACTTGACCTTGTTGAACCTCATCCCATTGGAATCAGCCCATCTATTCAGCCTATCCAGGTGCCTCTGCAAAGCCCTCATACCCTCCAGCAGATTAACATTCTACCCCAACTTGGTGTCATCTGCAAATTTGCTAATGGTACACTCAATGCCCTCATCCAGAACATCAATAAAGATGTTAAACAAGTCTGGGCCCAGCACTGATCCCTGGGGAGCACCACTAGTGTGGTGGATGCAGCCTCGTTCACCAGCGCTCTCTGGGCCCAGCCCTCCAGCCAGTTCCTAACCCAGCACAGAGTGCCCCTGTCCAAGCCATGGGCTGCCAGCTTTTCCAGGAGGATATTATGGGAGATGGTATCAAAGGTTTTGTTGAAGTGCAGATAGACCAGATCCACAGCCTTCACTGTCTGATCACATTCCAGTCCTTCACTACTAGAATATATCTACTCTTCAACAGAACTGCCACTCGACAAACATCTTTGCTTCTCCTTGGCTGACTTGGAGAACCTATTACCTTTCTCAGATGCCTCCTTTAAAAACTTCCTTTCTGTTCAGTTGTGATTTTGCCACGTTCTCTAACACAGAGACAGTTCCTCAGACCATTCATTCTCTTTGCCTGCACTCCCTGTTTGCTAAGTGGATCAGCAGCACTTTTCAGTATCTTAAAGAGAATGACAATTTTGTCACTCCATCCCACAGCTCCCCTCTGCCTCCTGGGACATTTCACATAAAGCTTACAGAATAGCACTTGTAAGCTCTGACTGGATTTTTGTTGTGTGACTTTATTAGGAAAGAGAGATTTTTTTAAGAATAGAACTGGAATTAAAACAAATTAAGCTTTAGCTTAAAGCTTGGAGTTTAGATAGTCTCATAAAAGAGCTTGCAACATATCCCAAACTTCTTGAAAACATGAGCCCTGGGAGTTCTCTCCTTTGGGAAGGCAAAAATTTAAAACCTTAACTTAAATGTGAGGAAAATATTAGCTTTTGTTTTCTTAGTAGCACACTGGATCTGAAAGACTGGTTTACTACAGCAGCCAGTAAGAAAAGCCCTTTAAAAACCTCACATAAACCCAGACCTCCCCTCTAGCCATAGTACCCATGCTTTTGGTTTTTATATATATATGTAAGTTGTGATTACAGTAACTAACCCAGCGAAGAGTTTCCATGGAGACTGAAAAGTAATTTTAAACATCCATGACTTTCAGAATATAAATCTCTCCTAACAGATATTGTATGAGTTTTCAGCTTAAGGCAACATTAATTCTTAGTTACTATTGTTTTTTTTGTAATCTACTCACTCAAATACACACATAGATAACAAAATTCTCTGAAGATCATAAAAAATTAATAAGTGTTTGTATTTAAGATGAACTACCAATATTGATTTCCCTTGATCTGTGAAGGAAATGTCTTTAAATCTGCTTAGAAATATAACTGCCATGCAAAGTGTTAAGCATTTGTGCTTTAAAAGCTCCGAAAATATGTGGATTAAAAAGGCTGTACTAAATAAGGAGAGAAGTTAAAATGGCTAATTTCAATTTGGTAATCTAAAAATACAATACAGAAATTATGCTTATTATTTCTTTCAACTTTTCGTCAGCTTATATATGTAATTTTAATCCATGTGTTTCCTTTTTTCTTTTAATTGCAGGTGCAGGTTTCTTGTGGGTGACTTGTCATTGGGTCTTAATGGTGTGTTTGCTGATTCTCTCCCAGCAACCAAAACTGAAAGGACTGATACTAAATATTACATCAAAGGAAGGTTTGCATTCCCATCTGTTCTGGCTGGTTCATATTTTGTTCTCTTCCTTTCTCCCAGAGGCTGTAACATTCAGCTCTGTTATTGTGAAAGGACTGATACTAAATATTACATCAAAGGAAGGTTTGCATTCCCATCCATTCTGGTTGGTTCATATTTTGAAGCTGTAACACTCAGCTTTGTTACCACCTTGCTTGTAGCAAGTGAGCTGCAATACACAGGCTCCTCTCACTGACCAGCAAAAGAAACTGCTAAAGTCTTCTTCTTTCTTCAGAATTGTTTTGAAACAAAATTTACTTTGGGTTTTTTTTCTTTATTTTTGCTTCCTTTAGTACACTTTGCCTCTGCTAATGTGCACGCATATCCCTGTGAATTGTTTTTTAATTGATATAACACTTTCTTTTAGCCTGTGAGAACAAAGCAGTGTAAAAAAGAGATTTATACAGGAGGAAATTTAAGATAAAAAACATTGATTTATTCTTCCCTGTAGAGTTCCTCAGGATGTGAACTTACGGCAGAGCATGTTTGCTACAAGTGGAGGGGAGAGCTTATGAAAGCCTTCCCTGCTGTGAACATTGGACACCTACAACTCTTCTCTTGATTTCATGTGAGAATTTTCAGCTGCATTTTTAAAAATTCCAATGGTATCAAGAAAGAGGAAAGGATAGACTGAGGTCCCTAGTGCCCTTGGTAGAGTTAAAACTAACCTGCTATGTACCAGCATCTACTCTGCTTGCTGTTTCCAGGAGTTATGCACAGACCACTGCCTTCTTCCCTCTTTCCAACTCCACTAAAACTATAGTTCACAATCTCTTCTAAAGCAATGACATAGAGATTAAATACTTGTCACACACAACTACTGAGCTGTCACTGTTTGACACCTTATGATGGTCACTCCTAAATTGCCAAAGTAACTTATGCTGGTTTTAATCTCAGGGAGAACTGCAATAAATTTGCAGTAATAATTTGTATTCAAAGTCTGTATTACAGAACTGAGCACTGCACAGTGATATCCAAGTTTGGGCGATGCAATTTAACTTACATATTGGAAACAGTGTTATCCCAGAATCTCACTGGGCCATCTCAGTTAGCTTGCATCTTTCTGTGCAGCACTGCATTATACACCAAAGGCAACAGCAAAATATTCAGCCACCACAGTGCCCTGTTGCTTAGTGGTCAGCACAGAGAAGGACTAAAGTAGAAAGAAGCCCTTCCTCTGGTTCCTCTGGGAAGTTTTATCAGCAGCTGGTGGCCTCCAAGGTGCACTGCTTTCACTGTCAGTTTTGCAAGGGTATCTCCTACTTATTCTCCAGAAAGATAAAGGCTCTAATGCTGCTTGAATGGTGGGAAACATGAGTGAACACCGGGTAGAAGTTAAAAACCTCTAATTTGGATTAAAAATATATTTTCCCTTCTTCTTACCTATTTTATAATAACTCTGTATTCACAAACTTATAAAATCAGAAATTTTTATTTGTTTTTAACATACTGTCACTTGACACTAAGGGAACAGACAAGTTCTTCTAGGGATTCTTGACAGAATTATGGTTACAATTTAAACTTTATTTTCTTATCAGAATTTTATGATTAGTATTGCACAAAACAAAAAATGGCATTGGAAAAAAATGGACTTAGAAAAAATAGAAAAAAATTGAAAACATTCATTATTCAGTATTCACTACAAATGTTCTACCTTAAAGGTTAAAGCCTTGCAATATTCTGATGAAAGAAAACATAAAGGTTGTTTCACTTGCAGGTCAGAGCTAAATATCATTAAGTTATGCTTTGAAAATAATCACCACCACTGGGTTACACAGCCTTGTCACTTTGCAGTTTGTGTTTCAATATAAGAACACTGATGGCACTTTTCCTGCTTGATCAGACAAATGAATTTGAACAAAACTTTTTGTACTCACCCACGTACAGCTTGTATCTCACATAGCTAATACACTTGCAAAACTGCCAATGCTGCACACTCAAACCATGGCATCTTGAAATCATATGTAGAAGAAAGGAGGTGAGAGGGGAACAGAGTTGAGAAAGTTCGTGAGGGAGAGGGTCTTATTAAACTTCATACTGCCCACTGTCAGAGATTGTACACTGCTTTTCTGCTGATTCAACCTTAGTTGTGTTGAACTTTTGAACAAAAATCATCCAGACTGCATGACTGAAACTGCAGCTCTTACTGCTACTGAGATACACCCCAACCCACAAGAAGGTATCTGCAAAAGTGAAATCCTCAAAGGAACAGCTCCATAGCAAGGTTCAGCTTTGGTACAGGGACCATGATATTGCCCTGAAGTTAAGAATAACAGATTCAGAGTTTTAGAGTACTGAGAAAAGTAAATAATCTGCAGCTTGAACTGAGAGTGGAAACTGTCTAGGGACATTACTAAGTTACTGATTGGACTCTTGTTGTTCCCTGACAGCTTTCATTTGGGAATACTGAGCAACAGTGTAACTCAGACTTACAGGAGATAAAAAGCAGTATATTAGTTACTGTTCAGCCAGGAAAAACTATTATTGCCACAAGATTTTAGGACATTTACTACTACAAAAATAAACACTGTCTGTTGATTATAACATGCTAGGTTTAGTCTCTTTTACTACTGACTGTGCTATCTATAAAATATACAGACGAGCTAAATATTGGACTCAGTCTTTCTTATAATTACTTTAGCACACAGTTATATACTACCATCCCAAAGTTTATCTTTCTAATTAACTCAAACAGCACATCTTTTGAAAAATAAAACTGTTATCATAGGAAAAAACAGACAAAACCGAAAATCTCATTAAGAGTATAGTATTAGTACAGTCTAATTGATGGATAGCAGTTCAGCACAGCAGCACTTAGATGTTAATCTGATCAGCTGATTTGCTTTTATGTACCTCAGTGTAACCCACAGTGACCATACCTTAAGAGCTGAATGTGGTACAGATTGGAAGATACCTCCTTTTTTAAACAATGTGGGAACAAGCTGAGTCACTCTTCACCTAGATTTAGTTAATTGAAATCAAAAGGGAGGGCCAACCTTGGCTAAGTGCTTTGAGAAAATGAGAATGAGAAAATGTTGTGCTTCTCAAAGTGGAAAACCGCTGTCTGCATGACAGCGTGTGTTTTTCTCTCGTGGCTGAACAGAGCCACCACATGACCCAAGGTGAATGTGTGGGATCAAGGCACTGGTCCTGGGAATTGCAGTTAACTAAAGAAAAACACCAAGTGCTCTTTACGAGAGAATATGAATAAAAAGGGGAACACCGAAAAGGATTGGTGGACAAATGCCAAAATTGAACTCTTTGTGGTGTGCAGCTCCATTCCTCCCAGCGCCCATGAACAACAGTTCTCTGAATGGCTGAGTACTTATGTTGCCTCATCAGCTGTGCAATGAAACTCCACTGTGAAATTTTCAGTATAACAAATAGAGTTTATGGGAATAGTTCTTGCCAGATGTAGGTGGCAGCCAAGCATGATTTGCTAGTTTTTCATGTTTTCCCAGATAAAAGATTGTGGTTGCTTCATATCAGACAGACTACCACATTTTTATGACTGAGGAAAAAGGTCCTAGGGAAGGAATGATGCAGCCTTCCTTATTATTGACCAGCTCTAACAAGAAGAGAAGAAATTGACCGCCAGAACTTCAGCCCTTAGCTGCAGGGATAGGAGCTATAGAGGAGGTGCAGCCACACTTATCATATAGTTGTCTGTCTGCAGCTGGTGCTCACAGGGAAGCTGCAATGTGTGATGTTAATAACTTATGTCTAGTCATGGCCAACAGCTGTCCTAACCAACTGAAATAAAGCTGAAATAAAGAATAAAAAAAAGACAATTAATTTAAGCCACTCCCTAGGCCAACTAGGTCCAGTGGAAGTCTAAAGTGACTTAATCTTGCTGTTGAGTTCCTGAAATATAATATTGAGGCTAGATCCACCGGGAAGCTGCACTCACCAACCAGTTAGTGAGCAGGACCTGGGTGTGTCATTACTCTCAGCAACTTAATGACTGTACTGCTCTCATATTTGAGGGATAAAAAAGACATGGAGCACCCTGAGAGAATTTTGTCCAGGCGGTATTTATTCCCTTTTCTTATTAGACTTATCACTGGCAGCATCAATATGGTTTGATGTAGCTGAAGGCAGTTGAATGGACACCCTGATACTGGCTAGCTGCTTAGAATCTAAGAAAGTGTCATATCTACAGTGAAGGAGGTTCAAGGGAGAGGTGTATGAGCTTCAGCAGAAGCCCTAAATGAATGAAAGGAGAAGTGTAAGAGCCAAGAACCACATAAGGAAAATTTCTGTTTCATAAGACTGTTTCTTTCTGTGGTTTAAGGACATAAAGATAAGAAAGAATGAAAAATGCCATGAAAAATTAACAGCTGTCTTTCCTGAATACCTGCTACAAAGCATGAATTATTTTTTGGACATTAAACCTATTGAAAGTACTTTCTGATGAGGTTTGAACTTTTAAGCCAAAGATTTACTATTTTCAAAATAAAACTCCCACTTCTATGAGGATTTGCATAAATTCCCATGGGTAATACGCAAATTTAAATTCAGGGTTTAGTAGAAAAAAAACTAAGAAACAATCTTCATGAAAGCAATGTTGTTCAGGCTACTGTGCTGCTTAATCCTAACATCAAATGTTATCAGGAAAAGCCTTTAGAAAAGCAGCCATATGATTGGGTTTTTTCTAATGAGAGTTTTCCTAAAGCCACGTATTGGCAATGACAGTGATAAGAGACTAAAACATTACCTTCTGGCACATCCAAACCTCTTGAGCAGTATATCCTGGCAGCCAGGAGGGCCAACCATGTCCTGGGGGGCATCAGGCAAAGCATCACCAGCTGATTGAGGGAGGTGACTGATTTGCTCTGCTCTGCGGCCTGATTGTCCTGCTCTGGTGTGGCCTCCATATTACGTGCAGTTTTGGTCAATGTAAAAAATGTGAAAAAGACATTAAGCTACTAGAGAGCATCCAAAGAAGGGCCATGAGGATGCTAGAAGGTCTTCAGGGTAAGCTTTATGAGGAGTGACTGAGGTCACTCGGTCTGTTCAGTCTGGAGCAGAGGAGACTGAGGGGAGGCCTCACTGCAGTCTTCAGCATCCTCATGAGCGTGGAGGGGCAAGTACTGATCCTTCCCCTGTACTCAGCCCTGGTGAGGCCACACCTGTAGTGCTGTGTCCAGTTCTGGGCCCCTCAGTTCAGGAAGGATATTGAGGTGCTGGAGCAGGTCCAGAGAA
>JAYRBT010000001.1:63344408-63505498 GCA_036023395.1 Myiotriccus ornatus | reverse complement strand
ATTAGAAAGAAGTTCTTTACAGAGAGAGTGATCAGGCATTGGAATGGGCTGCCCAGAGAGGTGGTGGATTCACCGTCACTGGAGGTTTTTAAGATGAGACTGGCTATGGCACTGAGTGCCATGATCTAGTAATCACAGTGGGGTTGGATCAAGGGTTGGACTTGATGATCTCTGAAGTCTCTTTCAACCCAGTTAATTCTATGATTCTATGAAATAGCTTAGCATAAAGCAGACTGATGCCAATAAAGGGACCACTAGTGACTTACAGTCAATTTTTATTAGAGCTGATTGGAATCTGTGACTCTTCTGTGAAAATAATGCCTCTCTCTCTGGGATTAACCAGCCTTAATTTATATTTACAGTATTAATATAGCTGCTGTTGCCACAGGATATGATTGCCTTTCATATTCTGTGATGTACTATGTAGCGTGGTTTTAAAGATTTTTCTATTTTCCATTTTACAGTTAAGAACCGGGGCACGCACTGCTTCCGTGGCTTGCTCAGGGTAACATGTGGAAGTCTGTTTCAGAGCAAGGACTTGAATTTCAATCTTGTGAGTCAGTGCCTTAGCACTCAAACAGTTGCTACTCTGTGACACCTCTCTAGTAATCAAAGCCCAAAACGTGAAGAAGGGTAAAATGCCTGTGGTATATCAAACTTTGTGTTGAACAAGAAACAGAGGGAAAGAATTAACCTAAAAAAAAAAAGTATAGTTCTTATACTATTGAAACTGGGCCACTTGGGCACCCAGGGATTCAAGATTCGTGGATTTAGGACAGCAAACACGAAGGTGCTTGGTTGTATATCCCCGTGGCTGAACAACTCACCAGGGATACAAGAGTCTTAGAGATCTGCTCATTGCACTGTTCATGCATTTTATATTAGAAAGTTGTCAGGTAAAGAAACAGAAAGGAAGAATAATGGAAATTAAATCACCCCCTCCTCCCCCTGAAATATGCTCAAGTTAAATTTTAGGCATAAATATAATGTTTATTCTGCGTTATTCTCGTGGAAAGTAGATATCTAAGACTGCTTAAATGAGAGGTTGCAGGCATGCTCAGCACAATTAACTAGAACATAGTGTGCTATGCAATCACAGTACAGATAAGCTTGATCAATTTCTGCATTTTTAATCCTTTATGCAAATATTTTATTTTGCATTTATTTTATAGAATGCTGTTTGTGCTTGCTGTGCATAAAAGAAGTACATTTATGTGTATCTAAATGACAACTGTCTGCAGTTTACCATGTTACTGTGCCCCTGAGCATGATGAATAATGGGTGCAAAGAGAAAATATGGTAAGCAATAATATTGTCTCTTTAATTATTGTCACATCAATACAAGTACACTTGGGTATGTGCCTTCATGGACATGTGTTTTCATGGACATGATTCCCACAGAACTATAGAGTTATAGAGAAAAACAACTTTACATTTCACTGTCTTATGAAAAAATATGTATGAAAATTGGGAGCCTTAACAAATGTGTACACCACCCTTATTTAAGAACTTGGCCTTGTTATAGAAAACAGTTTCAAGCTATGAGAGAGTACTTAGGAAAGCTTTTTGTCAAACAGTGGTCTTTTGAGACCAATGATCTGAAAAGTTATGTGTCAGGAAGCTGTGACACAATCATATATAAACTTTAATGAGAAAACAGCCCTTTGTTGATTTTCTGATTAAAATATGTGTTAATGGGTTAGGGGATTTTTTTTCTACTTTCCCCTCTGAATTGAGGGAATGTTGGAACATTTCTAAAATAAAACTGAATTGGTTGGTGACAGCTCCTTCCCTTTCCTTCTCTTCCTTTCTCTTCCGTTCTGCCACTATCTTCTATATCCATGTATATCTTTAAAGTGCTTTTTTCCTATTTTATTGTGGTTACTCCTTTAACAACTTTCAGCAAATATTCCTTTGCCAGTATTCTTGACAAGTTTTATTGCTACATTTCAACCTCCTCCTCCACTTAGGAGTAGAATAATGTCAGTCATCTTGATCTAAAAAATAAATAAGGTAAATACCATTTCTTTCCCTATTCTTTGTTTGTAAATAAGGTCGCACTGTGAAAAAATACTATTTTTTGGAGGATGGCCCTATTTTAGAAGATTTTATAAAGAATATAGTGTCGGATTTTAAGATTTGGACAAGACATGGCATCCTCTTGACTGACACAGCAAGGTTTTAGCAATGACTTGAGAAAATGCACCTCCATTTATATGCATCTGTAATTTTAAAGATCCACACCACTTGCAAATAATTGCTCAAGTGCTCAGTGTCTGTTTCAAGACTAGGAAATAGAATCATAGAATCATTAATGTTGAAAAAAGTGGCTAAGATCAGTGAGTTAAACCATTAACCTTACACTGCCAAATCCACCACTAAACCACATAATTAATCATCACATCCATATGTCTTTTAAATACCTCCAGGGATGGTGTTCCCACCATTTCCCTGGGCAGCCTGTTCCAATGCTTGACAGCCCTTATGGTGAAGAAATGTTTCCTAATACCAAATCTAAACCTCCCATGGAACACCTTGAGGTTGTTTCCTCTTGTTCTATCACTTATCTGTTCTTATCTGGGAGAAGAGACCAACCCCCACCTCACTACAACCTCCTTTAAGATAGTTGGAGAGAGCAATAAAATAAAAATAAATAAATCAAAAATAGGTAGAAGAGAGAAAGTCTGTTACTTAGCTCAGAGAACAAGCAATAATGTCACGGTTCACATCTGTGCAGCTAGATGTTCCCAAAATCGAGATAACCACTGTCTTGCAGTTTGGGAACTGTCTCCATTCCTGGGTAAACCCTGAACTATGCCACAGTGCTATCTATGACAGCAATAGTTGCCTTAAAACTGACAAGGCCTGTGCCACTAAACATGCTGAATGTGTCCTACTCTTTTAGGTTTATGAAACTGGATGAATCTTTTTTTTTATGCTTCAACAACAGCGTAAGAAGAAACACTGCATACTGAGAAATGAGTTACACATCTATGTGTGTATATATGTTTGCATGTACGTACGTGCAAACGCAAGTGGGGACAAGGCCCAATGGGGACACATGGTTAATAGGGTAAAACAAGCATGACTGATTCTAGGATGCTAAATGTTTTTGAAAAGTCATTATGAGAAAAAGCGGTCATATCCAAAGAATTAAAGCTAATATGCTTAACATGCACTGCATGATAATTTGGTATGTATTGACAGGTTTAATTACAAGAGTCATTGTTAAAAAACAGCTTTTTTTTCTTTAGCCATGTATGTGCATGCACCCTGTGTGCGTCAGCTTGGTAAGCTGATGCACAGTATTAGCAACATACGATGCTGAATATTCCCATGTACTTGTGGCTCTTCTAAAATATTAACATCTAGTAAAATCCTTATTAAAAAAAGTTGTGGGGTTTTTTTTGCATAAGTTCACATGCATGTTATATAGAAACTCACCATATGTCTTCCTACTTCCTTGCCTCCTTTCTTCCTTCACACCTTTCTTCCTTTTTTCCATTAGACGTAACTGCTTGCAGATTGCTATTGTCTTTTGCCATCCAGCAGGGACATCAATCATTTTGAAGCTGTAGATATCTTGAGGAAAATGCTCAGGTCTTTTCATATTGAAAGAAGCTTGATTTAATCAGAGATTTGAAAGCCTCCTTCACCTGTCCACGGAGCCTATGAATTTGACTTCCCTTAAGTTGTCACTGTAAAATAAAAGCAAAAATAGGTATAAGTAAAATATGTACGCAACAGATATTCCTTTAGTTTTGCTTTTTTATTGCTAAAGCAGCTTGAATGGCACAACATGGGCTCAGTTACTGAGGATATGGAGCCGTGAGAAGTATACTGTTAATTTTACCATCTCAGAGAGAACCATGACTGGAATACATTATTCCAATTTGGTACTGGAGCAGAGAATTCAGCTAGGGCTGGCCTCTGCATCTGCTTGGAGCACTCAGGGCTTCATCTTTGAAGGTAGCTGAGGAACTATTCTGTCATCCCAAAGGAAGCAGAGTGGATTTTCTTCATTTGAGTATTTGTGCTCACTTTTCTTCTAAATGTGATAGGGTCAAATGAGGCAAACTAAGGAGCTTTATAAGCTCTATGACATGGTGTGGCACTTAAGTTTGCCTAAAATCATATTTAAATAAGCATGTTTGATTTTATCCAGCAAACATTTATATTTATATCCTGATTGAAAAGGCAGAGGGTCTGACTGCTTCTGTAGAGGTTATATGATACTCTAGCAGTAATGTAAGTCACCTAACTCAATCCTAATATGTAGTTCTCCATTATTGACATGTACATGACTTTCTTGTTTTCTGACTGAGCTCTTCCCAAAAATCTAGAATAAAGTTCCTCAGAAAACTAGTTATGGAACCTTTAAAATGAAGCCAGATTGGGAGCCTGTGTAACTAAGTAGTATTTTCTCCACTGCTATTGTAAATTATTGCCTTCCTCGTTCTGTCCCTGTTGTGTTTCCAGACTAGAAACTATTGAGGTGAAAAAGAAAGCAATTTTTGTTGTTGCTGTTGTTGTCTGGGGAAAAAAAAAATCTAAAAACCCCACTGTGATTCCAGATTTTAGAAGACTGGCATTACACTTTATTGAAATCTTTCCAGTCATTTAATTTGTGGGATAACACAAGGGTTAATAGAAGTATTATCCTTATTGCATTGAAGCCAGTTCACACTCCCAGTGACTGCTGAACAGGATCAGCTTTTACAAGTGCAAAAGGTACAACTCCCGCAGTGCATTTTTTTTTCCTTTTTTTTTTTTTAAAGAAAAAAGTTTACTTCTCTGATAAAATCAAAATCAAATTAATTCTCATGGTGCTTTTCTGAGACAGTAGTGGTGATAAGTCACAACTGTTACTGAACACCTATCTAAAATTGAGTGACTACCAGCACTGTAGTATCTCTGTTATTACAGTATTTCTAGGTTCATAAAGAAGCAACCACTACATTCTGCTCTCCTTGAGTCAGTGAGAACTTTGCATTGATTTTGAGGGAAGAAGATGAAGGCCCAAGTGCAATATCTTGGATTGTACATTTTGGTTATCAATAATAAGTATTGACTTCTTTCATGGAAGGTACTAAAGATTATTTTCCCCATTTTACAAGTGACAAAAATCAAAGTTAAGAGGTTACATGCCTTGTGTTCAGGCACAGGTAGAGAACATAGAAGAACTAAGAGGCTCAGGGAGATCTTGATGGTCAGCTCTGAACTAAATCTTCCAGAAATTTGGCAGTTAATAGAAGGCAAAAGATGAGACAATAGGCATATACTGACTGAAGGGCCAGGGAAATGCACAGAAATCCTTAGTAGATTAAGTGAAGCATGGGCTAAAAAGAGGCTAAGAAAAATTTCCAGGCATAGCTATCGCAGTTTGTGCTATTTCTAAGGGAGGCACGGGGGAGCCCCTTTGAAGTCAGGACTTCAGGAGTGTGGGACTCCTGATCTTCGTGTTTGCTACTTGATGAGGTTTGTCAAGGTCACACGTTGTTTCACAGGTGCAGTGGAAAGCAAAATTGCAGTGTGCAGATACAGGAGCACTAAGTCTGCTATACTGTGCTCAGGTCTGCCATACTGTGCTGCTGGCTGAGACTGATTTAGCAAGGTTTCTCTAGATGACAAAGGAAGAGAAGGAGCTGAAAGAGAAGGCTAGTGGTCCTTTTAACCTTAGGATATGAAACCTTTTGCAATGATCAGCTTTACCAGAAGGCCTTCCAATGAAAAAGAAAATATCTTTAGTATTAAATGCTGTAACCACCAGGATGGGCAGCACAAGGAAGAGGATTTTGTTAGTTTTTTGCCTAGAAGATCCAGACAGTTTTTTGCTGTCTGGAGTTTCTGCAGAAGGTAATAGAGGGAGAAAATAATGGCTATAGGAGGTGAATGTTGCACAACCTAAATTGCTATCTTATGTTTCAAATTTCTGCTTTTATTTCATGAGAGTCCTATTTCACAGTAAAAGTTACCTCTCTCGTTAAAATAAGTGGTAAGGATTACTTATACAGAGCTAGAAAGAACATAGTGCCTTTGTTTGGTAATCCCCTTGACACATGTAGCATCCCTGTTACCTAGGAGAGGAAGGACGGTATGTTAGGTATAGAAATTAGAAGGAGATAGGAAATGTCTATAATTGATCCCTAACTGTCTGCAGAAAGAGATGTTTGGAAAAACAAAAATGATCCTGTTCGGCAGTGGGTTTGCATCTTCATTAATAGAACAAAGGAGAATTATTTCGGGGGAAAAAAAAAAAAAGTCTGAATGGGCAGTCAACAGCCATAAAGTGTAATGTGCATTTCATATATATACATATATATGTACCCATGCATATCTATTTATAAATTCTCAATATATAACTGAGAGTTACTGGGCTGCTGAGGACTTATGTTAAAAAGATAGACTTGCATTTAAATGCTGATCTCAACTTTCCACTAGGGACCACTAAAAAGTCTTTCGGTAGAAAAGGCTGGGATCAGCAAAACATGAAATCATTATAGCTGCAGACTTTCTAGACCTGATTTTTATTAAGGTTTTGAAAGGGACAATTGTTTAAGAATAAGATAGTTTTATCTTGCCTTGAAAGCTTAATCTAATTCTATGGCAGAACTCCCGTATTCTCACAGTAACATCACCAAACAAGGGCTGAGGCACATACCTGCCTACCCTCTCCAAACTGACACCCACAAAGTGCTGCTGCAATCTGACTCTTGAAGGATGTCTACACTAGGAAACCTGGAAGTATCTGTCTTGATTCCATCATTCTTTACATCATCATTTATAAAAACATACCTGCCTTATGATGTAACATAGGTTTAACACAGGTGAGGTGTCAGCCAGGTGAGAATTTATTTGGGTGAATGCCCTAGAGGATATACTAATTTTTTCCTTCTTCAATTCCTTTACAGAAAGGAAAGTTAAGGTGATAACTCCACTGTCATGGAGTGAGTAGGATTTTTTCAGACTGTCAGGTTCTTTAATTATTCTGTCAGAAATTTGGTCATACAGGGATGCTGTCATTTCCCTGCAGCAGAAGAGTGAGGAGCTAACATGAGGTGACCTGCAGCACTGGGGGGATCTGCTATCAAATATCAATGTGTATTGCTCCAGAGAGAAAGGAATGTTAGCCACTCTTAGATTCAATTATGGGAAAAATATAAGGTACCCATGTTTATGGTAGATTTGATTTTTTTTTTTTTTGCATAATCTGAATTGTCACTGAGGAATTACACAGGAACATAAAAGGATTCCATACTAATGTAATTCTGTGGAAATTTGGATGAAGAATTGTGGATCATCTGGCCTTTACCTGTGAGCTGATTTATCCTTCAGCTGCAATCAGGTCATTGGGATGATTTCAGACCTGGGTAGTCCCTCTAATCTGCAACTTATAGAAGACAGAGATAATGCTATAAAGACAGAGTTTGTAAGGTGATTTCATTGGGATTTGCAGGGGTAAAAAACATTCAGAAAGTCAATACTGTTTAGAATAACCCTTTTTTTCCCCCCAGCATATATTTTTGGAGTTAAATAAATCCTTTGTCCTGACTTCTTGCTGCACCCACTTTCTCTTGCTATCATCTGACAAGAGATAACTTCTCATTCTTTTCTCACTTCTTCATGATTCTTGAAGAGGTAGTACCTTCCAAGGCCCTTTTTTATACATCCCTTCTGTATCCTTTCATGGCAGTTTTTTACTTAGGTATTAAGTTGTTTAAAATGGGGATTTTCTCTGGGTAGCTTACCAAATCCACCTATTCACTACTCAAAAAAAATTTACATAAAAACCATAGTAATCACCGTGACTTCACAAGAAAGCTGATTCCTGCTCCATTCTTCTGAAATATGAGTGAACGGATGTCATCTGAAGTAAAAACTATGAATAAGAATGATAGATATAATAGAGGGATGCTATAAAAAGTCGTTGCATGCACGTGGTAAGCACAGACCTCAAAGAAAGAATCAGTCATCTCATGATAGGCATAGGTGCTTGATCTGTTCATATACAAAACAAGACTAGGAATTTAACATGTTGAGAGGGTCAGAGCTGAACTTAAGTGCCGTTGCCTGTCTAGTATCTGCATGTATTAAAAATAGCAGCATAGAAGTTGACTGTTTAAGCTCATCAGTAATGCATGTCATGTATCTGAGTCTATAATTTGGCATCTGGGATATAGAAACTGTTCTCACTAGAAGATTTTCTTATAATCTGATGATAAATGGCAGAAAGTGTCTTTTCCTAGAAATGAAAGGTGGTCAAGGAAACAAGCTTTAAAATCCTTATTCTCTTCCCCTTTTTTACAATGAGTCAATTGAAGTATTCATATGCCTGATGAATGACAAACAGGAACATTGTGACAGAAAAGTCCTCTGCTTGGTAATCCAAATGCTTAGAGCTAGATCACATCTCCCAAGCTGCTGAATTTTAGCTATATGTAGGTGGAATGTAGCCAAACAATGTCCTCGTAGTTTGTGCACTAGTGTATAATTAGCCAAGTACTCAAGCTTTTCTTTTTGTTTTTGATCTTTCACATGTGATAGCTAATGTTCTGTACATGAAAATGAGACAAAATGCTCTCTGCAATTCTTTCAGAGTATTTCCATTTATAGAGATGTCAGAGAGCTTTTTTGTTATAATTCTGAGGAACATGAATATCTGAGCCTCTGAACTGTTTAACATCTTGTGCATGCAAATCTAACACAAAAGAATCTATTTACAGCTTGACTTCACAGCATATTGCTACCATATTAGCAAACACCTTAAAGTTGTTTGAAAAAGTGATGATTTGTTATTTCCTTTAGGCTGTGTATCTCTCACTTGTATATAGCTGCTTTTTTCGCCTTTTTAATGATACTCCAATCATCAGCACCACCACCACCACACACAAAAAAAAAAAAAAAAAAAAAGACTTTCATAGTTGCTTTCTTAGTTGGTGAATAATATATAAAAAAATAATTTAAGGTAAGACTTGGAAACTTCCTCCTTTAGAGTCTGTCTGTGTAAAGTTTTTACAGATGGCTGGAAGATACTCCACAGAATCTTAATGCAAATTAGAATTTCAATATGAATATGACTGAGCATGAATAGAGTGTGCAACCAAATACATCAGAATAAATTAGTAAAGAAATCTGTTTTTAAAATATCAGTTCAGTATTTGATCAATTCACTTTCTGCTTTAGAAGTAAAAACTGATGTGTACTAATTAGCTTAAAGACAAAAATAAAAGGAAAACTAAATGAGCATTGAGACTATTTTACAATATCATGCCTAGGAGTGGTTATTTTGGGTCAAGGATATTGTGAAGGAGAGGGCAAGCAAGGACAAACAAGAAAGCTTGCTCATTGCTCCTATGTGGTGCCTGTTCTAAATTTGGCTGTTTTCAGGGAATTCAATCCTAGAGTGTTCAAAAGCAGTGCTGAATGAACAAAAGCATGTCTGGGAAAAGGGGACCAGATTCTTAGCTGATGTGAGTTATTATGGGTGCACTGACATCAATTAGGCTAGAAGTAGCTATATACAATATTCTAGAAAACACACACACACATGTATATTAAATATACATATATCTACATATTAAGATATTTATATTAATGAGGAGGAACACAGAATCAGATGTGTACATTTTTAATGGGCATGGAAAGTAAACCTATTCAAAAATAACACAAAATTTTTTATAGTTAAATATAGCCTAAATAAAGAAATGTGAAAATAAAGACTGTTAAATGTTACAACTTAGTACAAATTTCAAAGTAGAAGACTTGCACAGAAGGAAGATTAATTTTAGGACTCCACTCATAAATTTTATTAGCCTTAGTCTTGGAGATGGATTCAGTTGCATTACATATTATCCAAGCACTGTTAAGGCTACACCTGAAGTACTGTATCAAGTACAGACTCCCCAGTACAACAGAGTCATGGACTTACATCCAGTGAGGGACCACTAAGATTTTTAGAGGACTTGAACATCTCTCCAGTGATGAAAAGGCAGAGAGAGCTGGAACTGTTTAGCCTGAAGAAAAGAAGGCTCCTAGGAACCATACCACTGTGAATAAACACCTGAAGTGAGGGTGCAAAGAAGAGGGATACATTCTTTTCAGTGGTGCCCAGTGTCAGAATTAATGGGCACAAACTGAAACACAGGAGGTTGTTCCTGGACATGGAGAAACACTTTTTAACTCTGAGTGCGACCAAGCATAGGCACAGGTTGCCCAAGGAGATTGGGCATCTCCATCCTTGAGGTCTTCAAAAGCCATCAGGACATGGTCCAAGGCATCCAGGTCTAGATGTCTCTACTTGAGCATGGGGAGTTGGACTAAATGGCCTCCAGAAGCCACTTCCAACCTCAACCATTCTGTACTTCTGTGAAACAGGCTGCTAACTGGTAAATTTTTGAAGATTTGAAACTTGCTTTATGGTGCTGGACTCTTGCCACAGTATGAAACCAGAGAGCTATTTTAGGCATGCATCTGAATTTATCTATTAGAAGACTTTAAAACTTAAGGCAAATAAATATCTTATGCTAATGTGAGAATTAGTTGTACACTTTACGTGTAGTGAAAATCATACTTGTGCAAATAGAGTGTAAAGGATATAGCTGTGCTAACATGCTAATTCCTCTTCTGGTAGAAGAAACAAAACCAATTAAAATGCTAAAATTTGAGACTTCACATGAATGTAAAACATTGCAAGACTGGGGTGGAGACAATGTTCCTAAGAGGGATGTGAAATGGCCAAAACTGAAACTGAAGCTACTGCTTGGGTGTGAACTTGACCAGTCCTCTTTAATAAGTAGTCTGTTTTCAGTAGATTATGACACTGAGATCATTCTATGCTAATAAGAACATATAAAAGCATTGTGTCTACACACACAGACACAGACACATACACACACACACTACAGTTACCAATGGAGTATCTTAAAGTACAAAATATGAAGAGTATTTTGGAAAGAGCAGTCAAAGGGAGAAAAGCTTGTGTGAGAGGCTGACATCACAGCTTTTTCAGGTAGCTCTTGAAGACACTGAATATGGAAGGGAAGAGCAGGTGTTCATCTGAAATAAGGTCACCAACGAATAGAATACCAGACACAGTTTGCTAAAATTGGGTCTGACTCATTTTGGAACAGTATGAAACATTTTTTCTAAAAAGGACCAGTTCTCAATAGGATTTTTTTCTCTGAAGAACTGGTTAGTCAGTCTGCTTTTAGAACATCATGTGAAGGGCTGAGTTGTTGAGAAGTGCTGTCATTAAGCCATTCAAGTTTTCACTATAAAACCTTTGCTCTTCCTGTCTTCATGAGATTAGTGAAGGTTTGCTAACATAATAAAATGATGCTCAAGTATTTTGTCTTTTCAGCTCTATTATATTCTGTTCTCCCACTCTTCAATGTATTGTATACCTACAGAGCATTATAAATGTATCAGAATATCATTTGCAGTTTATCATTGTCAAAATATAATGCAGCTGTGATTAGCGAAAGCATTGAAACCCAGTAAATAATACCAAATCTTCAAGAAAATTCCCATTTAAGACTTTCTAGTTGTTTAAGAAATGTAACCCTGTGTTTTTTGTCATAGACAAGCACAATGCTAAACAAATTTTAACATGAACAGACCTTAGTGATCAGAGATTTAACAAAGAAGGATATATTAGGCTGCCTTTTAAAAGATAATTTCTTCTCTGTGCCTTTCTCGAAAGTGTGGCTATTAATCAGTCAGACATTGTGTGTAATCTAGCTATTGAATTAAGTCAATTAACAGAGAAAAGACACTAGATTAGGGGAGCTAAGAGAGCTTGGACACCTTGTGGTACAGAGAAAATTGATTAGGAGAGTTTGGGGGTTCCACCTAAGCAAACAGTTTCCTGTGTGGTCCTTCTTCTGGATTCTTATCGCTCATGTCTGCTGATGTCCTTTGCCCATCTCTCATTCTTAACGCTTCCTCTGACTAAACTTCCTCAAGATGCATAAATTAGTTTTCTTGATTTTCTTGATTTATTCAAGCCTAGTTAAGCTCAAATAGCTGTTTCTCATGTTGACCTGGCCCATTATTTAGTTCTTGTACTCAGTTTTAATTTTTGAGATTTTTCTTTTAGAAGAATTGACTAATGCTTTTTTAGCAAAACAAAATGTAATGGAGTATTTTTAAACAAGGGAGATAGCCTTTTTTTTTTTTTTTTCCCTCCTATTTGGCCATATCAGATGACGTATTAAACAGATCTTTAAAAATCTTGATGATATGGCCGATATCACCTTCATTGATATTACTGATAGCTCTTCAGATTTTATTACTTCTTTCAGAATGGAATTTTATAACCAATGTGCCATAAAATTTCAGGCATGGTTTAGGGTCTTCAATTCTTCTGTTTATCTTTGTCTCTGTATTTTTGTCAGTCATGTCCTCATCCTGAATTCTCTGACAAGTCTGTGGACTTTGGTTTCTGTCAGGAGATATGGTCAGTTTAGTTAGAAAAAGCTCTCAGCTGTATGCCAAAAGCTGCAGTTATTATTTGGAACTAACAATGTTTAAAATGCAGTGCTTGGGTTTTTTTCAGTGCTTTTTCTGGTTCAGTTTGAAGGCACTGGGCCAAAATCACGAACAATATGAAAAGCTATAATTCTGTTGATATCGGTGTATTCAATCCCCTAGCTCTGAGCCTAGACTGGCCCATTGCCTATGCATTTTAACTTTCAGAGAATCTGATACCAGAGCAATGGACATAGAATGCATTTGCCTGTCAGTCTTTTTCAATTACTTGAGAGTCAGTATGGTATACTCCTCTACAGCTGTAATTACAGTTCTCAAGGGATAGTCAAGACACGGAGCTTTCATTTCAGACAATGCTTGTTGCCTCAGGGGGGAACAATAAACATGCAGATATTCTTAGACAGCCACTGGCACTCACAATAGCTATTCCTAAATATATAGGATCATAATGCTGAAGAACTGTATGGTTTGTTGTACACTTTTTTTATATAGTTGCCAGCAGCATGAAATGGCAAACTAGTCCAAAGACTGAATTCATTTAATAAACTTCATCTAAGCTAGTATCAATAGCCCATTGAAATGGTAAAGAGAGTCCCATAATAAGTTTACAAATATGCATATATGACATAATTAATTTCAAAGTTATCCTTATCTGCCTGGCATTTCTCTTTAAATGATCACTTGTAGATTGGTAGATCTCAACTGCGAGTGAGAGATGGAGTCTGCTGAGGGTTCCCTTCTTTTGGGTCAGAACTTGCCCACATACTGGGAAGGCTGTAGGTGCCCAAACGGTCCTCTGGTGCCTTCCTAACATTCTCCCTGAGGATCAGCCAAATTTGTGCACGATTAACGAGAAGTGAATGCTGGAACATCTTAGCAAAAAGAATCATGTCTCTGTTCTCATCAAATACAGCTGAGTGCAGAAACAAAAGACTCTGCTATTAATGGAATCACTTTGTTACAGGATGCTCGCATAGAGGCAAGATGGGCCTGGATGCTCGGTCTTGGGTGCCAATCCATCAGCTCACTGGCTACTGCAGATAAAACCCGGGTACCAGAATGAGCTGCCCTTTCCCTCTCCCTCTGCATGTGGCAGTATGACCTGGCTACAGGAATCAGAGATAGAAGTGGAAATGGTCTGTCATTCCTTGTCATAAACAACAGCTATTCAGAAAGAATTCGAAAAGGTTCTAAAGTGGAAGCAAAAGTGCATTCCTATTAAAAATGTCATTTATTTAAATACCAGGATCACTGAAAGGGTGTTTTATTAATTTTCTTGCTTTTGAAAAATTGAAGGAGTATGTCTGAGAGTTTCACCTCAATGATTGCAGTACAAAAAACAAGGAAACAAGAGGTCAGCTGTTAGCTGTCAGTTTTCTCATTACATTTTACATCAGAAAATTAAGCTCTCTGTGATTTACCATTTGTGTTTATTGCTTTTATCCAGTTTGGAAAATTCCACTTTTTAAAAAATTAGTATTAAATCTGCAGAATCCTTAATTCTGTCAGAATGTAAGTAAATTAGATAATTCATATTTAAATTATTATGCCTTGTGGTTCTGAAGATACCTTGAGTACATTTGCTAAGCCATTCTTTCAGGCAGTATTATGACTATCAGTGCAATAGATAATTTATCGAGTACATTTTGTTTAAAAGCCATGTTCTTTTAATTAAGATAGGAATCTGAGGGGTTATTACTTGTGTTGTCTTAGGTGGAGGTTATTAAATTAATGACAACATTTTTCAGAGTTGTATTTTAATAGGTATGGACACCTTTTACAGAAGCCTATACCTTTTCTATTCACAGAATTTCCATGGAAGGAGCGATCCTTGTAACTTCAACACCTTAAAAATACTTGAATGACTTTCTTTTCAGAGTTTACTGTGATCAGCCAAGTTTCTGTGTGACTAGACTGAAGGAAGAGTGAAAGGTCTCTTGCATCTTTCTTTGAAGCAGTACATCTTCATCTTCATGTGACTTTACGTGTATATTTTTGTTGTCTGGGCAGAAATGGTTTTAGGATGCATGTATACCGGAAAAGTAAAGAGGGATTGTCTGGAGGCCCCATGTGGCCTACATTTATAAAAACAATGACAAAAATGAGGACAGATGTGAAAAAAGATTCAAGTATTGTTAGGGACATATATTTGATTCAATCATTCCTTCTGTAGTTATCTATGAATGAAAAGGTGGAGAACTAGGTTTTGAATACTTACTATTGCAATTCTTCCAAAGCAGACTTTCCTATGTGAGGTGTCCACTGTTCTTCCACTCAAGCAAGAGAGGAAAAGGAAGAAGAAAACATTAGAGGTCTGCTGTGAAAAAACAATGAGCATAATATAGTGATTCTCTAAATCTAGATGTGTAGTGATGCATTAAACATCCTTGTTTTGAGGATGAGCTTTGGAACAGGAGAGGTTATTGTAGTCCACAGCTGAAAGACAAGGGAGATCAAATTAGGGGCTATGAAAAGAAATATAAATACCTGTCATAAAATTCATCTGCCTTGTCTATACCTAAAAGATGAAAGTAACTTAGTCTTGCCTATCAGAAACAGAGAGAGTGAATTTAAGGTGAATTATCCTTAATTTGTGACATACTTTTAACCACTATGGGTGGGTTTTTTGTTAATAAGAGCATGATAACTTTGCTTCCCAAAATCTCAGCTGCACATCAAGGTAAGTCACAAGAGGATAAGGTTATTACACTAATTGTTTATGAATTGGTCAGAGTAACCAGATGAGCATCTTATGTTCTTTAAAAGGAGGAGACTGGCAATTGGTGTTTTTTAAATTTTTAAGATTCAAATAATTAAATAATGAAATAATTGAATAATTTCTGTCTTTCTTCCAATTTTGCTGTCAGCCAGCACTCATCTGCTGATAAAAAAAAGAAGTGAGGTGATTTTAAGGATTTAACTTCTGTTATGGGACTTAAACTATGTAAAATTGATAATATGCCTGCAAGGTTTTAAACCTTATTGATCATATGTAGTTTGTTTCTTTTCATAAGTTTCTAGGAATTACTTTGTAAAGTGTTAATGAACTCCGATGAAACTAAAATACATAGAACTTGACCTAAATACATGTTTTATTTTTGAATACCAATGTAAAATACTTGGTAAGAAAAATTTAAAAAAATCTTTTTAGTTCAACAGAATTTATCAGTTTTGATTATGAATGTCATCAAATGTATTAAATAACTTTGAAGGTTAAATCAAATTTTGAAATTATATTTTGAATATATAATTTAGATAACACTAGTCCCTTGACTTTGTAGGGAAATTTGGGTTTGTTGCATTCATTTTCAGCTCTCCTTCACGGATTACTGAATGTTTCTGTGCTATAAAGCTCTTTTTCCCCACCTCTCTCCTCTCTAAACTGTGTTCTTGGGCCAGTTTCAAGGAGCATGCATAACTAACTTCCTTCACATTGGTGCAAATAAAATAAAGTGCTGGAGTCTTTCTTCCCCCAGGTCAATAGCTGGGTAACTGCATGCCTTCTCATATTTATCTGGTTGCATATATTGCTTTACTAGAAAATACCTGCTTTATATGTTTATCTTCTCAATATATTTTTTGCTTTGTCCTCCTGAGTCTTAAACCATATATAATTATCTTTCTTAGAAACCATCTTCCAAAAAGAACTAGCTTCTTTAAGGGTTGCCCCTTTCAAGGTGACCCACTGTAGACACACTCAGTGACTTTAATTTGCCTTTACCTTCCTCCAGCAAAACAGAGATCACAATTCAGTAGTCTGCTGGCAAGAAAAACAAACAGTGACAACCTCGAGCACTCCAGACTTCTCAGAGAACATTTGGAGTATAAAAATAACCGAGTTCATATTTATGTAGTTCACCTTTTGGTTTTAGAACAGTTTAAGTCCACCTGGGTGATATTTTCAAACTCATCACTGCAACTAGGGAGTTGCATGTATATTTTATTTACAAGCCACATGGCTTTCTTCTTCAAAATGCTCATGCATTCCTATAAGTAAGAGCCTAAAAGCACAGAAGAGGCTACAAAATATGTGATAAATCCTGGTAACAAATATGAAATGTACAACTTCCCTTGGACTGACTATTCCTTCCTTTTATTGAGGAGGGAGTTAAAAAAAGAGGAGGGAATATTTGCAGTTCTTTACTCAGTCATTTTATTCTCACTTGTGCCTCAGCAAAGGTGAGACAAAGGACAGTTTATCACAACAAATAATCTGTTGCTACAATAGGAATCTTCACTTAGGTCGGTCAGTCTCATATACAAAATGGAAATTGAAGTTCCCCTGTGAAGATTTTGTTTATCCTCATTGTATGAGTCTTTTTTTCACTTATGTGACTTCAATATTGAACCTGAAATAAGTCAGTGTGAGTGAGGATAGTGTTTTAGAGGACTACAATATGCTTATTTTAAATGGAAGAAAATTCTGGAAAAAAACCTCCTTACTTTCCTATTGCAAATTGAACTGAAGCTGAAAGGCAGCAATAACGCTACCTCTGCCATTGCAGAATGGGAGCCAAGGGGGAGCAACACTACAGGAAAGCAAAATTTGAAATCTGTTTAGACAGCAGAGACCATGAAAGCCAGCTTGCATAACAGGATAGAACTGTAAAGACATTTCAAGGTGTGTAGCCCTCTAGTGTTTTAAGATCAAATACTGTGAACAGTGGCATCCAACAGCTTTTCTCTAGCTAAGAGAGCTTTCTGCTGTGCCAAACAACTTCTGTATTTTCATTCCCAGCTGAAGTGTAGCAATGAAGAGACCTGATTCAAGTAAATTACTCATGCATCAGCTGCCTGCGTGTATATTACTGATACGGAACAAGTTACAAGTTCTAGCAGCTTTTATAATCAAGGCAGCAGCTTGCTGAAGATGACAAACTTTGCATGGACAGATTTTGTCATTTATTCTATCAGTTCCATACTTGCCAGATACGGTATATCACATAAGATCTATTTATATTATGGTGCTTTACTAAAATCCTGAATTTAATTGATTTGCATTGAAAGAAATGGAATCATGCTCTTTTACGTTCAAAATGAATTTGACCCATTGATCTAATTTGGTTCATTCTATTTTATCAGTCACTAAATGTCCCAGCTTTCAGAAGGAAAATATTTGCATAGAGGTGCCTGCTCACCTCTTATGGAAACTTAAAAGATAACTCTCCCCCCGACAAGAAAAAAAAACAACCCCAAAAACAAACAACCACCACAGCAAACCCCAATGAGGCAGGAACGTATCACACACACACAGCACTGCTGACTGATGTGTGGCCACCACCAGCCTTTCATGCACTTATTTTTGTGTCTTAACAGCACCACACCACACTGGCTGTGGCAGTGTGCTGATTTTGGCTAGGGAAGAGTTATTTTTCCTAAGAGTAGCTGGTATGAGGCTGTGTTTTGGATTTGTGCTGAAAATGGTGTTGATAATATGGAGATGTTTTAGCTATTGCTGAGCATTTCTTACACAGAGTCCAGGCCTTTTTGCACCCATCTGGGAGTGCAAAAGAAGCTGGGAGGGGGGACACACAGGACAGCTGACCCCAACTGACCAAACGAATATTCTAGATTGTATGGCATCCTGCTCAGCATATAAAGCTGGAGGAAGAAGGAGGAAGGGGGGGATGTTCAGAGTGATGCCGTTTGTCTTCGTAAGTTACCATTACCTTTGATGGAGCCCTGCTCTCCTGGACCTGCCCATCCATGGGAAGTAGTGAATAAATTTCTTGTTTTGCTCTGCTTTTACTTTATCTGTTAAACTGCCTTTATCTCAACCTGATTTCAAAGATTTGTCTCAAATTCTCTCACTTTTACCCTTCCAGTTCTCTCACCCATCCCATCAGAAGGGAGTGAGCCAGCATGTGTGGGTCTGAGCTGATGGCCAGGGTTAAACCACAATAGGCAGATGCACCACAACCCATGACAGCACACCCAACGGGGGCAGTGAGAAGGGTGGGACCCCTTGGCCAACAGACAGGGCCCCCAGCCAAGGAGAGTCCTGGGTGCAGAGACCAGGCCTGGCCCATGACCGTGTATGGTCATGAGCCCTAGCTGACCAGCCCACAAAAGGTTCCCTGGAGGCATCAGGTCTGTGAGGTGAAGCCTTGCCCTGGAAGCTGGGACATTACCCACAGAGACTTCCCGGTGCAGGAGCCCTCACACCACCCTCAGGTGAATGACTGTTATTCCACTGGATGTCCCTGAGTGATCCTTTGGCCCTTTGGGTGGAGCGACTTGATCTGCTGATCTGACTCTGCATGTGTCAGTGCATGAGTGCACACTTTGGGTCATCATCCTTGTCCATGTAATAACAATATCCCCAACAGGCTCAGTGAGTCCATAACCTCTGAAACACCATGAGAGCATTGCCATAGTCACCTTTGGTGTGTGTTTGTTAGTTTTGGCCTCTGTATTTAGCTGCCAATTAAAAAGTTTGTCTGATTTTGCTGCCTGAGTGAAGCTGTTTTCAGATACCTCCATGACACCCACACAATTCAGCACTTTACCAACATAAAAAACACAAGGTGAAAACAGTAAAATGTTTAAGGAGACTGAGATGACACATTTTCTTTATTGCCTTAGAGTGGAAAGGACACATTCTTAGTGCAGAGCCTCTGGCTCCAAATGCAGTACTTAGGGCATTGTATACAGTTATGGTATTATGTGCTTTAAATAAACCTGAACTCAAAAAAAAAAAAAAAAAGGCAACAAAGGGATGTTTATAGGTAGCAAAGTAAAGAATTATAATTTTTATAATTTAACGCAAATTTACAAGTAACAAAAAATTAATGTAATTACCTAAATACACACACAAAGATAATAGTTTCCTGTGTGAAAAAAAAAAAAATTCTTTGGAAGCTTTTACTATTAACTATGGTATTTGTAGAACAAATGACTGGGTAAAACAACCTTGACTGCCTAATTTTTTAAAGGATTTTTTTTAAACTTAAAGTACCAAAATGGTACATCCATAGCCAGTGTGTTAGCCTCATGTGCCACAGTAATGGGATATTTAAGAAGGTATGTATAAAAAAGATTTGATAAACTTATACACTACAACTGATTTGTTTCCAAGATTTATTTATAAATATTAGGCTGAAAAACATTTTATGTATCATATTACTGTGAGTGAAAAAGAGGTTCTGAAGATGCCAGGAAGAGAAAAATAAATCCACTTCAATTTTTCTCTAAGTTGAGAAAAGAAATCAGAACTCAAGTTGCTGAGTATATCTGTGTGTGGGGTGTTTTATCTGTGGTGCTGGTAACCTAATCGCAACCATCATAAAAGCTGTACAAAAAAAACCCAATAAAATTGTTGGCAGAGCATATGCAGTCACCCAGAGCAGCAGAGGGGATTGTTCTAGGACAAGTGACAAAGTTTCTCCTGGTATATACTGATTTGTCACTTCCCTTGGGAAATAAATACGTCAATGCGTTCTCTGCCTTATGTGTAATAAAATACCCTTCCAGCCAAAGAAACAAATAAATGACTCCCTCCTCCTTCCCTTTCCACATAATAAGAAAAACTAAAGTTATACTTTCTGTCTCCGAGCAATCTCTCAAATAAGAAGCAGTGTCCTGTAATTTGATTCAGTTAAGGACTAGCCTCCATTCCATTATTCAGGAATGTCAAATCTAAGCTTATGGGAGAAAGATTTTGAGCGAGAATGGTTTTAGTGGGCACAGTTTATCTTGATTTCACATGCAAAGTAAGAAAAAATGAGGTACAGTGAATCTGAAGTCAGTGTATAACCGGCATACAGGTTTGCACTTCTTCACAGTGAGCGGAGTCCACGCAACAGGGTGAAGTCACATGCTAGCAAAGAGCTCATTCATTGACTACTCACTGCAGAGAGTATTCCTTGAGTGTCCAGCAAATCTACAAATTCACATTTATATTCCAACATGATCCTCTGTACTGGAGACTAGCATGAGTTCAGGATAGCTGGACTGAGAGTGCCCTTTGCTTGGTTTATGCCATTCGTCTATTGGACTTCAGTATTCCTGGCATGGAGGAATTTAAGTCAAGGTGGTTTGTGACTTTCTCAGTATTGCCACACTGAGTTTTCATCTGCTTTATTCCTGTAAAAGAACGTGTATTACTGCTATCCCAATGAATATAGCTAACTGTGAGTGTAGCCTGATTCTTCAGGTGTGCCTTATAGGAAGAGTCCAGCTGTGGTGGAGTACTGTAGGTTACCTTTGTTAGATTGTTTCCATATTGCTCTTTTTAAGGAAACTTCTGGTGGAACTTGGTGCATGTAGGTTGAGTAAAAAAGATTTTTTTTTTTAATTTTAGTTTCTAGGGTGGTTTTTTTGCAGTCATTGGCAGTGCTAAAAAAAATATGTAATAAAAATTGGTTTTAAGAATTTTGTTCTCTAGAAAATATTTGTTATGAAGGATCAAGCTGAGCTCCAAAAGCGTTTTATTTTAAAAGACAATCCTGTATTGATCAGAAAAATGTAACTAGCAGCCATTTTCTTGTATGCTTAGATTAAAAACCGAAAAGCTGGAAGGGACTAGAGCTGTTCTGTTTAGTGCCAGTCATTAATTCTAATGTTTCCTTCTGCTTTTTGATTTTGTTTGTTTTAGTTTTGTGAGGGTTTTTTTGTGAATTAGTTCTGTTCCTTTTTGGAAATTTATTTCAGTAAATTTGTGGAAGTAAAGATAGGGATAAAATAATTGTAAGTATCTGTTGCATTCAAGAGATAAATTTTGCCTTTTCGGTTTATTACTTGTTACTTGACTGTGTCTTGGTTCAGAGTGTCACATCTTGAAAGCTCTACAGTCATTTTAGGCCTCTGAAATGTCCTCATGAATACTTAATTCTGCATTTGTAGGAGAAGAGTCTGTGTTGGAGAGATCTGTAACACCATTCAATCAGTGGCCTCTAGCTCTCAGTGCAGATTGTGCAAGGCTGCAGAATAAATTAGTATTATTTTGAAACACCGTTTGTCCACTGGAATGTCACCCCTTTAGATCCTTGCACGGAGCATATAAAACAACCCCAGATGCAGACAGTGATGTATGTTCCACTCTGGTTCTCTCAGTTAATGTCATGAAGCTCCCTTTGCCTGCATTGATGTTTTGTGAGAACAACAGAGAACAGCACTGGTTCTGAAATGTATGTGTGTGATGAATGTCATTTATTTTCATTTCTTTGTTCCCGTGTAAAGGGAGTGGCTAGGTAGAAGTGAGGTAGATTTATTTTCTTGTGTAGGGGAGGTACCAGAGCACATGGTAGCTAAGCAGGAGCTGTACCACAGGCAGAGGGCAGGGAGCTGATGAAAAGTGCAGAGAGCAGATGTGATGCAGAAGTAAAACCTTCTGAGGGACCTAGAGGGTACTGCACAGAGTGTGCTGCAACCCAGATTGAGTCATTTGGTCTGAAACAAAGCCTGGGGAGAAGAAATTGCTTTCAAATATATGACTTGGGATACAGCAAATGGGACATTCTTTATAATCCTGTTTTATTTCTGTTTTATTTAACCAATTCTGAGATTTCTCTGTTAAAAATGTTTAGTTGAGTGTTAGTTCAAATACAAATTGTTTTAATGATTATGAACCTTTTGGAGTATTTTGGGTACCCCTTATCCTGAAAGGGAGTATCAGTAAAAGTAAATGGAGTACTTCAAAGGTCTGCATGCCTTTGGTTCTTGTCACAACAGATTGAATTTTTCAGATCAGAAGTGCATATTTATTTTTTAAGCAACCTCCATGACTTACTCTCTCTAAAAATGAATTCTGTAATCACTGAGCTATCAGAATCAGGCAGATATAAATCAAGAATGGCATAGCCTCTGCCCAAGATTTTTTCTTTTTCTTCTTCTTCCTCTTTGTTTTTAACCATTTAGACTTTTTTTTCCAAAAAAGGAAAAAAACTGCAAAGAACAAAATAAAAAGAAACCCACAAACAAAAAACCCAAACCACCTAGTTGGCATGCAGGATGCTGCTCTTTATGAATGTTAGAAGCAGTGGTTTGAAGACCCAAATGTGCTCCTGGAAAATGTGAAAATAAGCAATAATAAAAAAAAAAAAAAGTCTTTTTTTTCTCCTTTTTAATAACTTTCAACAGAATTAACTTTTTTGTGCTACTCATGTATGGCATCCTTAATGTACTGAATGCCATGCTGTTCAGACAAACCAGAACCAGTAATAAAAACAATTCAATTAGACAAGACACTTAACCACTTTACTCTTAAGTGTAAATTGATACATGAACTGACCTCAGTGGAATTTTCCCACTGAGCTCAGTTGTGCTGGAATAGATAAAATGTTACTGGTTTGTGTACATGTCTTAAAGTGAGGGGGTTTGGCACATGCTCCAGGAACTCTGGCAAACATTCCCCTTGCCCTCTTTTTTGCTTTTGAATTTCCTGAGGGTTCTAATTAATAAACTTAGTAAGAAAAGCAGTCACAGTCTATTGGCGTCCCTAATGGACTTTCATTAGAAGGGAGGCCAACTTCTTGCCTGTTTCTGATCCTCAGTTTATTGGCTGCAATGTCTGATTTAGATCAGAAACATTTATTGTTTTTCCAGATTTCTGTAATTATAAATTCCTTGCCAGACAAATCCATTTTTTTACATTTCACAGTGAATTAGTGTCTCTACAATGATGTTCCTCTTTTGTGGAAAAGTTAGGGGCTTTTGCAGTTAAAAATACTGTCTTTGGTTACAACCAAACATCCAGCTTCAGAACACCTGGGACACATAGAAACCAATATATTTACACAAGATATTGGCTATACATACTTATGAAATAGAAGTTTCAGAGCTCAAGTATAACCTTGGAGTTGGCTCTGTAAGAATGGCTTGTTTAAAATCTCTCAGTGTTTAAAAAAAAAGGAAAAAACCACCAAACTTAGTGCTTACTTTGGCATTTGTTTGCATAGATTTAAAAGCTTTTTATAGGAGATAACCTTGACTAATCTTGTTTTACAGATTGGAAGAGAGGGATACAGCTCTCCTAACTTCATTGAACAAACCAATAGCAAACTTACACTTAGAAATTCAGGCCTCCAGGCTGCCTGTCAGGGCTAGGTCCCATTTATGGGCAATGATATAAAATGAAAGTTGTCTCAATGACTTTTCTAGATGGACTGTTACTAGTGTTGTGCATTTACATAGGTTTGTGTCCTTTGACATTTATGCACAGCTGTCACAGTTCTTCCTAGGTGCGTAATGTAACAGCACAATGTAAACCAAATGCAGGGTTGCTAGGAGTTAATGGGGTTTATGATAAAGACACTTGCCTGTGTGGTAGGCTTTGGCTCTTGTTCTTGCTTCATTACCATTGGAAAAGCTGAGAGAGCTGGGCCTGTTCAGTCTCAAAAAGAGACGACTGAGAGGGGATCTCATCAATGTCTATAAGTATCTGAAGGGAGGTTGTCAAGAGGATGGAGCCAGGCTCTTCTTGTGGTGCCAATCAATATGACAAGACACAAAGGGAAGAAACTGATGAACAGGAAATTCCACCTGAATATGAGGAAGAACTTCCTCACTGTGCTCGTGACCATGCGTTGGGAACAGATTTCCCAGAATGGTTTTGGAGTCTCCCTCACTGGAGACATGCAGGAACCGTCCGGATACAATCCTGTGCGATGTGCTCTAGGATGACCCTGACTGAGCAGGGAGGTTGGACCAGATGACCCACTGCGGTCCCTTCCAACTTTACCCATTCTGTGATTCTGTGAAAGAGAGAAAAAATCCCAGCGTGGAAGAAGGTGGAAGATTGGCAGTAATTGATAAGAACAAAGACTTACCACCAGATATTCTGGAAGAGTATGGGCAGAGGTCTGGGATCATGAGAAGAAGTAAAAAATTTAAGTGGTCATAGGGAGAGGGGAAGTTCATTTGCACAGCAGCATTATTTGAGTGAAAGAAGGAGGTCAGAATGCAGTGGTGACATGGACAGTAGATCAGATGAAACTGAGAAACAAAAAGCTAAACACAGCAACTAATATTTTCCTAGTAAGGCTGTGTGACATTCCTGAATAATTTTAATGTGAACCAGAGTATATTCCATGGTTAAGGTTCTCCATGTGAATTCTCACTAAAACAATGATAAATTTAAGTTCAGTTACGATATTTTTTTTCCAATACAGTGCAAGAAGTGTGTACATGAGGGCATTCCCACTCCAAAATCAGGAGGTGAGGAATTGGCTGCTAACAAATAGGACAAGAAAGTGGATTTTAATATTATAGTCAGTCTCGGGTCTGAATGTGAATTGAACAAGTCAGATCTAAGAGTATTGGATGTAACACAGCATGCAGCCAATTGCTGGCAGCACCCTGGGCTGCATCTCTCCAGAGAAATATCAAGCACTCAGCAGTGGAAGAGAAAGATGATTTACTAAGGGAAGCTTAAAAGTGTATTCAGTCTGGGCTCTGTTTAACCTCCAGGACCTTTGTGAAAACAAGAGGCACAGGAGGTAGGGAGTGAACAAAGAAAATGGGAAAGGAAGGATAACTGAGTCAAAAGTGGATAGAGGAGAAAAATGAGAAGGACGTGAGTGAGGATGAAGTTGAAGAAGGATGGCTGGCACAAGGGATAGAAAGAACCATTGTGCTTTGCGAGAAATATGGAAGAAGTTTCCTTTTAGAATTTTCACTCAGTGGCATCTAAGGCCCACAATAAACATTTCATTATTTGTACCACTTCTGGTAGTATATACAAAAAAGTGCACATTTGAGCATCTGGGCTTGAGCCTGCCCTGCTGTATTGTTTATGCGATGGGTTGAGGGGTGAAGGTGGGTGCCCTCGGCATCTCGCCTCTTCCTGGTGCAAGATGGTTTGCTTAGGCTACAGGCACAGCATGGAGATGCAGTCACGAGTGCAGCAGGGCTTTGAACCTTATGGGTACTGAGACTCAGAATGGGCTCTGTGATAGAGTGACAGTGAGTCAGGGCTCTTATGGCAGTGTGATACCAGGGCACTTCTGAGAGGTCCCGCTCAAAGTGTAGGAGAAGCTCAGAAAGTAGAAGAAATGGCTTCTAGGTGAGTGGCTCAGAGAGGCCATTCAGACCTCTACTCCATCCTTTCTCCCGGCTCAGCAGCTGTCATATGTTTAATCATCTTCATTATTTTGCTGCTTTTCTCTGAATGGACTTTTTTTTAAAATTCTGCTTTTTGAGGCAAGGCAAGAACATCGACTATTTAAGGTCACTCTATTTAAAGGTCTTATTTTCATTATTGTTATGTCTTTTAGTACTCTGAATTCTTCAGACCTTAATAATATTGCAGCGCTTTTTGACTACTGTTGTACATGGAACAAATGGTTTTATTAAACTGTCCAAAGTACTTTCTACATCTTTCTCTCTGAATAGGTGCGCTTAATTTAGAACCCATTTGTACATAGGGGCAATTACCATTATTTCATCCAGTGTATATTGGCTCTTGTCTACACTGAATTTTATCTGTTGAGTTTCTTAAATGTGTAACTTTATTCAGCTTTTCTGAAGTTCTCCGTGGTCTTCTCTAATCTTGAGTAACCTATGTCACTTTGATTGTGAGTTTCAAAGGTTCCATTAATACTTTAAATGGTTTTTAATTTTTGTTTTGTTTTGGGATTGGCAAGGAAGTATCAGAATTTGTACATTGAGAATACCTTTGTTCAGCAGAGCTGCAGTAATTGCTTCTGTCTCTTATAGTTTGAAGAAAGTGAAATAAAGTGAAAATACCCATTCATAACAAGAAAATGTGAAGTCAAGTAGGCACAAAGTTTTTAATATTTAATTTTCCACATTATAAAGCCGACTCTTCTTCTCCGCCTTCCCATAAATGCAGAAATGGATAGGATTAATTAAACATTAAGCCATTATTCTTTCTAAAAGAAAAGTCCTTCCTGGTCCTGTTTGATATAATATATTCCCAAGGTGATCTTTCCCCCATCTGAAGTTTCTCCAGAATTGGCTTAAAAAATATTATTAATAAAGGAATAAATATTTTGTTATCATATTGCTCTTATCGTTTTTACTGGGAAAAGGAATTTTATTTGGAAAACTTCCTTAATTAAATAATTTACTGGAGGACTTATTCCATAATGGAAATGTTATGTGACATTCAGTGCAGCAGTGATTTAGAAATGAGACAGAGAGTCTGTGAAAGGAAGAAGATTTGTAGGTCCTTAGGCTCTAAGGAAAAAGCATATTTACTTTCTAGACTATTTGCCTTCTAGAAAAGGAGAAGGAGGAGGGAATGAAACCAACAGAATAGGGCCACTAGCATTTTTAGCTAATGATATGCAGTGTCAAGAAGGTGCTATTTGTATCTGTGAGCTGTTGCTATGGGCTGACAGAATAAGAAAACAAGAAACATATGAAGTAAACTCAAGAAAGGAAAAAGATGCCATTCAGGAAGAAAATAAACCAGATAATTCCCTTATATATAAATATATATATGTGTATATATATATGTATATATATTGCATTTTGTAATCATGAGCAAGCATATCACCATAACTATTGCATTGGCTATATCCTGTATTCCTTAGTTTATCTTTATTACTAGCTTTGTTTCTTTGCAGAGTGTGGTTAGATTAATGGATCGTTCTGGTCTACATTTTAACCATGATAGCACTGTTTAAAGATGATAGTTACTGATATATTTACATAAACTTATGGGAAAATGGAATTTTTCTCTATAGAGCTAAAAAATAAGGTGGTGGGTGGAGTGGTGAGAGAAGAAGATAGGTCCATGTTATATATTTACTGATGGGTTACTGGTAAATAATGAATTGTTAGGAACTCTTCAGATGCAGGTAGATAGGAATTTTAAAAAACAGTCTGAGCATTTGCCTACTCTCTATTGCTCTGTGGAAGCTCAAGATGAATTCTGTTGATATTCTAACTTAGACTTTGTCTACTCTCTTATGAGCTATAACTCTACAATTTGTAGCGCTGTATTTTAATCTCCCAATGGTATATTTACTATCTTAGATCATATGTTAACAGTACAGTGAGTCCCAGAGGAAGAAAAGGGAAACCCACCATTGCTCAGATGTATAAAACCTTTTCACAGGAAACATCACCAATGCCTTTCTAAAATGAAACCAAAAGGAAGAGTGAACAAATGATACAAACTTGGGGTGCAAATGTCAGTGGGAAAGGACGTGAAAATTAGATAGTGGCCCAATCATTAATGTGCCTACGAGAATTCGGTCTAAGGTAGGGCCTTTCTAGCTCCCAACTGCCATAACTTTGATTAACCTTGCAGTGTTTCAGCACAGGGTCATGCTATCCTGTTGACACTTTTCCTTTGAGATGTCAGTCACATTTCAATAACTTTCCAGTGTGGGATTGTAAGTCCTGTCTCTTCATTGACTTTGAATGAGGCAGGTTGCTTATGAATGCAGCTTGAAGTGTCACTCAGATATTCCTGCATTGTGTTATCTTTGATTGACTTGTCTGGAGTGGTGAAAAATTCAGGGTATCTAACTGCCCCTATTTTGAAAGTGAGGACTCTCCATGTGTTTCATTTTTTTTTCTCTATTTTTATTTTTAATTCCTGAAACTCTCTTGCCGTTCTGATGATAATAAGATTTGGTGTTTGCTTTTTTCTTTATACTGTTAACAAGCACAGGAGAGTCCTATCCTGCACATATAGCATCTTAGCATTTCTGTCTGGAGTTTAGGTTCTCACAGCATGAAAAGCATAAGCTCCACTAATGGAAGATAATACGTTAATGATAGCAGAGAAAGCACCATTTCAGAAGAGGGCATAAAAGAAATTCTGATTGGTTTAGCCTTCAAGATAGCTTTTAGTTTGTCTGGCTTGTGTAATTCCTAAGGGTTAGGCCCAAAGCCATTTAAAAAGGGCCAGCAAGAAGAAAGGAAAAGCATTTCTGTTTTTTAATGTTTATTCTTAGCAACATCAACCGTAGGTGGTTTTGTGGAACTTTCACTATGTAGTAGAAAGCTGTGTCCCAGGACAGTGATTGTTCCAAGGCTGTGTTATTCAATAAAGTGATTTATAACATATGACTCCAATTATAATCCAAGAGTTTCTCCATTTATTTTAAACAAAATAAATATTTCCCTGCTGTAGCCACTTGAGATTTATAATCTTGTTTTCTGGAGTGCCCTGGCTCATATAAACAGACTTACTCCCCTTCCAGTGGTAACAGAAAATGCAGGACTAGTGGTGAAGGAGGGGAAAATTCTTTAATATAAAATAGTTAATATCTGTTTCATAAATCTGGTTCCCAGGCAGTAAAGGAAAATGAATAAGAAGCATTTTTTCAAGCTGCTGCTGTAGCTGTTCTTGCTTGACTGAATGGAAAGAAGTGTATAAAAACAGCTTGTGCTGGAAACTAGATGTAAAACAATAGCAAACAAAAAACTCTTTAAGAAGTGTAATCTTTTGTCAGTGAAAGGCGAAGACATCATTAAATTCTCAACAGTGCTTATTTTTCTAATTTAAGTTGTAGAGGAAGCAGTCATGCTGAGATGTGAAAAAGGAAGCAGCGGCTATATCCCAAGCATGACCACGCCAAACTCTTGCATGCGTGTCCAAGGCTGAAACTTGGTTAGGTTTCTAGCCACCCATGTAGTGCACAGGGAAAGTGCTGTGACTAGGGTGGAACCCACAAAATTTACTGCCACTAGGAGAGAGCAATTTAATCAAGCTAATAGAAGGGAGGAGGCAGAGTTTTATGAATCACCATGCATGATTTCAGCATCACAAATTAAAAATACCTCATCATAGCTCATAGTCTGATGAGTATGGCACTTTGCTTGGCAATAGGAGTTGGAATGCTCTTGAAAAAGAATTGAACTGTATTTTCTCACATTACATCAGTCCTTGAAGTACTAGGTAATTGGGACCAATGGTTCTTCCTGCAGCCAGGTTTTATTTTATAAGTGGTGCTTACACTGGCACTCTGTATAGACCTCCATCTGCTACAGGTGCTTGAGAGTTTCTGTCAGATCACACCCTCAGAAAAAGGAGGCAGAAGAACATCTAACTTTTTGATCCTGATGGGGCTAAAGTCTGCTCTGGGAGTACAACTGTTGAACTCTTGTTGAAACAGAGATTCTTCCCTGTGTCTTCAGAAGCAGGACCGTAAGTGTGTGAAAAATCTTTAGTGTATTGAAGTGTCGTGGGTAGATCTTGGCCAGAGGCCCAGCCAGTGGCTCTCTCACTACTCCTCAGCAGCACAGACAGGAAATAAGGAGAAAAAGCCCATGGGTCAAGGGAAAGACAGGGAGATCAGTTACCAGTTACCATCACAGGCAAGACAGACTTGACTGGGAAAAAAACCCTTTTGATTTATTGCCAATTAGCATAGAGTTGGATGGTAAAAAAGAAAAATTAAAACAACCAATTCCCCCTCACTAAGGGGAGAAGGATGGGAAATGGCACTAAGGGTCAATATATAACAGCTCTTCCGCTGCTCCTTCCTCTGAAAATTTTTCTCTGCTGCAGTGGGGGTAATCCATGGGCTACAGAATTCTTCTGGAGAAACATACTCTGGCATAGGGTCCTCCACAGGCTGCAGGGAAATCTTTGATCTGGTCTGTGGAGCTTGTCCTTCTCCTCACCCTAATGTTGTCAGGGCTGTTTATCACACTATTTTCCCCTTCACTTCTCACTGCCTGTGCCCTTTCTGAAATTTGTTTTCCCTGGGATCCCACCTCCGTGGTTGCAGGGCTCAGCCATGCCCTGCTATGGTTTGCTTAAGCTGTGTCTGGCAGGGAGCAGCCCCAGCTGCGGACGCTATCCTGCAGCCCTCCAGTATCAAAGTCTTGCCACATACACCTGATACACCAAGATATGGCACCTGAGAAGGGTAGATGGTGTGTGAGTTGACACAGGCAGGGAGCTGGAATGACCACAAACACACAGCTAGAAGGCAAAGAATAAGTTTATTTCCATTTTCTTTGTCTCTATATTTTCTCTAATATTTATCACCTGAAGTTTATGAATCCTAATGTTTGCAGAAGCTTTGAGAACTTTGGCAAAATAAGTAAGTTCAAATTTGTCCAAATGTTAGTGCTTTAACAGGAAATTCTACCTTCTAATGCACATTGCAAGCAGATGTTGTGTTTTATTGTGTGTTACTTAATGGTACCAAGAAATTAACCACACCAGAAAAGGCAAACTGAGCTATGAAAATGTTACAGGTACATATGGACATTAGTCCATCAGATAGCTTGGAATCACGATTTTTCTAAATAAAAACAGATTTTTTTTTTTAATATTTAATGATGATTTAGTTTCCATGAGTAGTTATGCGTGTTTCTTACTACTCTGATACCTCTTCAAGCATTTTGGAAAATAATGTTAGCATGTTTTCCTTGCAAGTAGTTTCTTTTAATTTTTTTGTTTATTTATTTTTATATAGCATTGCATCAGTGCAAGAAATGTGTCCATATGCATACAATTGTATTTGATATGTGCAGTATAATACGTGTAATATAATGAAAGAATTCTTTCTACAACAACATTATAACCATCCCAGTGGTAAGGAGCTAATATGCTCAAGAACAATTCTTTCTAAAACACAGTGAAGCTCCGTGTGGTACGAACTTTATTATTCATTCACCTGTCTTGAAATGTGGCAGAGAAATAAAAAAAAAAAAAAAAAAAAAGGTATTTCTCAGTGGAAATGGGACAGCCATGAGCAAAAAGACAGAAAGCTGACATGACTTGAGATATCACGCTGCGGGCCTTCGTCTGACTGCTGAGGTCTGTGTATTATCACAATACATGGCTGTAGAAAGTTGTGTTGGTTATCTTTCTGAAAGTGCTCAGGAGCAATTTTCTAATGTTGCCATCTAATTTCTGCTTTAATATCTGATGCCTACTGATATATTTCTCCTGACCTAGATGCATGTATTTTGATGCAGTTAGTGAAGAGATTTAAGGTGTGCAAGCAGGTAGGATCTCTCTGGAAGCCTGTGAAGGCGGGTAGCTTCTCTTCATGGCTAAGCTTAGTTGCTTGTAGAAGAAACTTATCATACTTCAGGAAGTTGAATTTGCCAGGTACTCCTGATGTAGGTGTAAGTGAGTGGATAGGATCACATTTAGCTAGCACAGTCAAATATCTAGTGAATACTAAGTAGAGGAAAACTGAAGGAAGGGACTAGATTTTTATATTAGTCTCTGAGTGGGAACATAAATTTGCATTTTCATTTACTAGCCAGATTTTTTTCCCCTAATTCTTCAAGACTGTGCAGTTTCACCAGGAGCTTTACCTTATTTCAGGATGAATAGAAGAAAGGTATTAGAAAGCACCTGTGTCTATATCCAGTACTTTTTTCTCTTTACAGCTCTCTGTGTGCAAAGTGTGTTTAAGCCATTTTTGTTGGGACATAATTTTCAAGTCTAGCAGACTTGGTATCATTAGACACTCTTTTCTGGTACTTTGCCAGAAGGGCTCTACTGAGGTTTGCAGAGTAGTGCTGTAGCTACAGGACTGCAGGACTGTACCATGCAAAGCAATGGCAAGGTGATATGCATTTCTGGGATAATGACGACAAATTCATCCTAATCACTTTGGAAATTAATGAATTATTTTATTTTATTTTATTTTTTAATTTTTGGTCTAGTGACTCTACTTGACTATATCTGGGTATTCTTTGACAAATGGCTGTTATCTCGAGTTGATAAGTCTGGATCATTAGCCTGCTTTTCCAACCACCTCTCATTGTCCCTGAATGCATCAATGATGTAGTGGTGAAATGTCACTATTAAGTTTTTTTAGTTTTATCTTCACTGCGTAGGTCATGTAATTTGTGCATGAAGATGTCCCTGTGGGAGTGGGAAACATAATTTTCATTCCCATCAAGAAAAACAGCTTCAGCCCAGTTCAGAATATGTGCCCTAGCCTGTTAGATAAAACAGCAACCACTGCTTCAAACTTTGTGTGTGGTGCCAGACTTTTAGACGCGATCCAAGAGTGCTTACTATGGAAACTGATCTAGCAAGCCTTTTTCATGGATTTGAATGGACTAGAGAAGAAGGTACTCAGTCCTGAGAAGGCAAGGAAATTGATTTCATGCCTGCATCAGGTGTATGACTCAGTTAGAGAAGCTTCATGGTGACTGCACAACCTTGAGCTTCAACAAGAGACTTTGTGAGTACTCTTAGCCAAGGTTAACTGACGTGTAATTAGATATGATCTGTTGATGTAGCTCAACTGTGATATGTCTCTATACTAGGGTCACTTGAGAGTGTGAGTAAGCCAACTTAGATAAGCAAAAAATACTGATTTTTAAATAGAAGGAAGGTTTTTTCAGGTTAGATGTTCAAAAAAGCTTTTCAGTGGCAAAGATGATTAAGCACAACTGTTTTATGATATTGCTGTCACTGCAGATCTGGAAGACGTGAACTTGTAAACATAGTAAGAATTATTTTCATATTGGTAGAGTTAACTTGTAGCTCACAAGTGAAAAGCCCACAAAAGAAGTTGCTTGCCCTAAGCCATTTAGCAGAAGTTACATAGTAAACCTGTTGTGGAAGAGGGAAACTATGGCTTCCCAAACCCTGTCCTTCATTTGAACAGAATCCTGGGTCCACAGTTTTTGTTCACTATCTTCTAGATTATTTTTTTTTTTCAATCTGTGTGATAGTATTTGTATTTCTATTCCTATTTCTATTCCCCTATTTGTATTCTTTCTGGCTTCTATTTGTTATTTAGATGTTTTCCATCCAAATCTGAGCTAGGGGTTTTGCTAAAATTGTTGTTGCTGGAAGAACTGTAAGGACAAGACGCCTATTTTGTTTGAGTTCCTTCATTTAACCTTGAGAGGAAATAAAATTATTTCCCTTTGATGTTTAAAAATGTTCAGTATTTTAAGCAGCAGCTATCATTCCTGGCTCTGTATGCTTATGTGCCTTTGGAGAGAATAGCTGTGAAGTCCCAGGGATGATTCTAGATGGAGCTTCAGTGCCATAGCCACTCCTGGCTTTATTCTCACCATGCATTCACCCTAGGGCAAATACGTTTTTAATTTCAATAGTATTTGCTTTTTATTAATTTTACTTCATTGTATAGTTTCATTTTAATTTCACTCGGGCTTTCTTTTCCTACAGAAAAGTTGTGCTGAAACTAGAAAATAAATTAAAAAGAATCACTGACACACTAGGAAATACACAGTTCAATAACTCATTAAGGTTTAGAGATGCTTATTACATATATTCTCAATTTTCCTTCACAACATGCGAAGTGCAAATTCCATCTCTCTTTGACTGTGCATGGTTGGTAAAATGAGTTACGTTTTTTCCTTGCACAGGATGTATTGTCTATTGAGATCCATGAAAATAAACACAATAAAAATTCTGATTAAATGTTACTGTACAGAATAAGTGGCTGCTTTAAAAGTCTCACTATTTCAGCTGCATTAATTGTACAAGCTAGAGAATTTATTAATTTTTGAGGAAAAAATTAGGAACTTATTTGAATAATTCATGTTTTAAAAATGGTCTTTATGACAGTTATTTTCATAACTCATTTTTACTGCAAGTTTAGCACATACCAAAACTCCCACTGAATTGAGAAATTAGGATAGTTACTATTTTACATATTTTCATGCTTTCTTTTAAAGAAATAGCATCCTTTCTGCTAATATGCTGCACATGGTAATGAATGGGGAACTACAAGCCTATAGAGTCATGTGATACTTTTCTTCAGTTCATCAGTCTGTGAGATTTTGTCCTTCTTAGCATTAACAGGATAGCTGGTTTTGCTCTGTAGAGTGGAAGAGTCAGAAGCTGAAAGCTGTCTCATTATCCTGTCTCTGTGTTCCCTTCTTGGACCACATGGAAATAATTCGATAGAGGGTGTCAAGTGCTTTGGGTGCAAAGAGGGAGAAAGAACCAGAGGACAGAGTTTTTCTCAGGTTGCCTGATGCATGCAGATTAGTCTGGATCTTCTTCCAGACTGCTTCTCACATGCTTCTCACAGTGAGTCCAAACACTTATATTTAGCAGCTAGAATCCTACTATCTTCCTTGGAATAGTGACTCTAGATCTGTATTTATTCAACATCTTTTTAAGAGTCTCGTTTATGTTATCAGAAGGGTACTTTACTTCCGGCTTGCTGCTCCTCTATTACTGTAGCTATATTTTTGTCCCTGAGTACAGACAAATTAATAATTTCTTGATATATACCAGGTTATATTGCTCTTTCCTGACCAAATAAACTGATTTAAATATGTTGCTTGTAGTACGCTTGGATGCTGACCCTAGTAAATTGTGGTGACATCCAGAAAATTAGTCATTAGGAAGAGGTATTTAGAATAAATGTGCTGTAGACTGAAGAAGCAAATGTGCTATAAATCTCATTTTTTAATGTGTTTGATTTAATTTACAGTTTTGATTCTGGTGCATCTTCATCTGAATATTGCTTTCTTCTTCAACATTTGGAACAAAATATATGTCAGCCTAGCAAGATATTGTGAATATGTGCTTACCTTTGACAGGCTCTTGGGCTTTAAAGGAAAGTAAGAAAAGACGTTTGCCCTAATAAAGGGATTTTTCGAAACAGAAGAAAACACTATTTTCTAATGAAAAACTGCTAAACATTAAAAAAAAAGAAAATAATATGCCATATGGCAATTATGCCAAAAGATAGAATTTATTACCAAATAAAACTGTTGGCTTGTGCATTTCACAGTTTCCTCCATTCCCAACCAGTGTGTTTTGAGAGGCTTTCTGTAGGGTTAGTTGCCCAGACTTCTGCTAAAACAACAGTTTGTCCTTATTGCAGGAGGTGTTAGGAAATCAAATCCAACTGGAGCACCGAATAAAATTAAAGACTCATTTTGTCCCAGCTGCGTGACACATGCCAAGAGCTGATTTTTCAGTGCAGACAGTTAAAGAAATGAATACAGAATTCTATTTGTTCTCCTACTGAATGAATTATCCTTATTGTGTTTTTCATAATTCCACGGTCTATTTAATACTTCAGCAAAGTCACTTTTTCCTTTCACCTCAGTGAAAATGCTGTTCCATATCCCGTTTTATTTTAATAACTAGTCTTATCAGAATTAAAAAAAAGTAACACCCTATATAAAACTTGAGTTTGATTACTAAATAATGTTTGTACGTGACAGATTTAGCTGTGACTGATTTATCAGTGATACCCATAATGACTTAAAAGAGCTTCATGTGTGACATATTTTAATGTTGCTGTTGTTTTATCAAATAACATTTTTTTGAAAATAAATTATGGAATTTGAAAATTATTCAGTCATTGGCAACACAGAAAATTCTTGTGAAATTTCTTCTAATATTCTCACATCTCACAAAGCTTGTTAATGAATACTCACATCCCAACACGATTTTGAAGCCTTAAAAAATGTATTTTTAATATTTGAACCTTTATGCTGTCAATTTCGTTTGTAATTTACAGTTTTAATTAGGTCACATTATAGAAAGTATTTCCCTTCTTCCTCCCCCTCCCACCTACTGCAGCTGTTCCTCTATGGAAGTGAATGTTTGCACTATCACCTCAGATAAGATCGGTGCTCTGAAACTGTGAGGCTGAGGTGCAGTTAGCATTCATTTAGCACGCATTTTTGAATGACATGCATGTAGCTTGCATACAAATTGTAGCATGACGTGTTTAATTTTTTTATGTGTAAACACCTGCTGAATGATCTTTCTCAGTGTGTTCAGCAATGCTTACTGCATTCAAATTGTTTTGCCAAAATGAGGGTGAAGGGATAAATCTGAAGACGTGATATTCCGTCACTTCCACTCGGGCATGCAGTGTGACTCTCACAACTAAGTTGGCAGAGATCCTTGAGACATGAAAGGGGATTCTTCAGCAAGGACAATGGTGTTTTTATTTGGCAGTAGGGAAAGATGCAAGGGAATACAATTAAGCTCCATACGCTTGTGCTGAATGGCATGATTTGGCTATGTTTGTTCACTGATACTTCACTCCTGTTCCTTTGATTGGCATGGGGAGGAATACAGGAGAATGAGTCCGTAGAAAGTCCCTTCACAAGGGCAACTTTCTTATCTATAATCTGTCAAACTCACTAAAAGCTACTGTCAGTGTATTAAAACTGTTCTGAATGTACTTGTGCTATTTGTTCACTGGTTTGGTTCTGTGAACAGAACATCCTTGAATGTCTTCTGTCTCTCAGGCCTCTCCTAATTTGCCATCTTTGGCATTTAATGTCAAGGAAATAGTATAATGTGAATTTGTGAAAAATATTTTCAGCAAGTTCATGCTGATACGGAATTTCCCTGAGAGGCAACATTAATAATGGTTTGGCACAACACATTTGCTGAAGTGGGTTTGATGCCTTGATTGAGTTTCCGTGGTGCGTTTGTTGTTGCTTTGGGGAACATGTGGATATTGGGTTCAACAGACCATAGAATTTTGAATTAACCTCTCTTTTTCTCTCCATGAATATAATGGCTTCACAATCTGTTCTTGCTTTGGCCTTTTATGTAAGGGAAGAAGTGAAGCTTTGATTTAAAAAAAAAAAAAAAAAAAATCTGCCACTTTCTGGAGCATTGTGAGGAAAAGTAAATATGCATAAGGAAACATTGATTCATAAGAGTCTCTTAGACTGCTTTCCCTGAAGAGTTTTCTACACTGATACTCCATAAAATATTTATTGTAGCCGTAAAGTGCAAAAGATGAAAACCATTAAAACTAAGTTCAGAATATGTCTGATCCAGTTCCACCCTCTATTTAGGAGAAGCCTATAATTATTCTCAGAAGTTCTGTAACACTATCAGAAATCTAATTTTAGGTAATTTCTCCTTTTCTGGGAGTTGTAATTGAATAATGTAACTTTATAAGATGAAGACTGAAAAATAATAGATGCTTTTTTTTTTTAATTTATTTTTAAATTATACTATGTTACTGTGCTAAGAGTATGTTCTTCTTGCCTTTTCAGTCAAAGAATTTTCTTTGAGGGTCTCAAAATACCAGAGCAACAGTCTGATCTATGCATTATTTCCAAAACCTATGAAGTTTCTTTAGTGAGTGTGTGTGTATTTGTCTGACAGATCAATATACTTGAATGGGAGAAAGGACAGCTGCTAATAAAAGATAGTGGTCAGAGGCTGTGGCTGTATTCCAAGGTGAAAAATGTGCTCAGGGTTAACTTAAAGGGAAAATTTGTATGATACCTACTAATGTGGTGATTTGTAAACTGAGGTACAGGGTGAGTATGAAATTTGTGTTATTTAACTATGATATAATTGCCAAAGTACATAACCTTAGCATATTAATTTTACTCCTTAGATTGAAATATTACATAGAGGGTAAAGATTAAATATATTCTCCAATATTTCACTATGTTTAATCCCTTTTTTCTTATCAAAACAAGTTATTTTAATTTACTATCTTCCTACTTTAGCTCAATCTCACAGTATTTTGGTTATTGCTCTCACAAGTTTGTATCTCAAATGTTTATACCTAAGCTTTGAATTCAAAATGAAATGAAAACAAGTAGTCTGTGATAATGTTATATTTTCTGTTTTATTTTAAAGAAAACCTGATAGGAACAGTTTTCCAAGTTTATTAGTTTAATTCTACCTTAACAACAAGCCATTGGCATATTTGTGAATGTTCTACCTAAGTACTAGGTGGGATGACAAAGAATTAATAAAGCTGTTTGATACTTTAGTAATTTGTTTCCCCATATCCTTCTGGAAATTTGTGTGAGTTTTGGAAAACGGGTTAAATCGGGAAAAATTAAATTAACCTTTGGGACAACCTGTCTGTGTTCCAGACCAGTAATAAATGATTTGGGTGAAATTTATTTGCTTTAGGAATTAGCTGAAATGATGTTGACCATAGTTTTAACTGTTCAGAAAATGGTGTTTAAGATTTGTACCATGCTTTTTTTCTTACTGACAGAAAGGTCCAAAAGTGGCAGTTTCCTTCCTTTGTTTACAAAACACTATATCAAGCATAATATGGCTTTTCATTGGTTACTGTATACACCAGGATTTTTTCCCCAATTTTCTTGTTCTCACAATATTAGCTTTATTTTTTGGAACATCGAGGAAAGGAAGAAAATGATAAATTGGTCTTTGCAGCAAGACAAGGTTAAAGTAGCATAAGCATAGGGTGAAGTTGGAGGAGTAGGGGGCACTGTTGTTTTATTATCAACTGGCTTAACATTCCTGCTCTTTTTGCTCTTCCCTTTGCATATACCAGCTCCACAGGCAGGAGATTGAATTGCTCTTGCATGGACCTGATTTTCTGAATGGTCAGCACCTGTTACTCTAAGCAGAGCACATAGAAATGAGAATCTCAACAGTCCTGTAAAAAGCTAAGAAACATTTATTTGATAGAGTCTTTTCCACTATTTTTATCTCTAATAGTGGCAAAGGAAAATTTTAGCAAAAGTTGTCATGATGTTGCCCACACAACTGTGCTTGATTTGGTAATCCAGCTTCTTGCTTGACACAAAATGTGGGCAGTTGTGGTATCAGAAAATCACGCTGCTTTTTTGCATCCAAATAGAAGGCACTTAACTTGTCACCATATGGAACAAAAGCAATTACCAAGGATGAAAGATAAAGCAAGACAATTAACATGCTTGTTGTTTGTCAAGAAGCAACCTTCTGTGTCTCAGGATACTGTAATTCAGGTTTCATGGTGAGGGCTTTTGGGAATCCAGCAGAAGTAGTGATTTGAAAGATTTATTCATTTATTGCAGTGACAAATGCAATGGAAATGTGTTCAGAGGCTTGCTTTATAGTCAATTGCTTCTTGTAACATTAATTTATCAGGTATTTGACTAGAAAGAGCTCAGTATAACATTGTATTGATGTAGATCAGTGCAGAACAAAATATGTTGAATTTCATGGGCTTGACTATACAGCAGAGCTGATTATCACTGTGTCGTAAATATCAGGTATTTTCTTTGATAGGATTTGCCACCGGCTGAACATGATCTTTCTGCCCTTGTCTTACAGCATGTTAATTTAGAATGATAAATATAAGGAAATTGTACGCATATAGAAATAATGTAAAGAGATTGCTTCTAATATCCTCTCTTCTCTCGTGATTTTGGTCAAGGATACAAAAAGGCTATCCTTTGATACGGAATATTAAAAAGTTGGTGTTTTAGAGCATATCTTCACATTTTCTCTGCTCTAGACTAAGCAAGACTGGTTCATCTTCATAGGATAATACAGCTGTATGTTGTTTCTTCACTTGTTTTATTCTCAGGGAAACTTCAGCTCTTAAAGTCATTAACAAAATACTCTTAACAAAAGACCCAGCAAGAGTTTGTAACTGGTCACATAGAATTAGTTTGCAGTCTGCAGTCCTCATGGTCCATACTGGGTGCTTTGATGCAACTCTGAGAATTAGGGATGCCGTTAAACCCTTTGCTACCACAGGTTTTTCAGTCCTGAGTGAAAGAAATGCTTAATGTGGCATGAAACTTTCTTTTACCTGGGTTAAAGACTATCCATTTTGTCCCATTCAGGAAATGCCCTGGCACTTTCTCCAGCCCTGGTGGTATCATTGCTTCCTCTTCATGGCTTAATGTATTGTATAGGGAATCTAAGGACAATAATAAATCTGGAATCCAGCATATGTACCTATCTATGCTGGAAGTCTCTGTGTCACATTCATAGGATTTATAGTTATTTTTTTTCTGAACAGTACATTCTAATTTTGGAGTAATGGATATTCAAGCCATGTGTTTATATATGGCAAAGTTATTTTACAGTATCCCTTTTCTTGCCACAATTTTTCTTTAATGTAAAATTTACATGATACTCCTCTCTGAATGTTTCAAATATGTAAAATAAGAAGATGGAAAATTAGAAAACATAAATTGACATTTTTAAGCCTTTCTTATCAAGGAGAATATTGTAATAAAAATGGAGCATATATACTGCTGTGAAATGATATTACTTGTGAAATGATTGAAATATTCTGAAAATAGATACTATGCACTTAAATTAAAAAAAAAAAGAATGTGTTGATAATCTATAATAAAAAATACCAAAATTGATTGGAAAAGAAAAAAAAAAAACCAGAAATGTTGTTATTTACAACAATTAATCTTCCAAAATGGTGTTCTGTACCACGCATTTATATGCCTCTATATGTGTATATCCATTACTTATGCAGTTATTATAATACTGGACTAATGATGAGAAGGTGGAGCTAGAGAGAATAGGTTACACACACAAAAAAGGTGGTTTTGTAGTTGACCTCGGTGATGTAACTGTTAACTTACTAGTTGCCAACAATAGCAGCAACTTGTCCAAGGGTTGAGATTTTGTTTTCTTTTTGTATGTCAGAGAAACGGCCTTAATTAAGATTTGTGTGATGACTGTAGCTGAAATTTTCTTCATTTAGTCAAAGCCTTTAAATTTCTTAATAGTGCTGTTTATAGTATGCTAATTTGAGTTAATTGTACTGCACTAGATGAGACACTGATTTAGAAGTGCTTGTAATAGTCCAATTTTGAGTGAAAGGAGACCCTTTCTTGTTTTATTTTTGTAGGCGAGTATTGTGTGCTCTGACCTGGAATTCATGTAATAAATAATTTTGAACACTGTCACAGGTGTCCATTTAAGTTAAAATATGTTTTCCTTTCATGTTGTCTGCTCTAATTTTTTTCTGATGTATGGTTCATTATCACATCGTTTTGTGGGCAAGTATTTTTATAGCATCAGTTTTTGTAGACATTGCAAGTTTCATGGCTGAATTTCCTACATTCAGTTTTGAGTTTTGTATTCAAACTGTATGCATGAGCTTTAAAATACCATATTCGAATCACTCTTGCAATTTTTCAGTGGAATTTGAATCTGTCTGAACCTGATTTATTCTCCAGTCAGGAAACAAATGGTCTGATGAAGTAATGGTTGAGAAAGTAGCAAAGAATTCCAGAGTTCTCTATAATTTCAGATATAGATAGCTACCTATGGCGTTACAGAGGTGAGGGCTTGACTCTGCAGAAATGATTTATAGTAGTTCTTATACGTACAGCTAGTATTTCTGACAAACTGTGTGTGTAAAGGAATACAGGAATTTATCTTTAAAAAAGGTTTTTTTCCTCCAGTTTGCACTGAAAAAAGATTGGGAATAATAATATGGTTGATGATCCAGTGCCTTCTAAAGCAGGATTAACTATACCTAGGTCATTCCTGACAGAAGTTTGTTTCTTGAAGACACCCAACAGTGGGAACTCCAAAGCTAGCTTAACAATCTGTTTTAGTAATCTTTCTTACTGTTAGAGAGCTTTTCAGCATCTTGGTGCAATTTAATTTGACTAGTTCTTTATCATGGGCAAGACATTCCTCTTTAGGCCTACCTAAATGTCTATACATTAAAAGATTGCTATCATCTCTATCTTCAGCATCTTCTTCTTTAGCTTTAACAATCTCAGGGTGTTAAATCTCAAATCTATCCTTGTTAATCAGACTCATGATAGTTTTTCTTTTGACTTTTTTCTGTTGGTTTATGTCTTTGAGCTGCCCCAAACAGGACAGAAACCATCCATCTGAAGTTTTCCCAAAAATGAAGCACGGCATAAGATTTATCTTTTGTATCCTACAGGTGCTTTTCGGTTTTACATATCCAAGATGTGTTTCTTGCAACAGAATGACACAATTTCCAGATTGGATTGAGATTGGATCTCTAGATTCTTCCCTGAAAAACCTCTACCCAAGTAATTGTGCTATATCTAGATTTGTTCCTGCCTTTCAAAAATTTGCATTCTGACTGATCTTCCATTCTGACTGGCCCTAATTGGGCCACTGGCAGGCCCAGTTATGTGTAGTCTTTAAATGCAATAAGCACTCACTCCTTGACTCATTGTTAAAACTTCAAGCAGGCCTGCTAGAGGGGAAAAAAAGTAAAAAACTATTTTTAGCAACAGTCTAGGTATGATTACACTATATGTAATCAGTTTTTTGGTCACACTGTGTTAGTAATACTGAAACAAACTTTCCTTTTTTTATGTTTGAGTATTTTCTCAGGGGCCAGGGGTACACACATAAATGACCTTGCTCATGACTCACCTCTCCACAAGGTCTGTTACCATTTTGTGGAGATATTGAATTCTGTTGACTTATGTTCTTAAAAGATTGACTAATTCTTAACTGACCGATTTTCGTCATTTCTTACATCCTTTTCATATTTCCAGCTCTTTAAAAATCATGTTGTTCATTTGTTCCAGGACTTTTCTGGGACTTAATAGGTGACAGAAAAAAGTATTATTTCTAAGTTTCTGCTTCCTTAGTTTTCTTGAAGATTAATATTATGTTTTAACTTTTTCCGTTTTATTGATACTTCATGTGGCCTTCATAGACTGCTTTTCTTATGGCAACATGGTTCTGAGATGGCTTTATTAGTTCTCTAAGTACCCTAGGAGGAAGTTCATCAGGAACATCTGTTCTGAAAACTAATTTACTTAAGTACTCTGTAACCTTGTCTGTCTATATTTTTTAATTGAAATCATTCTTTTGTTGTTTGTATTAATTTTGCTAGTCACCTTCTCACTGTTGACCTTTTTAATTAAAACTAGTGCAAAGAAGACATTAAATGCTTCACATCTGTCAGTAACTTTTTTTTTCTCTGTTGGATAGCAGAACAGCTCTTTCCTTTGTACTCCTCTTAGTCAGTTTGAACAAATTCAGTTTGATTAGTGCAGGATGCAGATATTTTAATTATGTTTTGTCCTCCCAGTAGACCAGTTTAATATGTCCACAGAAGGGATTTTTTTTTCATTGACCTTCCTGTATTCATGTTCATGCCAAAAGTCAAATTGCGGGTATTCCTGAAGAGTCTTATACCAGTAAATACGCATTATTTAAAAAAAAAAAAAAAAAAAAAGGCATTCAAGCCTAAGCCACAAAAAGTTAAATTCAAGAAACTTGACAGTTTTGTTTTTGCTGAGTGACACATTCAGCCCTCATTATTCACACACAATGAAAGAGAACACTTCAGCAATTGGAAATCATTTTGGCATGATCGGTCAGTCAGAGGATTTGATGGTGTGAGTGTTCTTGATCCTCTACTCTGTTACAAGAGGACCTTTGATATTCTGGAATAGTTTTATTACCTTTAAACATTTTTCAGTCTTAACTGTTCTACCACAAGGCAAGAGTATAATGAAGCATGATATTAACACAGATGTGTTAAAATGAGTCAAACAAGAGTAACAATAACAGCACAATCTTACCTCTTTCAGAATTAACTTGGATTGATTCTCTTTGATGTGTTTAAATTTCATAATTTTAAAAATATAATTCCTTTTTATATACTCCTGATACTGTTTAAAAAATTAAATACTTAGCAGATATTCTCCCTAGGAGAGGACTCACGTGAATGGTTCAAAGCTGCACTAGGGAGGTTTAGAATGGACATTAGAAAGCACTTTTTTGAGAGCGTGGTCAAACACTGGAACAGGCTCCCTAGAGAGATGGTCGATGCCCCAGGCTGGTCAGTGCTTAAAAGGCATTTGGGCAATGCTCTTAACAACATGCTTTAACTTTTGGTCAGCCCTGAATTGGTCAGGCAATTAGACAGGGTAATTGTTGTAGGTCCCTTCCAAATGAAATAATTCCATTCCATTCCGTTCTCTCCTGTCAGCATGTAAACTGGCCACGATGCCACCCCTGCAATTGAATCAATACAGGTCTTTACGAAGGAGTATGTTACAGCAAATACATTTCTCTTTCTGCCATTGTCACTTGAGCAGCATGATCTCTGAATGAGTTTTTACATGAAAATCTCATTAGTAGAATTAAAAATAAACTAAAAAATAAAATTGTATTTGTTGATATCTGTGGCAGTAACATCACTACAAGATGGATGAAGATGCTTTAAAGCAGTTAAGAGTGGACACGGAATTTTCATTAAGTGAGTCCTTTAAAAATTTCTCTAGCATCTGAAGTGGAATAAGGCTTTACTGTTGTAAATTTACAGGCTACCTATGAGCTGAAGAATGGGAAAGTTGACAATCAAGAGAATATACTCCTGGATCCTTTTGTCTTCAGGTGGGACAAGAGTGTTGAACATGATGATAAAGACTGTAAATATTCATATTTACTATTAGTCACTGGAAAGAGGAACTTTCTGGCTAGAGGAGACTGAAATTTACAGTGCTGAAAATCTGCCTAAGGGAACTTAAAGGAAGACTCCAAAGCTGGAGGAGAGACTTGTCTTTTGGTGTGTATATAGGAGGGAAATGACAGCGGAAGAATCACAATTTACAGTATGTGTTCTCCAGGATGAATATATCATGACTTTTTTTTTGTTGTAACTAGACAACTTGGAAGAAAAACTTACTTGTAATAATACAGATTGTCAATGATGCCAAGGCTGCTAGTGTACCATAAGCACTTGCAGACTAAACCTGTGATAACTAAATTTTTTGATAAAGATATATAAATTATTTGTGAGATTTTAATAAATCTACCTAAAATGTAACTACAGTATTTTATAAGGACTAGAGAACATAATATTTTACAATTACTTTAAATTTAGTCCAAGAGTTGAAAAAATATCTTTAGTCAGCAAAATCTAAAAAGCATAAGGTTACTGCAGCAGGTGGAGCTTTTTTTTTTTTTTTTTTAATTTTGTTCGTTGAATCCCATTAACTGCTTGCTGTTGCTTGGTTAGATATGTCAGGTGCTAACTTGCTGTAGGCAGCACAGGAGTGAAATGAGTCAAATGCTGTTACAGCCTTGGGCACTTAGCATCCATGCTGTTTCTTAGCATCATCAGACATGTAATTCTGAGCATAAATAATGGTAACTTATCACAGCCCCACATAACACAAGGGTGAAATCAATCTCCCCAAGCTAAACCTGAAAGAGTTGACAACATATGCTGGAATATATATGTTGTAGCTTTCATCATTCTATTCATTAAATACTGTTTTGGCTAGCTTAACAGTTACAGGCCAACAAAGCAAAAACCAAAACCCAAACATCTAACTATTTCATTTTATGGCTTTGAATGAGATGCTGGAAAACAGTGCTGTGGAAAGGGACCTGGGAGTCCTGGTCAATGGCAAGTTGAATATGAGTCAGCAATGCCCTGGTAGCCAGGAGGGCCAACTGCGTCCTGGGGGGCATCAGGCAAAGCATCGCCAGCTGGTTGAGGGAGGGGATTGTCCCACTCTGCTCTGCACTGGGACTGCCTCACCTTGAATATTGTGTGCAGTTTTGGGCATTGCAATATAAGAACGGTACTAAATTATTAGAGAGTGTCCAAAGGAGGGAAACAAAGAAAAGCCTTGAGGAGAACCCGTATGCGGAGCAGCTGAGGTTGCTTGGTCTGTTCAGCCTGGAGGAGAGGAGACTGAGGGGAGACCTCATTGCAGTCTACAACTTTCTTGTGAGGGGAAGAGGAAGGGCAGGCACTGATCTCTTCTCTGTGATGACCAGTGACAGGACCTGAGGGAATGGCCTGAGGTTGTGTCAGGGGAGGTTTAGGTTGGATATTAGAAAGAGGTTCTTCACCCAGAGGGTGATTGCGCACTGGAACAGGCTCCCCAGGGAAGTGGTCATGGCGCCAAGCCTGACAGAATTCAAGAAGGGCTTGGACAGTGCTCTCAGGCACATGGTGTGACTCTTGGGGATGGTCCTGTGCAGGGCCAGGAGTTGAACTCAGTTATCTTTGTGGGTCCCTTCCAACTTGGCATATTCTGGGATTCTGTAAAAGCATACTGTCTTAATCCCTCCATTGGTGTCATATTTACAGAATTCTTTTACCATCTTCCGGAAAATGTATAACCTTTCCACTAAATGTGAACTGACTGGAGGCAGGAGTCCCATCAGCCTCCCAATAACTGAAAACAATCTATCTAAACAAGGTCACAAATTTCATTGTTTAGTTGGGAGCAGTGTAGCATGAGAAGACTTTGTGCAAATCCTGCATTATTCTTTAAATCTTATCAGTGAAACTCTTTTGCATTTATCTGTTGATTAAATTGCAGGTTTGTGCAAATGCTGAGTAAAATTTAGCTAATGCTGAAACCTGGTGCAGAGAGCTTGCTTTGGAGTCAGTCTAATTGTTGGAGTAGAACTTGATGCTAAAACTACTTGGCAATCAAAATAGAATCTCCGATTTTCAAGGTGTGGGTAACTATCCAGTATATACCACAGTATGTATGCAAGCATTTTTCTCTGATTCAAATACATTAATTTTAATAACCACTTTTCCTCTGTAATGGAATCATATTTTCCTGTTTTATTATACCTTTTTACCAACCTTAAGCTCCAGGTATTATTATTAATAATGATTTATTTTTATGTACCAGTGTATTGAGTAACCTCTAATTTTGAATTTTTCACTTTTAAAAAGGAAACAGTTGAAGATAAAATTACAAAACTCCATGAAAAACTAAGACGCAAACCTAATAATGCAGTATCAAGGACAGTTTTTATGGTAAGATTTTTACAACAAAGATTAATTAAACCCCACCAGTTCTTTTGTTCTTTTTGGTTAGGTTGAGAGGTAGCTTAGTCGTTTAGCTGGAGTCTGAAAATTAGAAGGCCATAGCATCAGGTCCACAAGATTTTCTCAGTATTTTTGCAAAGGACTGAAATTATTGCAGTCCTTCTCCACCCACGGTCACAGGGGGTTCATCTAACACTCATCTCCATTACAGTTATTTTCTAATTGATTTTTTTTAAATTTAACAGATTGTTCTCTTTGCATTTAAAAGCTTTTGCATTTCTTTACTCTCAGTTTGATATTGTAATTTTCCAAGGTAATTCTGTGGTAGAAATAAAATAAACAAGACTGTATGTATGATTACAGTAGATATTGAACATGCTCTGTCCAGAATTATCAGTGCATAACTCATCATCTTAAGAAGATTTTCTTGTCATGGTCTAGAATTCAGTGAAGTAAACCTCAGCCCTTTGAATGTTGAAGATTTAAGACCTGCTACACATATTGAGAAATCCTGCCTCTTATTGATTTTATTTTTCTTGGAGAAAACCAGTAATAAAAATGGATTCTAGAATAAATTCAATTTTCATTTTTTTCTCTACTGCATAAAAGCATCAATTTTTAACTGTTAAAAAGTTATTAGTCTTATTCATTTTACTGAAACAGAACACTGTTCTGTAAAATTGGAGTGAAATCTCTGGCATAGCTGTATTTTTAGAGAGGTAAGAAGACAACTAGATGAATTGTAAACCAGAAAACATTTCTTTCTTTTTGTGTTGATACAGAGAACTCATTAAATCTCATATCAGGCTTGCAGGCACTGCAGAAGGACAGACATTTCAGAGATCTCCAACCTCTTAGGAACTTTGGAAGTTAATGAGCCATCCTGCAGTTATTATTTTGTGTTTTATTAGGGGTTTACTCTGGGCTTTTATTTGATTTTCAGATTGTAGTGTGATCTCCTATGTGTGAGCACTGGATGACATCAGCTTTAGAAATGCTGTGTTTTCCAGTACTGATGGGCTATACCAAAATCTTTTAATGCTGTTTGAGTCTTTTATGATTCTTCAAGTATCCTAACACCATTAAACATTTCAGACAAGGATCGGTAGGTTTTTGTGGAGTTCTTCAGAAACCCAAGAACGCTTTGGCCATGGTGAAATCTGTAGCAGTAGGATCTGCCAGGTGTACTGGGATCTCCAAATATTCTAGTTTCTAGTCATAGCATAAATAATGTTCCACCTCCTTCAGATCCCCCAGACTAACTGTGGTCTCCTGCTTGTCTCAGAAGTGTCCTATTTAAGGTGTTTTAATATCAGGATGAAGGGCAACCAGTTAGTATGACGAGGAGGACATAAATATCTCCACCTCCTTCCCCTTGTCCTTTTCACCCTGGAGAGGCCAGTAGGGGAACATATTGCCTCAAATTTAGAGAAGGAAATGGAGAACAAGAAGAAAGAAGGAGAAAGGAAAAGGGTCCAAAAAACTGTATTATGATGTTACTGAAGAATCAAAATTGAATAATTCTTATGTTGTTTGGGGTCATTCATTGTAGCTTCTCTCATGTTTGTTTCTCCAAGACAAAGGTGTTTAAAGAAAAAAAAATCCTTGTTTTCTCAAACTGTAAGAATATTGCTCAAACGAAAGCTTCCATTAAGGAAGTATATCAGAAGACATTTAAATATCTGGCAAATGTAAAACCCTCTAAGGGGAACTAAGAACACCACTACAGACATTGGTGTTGCACCTTTAATGTAGTTTGATTTATCCAGCATTTTTATGTAGACGCATAAAGCACAGCAATAACATTGCCATTAGAAATGATGATTTACCTTGCGTGTATTATGTGTTTGAACTAACAGGTCCGTGTCAGGAGAAAAGGAAGTTTATTCCTGGATTAAACCAGGTCCTTTAGACATAACACTTAGAAGTCAGTAGCAAATTTTCCATCTCCTTCTTTGAACTTTTGCTCAGAAACCCAGGGTCGATTTTCTTCAGCTAGAAGCATCATTTTGTCCTTTTCGTGTATTCTCTCTCATACTCTGTATACATTTGTCCTTTTTTTAAAGTTCTGTAATCAAGATTCTCATCTTAGTGTTTTTGATTACTAAAACAAAACCAGAAAAATAAAACAACTATGATTTTTCTGCAAATATATTTATCTTCTGAGGTAAAATGAATATCATTGTTCATTATCTTTGGAACTTAAGTAAGAAATTGAACAATTTGAGTCAGTTCAGTGAACACTCTTCTTGTGTAGGGGAGGGGGTTGAAGAGGTAAGGAACTAAAAAGACATTTGTTTTAGAGCAATCAGGCCTTCTTGTGCTGACATGCAGTGTTTTTCCACTCCAGTTGACATGGTTAGACATCGTCCAACACCCCTGGGTGATGTAAATCAGAGACTGAGAATTTTAGACTTTTTACTCTCTGGAGAAATGTGCCTAGTATTTTAATGATTATTTATCTTTCCCAACTGTACATTTGCTTACATTCATGCAGGTTTAAATACATTTAAATCTATATCCCCACTCAAATCTTCAGAAGACAAAAAACTTTAATCTGTATGGTTTGTTAACATTTTCCTATACATTTTCCAGAGGTGTACTAGGAACAGCCTGCTGTACAGCTGTTCTCCTCCAGCTGAACAGGTTCATAGGGAATGAAGAGCTTAGAGCAATTTGTAGGCAGTGAAGCAAAAAGAAAAATCCACAAAGAAGCAGCTGATGTTAGCAGCTTTTAAAGAGAAGGAAAGGAAAGGGAAAGAATAGGGAGACGAATGTAGAACAGAGAAAGAACACCATTTTGGAAGAAATCTGAATTACTGTTTTTCAAAACCAAGGAGAAGCTACAGTGCTTACCTTATAAGCCATTCTTGATCGTTTCATGCTTTTTACTGCTTGCTGAACAATATCTGCGCTCAGCATACACAGACGTTAAGCCAGTGCTTTACCTTGGCAGCACAAATGGCTGGGAGCTCGAGGCTGGCAGCCAAAGTTTTGTGTTACAGCTTTGTCACTGACGCACAACCACGACTCAGTCAGGAAAGTGTTTAGGGCATGTTAAATTTTAAGGGCATTTTTTAATCCCGCTACTTGTCATAATTCCTTTCTGGAATGAAACCTGCATGTTGAGCTCTGCAAACCAATCCTGCAGTGCCTGTTTTCTTACGTGTTAAATGGGAATAATAAAACTTAATTCTTATGTGTGTTTTGTATTTTAATTCAGGGCATTTATACACCACTTTAAGCAAAACTCTTAACATGCCAGAATTGTGGCTTATTATTATGTTTCATTAGTCTTAATAGGAATTGTTGTATGTGTAGCTCATGGGGATATCCATCTAAATTTTCATGGCATTACACAATTAAAAATTTTAAAGGGAAGACTTTCAATATTAATTGTCACTAAATCAATATCCCAGAGTCAAGTTTAGCTCCTTAGCTCGAAAATCACAAAATGAGGTTTACTTTCAAGAGGTCCTTTAGTGCCTCTTTATTTATTTATTTACTCTCATACAAAGTGACTGTGAGACCTTAACAGTCAAAGCTATATGTCAATATATGGTTTCTTTACTTTCCAGAGGGACCTATGAACTAAGGAAAGCAGTGATGGGGTGTGAAAAACCTATGATCAAGGTGTAAGAGCAGCTGTGAGAATACTAGATACTTTTATTTAGATGTTTCATACAGGCATTATTTAGAAAGAAAATAAATACTTCTTGATATACAGATAATCTGATAAATCATTAAAGAAAAATATGTGAGAGAGAATAAATAAAACCACTTAAAAATGTTGTGGCTGATGCATTTTTTAAAACTCATGTTAGTGATTTTAAATTGCCCATAAGAGTACATCTGATATTCCTGTGGTATGTAATAGATGTGATGCAGTGTCATGGCTCAGAGGGACCCATTATTATATTTCATTGGTTCATTTACTGCCTGAGGGTGAGCACAGGCAATAGAACAAGGTGTCAAACTTACTTTTAACCCTTGGTCTTATAAGAAGCTAAATGAAGGGTTTAAGTGTATTTTATGTTATTATCCTTAGACTGTCTCTCTCCTTCTCTGTTTGCAGCTGGTGAACATGAATGTTATCCAGTTTTCAGTGTCAGCCCCTTATATTGTGTTCCACTTAGACCTGTTGTTTTCACCACAGGTCCCTTCAAGCTTTTTCCTCTGCTTTGTGTGACAAGCTATAGGTTGTCAGATAACTTCAACAATCGCTGTTTAGGGGAAAAAAATGTTAAAAAAAAAAAAGAGAAATATTTCACTTTTGAGCGGCAGTAAAAAAGTACAAGACTGGCATATCTTTTTGAAATGTACACAAGTCATAGGCCATAGAAAAGAGTGTGGCACCCATGCTTAGAAAGAGGAATAGGCTCTTTTGAAATAAGGGAGGAGAAAATGGCAGAATATTCTTCTATTTCAGAAATATTATTGCTGTATGTCAGTACTTGCAATGCTGCTAAAGCTTGTTCCTTACTGAACTTCAGATACAAACCATTTGTGTAGCTCAGACAGAGGGTAACCCAGGCCAAATCATGCCTTTGCTTTAGAGAAGGCACGTGGACTCTGGGCCAGGAGAGCAGGGAAATTAATTTTACTGTAAATTTGGAATGAAACCAGAACTCTGTATTTTCTCCCACTTTCCTGCCTCCATCCCCTGCCATGAAAAGTCTTCAGTCATCAAATAATGTAAAAAGTAATGATGGAGGCTGATGGAGGAAGGGCTATGGTGCTGATAGCCTTTCCTTTTTCCCTGAGAAATTTGTGTTTCGCAGTAAGATACTAATGTGAAGATGTGTCTCTTAAAAATAATAATAAAAAAATATGAGTGAATAATAAGGCAAAATAATGAGGCAAAATAATGTGTAAACATTTTTTCAACAGCTTTAAGACTGGAGTAAGCAGCTCCAAAAATGCTTTATTTGAGCCAACGAGACCTCTGCTGTATTGGGTTAAAAAAAAAAAAATACAACCTCTTATGACTTTGACGTTAGAAAGCACTGAAGGTGCTCATGGCACTAAGCTATATAACGTAAATATGTGATAATACATATTATACTACTGCTAACTGCTTAATTCAAAGTTGTATTCTAGTGTTCAGATTCATTATTTTATTTTCCTTGTCTGACAGTTGTTTTGGGGTGGTGAAGGATGGAAAATTTTTAACTCTCTCCTCACTGAAGCTGATGTCATTAAGTGCCTTAGACTGTAGCCCATACACATAATTCTGCCTGTAGTTGGGTTTGAGTAAAGCCAGTTCAGTAACAAAGAGAATTATTTGAAACAACTTTTATGTTACAGCTCTTTATTTTACTACTGAGGGTTTTCTGTGTTTAGTGACTCCATCTTGGGAATCCACCTCATTTCTTGGCTGCAATGACCTTTGTGTTTATAATGTTTCACTGTTTTCCAAGCAGTCAGATGGAGGTGAATGCTGTAGTATTAATGTATTTATCATCAATTCATGTGACCTGAACATAATTTCCTTAATTCCCCCGGTCCATTTCCCTTTTAAGCTTTGCTGTAATGCATTTTGTTGAAATCTGGAAGTATTAGGCTCATTACTTTTCAGAGGCTCTATGATTTTAGTCTTCTATTGCAAATATATCAGTTTGCAATTTTTATTGTTGTACACGACTTTTTCCCTGTTTAAAGTTTGAACACATATCTGTTGGTTATATCACATCGGTTGTTTCATACTTAATACTAAACCAGTAATACAGTATTCTCTTTTTCTTACATGTTTTCGACCATAGATCTGAGAGCATTTTGTAGAGGAATTCAGTATTGATAGCCACCGTTTACGTGTTGGGAAAGTGAGGTACAGGAAGGGAAATTAATTGCCCCAAATTAAACTAAAAAAGCTAAGATAGAACTGATCATGGAGGCCACATTCATTACCCTCTCCTGCTTCCAAAACATTGAGGTTACTATGTTCCCATGAAGATAAAGGAATAAATTTTTCTTAAATGTACAAGGAACCTTTTAAACCACATCTCATTCCTTGATCTCTTTTTTGCTCTGTAGGATACATTATCCTTGCTTTTTTTCTAAGGAAATTAACTGTGGGTTTGTCTTTTTCTTAAAGATATTTGTAGGGATTTCTCCAAATATTAATTCAAATTAAATCTTTGTGTTCAAAATGCCTGTACTCGAGAATAACCAGTTTCAAATTTGTTTTTCATTTGGGTCTGGCTGTTTTGCTACTTAACGAGGTGAAGATGAACTGGAATAAGGCCTTTGGTAAGCAGGGCTGTCTGATAATGTTTGTTTATTGTCCAAATAGGATTTTACACCACAAAACAAGGAAAATTGAGGAGAGTTAAAAAAACTGACACACCTCTTTTTGTCATCACAGTGCTGGTGAAACATTACTTTAAATAACCAGTATTTTTTTAAATACTATTAAAAGTAAAAAAAGTCAGTCAGTTTACTAGTGACATTAAATGGATTAGTGCCATGTTGTCTCTGTCGTATATTCTGATACTCGGAGTTTAACAAGAAAATACATACCAAAACACAATCCATGTTTGAAACAGAATGAAAATACATTTAGCTCACTGAAAGCTTATTTACATGGAGATGTTCAGGAGAATTAATCTGTAAAAACGAATTTAAAGTGGATTAGTTAAACCTAATTAAGTCCTTGTATAGACGTTCATTCAGAATAAAAAATGCCATGATTTGGTTTAACTTAACTCCCTTCCAAATGAATTACAGCCACCTGATACTTAATATAGTTTAAATAATCCACTTTAAGAATTGAAAGCAGAATAATTTTGCTGCATGCTTCTGTGTAGACAAGGTCTCTGGGAGAAATCTGTCTGTCTGACCCTTTGCCGACTCTTAACATCTAGGTGTAAACAATAACCTAATTTCAGAGGTAGTCTGAAGTCTTGCAAAAGGTATTAAATCACACTGAATTTGGAAGTGATCTTTTAGGAAAGGACAGGATACAGATATATAAGCTGTTTACAGAATCACAGAATCAACTAGGTTGGAAAAGACTTCTGAGATCGAGTCCAACCTATGACCCAACACCACCCTGTCAACTCGAACATGGCACTAAGTGCTACATCCAGTCTTTTCTTAACACCTCCAGGGACAGTGACTCCACCACTTCTCTGGGCAGCCCATTCCAACATCTCTGATCACTCTCTCTGTAAAAAATTTCTTCCTAATGTCCAACCTAAACCTCTCTGGCATGGCTTAAGCCCATGAGCTCTTGTCCTACTGCTGGTTGCCTGGGAGAAGAGACCGACACCCACCTCCCTCCAACCTCCTCTCAGGTAGTTGTAGAGAGTGATGAGGTCACCCCTGAGCCTTCTCTTCTCCAGGCTAAACAGCCCCAGCTCCCTCAGCCTCTCCTCATAGGACTTGTGCTCAAGTTCCTTCACCAGCCTCGTTGCTCTTCTCTGGACCCGCTCCAACACCTCAATATCCTTCCTGAACTGAGGGGCCCAGAACTGGACACAGCACTCCAGGTGTGGCCTCCCCACCACTGAGTACACGGGCAGAATCACTTTCCTGGTGCTGCTGGTCACACTATTCCTGGTACAGGCCAGGATGCCATTGGCCTTCTTGCCCGCCTGGACACACTGCTGGCTCATGCATGGCCACTTTCCAACCACTCTGTGCCCAGCCTGTAGTGCTGCAAGGTATTGTTGTGGCCAAAGTGCACAACCCAGCACTTGGCCTTGCTGAACCTCATACTGTTGGATTTTGCCCATCTATCCAACCTATCCAGGTCCCTCTGCAGAGCCCTCCTGCCTTTCAAAAGATTAGCACTCCATCCCAACTTGGTTAACAGGTATGAATTTAGAATTGGAGGGACTGAATATCTTATGATGGTACCTGCTGCCGTCAACTGTGGGAAAAATCTAACTTTTGTTGAGGTGAACATGACCCTCTCCCCTGGAAAGGAATAAACTGGATAGGGTCATTCTCTGTGGGTGATAGGAAGTCAGAACTTGGATGGTAATTATGATTACCTCTCATCTCTTCAGAATATGATAATTTTTTTATTCTGAAATTCCAGTTTGCATACATTCTGGTAATAATCCTGAATTAACAATAAAGTATTTAGAAGGTTCTTTGACTGTGTGTTTTTTAAAAGGATGGCATTTTTAAAAAAAATTTGGAGTATCAACACATACCACAATTTTTGGGTGACAAAAGACTTTAGTCGGACATAGGAACAGGCAGATTCCTAAAGAAAAATAACACCCATTTGTGCCATAGCTGTGCTGTGCTTGAATAAACATGGAAGCTTGGAGGAAACTAGGGGCATAGTCAAAAAAGAAATTTTTTTGAAGAGACTACTCCCATGAGTGAGCTTCTTAGTATTTAAAAATGAAGTCTCTCTTGTGGGCAGGAGAGGCTTGCATTGCAGATGATGGCAGTTATTAGGAGTATCACAGGTAACTTCTTCCTGTCCTAATTTTTCTCTGACGGTTTTGCAAGATGTTGCATGATTCCAATACTTTCCCTTCAGTTGTAGTGGATTGTATTTTTTCACAAGACACTTAGGAACCAGCATTATTTGAGGCTAAAATATTTTGAGTGATAGATTATATCCCCTTTCTTAAAACAACATAAACAATGGTGTTTCTGTAACACCTCAACTTGATAAATTTCCCAATCCATTGAGGATGTTATCACAACCTCTGTAAGGTGAAAATGCTGTAGGCCTAGAGAGGGTAAAGCTATTGAAACTTAAGAGAAAGACTGATAGTTCTGTGTATACAGTAAGTACACAGTTATTCCAGATATAGGTGCTTTCATTTTCAAAATGTTAGCAGTATTATTGTCTTCTTTAATTGATTTTTACATGGCACAGTTTAAAAGACAGGTTTGTTTCTCTTTTCTTGCTTGGTAGCAAACATCAGTGGAGAGAAAACTTCCAATAACTAAAATGAAATGCATCACAGAAATGTTCATTTCAGCAATACTAACTTTACACACTGATTGTACTATTGGATTTTGAAAGAAGAGAAGGGAAAAAGAAACGGTGAAATAGTAATAGAAGAAAACAATAGAACGATTTTGAGAACTGAGAACTGTCCTTCACATTTCACCTTTATGTGAAATAAATTACAGAACCGTAATGAAAGCCATTAATAGTGCACAAATGTACTTCAAATATATGGATCAACTCTGGAGTAACTGAAAAAAAAAATAAAATGGGGAAAAAAACAGATTTAAACTCTGTGGCTGCAGAATTGCAAACATACACTTGATGCTTACAGAAAAAAGTCCTCTCTGCTGAGGGTCCCTGGCAGTATGAACCAGCAAAATCTGCCTTGCAGTATCTCCTGCCTCCCCTTCAGGTCCAGCTCCCCATCCTCTGCACTGTCTCACATCTGTGAGCTATTGCTGCTTGCCATGTCCACAGATAACAAACTATACCAAAAAATAGTAAGTTCTTTTCTTGTAGCTTCCTGTGGGGTGAGATGAACACTGGTACCTGCAAGTCAGAAGTGGGAACTGAGCCCTGAGTGAAAGAGAAAGGGGAAAAGGGCAATTTAATCTGCTTTTACTTACACTTGAGTTCAAGTACAAAGATGATAATGTTTGTTGTCTGTATAAGTACATATTTGTATCATTCCTATGCAATCATGCAATACATCTGAAGTGATATATCTGTTTACTTCCCATTCATAACTTTGGAGCTGAAAATGCTTCTTCCCTTGTTTTTTTATGAGGGTTTGTGTTTTTTATTTTTTAGTTCTGCATCTGCAGTAAATATTGCTTTCGTAAATATCATCTGAAACCTCTGAATTATTAAAGCATAAATTAGATGATTTAAGAGCAGAACATTGTTTATAGAAGTGCACTTGTCAGTGTTAGGGAGGTAAAAAGGAATAATCCTATCATGCCAGTAGTCCCTCGGGAAGACCTTACCTTCCTGATACCATCCATGTTTCTTGTAATTCAGAACACTTGTTAAGCTGAAAGGGGGAAAGATGACATTCATACTTGTTGTAACATAAACCATTTCTTATCTCTCCCCTCAATCCCTCTCCTCTGCCTCCCTTCTGTCTCCATTTACAACTTCACTATCCCTCATACCTACTGGGACCATAACCTTAGCTGTAAACTTTGTTCATTTTGCTTTCCTCTGCGTATCTAAGACAAACTGTTCATTCCTCTATTTTTTTGTATTAGTCTAAAAAAAAAAAGCCCATTTCTTTAAATGTTTTAGCTTTCTTATGTTTTTTTTTTGTTGTTCCTTCTCTTTTTCTTAGGCTAAATCTTCCATCTCATCTCTCTGTCTCACAATTCCCGTATCAGTGAGTCCTTGGTGCCAAAATTGCTAAGGACACTACCAATTTTACCGGCTAGTTCTAGGGGATGTTTTTACCATAAAATGGGTATTTTTCCGTTGTGTTGTAGATCTGAATGCCTTATTTCTTTTCTTTCCTGCAAAAGACAATCTGAGAGATATTTAATTACGCCAGAATGCACTGTTCTTTCAACCTGGACTGGCTTTCAGTAAGCGTGGAAAACACCTCTATGCCATTATCAACTTCTCAACTACTCACCAGTCATTTTACTCACACTTGGTAGCATATTTCATGGTTTTCATCTTAATTAGACACTTGGTGGTGTGAGTTTTCATTTTTCAAAATCCCAAATGAGCCTGAAGAACTTTGTCAGGACTTTTTCAGAAGCGTTGCTGTCTTGGAAGAGCAATCCAGCTTGCACTTTATCCGATTTAGATTTACAAAGTAAACATCCTTGTGCCTAAATCCCATGCGTATCTGATCTGGACAGTTGCTCTACAAAGGAGCTAAACATACACGCACACAGGCAGCAGTGAGTTTAGCTGCAAATAATCATGACCACAGCCAGTTTCATTCAAAACACATTTAGAATATAAAGTGGTGCTCTCTTTCTTTTGGAGCATTTGCCCAGGAAGTGACAAACTTGGGAAGATCTATAAAAGTCCTTTATAGGTTTAACCCTGAATTGTGTTGCTTCACTTCAGAAGAATAGGAACAACAATATTTGCATATTTTGCAGAATGTTTTGAGATCTTCTATTGAAAAGAACTGTTTAAAAAGTTGTACAGATTTTAAAATGAAGCTTTGAAGTGTCCATAATTTTGCGTTAATATTTCTATATTAATAGTTTTGAGGTTCAAATTAATGCTGTTATAAATGGCAGCACTTAATGTGCCTTCTATGTTCCTAACTGTGCAATCACCAAGCAAATGTGGTAGTTAGATATCTTATGGCAATTGTACGTGGGAGAAAAACTAAAAGTATGAAGTTAATGCAGCAAAATTAAGGACCATTAAGCCTCTATATGGAAACTTATTGAAAAGTGGAGTGCTTAAGGGAGGATTAAACTACAAAAAAATAAAGGCATTTTAATTCAGAATGAGTGCATCTACCTATAGCTTCGTGTGTCTTAATTTCTCTGCATTAACTTCTTAGTTTTAGTTGATTCATTTTAACTTTCTAAGCTGCAGGCAGTCCCAAGTGATACTACTTTTTCAAAAAAGTATATCTTTGGAAACTTTCTCTTTATAGTTTTATATTCTTCTATCCCATTCCTTGCGAGTAATCCAAGAAAAATTCTTGTTTAAAAAATAAACAAAAAGAACAGTAATATGTGTTCTGTTGTCAACTGATTATGACAGCAGACATGACCCTCAGAATGAGAAATTTCCATGTTCCAGACATGTATAAGATGAAAGAAAATTCGTATTTTACAGGTAGAGATTAAAAGCTTGAGGGGAATTTCAAAGTTCATGAATGATGGACACAGTGGAAAATCACAGAGAACAGAAAATGAAGACCAAGATAATAGTAAAAGACATCCCATACCTGCCCACTGAAACTGAATGTTCAAACCTGACTATTTATGGTTGAAATGAAAAATACAGATGTTTGTGTGTTTGACACAGCCCAATTTAAAGAAGTACATGAAGCTGTGCTATGCCAAAGCTGGGATTTATCATGTTACTCTATTCAGCTCGTTCCCAAAACAGTCTTTCTCTTCTTCATTTCTATGGTGTCTTTTCAGACTTTACTGACTTTGGAGGGGACTCAGCTTGGCTTCTTGGTTGTCATTTTATCATCCCTTAACCAAAACTACCAACTCTGTGCAAAGAAATACACAGAACTGCCAGATAAACATGTTATACTCTATAGACAATAGAAATTTCTTCTCAGTCATTACTATGGAAACTCTGCCACCTTTTCACCATTGCTAAGATTACATCATGGGCATGAGCAGTACTGTGTTGGTGCATTGGAATCGACATTCGTGTTTGTCTTAAGCTGTTTCACACAATTAAATAAATGTGCAAACAGCCACAATGGTGACAGAATACGGTAAGAAACAGAGATATCAATATCTCACATAGAAAGCCAGCAGAGTATTTTCTAATTCTAAGAGTTACCACTTTTCTGAAGGACAAAAGTTCTGCTGGTTATTGCTGGGTTTAGATTTTAAAGGACCTTGCTAGTTTCGCTTTAATGTATTAGAATGCTATTGATTTATTTCTTAAATAATAGCCTATACAATTAAGAAGATTAAAAATTTCAAGTCTTTCGTTGTTACTAGAGGGGTTTCTTATCATGTAGTACTGATATAGTTGATGCTAAGTAAATTTATTTATATAATTTGGTCATTATTGTTGTGGTTTTTTTAATGTTTAATTAAACATTAACAGTAGACAACAGGAAATAACAGATGAAAGCAATGCAGCACTTCAGCTTAGGGTCACATAACTAAACTTCAGTCCAGATCTTTACAAAGGTGTCCTGCTACAAGGGCAGAAGCACAACAGTCTTCATAGATAGATACTAAATCCCATGCATTTACTTAATCAGGAGTTACAGTTGACTGTCAGTCCTGAGGCTAGTGCTTTTTCTTGTGTACCCATGCATTTTGTTGTTAGAGTATGTAGACTTGCATTCTCCATTTAGAGAAATCAATGCTTCCATCCATCCCCCCCTTTTTTTTCCCCCTGCCAACCATTTTTCTTGTCAGTTCACTTTCCCCATTGCTGGGTGAGCAGCTTATGAGAAATAAACCACTGAGGCACATCAAACCTTGTAAGAAGGAGGCCAGGGCAGCAATTCAGTAGCTGAGTTTTTTCAATCCATTCTCTTTCAAGTGGCTTGTTTAAAAACAAACAACAGATACAAAACCGTAGGGTGTCTCTTGTTAATATCTAACAAAACTATAGAAAGACCTTTTGCCTTAATAATGCCAGTGACATGCATTTTGTTTATCTTTCTAATTATATATTTATAGTTGACATGAAAATTCTTCCCACCAGACATAACTAACTGCACAAAACCCAGTTGTGTATTGCTTTTGTGAGACTTGTTATTATAACACGATTAAAATAGTACATTAATTATGCATCCTGCTATAAAACTGAATACAGAAGAGGAAATAAATATGTATTAATAATACATTAGTTATTAATCGGTGTACTTGTCATTTGAATGAGATGTGAACTCCTGTATTGTCAGTTTGTGAGGACCACTTATCTGCTTTTTAAGTCCACTTACATCTCACTACCGTGGAAGGACAAGTTTTTGTTAAAAGTCACCATGTGCTGCAAATGAGTAGTCTCAAGCCCAAAATTGCTATATTACAAAGCTAAAATTTTACCTGACCATGATATACGGTGGTAGCATAATAAAGCAGATTTACCACTAGGCTGGGCCATATACATACAGTCAACTTTCAAATCATTAAAAGTGGTAGACACCTTTCTGAAGCAACAAGAGTGATTCTGAGTTTTTATTTGTGAGTTTTTGCTTGCACTGCTAGAAAAAGAATTTTTATGCTAAAGGGGAGCCAGTTACAGCTTATATACTTGATAAAAAATATTGCAGACATGGGTATTTTAAAACAAAAAAAAATTTGGTCTTGAAAAGTACATAATTTGATTGGATTGACTTAACAGAAGATTGTAAGGTTATGTGTGTATATCTCAAATGTGAGGATGTTACACCTACTTTGTAGTAACCAAAGGGTTCATAAATCTCTGCACATCAAGCTGTCATTTAGTTAAAGGACAGAGTCAGTAGATTAAGAACTAAAATTGGAGCCAATTAACTGCAGAAAACTTTTATTAAATGAAACCATTTACTTTTTTTTTGGCTTAAGCTAGAATAAAAATTAGTTTATTTAATGTAAGAGCTGCTTGGCAAGATTTTCACTAGGAAATTAAATGTGCCTGGGACTATTGATGCCAATGAGGTCAACTGTCATGGAGTGACCCACATCTATATTATTAAAATTTGCTAATCTACAAAAGAAGGTGAGTGCAGGAAAATGGCCTGTGAAGAATGCTTTTAAATCCTAAAGTTTGTTTATAATATAGTTTGGGAAAGCCTAGTCCTGATTGTCCAGGAATAAAACTATTCAAGGGAGCATTTGTGAAACTTCACAGGTGGTTGACTTTTGGTGTCTTGGTACATTTGCTAGCACTGATTATTTTCCTGGTAGAGGTAGTGTTGTTGAGTGAATGCCCAGAACATGGAGTTGTCCAAAGACGTATTTTCATTGAAGATTTTAGTTTCATCATTAAATGGCCTATACAACAACAGTGACAATATAATAGTATGTATCTGACTTGGGACTTGCACCAGGAGACCTAGAAGTATATGAACAAGAATGTGAATATTATTTTATGTACTGTGAAAGTGAGACAGGGTCAAGTGGGGTGTCATGACCAGAATCTCCTTTTAGGTCATGGACAGCATCACACTATAGCTCTGTTCTCTGTAATGGCATCTATGGTTTGGCACATAAGTTTAAATTTTCCCTCGTTCTGAACAAAGTTCTGAGTTGTGTGTCGTGGACAAATCATCTTTAAGAGTAGTGATTCCAAACCCCATGTGAATGTTTATAAATAAACTAAAAGAGCTTTCTCTCTTCCCATCTTTCTCTTCTTGTATTGTCATATATTCTTAGTTTTCTCTGACAGAAGACAGAAAAGATCACCCAGTCAAGAAAGCTGTCTGCCAAAAAACAGATTCACCTGTCTATAAACACTTCCTGATAAGTATTTTATATACGGTAAAAAAAAAACAAAACACCTGAACTTGCAGTGGTGGGAAATAGTGGTCTCTTATTATGTAATCTTGTCAGTCCATCATTATCCTTACTCTTGGAAAACTGTTTTTTTCTTAGTGTCTAACCTGCATTTCCTTTTATTTAAGTCAATAGTGTCATCTTCACTTTCCCTTTTATAGAAACTGTCGATAATATTGAAAAATTGTTCATGATCTTACATATGCAAAATCTTGACTGTAGAGTATACCAGGAGTGGATCTATTCCTTTTTTCATCACTCTGTGGAAACCTTTCAGTCACTTTCATTAGAACACTCAGAAAACATTTTAGTATTTTTCCTTAAAAATGTGGTTATCTATCTTCTTCCTTTCTAAAACCACTCTGTTCGTTATAGTGTACACCTCTCTAGTAAGAGAGACGAAAACATGAGTACTGATGAATACTAGCTAGAAAACAAGAAAAAGGCAAGCTGAAAAAAGGCCTCCACATTGATGTTATAACCATTCAGCTGTTGTACCATTGAAATTCCTTAATTTAAAACAATGTTGCACAATTATATATTCACTGTTTGCTTTGTTTTGTAAAAACCCTGGAGTGATTTCTGTGAGAGGAAATGAAAAAATCTGGCTGGCTGCTGTATGCTTTGGCTGCTTTAGGGCACTTCAGTAGAAGTGGGTTTGCATTACCTGTTTGGATTTTTCCCCTTTCTTTATTCTCTTCCTTTATTTTTGGAAGAGCAAGTAATAAATAATTATATTCCAAAACTGTGATACGGTATCATTTCTATAAGAATCATGCCCTGCTGTTTACTAACCTTATACAGCAACAGTACATTCATTCAGTTAATTTGCAGGGATACTTTGGCAGTGCTATATTTTCATAAATGCATGCAAATCCTTCTGTTTAAAGCGCTAGGTCTTCTTAAGTTCTGCAAATACACTAATGGTGTTATAGTTGACAGACCACAAAATACTAAACAATATAAGAAGGGTTATCCCTTAATTCCCGCACTGCTGCATAGATGGTTTCTGTGTTTAAACTAACCTTTCACTTTTGCTTACTTTGGTAATGTTCGTATTTGTAATTAAACCCCCTCCCATTTTTTCTGTCTGTTGTTGATTGTGCTGCACTCATCCATCAAGGTTTGTGAGACATAAAGACCCTGACACTCCTAGTGGATTTGTTAATGGGGGAGAGGATGTTCGAGTAATGTCTCTGGGGCTTTATAACTTCTATAATTGCAGGAATACATAAATTTTGTTCATTTAGACCATTTCTTTGTTTACCACCAAGAATTACTCTCTATATGTGCATGCATTTTAAAGTGTGGGGAAATGAGCAATGGAAAACAATACATGCCTCAAGCAAATTTGAAACCTGTCTCTAATTCCAGATAGAAGGTGTTCCAGTTGTATCTCTAGACAGCGCAACTTTGATAAATCTTTTCAAAATCCATTTTTGTTAGGTTCTGTGGCATCTCTTTTAAAATTTTGCTCAGATGACAGCTGAAAAGAAGTCTGAAAAGTAATCTGTAGGATCTGGATAGACCAACTAAAAATTCCTTGTGAAGTTAGAGGAAGGTGAATCTGAATTGGACAGGCTTCCTACCATATGCACTGCCTAAATTATATGATACTTGTTTTATAATATAAAGCTGAATCATAAACTTCAGGAGTTAAAGGTTAAGTGGTAAACATATATGGGATATGAGCTTCAGGAATATGGTTTCATGGGCATTTGGGATAATTCTTGCCTTCCCTCCCTGCCTTTGCTGCCAAGAAAGCCTTAGTTTTCTTTTTCTATAACATCTGTGTCTTCTAGGTTTTATGGGGCTGGTAAGTTGTAGATATTTTTGGCTGGGCATCATCATTGCATGTACACACACACATACATGCAGACACATGCATACACCTACTTTCTCTGATGAGTAACCATAGAAGAGATGTCCAGATGCTATAATGATAAAATAAAAATGATATATTGTATCAAATCTACTGATCTGGGATTTCTTCATCCCAATGCTTTAATACTATGCCAAAGCATTGCAACTGACGCCCTAGATACAAAGGAAGTCTGTAGTGAAAACGAAAGGGGGGTAAAAAATGACAGTGTAACATTGAAGTGAGCCCACTGTTATTCTGAGTGGTGTGAGTGGCTGAGAAAGGACACAACAGTGTAAAATTGCTCTTTCATTTTCTGTTCTTGCTTGTTACCTTTGATGTTTGCTTGGAACCACTTCTATGAGTAAGATAAGCTCTGATAAAGGAAGTGGTGACGCATGAAGTAGCACTGTGACAAAGCATAAAGTGATCATTGTCCTTACTTACCCTCACTACACTTTCACACCATTAACGGTGTAACTAATAAAACTTAGGATCTCACCTCTCTACTTTCTGTGGTAGTGTCCTACTTCAAAAAGTGACAGCCTCTGCTAAAGCACCACAAAATACATTAGGTTATTACCATCATTCTAAAGAGACACGTCTTATTATTTCGCATTGTGAGGAAGGTTAAGTGACTTGTTTCAACTCAAACAAGAATTCAGTGATTATGACTGGGCATTCATATACTTTATGGCACTTAGTTTACTTGAAATAGCATTATAACATTAACAAACGTGAAAAATAACTGGGCATATTTGGCACTGTGGCAAATTACCAGACTGTGATAACTAATTTTAGAATTATTTACATAAGCAGTTCACTTATCTGTACAAAAGTTGTAATTCTCTTTCTGCTAATACTGAGATTTCTTTTTCTGGTTCCTTCTCTTCATTCCCTTTGGTCTTGTTTTTCCCCCCCTCAAAGTTCTTGCATCCCATTACCCAGGATCTGCTCCTAAGTACTTTGCTTTCAATAAGACAATGTCATTTTGTAGCAGATGCCAGTTCAGTCGGTGGGACTGTAAACAAAGTACCCATGACAACTGATTCATCCTCCACTGAGACCACACATAGGACCTAGGAAATGTCTGCGCTTACAAAAAGTGGATCCTGTCCCTAGCTCAGGTTTGCAGCACAAAGTGCCAGAACAGGTGCCAAGAGAATTCATTTTGGCTTGAACTTTCTGAATAAACTAATCTATGATGAGGAATGCAGTCTCCATTGACGTTGCTGCCTGTGTTCTTACTATTTAAAGAACAGAGGAACAAGCTCCAGTCCACAAAGTGTGATCATTTCCCCCAATACATGATTTAATAGGAGTAATTTCTACTTACACAGTGACTTTCTATTGAGAAGCTCACACTCTACAAACATGAATTAATTAAGCTTTATACTCCCTCTGTGCAGCATACGTAGACTCAGGAATAAAGTGGTTTAACATTATGCTAGTGTGCCAGTTGGGAAATACCAGAAATCTGGTTTTCTTAATTTGCACATGCCCTGGGGCAGATTCAGTGCGTGCCTTAAATGCAAGGACTGAAAAAGACCATAAGGAGTATGGTATTAATACTACCTGTAGGTTTACAGTTTGAGGTAAGGACCCCTGCTTGGGAGAACTGGAGTGCATATGGGAGTGAAGCAAATGCTGCTCCCTTGTGAAAAGCAGTACGGCAGAGACTGCTAAGGTACAAGGTACACAGCCTTTCCAGTGGGCCTTGAAGAGACTGACTGTTGCAGTGACCTGTACAGTTTTGCCTTGTTGCCTTCTCTCAACTCAAACCAAGTGAATTAGAGATACATCACTATAACGATTTCCCTAAGATCCAGGTGTGGTTGTGTGCAGGTACATATTTCCTGCTGGGACTGAAAGGGTAAGAGCATTTCTACTTCACATCACCTGCTATGACATATACTCCTGAGATATGTGACAACCATAAATACTTTGGCCTGTCAGATGGGTTCTGTGTATAACCCCTGGTATTGGACACAGAACAGTCAGTTGAGCTTAGGAATCATGTCTCCTGGTTTTGTTACTATAAAAGTTGGCTAATAAATTCTTTTTCTCTTTGAAGCACTATTTTTTAATGTGCAGTAACTTTTGATTTTGTTTTCTAAAGGAGCAGCTTTGCACTGTATAAATTATTACCTCAGGTACTAGGACACTGTTGACAGGAAAGTGACAAGAGAGACTGTAAATGGACATTAAAAAAAAAGAGCTTCTGAATTTTAAGTGTAATGGCTAGAAGACAATTAAGGCCTAGCTGTTAAATCATAGGGCCAGGCCAATGCACACTGGGACTGCAAATTGGAAATGTTGCATTATTTTTAAATGGTTGTATATCTGCTACAGCATCCATAACACTTGTTAGTTCTCTAACAAGTTTAGAGAAGTTTCTCTAAACCTGAATAACTTATTGCAGTGAAAAAAAAAAAAAGGAATGTAATTTAATCTACCTAAAGAGAAAATATCTTGATATTTATCCACTATTAAGTATATGTCCTAATTCCATGCTGTTCCCACACTTTGATTTACAACAAATGACTCAAATGTCTCTTAAAGCCTTCTGAGAGGGAGAGTGGAGGACATGAGGTGCTTGAGCAATGCCTGCTGAAGGCATATTAATGACTTAAGCTTGGAATAAGCATAATACCCCAGTGTGGAGAGTCTTTATGCCCTGGTAGAACTTTCTCTTCTCCTTCTGGAAGTCTGCATGCTTTTGCAGTATTTCAGGCCATTTACTAGTCTCCAGGGGTAGGCTGTGGGGATGCAGTCATCCAAGGAGATACAAGCTTCTCAGGTCACCCAATACTTAAGAAAACATGAGGTGTTATTCTCCTTCTTCCTCTTGTGCTTACTCAGTCACCCTGTACAAATATATCTTTCCTCTAGCATGTAAGGGGACAAAGGAAGACTTTTTAATAATAAAAACTGGATGAAATAATGTCGTTCTTTGTTTTAACCATTAAGAGTCACTGGGGGTTTAATTACTGTAGCATTGATCCCCAACTAGCATTTCAGAGCTGGAAGCCAGAGAAATGTGTTCCAGTCCTACCTTCTCTAGAGTCCCATTACTCAGTATGGGTCAGATTATGTCTAAATTCTGTTTGCACTTCAGGGTTAAGCTAGAACTTCATGACAGACTTACAGAGGAAAAAAAAATTGAGTCCTTCTACCATCAGAGTTTGCCCATCCAACATTACAATAAAAGTAATTTGGACTTGCCAGGTTGTTTTGTAGAAGTTCTGTGACTAGCATGTGCTACCTTGTCCCTAAATGGAGACAACTGGCCTAGATCAGGGTATATAAGGTTATATTTAACTATTCTGGCACAGAGTGAATCCTCCAAGTGAAGTAGAATTCAGAAGGGAACGAATTACCTTTGAAGTCCTCTCACTGCACTCATAACCACTCTAGAACTCCTTGAACAGTACAACAGGAACCTTTGTGGAACCTTTTGCAAATTCTAGTTGGAGTTGTACTCAAACAATTTCTTCACACTTTCAGAGCTTCTTGAGGATAGGTGCTGGAGTGTCTCCAAAGAAGGGCAGTAAGGCTGGTGAAAGAGTTAGAGAGCAAGTGTTACGAGGAGCAGCTAAGGGAGCTGTGGCTGTTTAGCCTGGAGAAAAGGAGGCCCAGGGCAGACCTTATCACTCTCTACAACTACCTAAAAGGAGGCTGCGGTGAGGTGGGTGTCAATCTCTTCTCTCAGGTAATAAGTAATAGAAGAAGAGGAATTTACCTCAAGTTGTACCAGGAGAGTTTTAGCTTAGGTATTAGGAAAAATTTCCTCACTGAAGGGGTAGTAAGGCACTGGAACAAGCTGCCCAGGTGAGTAGTGGAAACAACATCCCTGAAAGTGTTAAAAAATATGTGGATGGCACTTGAGGATATGGTTTAATGGTGAACATGACAGTGCTATGTTAACAGTTGGACTCCATGATCTTGGAGGTTTTTTCTAACCTTGACGATTGCTTTTTAGTATGTGGAACTTCACTGACGCAGATTGTTGGTAGCTGAAAAGGGGAAAAAGAATGTCTTTCAGTTTGATTCACTGAGTTTTCTTCTGAATTAAAGTTGCTACACTCTGGGCATCTATGTTCAGTTTAGTTTTCTGTTTTGGTAGGCAGTAGTGTCAGGAGGAAATGCTTGCATTGCGTCAGAAAGTAAAATTGTAACTGTGCCACAATGAGACAGACTGAAGCAGTACAAAATGAAAGGGGAAAAAACAGAAAAATGAGGTAATGTTAAATTCCCCAACTTATTTTGAATTAGAAGCAGAAATATGCTTTGGTTTATAATCATGATTCAGTTCTACCACCCAGGTCCCCATTCCAAAGAAGACCACATTCATTGTGCTGAAATATGGAAAACTGAAAATCCATTTTGATATTGTAAGATGAAATAAAAAGGGCTGAAAAATTAATAATAGAATGCCAATGTATACATGTAATTCAGGCTTGAACCCGAGGGCAGTCCTTTCAAGGAGTTGAATGACATCTGTGTGTAATTTAATAAATGACTGTTGTAACACAATTGGAGAAGCTCTCAAACACATTGTGTTTGTGTTGATTGCTCAGTTCAATTACTGTAAACAATGTAACGTTATAATAGTCCCTGAAATAAATCTAGCCTAAAAGGGTTGGAAAAAGGTTGGAAATATCAAAGCTAAGTTTATTCATAATTCAATGATTTGTTACCAGACTCACCTAAAAATAAAAGGTCATCCTTCTATGAGTATATCTGTAGCAAGGTTACCAATTTCAAGAGCTTAATGACAACTTTTAGCTGATGGTTAGAATAGATTTTTTTTCCCAGCATAAATATTCACAAGTTACTGTACATATAGAAATACTTAGCAACAGGTAAAGGTTAAATACATTAATTGGCAGACTTTTATTTCTATTTACAGGTGCTCCTATTTGAATAGGGCACTGAGTAACCTGGTCTAGTGGAATGTTCCCTGCCCACTACAGGGGGGTTGGAACTAGATGGTCCCTTCCAACCAAAACCATTCTATAATATCTATAAAGAGATGGATTTACAAGGAAAAGATAGATAAACTAAAGTGTAATTTAAAATGAAGCATATTTATTTTACCACTCAGAATAACCAGGTGGTTCATTAGATAATAAGCCAAGTTCTTCTGGAAAGTCCAATTTTGAGATGTATCACAGTGCTCCAAATAATTTTTCCCATTCTGCTTTTTCCACATACTGCACTTGGTTTCTTCTATTAAAAATGTTTTGTGTGCTCCGTAGATCTTCATGATCTCTGAATTTTCATACTCCTTCACCCCATGTTTTTCCTAGACTTCTTGTGTAATTTAGTTCGTGTAATTTAGTTACTTTGTATCCCCAGTCTTTTCAGCAGCAGTGGCAGCCTTTCCTCCTTCCTTCCCATGAGCTAGCCCTACCCAAAGCAATGCCTTAAGGCTGAGAGGACAGGATGCAGCTGCCTCTAAAAGCCTGTCAATGATGCTTCTTTTTAAGCCACTAAGAACAGCTGCACAGTGAGGTGTATTTACACTTTATACTTTTTTTTCCCCTATATGAGGAATTACTCAAAAGCTGTATAGAATAATGAACTAGCTACTGATGCATGAAGGCAAATGAAGACACTACCTTATGCTTAATGGCATCCTAAAGATAACCCTGCATTTTAGAGGGACTTTTTCTGGGGAGACACTGTCTAGGTCAGATGCTGGGCTTGTTCTTTACAGGGAATTTGAGGAGATTCATATCTTGACATGACAGTCCTAGAGTAGGAACAAATTTGAGTTAGCATTAAATCTACAGCTGGTATCTTATATCCTTTGAGCACATAATTGTTTCAGTCTTGACGACTCACACAGTGCCTGTAGACTGCAGCAAAGCAGTTAATTTGGGGCTGTAATTTATAAATTACGATGCAATTTAACATCAGTGGGGTATTTTTTTAATACAGAGCAGGGTCTGGTGACCAGCGTGCCCCCCCTTTCCCAGCACTCCTCTTTTGTCTTCAGGCTCCATTAGTTACTAGCTTTATCCAGTCTGAGAAAAGCAAAAGGCAAGGGAGCAAGCCTGGCAAGGCTGTAAGGTGATGTTTCCTTGCCTGCTTGCTTCCATTTTCCCTTTTCTTGTTTATTAATATTGTAACTGTCATCCACATGGCAGCTGTGCCTGGTTGGAGGAGGGCAGTGAGGGCAGTGAAGACTCAAGCAGTAGCACAGCAAAAGTGGATGCTGCTGGATGTTTATTGCTGTGGTTAAAAATGCCAAGTCCAAAACATGCCTAACATTGCAAATGAAAATCTATTGTGGCCTTTCTGCAATTTCCAGCTAGGCTGGTTACAAAAAAATCAAACGTATTTGTTGGGATAAAGAATTTCTGTCCAAACTGTGGTCAGAAACAGTCAGTGAATAGTTTGGTAATGACTGATCTAATGACTCAGACCAGACTGTCTAACACCAGATATATGGGACGAGGCTTGAGTTGCCCCTGCCCACATTGCCTCAAAACTGAAGCCAGGTCTTCAAAACTGAGTTCTTATCTTGAAAAAGAAAACTCATGGGCGAGTAAGTGAGTTTTGCAAAGAATTGAATGCAAAGGACTGAATTATATTCTCCTAATGCCCCAACATTATTACTGTAAGAGAATCTTTTTGGATTTCTGTTTATAAGTTTATTTTTAATACGGTTCACAAAATCACAGAATGGGTAAGGTTGGAATGGACCACAGTGGGTCATCTGGTCCAATCTCCCTGCTCAAGCAGAGTCATCCTAGACCGTTTATATTTTTCCATATGCATAAATCTTTTGTGATTTTGTGAAAGATAAATCTGCCACCTTTAAATGGGATAAAAATGTCATTAAATTCATCAATTTTATTAAATTTCCTATTGCAGAGATCAAAACCTTTGCCTGGTAAACAGGCTGGAAAAAACATTTTCAAAATGATTAAAGGTTCTTTGAAAATGTAATTCTTACAATTAAAAACAAATTAACTACCAGTTAACGTGATTATGTGCGCTAGAAAGTGAAACCAGCAGCTTCATGTGATGTATGTTCATAAAAATGAGACATCAAAGAAACTCAAAGCTATAAAATGGTAAGAAAATATTAGGTGATTAGGTGATTAGAATTCATTTGAAAAATCTTTAAAAGATATGTTCTGACTAGATTTTAATGAAAACACTTGCTTTGGTGCCTTTAATAAATTTGAATTAATTGGTAAGAAAACATGAAATGTCAGATGCTTCAACATGATACAACACCTTTCAAACACCCAGCGGAATTTCAGAGTAGCTACCAATATGTTACTTCGCCAGTGCTGGGAAATGATTGCTGTATTTCCAAATGTCATCAGAGGAGTTGATTCATGTCATACAGAAGTGAGTTCCTGAATATTCTTATGAGTTTTTCCAAACTGAGTTCCTCAAGCTTTGGCAGTTGCCTAAGCCATAGCTAAATAACCCACAAATGGGCTACTAGTCTTCAGTCTCTTAAATCCCAGATTATGTGGGTATGTTCAGCACTTAGATGGGAATGAAATCTGGAAAACTCTTGATAGATACTATTGTGTTGAAGTTTTCATGTGCCAAAATATCTGCTGATAAAACCTCCAACAGTGCTGCATTAATATATGCATATAGCTGTTCTTATACTGAAGCTTCTGTTTTGTTAAAAGCCCTGCCTTTCGAATCTGGTATTTTTAAATCAGGTATTCTTCCTTCTGGGGTTCATTATTGTCAGTTTTCTCAGGATGAGTCTCTATCACTTGTGCAGAGAGCCTGTCAATTAAGAATCATGCCCAGGACACAGTATGCATGCTTGCATGGAGAAGGAGAAGTAGCAAGGACAGATGAAATTTCTTGTTCTTTAGTTTTGCTTCAGCATTAAAGAAATTATATGACTCCTATTCCTTTCGGAGCACTTAACTGAAGAAGGGGAGGCAGTGTGCTAGGAGGCTCCACAACCTGAAGTTGGATGACATACTATTCAAGAGGTGGGATACATGCATCCTCTTCTTCCATTGATTACTTTCTGCAACTTTTTGTTCAGGCTGCTGGCTTTTGTAAAGCTATTCTTAAGCACTTTAAAGTGCAAGGGGAACCTGACAACGGTAACGCAGATCTACCCAGTCTGCAACTGGGTGCCAGACAGATATGTCACCACTGAGTATTGCAAAGGCTTAATCCTTCTTTCTTTTATCCTGAGCTAATTGGCACTATGATTAGAAGAGTGGCTGCAGGCCATGTCATGCACTGCTGTTACCAGCAGTGGAGTTAGACCAGTACAACAAGAGAAAATATATCCTTCACCATTAAGCTTTAAGCCTCCTGTGAAAAAGGCAGCTTTTGTTGGCATGTGATAAAATAAACAGTGTCCCTTTTCATGGGACATCGCTGTGTGTTGTTCTGGCAATATTAGATCAGGTAGCGAACCTGCTGAGAAAGTGTTGAGTGATATTTGCTGGGGCAGCTGCCTTATACAACGACACAGGTATAAGGGAAATGGTTAAACCTTTCAATTTTGGTACATTGGATTCCCAGAAGAAGACAACACTGGGAAAAAGGGTTAAGTTTTGTCTGAAACAATAGTAATTTTGGACTGCTCTTTTTATTAATAAATTAGGTGCTCAATAGGGTGAAGGTTTTTCTTCTTTCAAGGAGTTGGCGTGTACTTTTGTTTGGAACGGATTAGAAATATGATTTCATTGAGGAAATGTAATATCATCTTAAATATTTACAGTATGCTAATTTTATGCTTCTACATTGGCAGAAAAACAGGATAGCATTAATTAGTTTGACTTATTTTCTAACAGAAATGTGTTCTGTCCCTTTGGCTAGCACTATGTATTAGTAAGAAAACCACATTCAGGTCCATTATTTGGCCCTCAGATAATGCAACACAGTTTGCATCAATATGGCTAAATTTTCCCATGTTCTTCAACCCTCCTCTGAAAGAGGATTGCCTGCTTTGCACCACAAGATGGAAATTGCTACTGTTTCCTCCTGTTTCATGTGCAATAAATAAGCACTGCTTGGGAACCCTATTTGGCACCACTAAACGAGTCAGTATTGATAATTGTGTGACAGTGCTTGACCCCATGTGGTTTATATTCTAACTATACAGAGAGTCTGTGGCAGATGTCATATGACCACCACCAGGGTTAATACTAAAGGAATAGCTAAGTACTTGTACTCAACACAGAATTTAATTCACTGGTTGCCTACATAGATGTTAGACAAAATATGGCATTATACAGTAGTTTTAATTGAAAAGACTCCCCAAGCATTGAGACAGGTTATGAAGGAGACTGGGAAATGCTTTTTTCTGCAAGTCTTTAAGTATGAGGCAAATATCTACTAGGCATACTTAATCCTGCATTACATTAGGAAGATGGACAAGGTGTTGTCAGGAAATTCTAACAGTAGTTGATTTCTATAATGTTAGGATACTTCCTTTATGGCACTTATGGCATGTGTGGAAAAAAAAAAATTTGGAAGTCTCTCTTGTGTTTAGTAAACAGTACCTGGGGTATTTTTTGCTCACTGGAATGGAATTCCAAAGTAGTGATTTTTTTTTTTTTTCCATCCCAGAAATACTTCTATTACAAGAGATACCTTCAGGTATTTTGATACTGAGACTTTCTCTGTATCTATAAACTAATCTATAGCCATGGATGCAGATTAATTTTTAAATATCAAAAAAGAAATTTAGAAATACTTGGATGCATTTTTCTTTGATGATTTAAGAATGCCCAAAGGCATTTCCTATTCATATAAAATACTTAAAAAGATAAAATGGTTGAAGAATTCTTTACAAGAAAAAGCCACATAAACATTTGAGTTCATAAGTGTTCAGTATAACTGTTGGTGATCCATAAATTGAAATCTCTTAATGTTAATCTCTGACATCCTCCTCCATCTTCTCCTTCTCCACACACTCCTAGACCTCACATACGATTGCCTTGGGATACATAGTGCTAGGAATTAAGTGTTGTTCTCCCCTGTAGAATTACCAGTCTCTTGGAATATGACTAACATGACTTAAGTCACACATTTTGTTTAACCATCGTGTATTATGTTTTCCTTTCTTAAGAAAGACTGCTTGAAAATTCAGTTGTAGACTCAATGAAAAAAAAAAAGGGTCCTTCGAATTCTAAGCACCGAAATCTTATCCAAAATCATCATTAAAAAAGAATTTTAATTTTTGTGTTAGTTAAACATCTGACACATACTATTGCAATTTTGAGCATAAAAAGTTAGAAGCTTCTTAGATGGTATTTAGTGTTTGTAATGCATTTGTCTGAGCAGATGTTCTTGTAAAATTACCAAACCATTCCAAATTATAAACATAGTTCAAATAAAGCTTGTTTCAACTCTGTGAAGAAGACTGATTCTCTCTCTCCAGAATTCCTAGAATACAAACATTATTGATGCAGTTTATGTTGCATGTGGATTGTGACTGCTGGTTCTCTCTCCTTTTTGTTTTTTATTCCTTAGTATGTTTATTTATAGAGGAGTTATGAGATTGTGATTGAAGGTGGAAAAGACTGTTCCCTTGGGCTTGAAAAGTGACTGACCCCAATCAGAAGGGCTTGTTGTCAGTGATGCTGGAATCTCTTCATGAGTGAGTGGAAAGTAGTTTCCTGTCAAGTTTAGTTAGGATTGGTTTTTTCCTCTAGCTTTTTTGTTGTTGTTGTTGTTGTTGTTGTTGTTGTTGTTTTTTCTCCTCCAGCATGGGCAGTCTTTGTTTTTATGTACAATGCGATTCCTGCACTGTCTTAACGATACGAAGAAGAAAGCCTGTGTTTGAAATAGAGAGACTATTACAGTCTGGTTACCTTTATCTTCTGTCTCTGCTGTTTGAAACTAAGCTTGATGTAAGTATGTTGTACTTGGTATGGTATATATGAGGCTACACAGGTAGAGATGTGTCTGATGATGCTGTAGTTGGATGAAGGAATAAAGAACATGCCTTTGAAGAAGCTAATTCTCTACTGAATGAGCTGCAGGGAAACAAACATACAAAAAATTCCTTCAGTTTTCCACACTGGACAATTCATATATGTGAGGTTAACATTGTGATTTGCTTTTTATTTGTTGCATAAATTTATAAAGAAACGTACTTCAGTTGAGGGGATTGGATCCATGTTTGACAAGACATCATTACCTCTTTTTGAGAGTGACTTTCAACATTCCATCTGTAAAAAAAATCCATTTTTCATTGCAGTATTTTTCTCAGTATGATGGTCTGGTACTGACCCTTTACATTTAACAGAACGAAGCAGATACAGTTCTCAAGTAGCCATTTTATTTCTGGATGTTTCTGGCTATTATTGCTTTTATTGTTCCAGTAGTGAAAAACTTTAACTCCTGTCATTTTCTCCCTCTAACTTCTGCTTTAGGAGGAGAAAAAAGAAAGGACAGAAGGAAATTACTGAAGGAGAGTGACATTTTTCACACTTACTTTTGATGGTCAGGGAATTTATTGAAGTGTTGTTCTTGACAGGATGGTTTCAACTGCAGTTCAAGCCTGGCCTCAGACCTGAGTCAGAGCCTGGATCTGACTAGAACAGAGGGGGGTTTGCCTCAAACCTTCTTGCAGTTCCAGCTACATCAGCTACAATCACAGCTTCCTGTTTTTGTAGGCTGTTGTCAGACTTGGTTATTAGACTAAAGTGCTCCGAGACAAATGGTGCTGTCATAGAAGTGCCAAGTGTTATTAATTATTAATAAAATATTTAATTAGATACCACCATGCTGGTAGTGATCACCTGCAAATTCAAGGGGCAAACTCTGAGATGGTTGGTATATAACTGATTTGAAGCTTTTTTTTTCAGGATTTTGGCCAACTGTCATGAGGAATTGCATTCCCTTATGAAAAAACCATAATGCTACAGTATGTCTGAGGATTGCTTCTGTTTCCTATTCATCTCAAAGCAACTGCTTCCCTCTCCCTTTGTTTGCTACCTTTTGACATGCTTACAGTGAGGAATGATTGAATATCTGATTAACTTCACGTAAGAAGCATTTTTGCCCAGTTTTCTGACGAGATGCCGAACCAGTCCAAATCCTTTCAGTCTTATGCAGGAGGTAATCCCACGATCCAATGTCAGCATAATCCCCCCAAGACAGCTTAAATATTTGTAGTTCTTTCTTAAATCAAGAAATCCCTTGGGGTTTATACCAATCCCAATTTAAAAAATGACTTGACCTGAAAACCCTGGAGGAATGTTTGAATGAGGTTGTCTTGCCTCTGGCATCTTGGCCAACTTGCTCTAATAAGATGTGAATAAGATATACAAGGTCCTAATTTATAATATGATATGAAAATTATACATTCAGTGAAAGGCTGGGGGGAAAAATAAAAGATGGCAATGGTAGTAGAGACAGTATTTATTGTGATTACTTGAAGGGGGCCTTAGTGGGCTGGGATTATTGTACTTTAAGTGAAATTGATTTTGTTCATGATTTGATTTTAATCTAGTTTAGATGAATCAAATTCTACAAGGAGCAGATATTTAATTTAGTACATTAGGATGAAAAGGACATCAGTTCAGAGAAGTTTAATGCATATGATGTGATAAAAGCAGTATCTGATTATGAGGGCTTTTTTATAGTAATTCCTTGTTATTTCATTACTTCTTAGATATTTTTTCTTTCTACATGATTTTTTTATTAAATACAGCCAAGATTCTAGTCTCCTTAATGATATTTAGGCTGCTTGCCTAAACAAAAACAATAATAATGCTAAAAATTGGACATGGACAGGGAGGAAGACAGAATTCCAGACTTACCACACTGATCTATTAGAGATCTGCTATTGGACCAAAGTGAATATCCTTGCTTGGCTCCAGGCAAGCTTCAGGCAAGCTCCTTTGCAGGATGAGCCCTAGCTGTCTTGTTACTAACTGCAGTTGTAAACAAAGAGTCTGTAGAAACCAATCTCCTGCAATTTTCCAGTCTAGTGTTTTCTAATCTAGGGGAGCTGGAATGCTTTGTAATTTAGAAGAACTTGGTTGCTGTTGAAGAGAGGTCTCCTACACTTTAGCAGTTAGGACCAGATGGATATTTTTTCTTCAGTTAACACCGGAGTTGGGAAAACCATTCCTGATTAGAATGCAAAGTTCAGCTGATATATATAGATACACATAGGTTTCTTTTTCTCATAGAATAATTTGTGTGAAAATATTCCTATTTCATTCTCTGTTGCCTGATATCCAAGGATATTTAGTGCCTCTTGTTGGAAGAAGGAAATACTGTTGATTCACTGACTTCCTTGCCCCTTTTCAGCACTGTTCTTTGGGTTGCTGTAAATGAATCAGAGAAAACCAGTTTCTTCACTGAGGAATGTTTTCTGTTTGGGTGTTTAATGAACAGACTTTTTATGTGCTTAAGGAAAAGATTTGCTGAGAGGGAAGAGACTGCCCTCTACATTCACAAAGATCAGCATGGGTCACAGTGGTCTGCATGGAAAAAAAATAAAAAGGAATAATGGAGGAGAATTCTTACATCATAGATGCAAGGCAGGACTTGTCAGAAAAGCATTTTTATCAGTCTGAGAATGCTTGATTATGTGTCACCTTGCTTGCTTACTTGTGTTAAAATAAATTACGAATGCTTTTGCCCTCTTTGTATAAATATAATTAAGATTTTTCACCTGCTGAAATGCTTTTCAGCAAAGTGCAAAAGGAAAACAAAACAGAAAAAGAGAATGAGACGGAGGAGGAAAACAAAAAGGCAGCTCTGCGGCCCTGACAGCCTGTGTCCAGAGGATGGGACCTTCCCTTTCAATGCTTAAATCTAATCATGTGTCTCAGGCAAAACTACAGCCTCCTTTAACTCCCCTTTCCACATAACAAGTTGTTCCAATTTAAAACCAATTTAGTTAAACTGGGACACTGGTGGATAATTGTCAGATGCCTTCTATTTGGAGGCAGAATTCACTCTAGAGAAATCTCCAGAGACGGGTTTACATTGACGTAAATGAAATTAAGATTTTAAAAGAGTGCACGCTATCTGTAGAGAATGCATTGGATTTCCTCCTTATTTTACTGTTTTAAAGGTAGTATCTATCACCTGTTTTCCTGGTCCAAGAACTGTGGTCACTGTGGTTCCCCATCAGAGAATGAGAGCCAACATAGGAGGCATTTGAAGGACACATTGAGAATGTGGTCTGGCATGCCAGGGAGATGCTGTTTACATTTCTGGTTTGGAGTCTTGGTTCATTTTTGGAATATCCAGTAAATAACAGTCCCTAAGAGCCTGGTGAATTAGCAAAAGTAGATGGTTTATTTGTTAGTATCTTTTACAGACAGTGTACCAGCAAAGAATGTGTATTGTTTCTGTCCTTAAATACTTATGCGTTGTAGGCAGCAACTTCAATTTTAGCCTGCTGTTTTGAACTATAATGCTTTTATTATATCTAAATTGTTTTGTCTCATTAACTAATTGGCATTGGCATATATTTTGGATCACATGAAGGTCACTTGATGTTTGAGTCAAGCTATATTAGACATGGCAAGGGATATAGCATTGAATTTGTTCCATGTCTTATCAATAATCTTAGATTTCTACCACCTGCAACAACTATAGTTTCACTGCGTCTCTTGCTTTTTCATTGAAATGCTGACAGTAATGAGAATTTTGTTGTCATTGCACACTATAAGTCCTGTACTGAGATTGCATCAGTTCATTTAGCAAGAGCTTTTCAGGGACCTTCTGGTAGAATTGATTTCCTTATTTTGGTCCTTCCATTTTATGGATTCAACCGGAAAAGCAGTCTTCAGTGAAAGAGGTTCTACTCTTTTATCTATTTAAAAAATTGCCAGAACATGTTATGCTAGGGAATCCAATTTTCTTTATAGGTAAGTGGTTTTTAAATTTCCAGAATGCTTTTAAACATTTTATTTCACATGACACTGCTAACTAGCATGTCTTTAGGAAGAGAAGGGTAGAAGGGAGCAAAGTAAACATGTAAATCTGGACATTGCATTGATGAGATAAACTAACATGGTGTAATTAAAAGCTCGTGTATATTTGTATTTTTATAGTAATGTATTTCCTTGCTCTTACTAGGCCTTTAACTGCCTGGAACTGTGAAAGCCTGTACTCAGTGTCACAGATGCATCCGGGAGAATGCAAGCGGGTTGACATGTACTTGTCAGTGTCAGCTGAGAAAAGAGCTGGCGTGGATTGCTCGGTGAAACAATGAAGGAGGTGGTGTCTCTAGGACAATAGCATTAGCTGGCAGAGCAGATGGACCGCTAGCTTGGGAGGTCTAACTAATCCGCTGTCATAACAAAGAAGGAGAGTTTATGCTTTACTTGGCTAAAATCTGCTAAAGTGAAATAGAAATTGGGATGTATCAGGAATCCTTAGTTAGGGCCATCAAGTGCAATAATTTTGCCTCTAAAAGCTGTTTGAAATTTTCAGGATGAGTGAATGTATCAGCACAGGGATTTGTTACTGTTAAGCAAATCCAGAAATTTTAACTATATAAGTAAACTCTCCTAAGTGAAGTGATAATACAATTTCTTGAATAAAAATCCTTTCACTAGGAGACTGTTGTCAGTTCTTTATAACTTTGTCAAAATTAAGTTACCTGACATTTTCCCTTGCCAAGATCTGCCTAGCCTCAAAGAAAACCACTTGTAACTGTGTACTAGAGGAAAGGTAGCCCCTCTGTACTTTGAAAAATGAATCTGGAATTTGTAAGAATGTATCTTTTGCTCTTTCTTTTGGGAAACCACCCACAGTCTACTCATTCACATTTAAAAATACCTCAGTTTGCCCTGGCTCAGCAGCAACATTAGAATTTGGCAGATAAAGTCTGTGATTTGTGTCTGAATTGAGCTTGCTTTATCTCTCAAAAATCACTGGTGTGACCTGGCTGCACATGAACCATTCCTAAATAGCTATATGCATGTATATGAGGGTAAGCATCTCTTTCTTCCAGTGTGATACTTGCAGAGGGCTCTTGGTCTCCAAAGGGAGATTCTCTTCTGTGTTTTCAGTATTCGTCCAGTTGATGTCCAAAAAGAACTGAGAATTGCAGACTGGCTTGGTTGCAGTGAGGTGATGAGCAGGTGTGGAGTAGAAAATGGGGGACTTGTATGAGAAAGATACCTTGGTCAGCAGAAGGAAGAGGAAGCTCTTCCTTGATGTGTGGATAAATCAGGAGCCACCTGATAGGCACAGGGTGGTGCATGGGTGGTGCCAACTGCAGTTGCAGCTAGGCAAAAAAACTGGAGGTGAGAGAAAAGATGGCAATTAATATTGGTATGGTAAACAGGGCTCATGGATCTGGGGGAGCAGTAGCAGACACTGGATAGGAATGGTGACTGAGTCAAATGTTGATGAGAAGCTCAGAGCTGGACTAGAAGCTCAGAGTTAGAAAATAATCACTGAAAGGTTGGAACCTTCCATCTGTAGGCTTGCTCTGCTATTGATGGTGAGAAAGCCAGGTCAGCTGCCTATGTCAGATACGCTATCACCCTCTTCATTGCCTGGAAAGGTATCTGTTCAGAGCCTATGGGAGGCTGTGCAGTGCCAACTGCTGGAAAAATTGAGACCCTGGAGCACTGAAATTTATTTTGCACCTCCCTTTTTTTTTTAGTTTCAACAAATGCACATCAGCCTTTTTTTGTGAAGTATGCCCAGCAATGCTACCACATACAGCACAGTGATGATGTGTGGATAAATCTGTTAATGTTTAGAAAGAACTAAAAACTCAAGTGAGAGAATCAAGAGCCCTCCAGGAATATTTTGGTATCAAGTCATGATTTGAACTGCATATTGGAAGGGTGAATGGTGTATTCACTGAATAGTGAGGATAAAGCAAGCACAGACTAGCTGCTGTTTAACAAGAAGTGCGTGGTCTGTACGCTCACTGGGAAGAAATTGCAGATGTCATTTGCAACATTTATGTACAGAGAGAGGAAAAGAAAACAGAAATGTACAGAGAGGGGAAAACAAAATTTGTCATTCTGGCATTCCCTAATTTCTGGTTACCCAATTTTGTGATGTGAACTGTCTGCTGTATAATTTCAGCTGTGTAGCTTTCAGAAATATTCAGGCTAGACCTACTCATCTTCCTTACTCCAGAAGGCTATCTTAAAACAAACAAACAAACAAACAAATCCAAAACCAAACAAACAACCCCCCACAACCCCCCCAAAAGCAACAAAAAAACCCCAACAAACCAAACCAAACAAAAAAAAAACCAAACAAACAAAAAAAAACAAACAAAAAAGAACAGACAAAAAAACCCCAAAACCAATCAAACAAAAAAAACCCCAAACCAACCAACCAACCAAAAAAAACCCACAAAAGCAAACAAAACACAATCAACCAACCAAAAAAAAAAAGAAAAAAAAAAAAAAACAAAAAACAAACCACCTACCACAAAAATCCCAAAATTGCTGGGAAGGGGTTAAATAACAAGCCATTTTTCTGTCTGCTTTGCTAATCTGGACACTGTGTTAGATTCACGATTGCCTATGAGGTTATCTACCCTGTTAAGGCTCAGAAGAATTTTCAGTGATGCTCATTTGTAGTTATACCTGCTGGGGGAAAGAAAGAGCTTGTGCAATTACAACTTCTCTTATAGCCATTGCTTATCTGAGTCTGCCTCCGAGTCAGGAAGCCTATTCTGGCTTGAGCAGTGCAGTGAAGAATGACTCTGCTGCCAACAGAATGGAAACTCAAAACGAGATTGAGTTTAAATCCACAGCTGAGACTTGAGCACTTGGCACCAGGGATCATAAGGTCATTGCAGTAAGACAGGGAACATTCATGCATAGTGTGTAAGAAACACATCAGCTTGCCAGTCCTCACTGCAGATTTTCACTCTCTGGTGTATGTGTGCCGTAGAATAGATATCCATTTTTTCAATCTGCAAGAAAAAAACAACTCTGTATGACTTTTTCATTTTTGTGGTCAGACAAAAATATTTACCTGCAGTAAATATTTATTTATGACAGTTGTCACTTCCAAAAAAGTAGAAAATGGATTTTTCTATCTTTTTGACAAACAAAATATACAAAATATCCTCTGAAATATGATTACATTGCTCAGGATAACAAAAGTCACAAAACTGAAGGCAACTTTTTCTTTTTTTTTTTTTTAAACATTGTTTGGGATTTGTGTATATCTTTTAGTATCTTGAGATTCACAATTGCATGGCCACTAAATTTAGTAATAATATTAAATTAAAGGAAAAAAACACAGATTGTTTGCAAAGGTAAAGTTATATTAGTAGATAGTTACCAACTTACAGATTTTCTTTTCACTGTTTATTCCTTGTTAGATATATTACCTTGCATAATTCTTGATAAATGACCAAAAGAGAAAGTGCTTCTTTTTAAAGAGGCAGGGTGGCCTCTGAAACTGGAGGTGCATATTAATCTTACAGCCAATAATCCTGCCTGAAAAATACATAAAATGCATTTTAATAGTATCATAAGTAATAATTTCTTGCTGTGAAGGAGAGGTGAAAGCTTCACTTAGACAGAAAGCAATCTTTCTTCAAGGACTTGGAATAAAACTTGGTACTGTACAGGGAAGCAGGCACGGGAGCATATTTGGGAATCAGCAGAAGATTGAATTGGCAGGAATAGAATTGTTTGGTAAAAGAATGTATTCAGAAGAAAAAACATTTACTTGCCTTTTACAAGCTCTTTGTAACTTTGATAATTACTAATGTACCGATCTCCTAGACACTAAGCATGTTTTGTCTCTCTTCTGATAAGTACAACAAATTTGTCAGAGATATTTGTAAATCATGTACTTTATACAGTACATAGAGAGTATATAAACTATACTTTTAGATATCCAAATGCTCGCAAGAGAGAGCTGATGAACCCCCTAAGCCTTGAAAAACACTGCTTGCTTGGGATAATTGAAATGCCAGACATAAAGCCATATTAAACTGAGCTTCATCAGTTAAGCCTCTCACAGAGCCGCATGGGCTGTATAAAAACTAGCAAACCAGCCAACTGGTATTCTAACTTTGGCTTTCAAATTATTGATTTTTTTTTTTATGGTAATAGGGTGATAACCAGTGTCTAATAATGCAAGTAATGAACACCAATGATGGACTAAATGTATGAAGAAAACCATAAGAACTCCAAAAGGTAGAGGTGAAGCTCTATCAATTGATTTAAACAGCCTGTGACACTGGAGACTATTAAAACAAAAGGGAATCCACGTTTGAGAGTCTTATCATTTGAGAAAACATTCAGTATGAACTGGATGAAAAAAACCAAACAAGCCCTTTTGCAATTTGCTGAATCAAAAATTTAAAAAAAAAAAAAAGTTTCAAGACTGCTGGCATGATTTTTTCTGAGTTTAAATGGGTTCCCTGCAGTTGCTCAGTGAAGCTGGCATTCTTGACAGACCAGCAAGTTCAGTTTAGTGATCAGCTACTTTGAGTTTTAGGATCTGTGGCTCTGATAGCATTTGGGATACTTCAGGCTGTCCCCATTGCAGAATGGGAGACAAATACAGTGAGAATTGGGCCTCTCAGCACTTCTGGTCTCCAGGCTCCTTGACAGAACATCCCTGGCATGACTAACTGCCCTGATGGGAGTTCTTAAAACTTTCTTTTGGATTCATTGGCAGTTCATCTACTGCAGCAAGCATAGACCCAAACATTTTTTGGGGTCAATGAATACACAGTCAGAGGAATTCCTCAGAGAAGCTGAATAGAGCTTTCAGTAATGAGGAAAATGCCATTTTTCAGTGACTTCTCTGTCATTTTTTATCTGTTTTTAGCAGTGTCTTCTTAACTTTGCTTGACAAAGCTTTCCACCTATTCCAACACTATTCAAACTTTAATTTACTCTGAAACAGTTTTGACTGCCAAATGCAGAATTTATTCAGTAAAACAATTTTTTTCTGGCTATGATATGTTGAGGGACCTTCATATTGTTTTTAATCCTTTTTTGTTTTTCTTTTTTTTTTTTTTCTGCTGGCAGGACGCTTTTTCTGGCTGCAGCTTTCTATGCTTTTCAAAATGGTGATTAAACTCACAACTCAGATACTGATTTACTGCTAATAGGTCATACTCTCCCTCCTCCCCAATGAAATTGTTTAGCCATTTCTTATCACATGATGTGATCATGTTTGTTTAACAGTTTCCTACCCTGCTTAAACGTAGTTCTCTGTTGCATCATTTGCTGACAACCAAGAAACCTGTAAAATAAATAACTTAGTTTAACCTTCACTTCACACAATGTTCTTATAAAACATGTTTTGTTATTTTAAGTCTTGTTCGGCCAAGTGACTGACGTGACACCCAGCATCTTCATAAGTAATTATTAAGGTTAAAAATTTGGATCTGTGTTTACTTGGCAGTGTCTTTGCAAAATGAAGATCAGGCTCTTAAAATACGATAGGACAATAATCATTTAGCTCCCACCTCTTAACCTTTCATTCTGTCTTTCCATCTTTATGTATTAACCACAGTGCTGTCTTTCATTCTGATTTATTTTTATTGTACTTTCCCATCAGTCTTGTGGTAATGCTGCTTTCTGTGGCTTCTGTGTGCAAAACACACATTCTTGCAGTAATCGAAATTTTGTTTATTCCATTTCAGGGGCAAGGGGGTTTGAAGAGAAGTACCAAGAGGCATTCTCTTCATAGTTTCTCTTACAGCTGGTTACAAATTCTATTTGACTGCTATTGTAGGCAGAAGTATACTGTAATGACAAAAGAGTATTGTTAGATGAAGGAACCTATTAACTGTTTGTGGCTGTGATTTTTCTCATCTGTGGTGCGCATGTTTCAACATACATTTTGTGAAACAAGCCCGTGGCTCATACACACTACAAAACAGTTTCAGATGGTTTCACTCATACAGAATACCTTTGTCTGCTAAAGCTATTGTGGAATTATGCTGCTGACATTTCAGCCACTGAAAGTGGCCTTTCTTTGTTCTAATTAGACAGCTGAGACTGTCAGTTTTTTCTGTGGAGTGAAATTTTTATGAGATTTATGGTGGCTGCTTCTTCAAGAGGAATTAACTGTGAAAGGACACATCTGAGTAGAAAAACTTGCCACTGTGCAAACTGTTCAGATTGTATTTGAGAGTGTGAGAACTGCTGCTAGAGAAACTCTGGCACAGGATGAGTGGCTGGTGTTGCTCTGCTCAGCCAGTAAAGGTGGGGTGGTTTCACAGAATCTTCTTCAAAAATTAATTGTATGCATCCCAGACTTGTTCTGTGAGTACAGCAGCCAGGGGCTATCTTTGGCGTCACTGCAGAAACTTCTATGGCCATTGGCAGGACACACACTGTAGACTGTATTTAGTCATTGATTGGAATAGGCTTCTTTTTGGTGCTTTTCTAAGGTTAGAGGGAAAAGGCTCTTCCTTCTTTGGAGCAGTGCATCTGCACACCATATGACAGGATTTGCTAGCTCTCAGGCTCCTGAGTACTGTGAGTTGCTGGACTGTGTGAAGGCAGGAAAGTATTACACTGCTGAATTTTCACCAAATACCTCATCTACTATTTGCTTCACTTTGAGTTCAGTGTTTACAACTCTTGAGAGAACAAAGCCTTGAGGAGTTTTCAATAAAAATAGTCAGAAAGGTGGTATGATAGCAGTTGTTGAGGAAAGAAATGCAGACATGATATATATGAAAATCAGAGCTCAGAGCATAGTGTGGCAGGATCTACCATAAAAGATATATCTCTGCTTGTCAGTGACACTGAATTTTTAGAATCAGATGACTTGATATTTAAAACAATACAACTTGCCAAAATAATTCCTTTTGTATCTTCCAGTAGATACATTCCTTGTTCAAATCAATAAAATACCCATCCTCAGCTTTCACTGAGCATGAGCCAAATGCCACCATCCCCTAGAAATGTGCTTCAAGATTCCAATATGTAGCTCCCTTCTGCTTATATACCAGTAAGCTTGTGATAAGTTCACTTTAAACCAGATTTTCTTCCTGTTCCTTGCTTCCTTACCCTCCTTTCTTTGCTCATAAGGGTTTAATTTCCACTAGCTTGCCAAAAGCATAATTATACTTGCTGCATATAAATACCCAGTGGAGATCAGAAGAGAAGACAGAGAAAGTAATTTTTAGAATTCTAAAAAAAATTTTCAAATGTAAACTGAAAGTGCCGGCAGTATTGGAAGTGTGTGGGCTGGATAACTAATTTTCATGAAGGCAGGCTTCATTCAAGGGGAAAATATGGTTAAATTAGACACACTTAGGTAATGAATTATTTGCATATCTCTAATGAGCACTTCAGATTACCTGCTATTAGAATTGTAGTACACCCAACCTAAATTTGGATGGGATACCACCTACACAACTCTCAATTTCAGGAAGAAGAATTATGTTCACTTTTTAGTACATGGGCAGTTCATTTGACTGTATAATATTGTGTGTCATAAATGCTGTCAGTTTAAATAGGATTTAACTATCTGTATACACAGAAAATACAGTCTGGATTATGTGGAGAGTCTTTGTTCTTTGTGTTAATTTATGATTCACTGAATTCCAGTGAGGCAACTTTATCAGATTGAAATTGCAACAGCCCCAGTGACATTTAGTAAGTTCTGCTTGCTGATCTGTGTTTGGAAAAGAACAGAATAGTTCTGCACGTTAGCACATACTAATTTTAAAGTTGTCAGGGCGTTCATTTATCACTTTATGTAACCCTTGATGGAAGGTATGGACTGTGGGTTGGACAATGAAACCACAGATGCACAGTTTACATTATTTAATTATATTTTGGCACAGGCTGCATTCCTGTTAGCGTGTCTTAAAGAAAAAAAAAAGCCTTCAGATCATCAAGGTGAAATTCATATGGTCTGATAGGAAATCCCTTGTAGTCAATGAAAAGACTCCTGTTAATGCAAACTGACTTTATATTAGACTGAAAACCATCTTCTGCAGAGTTCTTCTGAGCTCTGCAATCACTTATTTTTATAGATTGCATTTTCTCTAATTCTGTTTACTAAGAGTGTCTCTTACTGATCTCTTGTTCTCTATTTTGCCCTAATACCTTTCTCCACTGGATCTCACTGTTAACTTTTGTAGGCATTTATTCATGAGTTAAATCCCTCTCTTTTGTCTTCATTCAAATAACTCATCCCTTTTATGGAGCCTTTAGGGAGAACCCACTGACTTTAAGAAATCTGAAATGCAAATAATATACTTTGCAAATATACAATATAATCAGCTTCACTGGAAAACTGTGGTTTTCCAGTACACTTGGGAATATTCTTTTTTCCCATATGGCTTTTCTGTATGCCACTTTTTTACATTCTCCGCTAATTTTTGTTCATGGGCACCAAAGGACTTCTTCATTTGTTTCATTATCACTAACATTTTAACATTTTTATACAAGGTTTCTCACCTTATTTCCCTATAACATATATGATTCACATATGGGGTTAATATATTTGTGAATATAGAAATCCATTAAATACTCTGCTGATGATGTACTGTCATACTTCCCTTTATCAAGTAGTGATATTTTAAAAACATGTATACAAATTCGTCTGAATGTCTGGTCAATGTCAGAAGTAAAATAAATGCTAATACTGCAAATACAAATAAATTATCCTGCAATCTTTTCTGATTTTTGAATATTTGTTTTATGTTACTCCATGCAAATAGAATGATTCTCTTGCATTCCTTGCTATGGATATTAGTGAAGGGTTCATTAGAAGAACACTGACAGCTGTATAGGAATGCATTTTGAACCTTTCTGAATATACAAAAGATGAATAAACTAGCTGAAGGTAAAATATATTTCTCTAGCCTTTCTGTATGTATTAAAATACATGTCATCCTTTTCCTGTCTGTGACAGGTCATGAGTGACATTTGAACAGCAGTTCTTGTTCACATGTGGCATATCTAGACTGTCTCTGGATTTCTCTTTAAAAATAAGAACAACCTCTTCCCGAACACCCCTCAACAACCCTCAAACCCAACCCATAACAATTCTGTAATGATGCCATTTCCAAAGCCCTTTCTGTCAACACTAGAAGCAAATACACAAGTCATCCTTTTGTTATATAGAATCAATACTGTATCTTATTTGCTAGAGTTTTGCATACATATAAAGGTTATTTTGTTAGAAACGAAGACTACCAGCATCGTTTTAATGGTGAAGTGTTTTAAATATCATTTGTCTATTATCACCAGAATAACATCATCACATAAAGTTATTCAGTTTTTAACAAATCCAGTTAGATGCTAGATCTTGGTTTATACCTTGTAATACCATCATAAGAAGCAAAAAACTTCACCAATTTGCACTAAAATTTTTTTTTGTATATAATGCTTAAATATTAAAAACCTTTTTTTTTACTCATACTTTGCAAACAAGGTTAAAAGTAATAGATATAGAAAACATATTAAATCTAGAAGTATTTAAAATTACAGGCTCAGATTTTCCACAGCTGAGTTAAGAGCTCAGAGTTAAATATGATAGGGTTATTATGGATCTGCTTACTAAAAACTGTGATTATCACAAATGAAAAGAGTAATTGTTTTATATAAATTGCAAATGGGTCCTCACAAAACAGCATGTTGTCTCAGGACCCATGTACAACACAAATATAACAGGGTAGTTGTTCTAATAAGGTTTACTGAAGATCTGTTCCAGCAACTTTCTTTTTTGTCAAATGTGTGAAACTAAACGCTTATCTATGAAGAAAATATAATGATAAGAAAAAGTAGGGCTGCTTGGCATAAGATAATATTAAATGCAAGACACTTTCATGATGTTCTCTTCAAGATCAGAAAGTTATTGGTTATCACTGGATGTTTCAACAGGAGGTCTGACTTTTATTTTTGTCTTGAGAGATGTTTCACTTTACAGTTGACATCAAGCTTTCACATCAAACCTTCACATGTATAAACAAGATCAAAAGTTTTGAAAAACTTTAAATTCCTCAGTCAGCATTTCTTTTATGAGCTCAGTCATAATGCTACTTTACACAGTGTGGTATGGCTGTTTCCCCTGATTCCTTTTAGTTATTTTTCATGACTGTGAAAGAATTAATGGTGTTACAATGTGAGAGAAACAGAGCAGCATCAGAAAGTGGGGTAAAAGAATGATCTGAAACAAAAGGCCGGGTTGTAAAGGAATAGCTTTCATTGATCAATGAGGAATAGACAGAATTGTTTGGATTGTCATACTTTGTTGCTTTTCAGTTTCTCAAACTCTTGCATTTTTTAAAATAACAGTGACTCTTCATGTGTAAACCTGAAACCTGCATCTTGGATAATCTATGCAAAACCAAAGCTAGGAGGCAGGAAGATAAGCAGCAGAGGTGCTCCTGGGAAGCAGAGAAAGTGGGCTGTAGGGATCGACAGCAAAGATTCTAAGGAAGGGGAGTCTTTGTGTTAAATTCTTGCACAATCACACATAGGTGCTTCTCAGAATCCCTTGTTTAGTTTTGGTTTACTTTTTTTTATAGACAAACACAGGATCAGGAAATGAATAAACAGTAAACCCTTAAAGTTATATGATTTCTGAATACCATACAGTCTCTTCTGTCACTGAAGGGTCAGATTTTTTATTGGTGTGAGCCAGTATTATTCCATCAACCTTGAGACTGCATCAGCAACAGTGGGTTTCCAGAGATTTACATCAACTAAAACTGGTTTTCAAACTGAATTGCCTAACTTTGGGGTTTTTTTCTTAATCTGTTCAGAAACTGTTTTATGTACCATTGCATATTTCTTCCCCTGACATTTGTCTGACCTTAAATAGTTAAAGTTGACACCGAAGCAGGATTTTCTTAGTGCACAAGTCCTTGAGATATGCATTTAGGTGTTGTCTGTTTCTGTTTTACTAACTTGTTGTGTAGTTCATCTAATTTCTCTGAGTTGAGCTGAAAGACTTGTATTTGGAGCTGTAGTTATCAGTGGAAGTAAATGAGTTGCCACTAGTTACAACACTTTTCTTTTTTTTTCTTTTTTGCCCCTTATGCAGCAGTAGTCAGGAAACCTGGAACAGGTTAAAAAAAAATCAAAATAATTGGATGTTAGAAATCTGAAGGTACAGAAGAGATGTCTTTTATTTTTTTTTTTTTTTACAGGTAACCATAGAATTTGAATAATTTAACCTTTAAAATGTTGTTTATTCTGTTGTGATCAAGAGGAAAAAATGTCACTCCTTTCTTTTGCTTATGCCATTTACAGGGTATTATTACAGATGCATGGTGTAGGTGCTTTTGTACAAAGAGCCTTCATCTTGGTGAGGAGCTTTACTCTCTGAAACAAATCAACCAGAACACTTAAACAAAAAAATTAAAAAAAAAATAATAATAATAAAAAAAAATCACACTTGGATTTACCTGGCACCACTCTGAGCATTTAAAGCTGTAGAGTTTCACTTGCAAAACTAGAAATGATAAATCTGCCATAAACTATAACAAGAGCTTTTGAGTTTATTGCCCAAATCATGATCATTTCTTTGCTTTGTTAAATAGGTATTTGTGGTCACGCCATCTCTTTTACTCTCGAATTGGTTGCTGCCTAGGCATTATGTGGGACAGTGACTCCCTGTGGGCTGGCAGCTGGAGTTGTTCTCTAAGGGGTGTCAGGGAAAGGCCCCATTGCCAGGAGCAGGGCAGCTGGAAGGTGGTAGGAGGAGCCCCAGCCCCGGGCATTAGGCCCTTCCTGGGAACTGGCTGAGGCCAGGCTGGGTGTCAGGCCAAGGTCTGGACTAGTGTCAGGAGACCTGGGCACAGGCAGGGCTGTTGATGCAAATGGTGATGATGAGAGGTAGCACCTGCTCTCCACACCATACAGTGCTCCACTTGTGTTCTCTTCCCTGCATGCACAGTGGTGCACACCACTGACATTGCAGTTGTATGTGGCTAAACCAAAAGACGTTGGGATAACTGGTTCCAGGTGCCGTAAAATGGTCTGGTACCATTTTGCTACCTCCTGAAGCTGGAAAATTGCTGTTATCTTGCCTTTCCTTGAGAAGATCCAGTTCAGACTGTCATTGTTACACTGTGTATTAATAGTGCTCTGTGCTGCCTGGTACTAGTCATTGTGGAGCCTTATTCATAGTGTCATACCCATATGTGATTTGTCAGCACTACTTCACCACTTGTGGGAAGATGGTGATGTGCTGTCATTAATGTTCCTATTCTGGGAAAGCCAATAGAAAGTGTTCATGGAAAAGTGCAAATAAATCAAGGAACAGCTTTTTACCCGGAACTTTGTAGTAAAACTTTGTGTGCTTTAACATGTGACTAAAACACTCAAAAAAAAATGGCTTCACAGTGTGTTATCTTTGTGCCTTCCAGAAAAAAAAATAAATATATTTTCTGGAACATAATTCTCTACCAGGTCTAGAAGATATATTCTGTTATATGCTGCACCACTGCAGAGTCCACTGAAAATACTTTGCTTGCTGTATGAAGGATGGCCCGTAGCATGCCTTAGGCCATGGCACTTGTGGGGCTCAGGTGATAGCTGAGTTACTGTATATGCACCATATAGTTGCTTGAACTTACCTCAACATAAAACAGCACATTTACACATTAGACAAGCACAAAATGGTCCATGTGGAACTACTTTCACTTGAGGCAAAGTGTCCTTGTAGAGGTTTGAAGTGTGAAGTGAATTTTATCATTTTAAATTGTACAAATAAGCAGAAAATAAGTTAATTTATATTCTCTTTCCTGTTTCAGGGCAATTCAGGGGGAATTCCTTTTTCTCTGCCTTTTTTTTTTTTTTTTTTTGGAAGGGTAGGAGGACTAAGACAAATTACCTTTTTCTAAGGATGTAAGCCAACTTTCAAAGGAATATAAAATATAATAAAGAATGCAGGAGAGTGGGCCTCTAAAAGATTACTTGAGATGCGTGATGAGTACATTTATTTTGTGTTTTATTATGTGGAGCTTTTTGTCTCTTAGTTTAGATGACTGGAAAAGGAAGTAACTGTGTTGGGTTCATGGTCTATCAGAAAAAGTTCTATGCACTTCTCTTTTTCTGGAAAGACCCTAGTTATAGGATATAACGGTAGCATATTTGAAGATATTTCAAGATCAGTCTTACAGGTTGTAACACTTGCATCCTACTTGAAACGCTGGCATATGGAGAGGGATAGTGTAGTTGATATTTATCATTTTACCTTAGAGTTCTTTGGGCAGGTGTGCTGTTCACAAGAGTTTTTAAAAACTTTTTCACATCTTATTGGCTAGTTCTTTTAATTCAAATATTTTTTTCCCCCCCCACAAGGAGGGAACTCAGTAAACAATTTGAATTATTTGGAAGTAGTGATTCAGGTGGAAGTATCATTAGTGTGCAGTGGCAGATCTGTGAAAACTGCAGTTCATGAACAGCAACAGTAATTCAGAGACCAAAATGTGGTCCTTTGAGCTTTCAATGTACTCTGGCTTGAGAGAAGTAAAACTGAAGTCTCTCTGGGGAAGGCATTGGAACTACATCTGAGAACAAAGCAACTACATCCCAGTCACCATACTATAATAGTATGCTGCAAGTAAAACGCCTGCTGAAACAACTGAAGATTCCTTTTTTTGCTGTGGCTATGAAAGCTTTGGCGGTTGCCTTTTCCAAACCTGGAATGTCTGGTTTTCATGGAAAGCTTGGGATCACGTAATGAGTGGTGGTCTCTTCAGCGGCCTGGGCCTGAATAGACAGGGCAATCTAGAAATCAGCCTCTCTAGCATGTAGTTCACTATGTGTAAAGCCCCCATTTTAATTTACAGTCCATAATATAGTTTCTTTGGCAGGGATTCATAAATCTCCATTTCATCCGTACAACTGCTGCATTATAATGGAGCTTTCTGTGGTGCTGCCTCTATTTCCACGAAGCCTGCCTCTCAGGACATGCAGAATTCAGCGGCAGGAATCACCCTATGCCAGTCCTTGCAGATGCCTAGCATTATTGAAAATGCACTGGTACCTCACATTGCTATGCAGGTCCATGGTCATTAAAATTTTATCATATAAACCCTGCTGTCTTCACCGAAGAGGAATTGAGAGCCGTAGCAGAGGATGATCATGTATTTTATCAGAATTTTCTGAAAGGAAAAACTGGCAGGTTCAGAGCAGGAAGGAACCAGGATTACATTCCTTTTAATTTAAATATAATATAATATAATGTCGAAAACCTTTCGACTGACATTTATCTACTGTAGTTAATTTTAACTTTTTCCACAGAGTGGTTCAGTGTCCCGTGGTTGCACAGCAGTTCAAACCAGTTGCACATGATGTGATTTTCATATGTTTGTCCTGCAGGGCAGGTATTCACCAAAGCATGCAACGGACAGCTAAAGCAAAAGGCAGCAAGGTATAGATTATCACATTGATTTTTCAGGGGTCAGGCTGTCAGATTAGTAGGTTTAGAGACTAGGTCATTTGTGCTTCTCAGCACTGATTCAGATAAAATCTGGCAGGTGCATAATTAAGCAGAGAATTCTGCAGGTAAGACAATTAAGAAGTTTCAATTAAAAAAAAAATTAACTAAGCCATTTATTACCCAAACTATTTTGATTTTTTCTTAGCAAAAGATCAAATGAAATGAGTTTTCCCTGGTTGTGATTTTACTAGGATTCTTTTCTTTTTCTTAATATTTTGCTTGTATATGTATAGTTTCCTTTTAAGTTGGAAATAAAAAGAAATTAGAGAAAGAACGTTACAGAATGAATTACTTTTTTAAAAAATGTAGGAAATACCTAGAAAATTACTAATCTGGGTTAACTAGGAAATAGATTAAAAATGGTGAATTTCAGCTAAGTTTTCTGAAGTAATAATGTGCTTTTTTCCCCTACTGTCTTGAGATAACTGACAAACAGAAATGGCACGAAACTCCTACTGCAGAACAAAGAGAATCTTTCTGAGTTTCTCAACACCTCTTGTATTAGTATCTAATTGCCATAGAAGAAATATTCAGAATGTAAAAATTTGAATCCATAGCCTGTTACAAACTTTAGATTCACTAGTTTTCCCCTAAAGAGAGGTTAGATCCATAAGCAAAAGTTTGTGCCCCATATAATTGTTCCTTAAATAAGTAAAGGGAAAGACAAAACCAGTTCTACTACAGGTAAAAAGTATTTTTGTTTTCATATTTCATGCATACATGAATAATTTTAGTGTTAGGTGGACTTCAATGATTAATGAATTCAGGAAAAGCAAACCAAATTTTCCTAGAAGACTGGCATCTAGCTGTTCTTTCTTAAAAACTAAAAAGGGGACTTTTTTCTGTAAAGAGTTAGGACTAGTGCCAAACACTTCAAAGGTACTTAAAAGAAACACAAATGTTTCCATTATTTAATGAAATTAAGGAGCACAAAGTAATTTTTTCCTATTGAGAAGTAATATTTATCCCCAGCATTGACAACAGTGAGTTGTTGATTTTTTTCTTACTTTTTAATGTAACACTGGCTTTAGATCAGATGGCTACCTAGCAAGTTCTCGACTTACCATTTTTAAGTGTACATATTATCACTGTGATTTTGTTTCACTTAGGAGCTAAAAATGCTTGTTTATTTCAGGTCTTATCTTGTCTTCTCATTCTCTTATAGATAAGTGCACTTTTGTTTATCTCTCTGTCAGGCTAGCTTTGTCTACATAGAAGTACTTTTTTCTGTTGGCTTGCCCCAAGTTTTTTAAAAACTTAATCAACAATTTACATCAGGGAGGATCAAGTGCTACAATGCAAAAATGTTGTGAAACAACAGACAAGCATAGATATATTGATGCTGAAAAACCTACCTGTCCTCTCTGAACAGCTTTATATTCTGAGCTACATATTTTTTTCTTTTCTTATTTTTTCTGAATGATTCTGCATATGCATGAATTACTCATACTTTTACAATTCTCTTGAAGCTCTCAAAAGAGGATGTGAGTGGTAAAAAGCTGTAGAGTGGCCATCTGTGAAAGAAGGAACTTCTTCCTCCAGCGTGATAATCTCTATAACTTCACCTTTGTCCACCCTTTTCTTCTACCCTTTGTCCCTGGGAAAGGAGGATGGCATGCAGACCACTGGGTTTGAGAAGCTTAGGAGGAATGAGTATGCTTCCTTGGGGGCCTGCTTCTGGTATTATTTAAGACCACTGAGCTTATTCCTATGGGTTTGAATGCATTAGAAAAAAAATAACAAGGGATTTTGCATTAAATATTTCTGTTTACTTTTTGTCTTTCACTGTACTTTATGATCAGTTTTTTTACAGGGATTGTAATCATCTAGGTGAGTATTATCACTTGCTTAATGAAAAAAGCCAGGTTGCTTTAACCAATTAAAAATATCTTCTTTAATGTGAAGAAATTACAAGAATTCCACCATGTGCCTACTTTCTATAAAAACCATCTACCTAACAGTACCACAGATCTCTGATTAGTAACTGTGGACAGAGTTGCAATCAAATGTCTTAAATCTAAAATTTGAAAAAAATTTTGAAACTGTCAAGGCTCTCCAAATACTTATAACATTATTTTTCTTGCTTGTGCTTGTAGCAATGTTTAATACACTTGCAGATGAAGGCTGCTTCCTTACAAAAAAAAATATGCCCTATTTTTTGAATGCATATAACCTTTTGAAACTTGTAAGCTGATGAAATCTATTTGGACTTGTTTTCATGGATCTAGCAAAAGAGAGCTTTGTGATCTCGGTACTCTTTCTTTGCTTAATATCAGGTTGTAGGTCAAAGCCTTCATGAAGCTCTTCAAAGAAAGTACTAGAAGAGTTCTCATTATAAATAGTAGCTAAATTACTTGGTTCTAATTTGTGTCTTTTTCAAAACCAATAAAAACCTAGTTCACTGAAATATTAAAATCAAGTCAACGCAAAGCATCAATTAATAAAAGCCAGTATGATTGAGATGACAAACATAATTTTAATTTCATTCAGTAGAAGTTGCACTAAAGTGTAAGCAAATGAGAACACAGCTCCCCCTGTGTTCTAGGAAATTCAACAGACTTCACTAAGATTTCCCTTAGCTGTGGGAAATATGATGAGTAAGCAGTCTCATAAAGTATATTGATCACCCATGAATTAGTCTGCTCAAACAATATTTACGGCTCACTTAGAACTTTTAATTTCTTTAAACATGAAAGCACTTTTAAAAGGCTGATTGGGTCTGTATTTTTCCATTTTACTTATGGAGAAAATGAAGCAGGGTATGGCTGAGTGGATCTCCAAGTCATGACCTCAAAAGGGCAAATGAAGTGACTTGAACCCTCATGTTTCTAGGGCTGGAAAGGGAGACAAACTTGGCCAATTTCTCCAACTGTGGTTGTGCCTGCTATTTCTGTAAAAGCATATTTTGTGTAATTTCTTCCCTTTATATTTATTCTCTAAAAATAACAACTTCTTCCACGCTTGTTCTATCTCATAGCTTTTTCACCTCTAACCATCTTCATGCCGTTTCTAGGCTTGAAAAATGCATGCATACAGGTCAACCATTGAAGATTTCTAGGGCTGAATACTAGGTTTTCTTGTTCATCCACTTGGTTGTGGTGTAGTCAATCTTAGGAAAATGTACTTGTAGGGAACTCTAGTTCAGCACTTCAGCTTTAACTGATGTAGTACTTCATTTTTATCTCTTTCTGACAGCACTTCAGCAGGAGTTTTCCAGGGGTCTGGGACAATGCTTTGTGCAAGATAAGGTAATATAGTGCACACATACTGATTCCTAAAAGTGTGCTCTCTAGCATACCACGTTGATAGCACAGCAAGTAAACAACAATAACTAACTCTCTGGCACACACATCCACAGCTATTGCTGAGGGACACTGCCATCCGAAACCTTTTCTTCCATGCAGTGCTGCGCAGTTGGGCATGGGCACTGTGATTTATGGTCCCCTGACTGCAGTTCCAGCTAACCTTCTCTGAACCAAAATTTGCTTTTAAAACAATCAGTCTCTGTTTTGTTCTTTGTTTGAAAAGAAGAAGTCAACTGAGTTTTCCACTAGATTTGTAAAGTTCAAAATCCTTTTGTTTCACTGACAAATACTTCTTCCATTGAGTCCTTTTACATCTCAGGGTGGAACCATCCCCAGGCTGATTTAAAGGCAAAAGACAGAAATGGGACAATTCAGGCTTCTAAACAGTTTAGATGAAAACAATATGGTAACAATTCCACACAGTTTTCAGAGGTGGCTGAATTTGCTGGATTGCTGAGTCACTGACCAGCTGTCGAGTGAATGAGACAGTATTTTTTTTCAATTAGAAACTCATACAGTCAGGAATATACTTCAACTATCATGGAGGTAAAATGGAACTTCGCCTCCATTTTGGAGATGGATTCCTCTGCTGCAGTAGAGCAAGCAGCAAACGATGGAACTGTGCATCTACTTACAGACATTGAACTTGTTTTCTTCTTTTCTTTTTCTTTCTTCCTTTCAGTATTTCCTAACTGTCTTTTCTAAATTCATTTTACTGTTGGCTGACTGTCACTGGTCACCATAGCAACAACCTCTGGTAGCAGCAAGTCTGGAATGCCCGATGTGAGCATCTTCACATTTGAGCCTTGCCAAGACTAACTATTAGTCCAGGGTTATATATTGGTTCAACACTGTAAGATTGCTCTGGTTTTCCCCCTGTTAGCTGTCTGCCAGTCTTCTCCTCCTGAGTTGGTTCCTTCTCTTTCCTAACTTCTCTGCTGGGCAATCTGGTGTTAATTTTCATTCTTTAATCTTTTTGTATTGATTACTTTGGAGGATTCGTTATCTTAAGTATCTTTTAACACAATAACATACAAAACAATTGCATTAAAAAACCTTTTTTTTAAGAATGATCATAATGAAAAAGAAGTATTTGAGATAATCTGTTCTATGGACAAATATTTAAAGTTTATTAGAAAAATTCTTACTTGCAAGCTCTTTAAATGCTTTGCATGGATTAACAGTGATCAGTTTTTTACTAGGGTAAGGTGAAGAGCAATACATTTAAGCGTAGTGTGTTTGTAAACAAACAGCTAGTATGGAATAGATGTGAATGATTCAGCACTTAATGGCAGCATAACAGTCTTTAATTTTTTTAAAACTGCCATGGTCTGACCATAAAACAATCCCAAACAGCAGCTGAAACCTTGCTGCACAGCAAAGTAGCAAAGTTGTTAAGAGTACTTGGTTGGGAAATGAGAGCTGAAAGAGAAAACTGCAGTGCAGTGATTGGTTTGATCTGCTGAATAAATTACTATGTTCAGATTCAATTTGTATCAATAAGCAAAGCACTGTACACCTGCAGAGCCTGTCACACTTGGTATCCAAACTCTGACACAGCTAGTCTTAAACAATCTTTTTACTGTTGTCAATAATGAAAGCAAAAAAAACTCAAAGCGCTCCACCAAAAATTCCAACAACTAAGCTTAGAGTATTTGCATTTTTATTCCATATATGTGAAAAAAGTGAGTAATGTTTCTTTAGAGCATTTCCTTAAGGAAACACAATACTTTTAATAAATATATGGAATATTGTAGTATTCTCAATGGATTATTTTAAAAGTAGCCAAGGGGTACTGTTCATTCAGTAGAAGGATTTCTCTTTATTAAGCCTGACTGAAAGCTAGAAGCATAATACGCTGTCTCCTTAATACAGTGGAAATTGCACTTCGATAATTTGTAACTATGATATAAAATGAGTAAGTGTGTAGGCTTTTACATTTGCACCCAGGCAATTGATGTTTATCCCTGTCTGTAATCCCTGTGGCATTTCAGGATTGGAAATAGCTGGTTTCTAGGGAGTGCTTTTCTTCATTTTTACTTGGTTTTGTTTCTTGTTTCTTTTTCTTATTTTTTGCATGTGTGTCTCAAATCTCTTTAGATGTGTTTTGCAAAGAGCCAATCATTCAGAATCTGAACTCCACATATTTGGTGGGTGGCTTTGGTTTTTTGTTGTTTTTGGTTTTTGGTTTGTTTTTTTAGTTTGGAAAAATCCCTGCAGGTTTCTATAGAAGAGTCCAAACTGCTGTGATGGGATTTTTCAGAAGAAATAGAACCGAACACTTATAAATGATACAGAATCATATTTATGAAGAAAGGGGAATGATTAATCTTAAGAGAAGTTATAATGACTCCAAGGTGTGGAAGCTTATTTAGACTACACCTAGTAGATTTTAAGGGAATTCCTCAGGCATGTATAAAGTTGCAGACCTAACTGAGAGCCTATCAGCTTAATATTTTCTATTGGGGAATTTGATTTATTTCTAGGAGAATAAAAAGAGTTTAAATTAAGCATTTGTTTGAGGGAGAAAGGAGAGTGAGTTGATGCTTATTACCTTTTGTCTTAACTCTTTGGGCTGCTATGCTTATATCTGATTTTAGTCAGAATACTGCAGATTCTTTCTGAGGGCAAACATGCAACTTTTTGCACAGCCCAGCACAAAGTACAAACTTGGAAATATTGCTTCTTAATTACAGTTCACATTTGTGAACTTGGGGTCAGGCTACATTTTGAAAAAATGCCTATGTGTCAAATTTCAAAGTGTGTTTGGCAGTTGCAACCCAAAAGACTTATGGTCAGTTCTATGAACTCTTTTTCAGTCTTCCTTAATATTAGTTTAACACCCTCATGTTTAATCAAAATGTTTGATAGTTGAATATTCAACATTGCCATTTTCCTCTGGACACCTAAACCAATATTAAAACAGAGTAAATATGAGCAACTTGTTTAATTATTGTTAATGGTCCAGGCAAATTCCAAGACTGAAAAAATCAGCAGTTGTTACACATTTAACAGAAATGTAATTTTATTTATTCTTGGTATTTTCACCATTTGAACTTCAAATATTTTGACCTGCTGTAGCCTTCTTCAATAGATAATTTCTTTACACTGAAGGGAAGTTTGGCATCAGGAAGAAAAGGGTGCTGATTTTTGATGATTGTCTCAAAGAAGGTCTCCTTCATAATATAAACAGGAGTTACAGTCAGAAGTATATTATTAATATATAAGTAAGTGGTCAGAAGTATATTATTAATTTGGAATCTGTATCACCAAGTATTCTGGGATAAATTTTTAAAGACATGCTCTGCATCTGAGACCTTCACATTATAAGTTAGTTCTCAAAAATAAGCAAACTATTATGGAAAATTAGACTTAAAAATTTGTACTTCTATGCAAAAAAATGTATATTAAAGGCCATATGCAATGACTTGGATTTACTAGATCTTTTTCATTTTGGGGTAAATATGGTTTGCTAAGCAAACGAGCAAAGGAAAAAAAATTAAAAGCAAGGAGAAAAAAAAAAAGCAGGCTCGCTATTCAGTGGTGGATGAAATCCAGATGGCAGTAAAAAAAAAAAAAAAAAAAAGCAGGGGGGGCTAGAGGAAAGACCTTTGACGGTGGGACTGACCAGTCTGTTAAACTGGGTTAAATTAATTTCTTTAACCTTGATCTCTAAGTTTACTCACAGACCTAGTTAAATTGGTGGCTGGGCTGGCTCACCAGCCTTCCTTCAGGCTACACAGAAGAAGCAATTAAACACTCTTTTATGTAGTCACTGCTGGAAACAGTAGAAACTGTGCCACAAAGTGTTTGGCTGCCTGGCAGAACTTTTACCTATGCACATAAAGAAATAAAAGCTATTTCTAAAATAGAAATTCAGAGTCCAATGGATTTATTGGCTGCAGCTGTGAAGGTGAATGGCTAAAAGCAGAAACCGTAGTCATGGCCATTCAGCTGCGAAGATGCCCCCCCAAAAAATCCACCAACAAACAAAAAAACCCAACAGCTTTTTTCTGTGTTCTAGGATTGGGGATTTTTTTGCTGATAGTGTTTTATTTCTGAGCATGAAAGCTGTATTTTTTGTCCACTTTTTAGATAAAGTCAGGTGTTCTGACATTTACCATAAGTAAACAGGATAGTGTGAAGGAAATTTTTGATGACTCCTTTGTTTCTCCTAACAGAAACAGCTAGCAAGTTTTTCACTAGTGGAAAAAGATTCAAGATAAAATATACATGATGGCATTAATTTCTGCAGTGTATGAAAAACTAGATGGATTGATGTACTTGTGTCATGCTTCGAAGGCATGATATTTTCTTACATAATTTTTAATACATCATTTTGTTAGAAATGCCATGGGTATTAATTCAGCACTTGCCATACACAAAGAGGTTTGCCTGAATTCCTGTCAAAAATCTCTTAATTTACAGAAATCTTTAAAGCACTTTGGCCAAAAGGGATTTGGTCCTGTGGTGCCACTGCGTGTTACCATATTTTATCATTTTACTGTATCTGTGTTTTTGACAGATGGACTCTTCTCAGTCTTCCTCTACTTTAGGGAGCTTTGCTCTTTTCAACCATGTTGTTAATGAAAGTAAGGAATCTCTTCCTACACATCTTTATTGACACTCAAGCTTTAATTTAAAATGGAGGAACAGACCCCTGAGTCTTGATTTTTTTTTTGGTTTTAGAACAAACAGGCAAGAAGTGTTGACTTACTGCACAAAAAATATCGGATGATAATGCAAATGATGATTCAGAAGAGGTTTTAAATGCAGTGCAAATAAATATGATCACAGGTTGTGCCTTCTCAGCTGTTTCTTGATCAGTTGGCATTGTATGTGTTTCCTACTCAAAGCCATTAAGCAATTTGTTTACAATGAAGATGGTTAAGCTGCAGAAGCCAAATGACTGAAAGAGAATTACCATGCTAGTCAAGCCAGTGTTCCCTGGAGTACAGAGAGAGCTTCCTGAGGCTGTGCCTTCTTGAAAGGTAGGTAAGGACCTACAAGTCAACAAGAAATGGAGAGGATATTCAAGGGTCTTCCTGTTTTTCTGGATTGTGAGCGGAAGGATAAATACTGAATAACAGCTAAACAAGTCTAGCAGTAAGAGATGAGCAGCTTTTTTTTTCCCCACGTGACAAACATTTGCTTCATTCATGCATCATAAATCTGCAGCTTGTTGTCAGTTTTTCCGTAGTCTTCCAGTACAGAGCCCTGGAGCGTACCCACACTACTTGTTCTTGGAAGTGAATTGAAATAATGACTGTGATTCAGGCTGAGGTAAATGGAAAAGGGAGGAACTTGTAATTTGTAGTGGCAAGATAAGTACTGTTCATGAGCTTGCATTTACTTGCTCTTTGCAAAGATTTCCCTCCCCGCCCCCCAAGGTGTTATGCTGCATGTGCTGCTTTTCATTTTAAACTAGATAGAGCCATTTACATTACAGGGAGTTTATGAAGAGCAACTTGAGGCCTGATTTGCTTCTGTCTTTCTTTTAACGCAGAGTAATACCAAAACACTAACAAACTGAAATGGTAGTATTTACATTGTCCCAGTGTTACCAAAAAACAAAGTGCTAACTATTAATTTATTAGGTTTGCTAGACAGTCAGAGATGGCTACTGCAGAGATTGTGACTTTTTCTGGAGGGAGTTAACCTTAGAATATTCCTTAAAATGGCATTTCAACACACCTGGCAGGGGAATTGGTGAGCTTTCTGAGGTGGATGGTTGACACCTGTGAGAGAGATATGTTTGATTTCTCCCTGTATTGGATTTATGTGGCAAGGCTTTGGTAGTGGGGGGACTCTGGGGGCGGCTTTTATGAGAAGCTGCTAGAAGCTTCCCCTGTATCCAATGGAGCCAATGCGAGCCAGCTCCAAGACAGGTCCAGTGCTGATCAAGGCCAAGCACATTAGTGATGGTGGTAATATCTCTGTGATAACATATTCAAGAAGGGGGAAAAGTTATTGTGCAGAAGTAAATTGCAGAGAAGACAGGAGTGAAAATATGTGAGAGCAACAGCCCTGCAGACACCCAGGTTGGTGGAGAAGGTGTTGGAAGAGGGTCGGAGCAGAGATTCCCCAGCAGCCTGTGGTGCAGACCATCGTGCATCAGGCTGTCCCCCTGTAGCCCATGGAAGTTCATGGGGGAGCAGAGATCCACCTGCAGTCCCTGTAATACCACATGCTGGAGCAGGTGGATGCCCAAAGGAGGCTGTGACCCCATGCTGGAGCAGGCTCCTGGCATGACCTGTGGACCCATGGAGAGACAGGAAGGAGCCCATGCTGGACAAATTTTCTAGCAGCACTCATGACCCCACAGGGGGCCCACACTTGAAAAGTCTGTTCCTAAAGGACTGCACCCCATGGAAATGACACATGGTGGTCATTCTCCCCTAGCAGAATTTCATGGAGGACTGTCTCCTCTGAAAGGAACACCATGCTGGTGCTGGGGAAGAGTGTGAGGAGGAAGCACTGGTAGAGACAATGTGTGTGACTGCAGACCCCATTCCCTGTCCCCTGTGTGGCTGGAAGAGAAGACAGAGATTCAGAGATAAAGTTAAGTCCAGGAAGGAAGGAGGGGTGAGGGGAAGATGTTATTAAGATTTAGTTACAATTCTCATTATCTATCTCTCAATTGGTTGTTAATGAATTTGGTTAATTTCCCCAATTATGGTCGGTTTTGCCTGTGACAGTAATTGCTGAGTGCTTTCTCTCTGTCATTATCTTGACCCGTGAGCCTTTCACTGTATTTTCTGTCCCCTGTCCAGATGAGGAAGAGAGTGATAGAGAGGCTTTGGTAAGTACCTGGTGTTCAAACAGAGTCAACCCCCTATACTCCCATTTTTTTGTTTTGGGAATGGTTGCAGTTCTTAGCCTTCCTCTAAATTCTGCCTTCCTAAACAGAATTTCAGTTACACTTTCTTTATCACAGACATTTTGGGATGTCATCTGGTAGTTCTCATTGACTTCACAAAGAACTCATTTGCAATACACAGTCATTTTAGGTACGTCACAGTTATTTGGTTATTATTTTGTTTCAATCAGATCACGTATTACATGCCACAGCAAACTGAAAAGATTTCATAAACACCTGTTATGAGTTGTGGGTTTATGAGTTATATTTAGATCTAAAATAATTTTGTTTCGTTTTCCATGGTTGTTTTCTTCTTCTTTTTTTTTTTTTCCCCCTTAATGGGACTCTGTTGGGATCTTTCTCAATTCCCATTAAATAGATAGGATTCAAATATAAATTGAGAAATAGATATTAGTTTCTTGTTTATGAATGTTAGGGAATCTCAGATGAAGACCACTTGATTATTTTATGTTACATTTTTTTTAATTTTTCTTTTATTTATCTCTATATCTTTAGTTGCCAGAAAGAGTCAATTGCAATGAAAAGTGATGAATAGACAATGAGTCCCACTAGTGGCCAACTGGTGATCAGTTCACATTCTAATCCATTACTAGCAAGTGATGGTTTAGGTTCATTTATGTAAAACTGCCACTATATTTCAGACTTTGTACTCCAGTAAGATATGCTACTTTAGAGAATGTTTAGAATTAGATTTACAAAATCTTATGCTTTAAGAATAAAGGGAGAAGCTTTCCAAGCTTCTTTTAAAGCCACCCTTTGCAGAGGAAAAGCAAACTACATATACATCAAGAAAGTAGCATATGACAGACATCAAGAAAAACCTCTTTTTTTTTTTTATCAGATAGCTTGAAAATGTCAAATAAAGGCTATGTTGTTCTTTTCATATTAACTACAAAATTCTCAGCAATACTTAGGTAGCAGGAAGAAAATATTCATGGATTGTTACATTATAGTCACAGTTTCTGTCATTTCCCAAAATGCACAGCTCTGTGTCATTTTAAGATTTAGAGTACTGCATTTACGTTTTAATGATCAATGGTGGCTCTTGATCTGAGTCATTAATGAGATTTTGACTGCATCTGCATTTAAACCTTATATATTCTACAAGAGACGGGGTATGCCTAGAAAATGAGATTTCTGTCATGGTAATAATAAGTTTTACATGCTCAAGCTGAGAGGATTCACTCTCATGAATCCCCTGCTCTACCCTGTGGAAGGTTACACAGTACAAACTTTCTGTTAAAATGAGAAGGGGCAGAGGGAGAGTTCTTGCTGCTATTTCAAATACAGCCTTTTGGTCTGCAAGCACATAGAAAATGGCCTCTAGGTGAAGGTACCTGCCACTTCTATGTTGAGAGTGAAGTAGTAGAAAGTCTCCTCAAAATGAGATGTGGTTTTGTACCTTGCTCATTTATTAAAATTCTATCTATTGCTTTCTTTGAGGGCATCAGAGTACCTTGAGAATGACAGATTGAGTGCATACAGTTTCACTTGGGGGATGTTTAATATATTGTCATAGATATTTGGGTATAGTTAAACTGCTCTTAAAAAATAGGAAGTAATGACCTTCCCAAACAATGTCCAAATTGTAATTCTATTCTCTAAAATTTCCTCTTATAATTGTTCTTGTATTATTATTTTTTAAATAATAATAATTAATATCAGTAGGTATCTTTATCAGTAATAACTTGCTTACAGATTAGTGGAGAAAAATATAAATATTTGTCAAGCTAAAGAGTGAGTTTCTAACAGCGTTTGTCTTCTTGCATGCTGCCTTCTCTGACGTATGAATTTCATTAGCCTTTCTATCCTTTCACTCAGAGACTTGTTCTATCTACTTCAGATTCTTGGGAAATTTCTCTAGTTAATTTCTTCTTGCCAGTAGGCTAAATTAAATTCCCAGTACAACAAAAAGAGAATTTTCTGAATTAGAAGTTGGTGAATATGTCTAAAAAGCACAGAAAGAACCATGATAAAGTTTTCTTGTAAGAGTGCTATAGTGTTGTATTTAGACCTATTGAACAAGTTCAGTTGAATAGGTGCCTCACTGGGTCCTTTTTAAAGCCATACCTTTTTCAGGCAATCAGTAATTATAGTCTAAATAGGTCAGCTGCTGTTGCAAAACCAAAGTATTGCATATTAGGACATACGAGAAGTATCTTAAAAGAACTATAGATTATTTGCAGAATGTTAGGACCAATCTATTACTTCAAATACCTCACTTGCATGAAAACTAAATCTGTAAATTGCCCAAGACATTATGTAGAGAAGTAGCACACACGGCAAAGTAACAAATCAATTAAATGCTAGCTTTCTTTTGGACAACATACATCTGCTACTGATTTCTGGTAAGGCCATGAGTCACAATCCTAACCATTGTTCTAGAAAAATTTGTTAAAAATGTACAAAATTAGGAATAAACGTGTCCCTATAGGGACACTATTTTGAGTTAACTGTGTTGGAATTTCGTTGGCATGAGCAGTTTAGTAACAGGTACTACTTCTAATTTGGCCATAAATATTAAGGATAATGCGAGACAGTGTTAAGGTTGACAGGACCAATAACATCCTTTTGTTATCGCTGTCAAAAATTTTCCACTGTTGATTATTTTTTCATCCCATTTGTCCTATACAAATCTTCGATATGGCCAAATGCCAGCTCTCGGTTCTTCAGCATCATCTCATTTACAGCAGAGTTTAACCTTTGGTTTTTGACATGCTACGTTGCAATTGCAGCCTGTGCTAGCACTAAATCTTACCACTTGGGCATTGCAGAACTTAATAACAAGTGAAAATTAAATAATTTCATACAAAACCCCCTACAGTTCTAACCAGTTAATTCCCTTGGAATATTTATGACTACGTGATTCTGAGTCATTTATTTTTGAGCATGGGTGTAGGACAGAACACCCATATCCCCTATCCTCCTCATCTAGGCGTTTTAGATACCAGACTATAACATGTTTAGGACTCTCTATTCCTTCATCCCAGGTCAGAAGTTTGCAGAATCATACAATCATTTAGGAGTGAAAGATCATAGAGTCTGAAGATTGCCAGTTTTGGAAATTAGGAAGAAAATGAAGAAGGGTATTTCAAGAGAGAGCTATGGTTATTGTGAACTGAAAATCCAGTGATTTTCATAAACTGAGGAAAGATTCAGAATGTCTATCATCTCAGTAGTGGTTCAACAAAGTCTTATTGGCCCAGACATTGCTTTACATTTTTATAATTCCTCTTACTAGTGATTTTAATATCAGGGAAAACAAACAAATGAGATATCTTGTGTAGTAAATGTCCACTGCATAGCGTAAGATGACCACTCTGTTATGCCCCTTATAAACACAGAACTTACAAAACTGACCTTCCTGGATAAATGTGAAAAGATTTAAAATTTTAAATTAAAAAGAATTAAAAAAAAAAAAAAGTACACATGCATAAACTACTGGCTAAGAACAAAATCACAATTTCAGGACTCATCCTACAAACACCTTCCTCAAGTAATTACTTACTCATGTAAGTAGTGAATATCGTGGTATTAATTATACAGATAAGGTTGCACATCTGGGTCCTTAGACTGGACACTTTGAAATCCTGACCTTTGAGCCTCCTGAAAAGGGGCTGATTTTGAGACATGAGTGGTTTTGTAGAAGCCATTACAAATCTGATATTGCCTACATTTTAATACTGGAAAATTTTAATGTAGACAAAGGGAATAGTTACAGATCAGATTCTATGCAGTGAAACCCAGAGATAAGTTTATGCTGGGACAGTAGAAGTAGAGAATTTGTTATTATCTTTGCTGTTGCTGGAACCCTATGGTTTATTTTGGGATTTCCTTTTTAAAGACGTATATGGACAAACCATATACTTATGTTAAGTACAAGTTTTATGTTTAGACAATATTAAGTATGGTTAAGCTTTTCTGATTACTTAACTATTTGTATGGAAGGAAATGTGGCTTATGTCCTCATCAAAAATAAAAAAGCTGTCCTTTACCACCGCTGTCTTCCAATCACACCATTCATGATTGAAATGTCTGAGAAAAAAAGGAGCTTTTCGCCTTTCAGCCTTAGGAAAACCAATTCAGAACTATTAAGCATAGCTCAATCTCCCACACTGCAGAGGGGAAAAAAAATCCCTTTTGGATTGAGGATAAAGTGTGGTGTATGCCAAATCCCAAATACTGTGTAGAGAAAGCTACGAGCAAGTGAGTGAATTCTGCATAGGATTGAATATGATTGTCGTTACAGAGTTGTAATATATCAGAGAACATAAAACTCAGTAGGCCTTTGTTTCAAGAGCATCTATTAGTTTCACCTTTGGTTCTGAAGCTTAACTTGCAATTGGGTAAATGAAATTTCCAGGTTTGGAAGGTTCCCTTTTCAGAAGTGCTGAATGACATCTTGTAACATTCTGCACATTAATTTTTGTCTTTCAAAATAGCCAGAAATTCTCTTTTCTGTTTTAAGAACACGTTTGCCGTAATGGAAAGCAGATATGATGGTGCTCCCTGGTACTGCTTCCAAAGTTCATTAGCAAGTGTACAGTGGCACAAAACAAAACAGGGTGCATTCTCTTTACTTAAAATAGTAAAATATATCCCATCCATACTTCATTTCATGCACGTCTACCTAATCTAATTGGACCTGAACTTTTAACATGAGAAGATTGTTTTAATGGTTACGGAAGTGTGTTTATTTGTCTATACCAGACACAATTTATAACAATAGAACACGTGCCTAATATGAGATATAGGGAAAAATTACAGCATGTTGTTTAGCTTCAATATGCAAAACAAGAAGATAATATGTATTTGTGTAACATGAATAAGGTAATATGGGAAACCTAATTTTCTATAACCATAATGAAATATTTTATATTTTATTATAATAGTTGGGTGAATTTTATTCTTTTTTGCTGAGAAAGGGAAATCATATTAGTTAGAATAGTTTTCAATAATTATGTAGATTTTTCATATGAAAATGTTTTTTTACTTCAGGCCATGCTTTTTAACTGATGACAAGATTTAGAATGGAGGAATTGACTTCAGAAGTAGGCTGGCAGACTTGGAATGGTAGCATGAGCATCTAGGTGAAAACTTTTTCTTGCAAAATAGTGATCATTTAGGTAAATCTGCTTTTCCTAATCAGATGGTCTGCTACTTCTTTTTACAATATGAATTGTCAAGAAAGAAGATAAGTTAAAAGTAAGTGGTTGTTAGTAAAATAAAATGACCAAAATATGGCTGGAAGTACAGTTCAGCATTAGGTTGTTTTTTTTGTTTATGTAGTACTTAAGAAGAAAAAATAGAATAGACTCTTTTTCTTGTAGGTGGCTTTCAAAATAAAGCTAATTCATCGTTTCATGATGGTGGGATTGTAATCAATGAGAATTAAGTCTTAGTAAAAATTTTAAAGGTGAAGAACAATACACATTCTAATTATTCTGAGTTCATGTTTGTAAATATTCATATATTAGAAATACCTCTCATATTCATGTGAAACTAGAAGTATTCATGCTTTTTATTAATATAGGATCCATTTCTTCTAGGCTTTTAAAATTAAATTCCTTATTGTTGCTAACCAACTCCTCCTCTTTTGCTATTGAACATTGTATTACAATAGCATATTTGTGCCAGAATGTGCTCAGTGCATGTCCTGTGGACTGGATTCAGCCTAAAACCAGTTTTGCAGACTAACTAAACCATCAGGCATGTCTAAACCATATGGTGAGTGCAGTGTGTATGTCCCAAAGACAGCACAAATATGTAATCCACATGGTGCTTTGTAGCATTGCTTGGGATATACCAGTTCAATATGTGAAAGGTAGAACATAATTTTTTTTCTACAGCCCCGGTTGGAAGAGGCTGTCAGAGATCTAGCCTTTTGTGGAAAAGAGAATTATCTAGCAACCTGTCTCATTGCATCTTGAAAACCTCCAGTGATGGAAATTGTTGGGGTAGAGAAGGAGACAGAGCATACCACATTTCTGTGTAGTTGCTAGTCACATCTTAGCTCAGTGGGGGCTCCCTGTCTTCTCTCAGGTGTTGTCCCTGGGTCAGGTACCTTCACAGGCTCTCTGCAGTGTCCAGTTTGTAAGTACTGTCTGAAGTCAGCTTCTGTTCAAGGCAGTTACAGCCCCCAAGCTGGCCCTACAAGCACAGCTTCTCCATGGACCGCCACCACCAATATCTTCATTTATGTTCCAGTTACCCCCAAATCCACACAGAATTTAGCAGGTTTTATGCTGGCTAGATAAGTAGGTACTTAAAGCTTTCTTCCCCATCCTCTTCCCCCCTAGCTTTGAGAATGTAATGAAATTAATAACAGTGGAAGGAAGAATTTTTTGAGAATAGTGTTCAAAATCTATGATCCTGCTTCTACCAAGTATCTCTCACACTCTCCTTGTGATTCAGTTTTCACTTAAGAGATCAGATCCAAGGAGAAGGTCTTCTATGCTTGTGCCTATCATTATTTACTTGCACTGAAAATCTTCATTTAGGAAAAACTAGGTAAAGAAGAAGCTAATGAATTAGAAAAGAAATTGTTTAAGAACAAAAAAGGGAAGAATAGTTTATCTCTGAGCAGCAAGACAAGCAGAAAGGATAAAAATTTGGTAAGGAAGCTGTGGAGAATAGGAAGCATAAGAAGCAAAGTGCCTTTTGTTTGGAAACATTGCATATGTCTTCCAGCTGCAGGATGTAACGCAAGATGTCAATAGCATAGCTGGAGGTTAGGATAGGGCTGGAAGACAATTGGGCCACACAGAATCAATTGTATAGCTGTCACAGCAAAAATTAATTTGGTTCTGCATCTAGAAATTTCACAGTTGCTCCAAACACATGCACAATGCTATATAGCTTACAGCAATGGTTATACTAAGTGACAATGGGTGACAAATCCAGTTGGCTAACTGGAATGGAGTGGAATACAATAGAGATAGGACAATTATTCTGCACAAGGGAAGCCCTAAGTCCTAATACTAAGATTTCATAGGAGATGCTAAGATATGGGGTTTAATACTAGTAATTAGAACAGAATAGTGATTCATTATTACACAGTCTCCCTCAAAGGATGCCCAGATGTCTCAAGAGAAAATGCCAACATAACAAGCAAAGAAAAGAACAAAATAATCAAACAGCCAGAGATGGGAAAATCCACTTTCAGGGAACTCTTCTCCAAATTCTTTTTAAATGTATTGTCTTTTAAATCTTGAAACATGACACATAATCTCTCTTTCAAAACCTTTTAACAGTTGGTCTGCGTAAGATTCCCAAGAATATAAGAGTTATAAGTGCCAAATCCTTCTTTGAATCTTGGTAAGGTCTTGACATCAGTGACATCCTGTGGCACTGAGTTCCATAATCTAATTATGTGCTGCATTAAAAAGTATGTGCTTTTATCAGATTTGGAGCTGCTGCTTTTCACTTTCATTTAGTGTCCTTTTGTTCTTGAATTATGAGATGCAGGACTGCAGAAGCTCCTGATCTATTTTCTCTTTGCCACTTACCATTTTTACACTTTCATCACATCCCTCCTTATTCATCTTTCTTTTTTTTTTCCCTAAGGTTAACAATTCAATCCTTTTTTTTTTTTAGTCTTTTCATACGAATCCTTCTCTATATGCCTAATTATTGTAATCACTCTTTTCTGAATACCTTCTAATTCTTCATCTTTTTGTGATGGGATGACCAGTACTTCACACTCTTTCAGAGGAGGGAAAATTATTGATTAATATAGTGATGTTGTATTTTCTTTTTTTTTATTGCCCTCCTCATTTCTTATGCATCCTAACATTTTATGTGCTTTTTTAACTGCAGCTGCTCACTGAGCAGGGCTCTTCATTGAGGCTCTGATGTTTTTCCTAAGTTGGTGCTCATAATTGAGATCTCTGGTAAAAAAGTTTTTGCGGGTTTTGTTTGTTTGTTTATTTGACCAATATGCCTTACTTTGTATTTAAATAAATTATTTTCACCTCCTTTAAGAGGGACTATTCATTTACCTTTGTCAGTTACCTTTCAAGTTTCCTGTCTTATTCAGATTTGGTTAGCAGAATTTTCTTATAAACTATAAATTTTTCTACATTGCTGTTCACTCATTTTTTTAACTTCAATTAGTATATTTTGAACACCTGGTCCTTGAAGCACCCTGCTGTTTTTGCTATAATTTTTGCTATAATGAAAATTGGCAATATATGTGCTGCCTTTTTTTTTTTTTTTTTTAATCTTTGAGAAATGTTTTGCTTCATTTTGTATCCTATCCCAAAATTACTTAGTCTCTGACTGAGTCTCTTGAGAGGAACATTGATCTTTCCACATTTATTCAATTACTCTGACAAGGTTAAGGGCCAGATACCTTCACAATTAAAGCTAAATCTTTGAGAGACAACTGTGCTCTTTGTGACCACAAGCATGGAAATTAAGGACAGAGGAAGGAAAAGTAATTCATTCATCATGTTGGGCAGACATATTCAAAATTAAGATGTGAGGAAGCTTTTAACATAGCAACTCTTAGCACTGTCTTGGTGATAATCCTAAAAAAAAAAACAGGAATATAATCAATCTAAATAGGCAGAAGTGTATGAGTCTACTTCTTACAGCTAAGACTTTGTCTGAAAATAAGAAAAAAGGAAACTAATTCTAAGGTCTAGATAGATGTTAATTTTCAAGGCTTTCTTTCAGAGTCTGATATGAACCAAGATATTTTAAGATTTGGAATCCCTAAAGTTCTTGTTGGAAAGGCAAACTTATTTTGAGGCTTTATATGTCCTGACATCCCCTAGGCCTGCTTATTTCCTGGTATCTCTCTCTCTTTCTCTCAAGTGTTCCCCATCCTCTCCCTGAGAGAGTCTATGTCTGCTTCATCAACCCTGACTGCCTACAGTATGCAACAGACTTCACCACCTTTCTTCACAAAGAAGATTGCTTGCACAAAGAAGGCTCCTCAGACCGCTTGGGACACCTTGCACAGATGCATGCCACTGCCTTGAACTCAGAATGGACACTAAAAGAGATCCTGAACATACTGGTGGAAATGTGATCAGTCACCTGCAACTCAGACCCCATCCTGCTTGGTAAAGGAACTATAAGGACAACTAGAACTTCTCGTGATAGTCCCATAGTTTCATCTGATGGAAATACAGTATTTTCCATGCTGTAGTCTACCCAACCTAAACCAAACTATTTTGGGTGGAATGCACTTTGAGAACAGTTAGCAGTTGACAACAGGTATCAAGTATTTATTTTCTGAACAAGCCTGTGAAAATCCTAGTAACCCCTCAACAGTACTGGTACCTGATAAGATTAGAGGGCAGAACAAGGAACATAATAACATGGCTGTCTGTGGACCAATTATGCAAACACATATCTCTCTCTCTCTAGATATATAATATGTACACATATATACCTGTGTGTATAAGAGTAAATATACAGTATATATTCTTCTTCCTTTAGCAAGATATTTTGATATAGTAAAATATAGGATGCTGAATTATAAGAGAGTAGCAGTAAAACTTGCCACTGTGACCTTTTTTGTTCATTCATAGCAACACAAAAATTACCAGTATAATATAGCACAATCAAAAATACAGTTTCTTATTCGAAGGAAGAATAGGAAGAAAACTCGGTGCTCTTCCCTTGGTTTTGGAAGGCTCTAAAATACCATAGGGCTTGTGCAGCATAAGAAAATGACAGGCAGAGAACATAAACTGTACAGTCATACCTATTAATGAACATAATGTTATATTAATGACACTTCACTGCATCAATTATAAGAACAGAAACTGTATTGTGTGCCATTTAGTTAATTTAGAGGGAAAAAAATTGTATACCAAAAATATGAGCTCGCTGCAGTCAACAATTTAAAGTTGAATGCTTTTCACAATGTATTTGCAAAATAGGCAGCAACCTAATAAAAAGTTATGCAAGTCTTTACAGTTTGCCAGCCAAACTTAAGAAAATGGCTTAACGTTAAGTGATTGGAAGCAGAGTTTTGTGGAAACAATGCATATGGAAAACAGTGACAATACTGTGCCTGCTGCTGGCTTCACACTGAAAATATCCATGCTTTGCAATTGCTGTGGGTTAATATATCTCTTGAAATGTGTGTGTATTCAGGTAGTATTAAGAGATAAATATATGCCTTTTCAGTGGTGCTTTTTCATTTGGGAGAATGTTACAGAATACCTTTCAACGTCTCTAGGAGGCTGTTACTCATTAACCAAAGCCTGTAGCCCACTGTTTTTTATGTAACCCACCATGACAAAATACATAAATAAACCATAGTTAAATATTAAAATGCTGTCTGAAATGAATCTGTATCCCTACAATATTCTAATGCAGAATCGGTACTCCTTTTTTTCAGGATTTTTTTTTTCTTTTCTTTTTCTCTAGACCATATATAAGAATTAATTTGAACATAGAAAAGATTTATCAGTGCTTTTCAGTCAGGTTTCTTGATTCTCTACCTTCCTTAGGAGGCTGTGCATCCACTTATGTTTCCCAGAGTTTAGAGGGATATCAGAACCCATAAGAGATGCTGCATTTTTCAAATCAAATGTTTTAATGCTTTCCCTCCCTCCATGCTGTTAGTCCCCAGTAGTGACTTCTTTTTGGGCAGTGGTATCAGTGGATATTATTTTAAAGTATAAGACAGAAAGTGAAATAACACAGTGTAAGTGAAATAGCACAGTGTGAATAAGCCATAGAGGGTGATACTGGATAACCTGCCATTTTTTTGGAAAGTCCTGTTTCATCCTTAAATCTGTGACAAGATTTATCAGTTTCAGATCATGGGAGTTTTTGTAGCTACTGGTAGCAGGCATGGGTGGTGTTTTTAGTACCTCTGCATTTCAATTTTATGTAAACCTCATTGTAATTATGATTTTTTTTTTCTTTAGGCTAAGCAAACTAATAGAATTATGAGGCACAAAAGGTAACCTTTCTGAATTTAGCTTTTTTTTTCTTCTTTTGTTTTTTTTTTACCTGAGATTCACAGCTATAGAAGTGGATGTGTAAGATACTTCCTTACCTGTCTTCACTTAATCAAGAATTGGGACAATATATTTTTGCTGTCCTACCTGGGGTTTCCCCACATGTATACAATCATAGAGACATAAATACATGCAATTGTTCTATTTATTTCTTACAATATCACATAAAGGTAAAAATTTTATCAGTAAAAATCAGTAGGAATTTTGGTTTTATGCTTAAGTGAAACTCAGATTTCATCCAAATATGTCAAAGATACTGTTGAAAAGCTGTTTTTTATGAACCCTCTCAGATCAATTGGGATTTCACTTCTTTTGTGGTTTTATTTTTGTTGTTGTTGTTTGGTTGTTTGGTTGGTTTTTTTTTTAATGACGGCACTCTATTTTTCAAAAACATTGAATTTTTCCTGACACTTTTAATTATACTTGTCTATGTAAGACAAACAGTGATCCTCAAACCATCCAGTCAAAACTCTCAGAGAAGAATTATATATGGTTCCCAGAAGAAAAAGGCTGAAACCACTAAAGCTAGATGGACAGATACATTAATTATTACATTAACTTCAAATATTTCTTTCCATACCAATACCACTTTGAGAAATGGAGAATCTATCAAATCAAGTATTTGACAGGTAACTTACAAGATATCATGTCATTTATCAGTTAGACAAGAAAATACTCTCCCAGCTGAATCTTAATAAAAGAAACTTCTGTCTTCATACTAACACAGATTTCACAAGACACTTGGAACTTGCCTATGTACAAGGTGTCTATATCCTCTTCATCCATATTAAGTAAATTAGTGTATCGTTAACAACATGTGAACATTAGCAGGTGAGAATTTTGTCCATCCCTAGAATGGATTGCCTTCTGAAAACATAACTATCAGAGTGCTTCCTTTGACTTTCCCCAGTTGGTATGGAACCCACGGCTGAATCAGTGGAAATATTTAATCTTTTCCTATCAAAATTAAATACAGTATAGAAAGCTTTTGTGATATATTCCCAAGCTCTTACTGTCCATTTATTGTAAAACCATATTAAAAAATATTGTAACTAAATTCAAGATGTTCTCTAGCCTAAAGATTTTTATGTTGTACTTAGTAGTTTTGTAAAAAAGTCTTTAGTGTGCAACTTAGTAGAAGTTAACTGCCTTGTAATTTAAAATCAGTGGTGACTTCAGCCTCCTATTTGCTTTTCCTTTTTCATCTGTTTTATTTTAATTTCAGTTTTCACTGATTTTGAACAGTGAAATCAGATTTGCCTTTAATTTTTAGGTTTCATTTCATATTTCATTTAACAGGTACATACAGTGCCACTCATGCAATAGTAAGGTAGGGCTACAAAAGGCACAAGGAGAAGACAAAACCCCAAAATCAAAGCTACGTATTTTTCTTTTTTTTTTAATTTAAAAATATATCTGTTCAATTAAATTCTTTTTATAACTTCAAAACTATGTGTATTTTCAAGGTACTGGATTTTTTTTTTTTTCCTTTTGTCCCAGGCTAGTTTTAGGAAAGCAATTTAAAGATTTAAAGCACAGCCAGAAGTGTTGATCGTAATGTCAGTGTTACATCTCAGCTTCCTGTCATACAACATAGTACTTATTCTACAAAGGAGACACTGGCAAAGCAACTTGTTAATCCTATGCCTAACTGTGAAGGAAAAAATTTAATATAGCAGTAGTTAGTTTGCATGCAAACATCTCTGAACTGCCTTGTAAATTTTAGCCCAATGTTTGAAGTTTGCCCATGACATTAGCTGAGAAATGTGGGGTTTAAAATAGAGGATGTTATATAAGTTCTTCCCACCTCCCAGGAATTGGTAAATCCAAGAAAGAAGCCCTGTCATGATTGTCAGTTTGAAATACTTCTTGTACTGAAAACCTATAGGACATTTCTTGTATTGTTCCACATCCCTGTGCTTCTTCTTAGAGGACCAGTTCCTAGTAATTGCTATGGTGGAAGCAGATCTGATTGGGATGGATAAACAAAGTTGTGTTGATTAAAACTAATTCCACTCATTTTAATTAAACTTTGGGTAAATATGAATTATTAGTAATTGCTAGATAAATATTTTTAAAAAAATAAAATTAAAGCACCATGGATAGAAATACCTGACTTCTTTCAAAGTAATTCTTTGTATGTCTAGGTCAGCTAAATATTTTCTTGTACACTTAGAGTAGATTTGTGGTCTTTATATTATATTGTCTATGAGATCACCAACATGTATCCTATTAATGGAACTCTGAGATAAAGCTATGCCATAGTCATTTCCCTACTCTTAGTACAAAACATACTTCGTTTTTAATGCTGTGAAGAGTCCATATTCAACTATTCTTTGTTTTTGGTTTGCCTCTGTAATTTTTGCCTAAATTACATGCATTCATTTTGCAACTGAGACAGAAAAACTTCTCTTCTTTTTCTCTCATCACTTTTTCTCATTTACCATTATTTAACTAAGTAATTTGAGAGCTGATGCATACATTGGTTAAGCCTTTTCTTGGCTTGGTTAAAGGGGAGGCTTTCAGAAGTTAATTTTGAATAGCTGGCTTGCAGTTCTCAATATGTTGAATTAGAACGCATCATTTATGACTGCCATAGTTAGTTGTGATATATGGAAACAAATACTTTTAACATTAAATCCTGATACAAAAAGAATTTAGTAATTTCTTAGATGACTGAATTTGTGTATGAGAGATGATAAACTAAACAAAATCAGCAGTGTAACACGAAATCATTCATATATTTAGAATATATGTTTTTCTGTGTCCCCAGAGATCAAAAGAAAAGTATGTGACTGGTACCTTTACTTGCTTCTCATCTGGAGACTTACTAGTTGTCAGTTGAAGATCTGTATTGAGCCAATCGGTCATCCAGTGTTAAGCAAAATGTATGATCTTTGTCCCCTTGGTAACAGTTGTGTTTAGCACAACACAAAATGCGTTGCTCTAATTATTACTCTGATTGGCACCTTAGTTGGCAGTCTCAGAAGAAAGGTCAAGATATGGTTAACCATGGGACTGATGTACTGTCTTACAATCTGCAGCCTCCTTAGCTGAATGCTGCAATGTATTGAGCAACCCTGTGCTTTTAAAATTCTACTGATATTTTAGCAAATTCTGTGAATAAATACTATATGCATTTAATCTTTTTTTTTTCTTTCCTTTTCTTTTATGCTTACCTGCAGATAGCATGCTTACTGCATAAAATCTAAGTGAGGAAAAAGGAAAGTGAAGTGCCAAGCTAGTGAGAAAATACCTGCAACCCGAACACGTAATAAATTTGTTTACTGTTGACAGGCAGTGTTTTATACAGTGGAATATTAACACCACCTAGGCCAAGCTACTTTGGGTATTTGAAGAAAGTACATATTAGAACACCTAAGTTTAAAAATGCTTATTCCATATATAGTCATATTCTATGAGGTGTAGGAACTCTTAGAGGATGATTCAGAGCCCTAAATTAGTTGACTAAAGTTAGACAGTGTGAATGCCTCCCACAGTAGCAATATGTTGTAGAGGGACAGAAATCAGACAAGTGAAGAGAGAAAGGGAGGCATGGAGTGATAAGGACAATAAATGAAGTAAGTCTACAGAGAACTTTATAAACTGTTAGAAATTGTCAGAAGCTTTTTACCAAAAGAGAGATCAGTTTGCTTGATGTAGCACATGCTCCAAACCATGTAGCATCTTCATAGTTAACTGTAACAATAGAGTAGCTATGGCACCTTCAGCTGTGAATATCCATGCATACATTTGTTGTATCTGTATTACAATTGTTCCTGGAGTCCCCAGTCAACACTGGAGGACTAAAGTACAGATATAAATAATTTCTTCTTCAAGGAGCTTACAAGAAAAATAGGATTCATAGGTGAAGAATAGGAAGGCAAAGGGAAGAAGGAACGATGAAATTACCTGCGCAAAGTCATGAAGGATAATAACTCTTTCTTACTCTAACATGGACAGTAATCTATAATCCCCACTATTTCCACACTGAAAAGGATTTATAATATAGACAACTTTTGGGAATTAATTTGTTTTAAAAATATTTTGCCTTTAGTAAAAGAGAAAGTATTTGTACTCACAAGTAATGGTACCACAGTAAACAATCTCATTTATGTTCATACACTTTGGGTAGAGCTCTTGAAAACATAGTCCTTTCACAGTATTTATGGGGTTCATTGTATTATATTGTATTCTGTATTGTATTAAAATAATTCATTTAGGCTATAAGCACCTTTTTAAAGAGAAACCAAGAATTCTGCATTCATCTGTCCATAAATTTATTAACTCATTAGCCACTGTACAAGTGTATAGCAAATTTCAATTTTTCATTCTCAAAACCAAAGGTTGTTAAAGGACAGACATCCTACATATCCCAGACTTTCAATTTTTTTAAATTTTTGTTTAACATCTATTTAAAAGTCTTTCTAGCATTTAGTGGGATTGCTACAAAATATATACAAAACTTTCTCATCATACGCGGACATATATGCACACACATACTAATGGTTTATATCTGTCCCTTTACCTATATATACATTACATATCCATTAGTTACATACCTACCTTATATCTACATATCCATCCATTATCATATTATGTTGTGTAGGATAAAAACATTTGACATGTTGAGATCCAGGTATCTCTGAGAAAATTGCCATTAGACATTGTTGTTATTGTGCACATTAAAAGAACTGCACAACAAAAAATAAGTATTATTGTTCGTGAAAAAAATTGGCAGCAAATTCTTCTGAAGGAATTGGTAGAGTCATTATTTTACTTGCTGTTCTCTTTGATGGATTTTGTTCTGCTGACTCACTGTAAATTGCCTCAGTTGATACAGTTTTGAAAGTTCATATCCTTAGTTTTGGTAAATCTAATACATGAATCTGAGATTGTAGATCCAGGGTTTCCCATTTGTAAGTGCTGATAGTACAGATAGTCTGATATCGGTCTATATAGAGTGGCTCCTTTTACAGAAGTATACTATATTGGACTAGAGCAATACATTCTTGATGGTATGTGGATTTCCTAAATCACATGGTATTTTAGATTTGGGCTTAGATTTGACCTGTACCATCTGCTGAAGACATAATAGCTCCGTATATATTTTATTTTGGCTGCAGTTTAGTATCCCATGCCAGTTCTTACAAGTCTATTTGATCTTACTCTGTAGAAGGCTTCAGCCTTTACCAGCAGAGATCTGCTGATTTCAACTTGTATTCTTTTATTTGGTAACATTCAAGAAAAGTATTTAGGCAAGTTGCCTTTGGCCTGAAAATACTGAAATAAATTTATATGGCCATTTATTTTACTCAACAATATGTGGTTTTTTGATTAGCTACAGAAAAAGCACAGGCTGTATTTGATGCCTGATTGCTGTAGTTTTCTTTAGATAGGCTCATAAATTTTGCATCTTAATAGTCAGAAAGTGAGCTAACACAAGTTGCACCGTTACATATTTAGGTAAGTGATCCTTATAACTATTAAATATTGAGATTTTTACAGTTCTAGAAAAAGTCCTAAATGTTAAAGAACAAGAAAAAGTTTAAGATTTGCTTATTATTGTACCTATTGGTTTATGGTCCTTCCCTTGTCTGACTTTTCTTGCTTTTTTGGTCATTTTCATAGGTTTTTGTTATATTGGATTAAGAATGTATCCTTGGGTAACAACTTCTGTAATCAGTCACTATTTTGTTTGTTCTGGAGTAAGAGATAAGCCCTTTCATTCCACCACTATCAAATTTCTCTTCACTGCGAAGCAGGAGGCAGACACTGTATCACTGGACATATCAGCCCTCCAGATGTCACAGAGAACATTCCCAACATGATGCAAATTTTGTATTTTGACAACAGAAGGACATCTGCCGTACTTCTCTTGCTGATGTCCTGATAAACCTAGACAGTAAATCTGGACATATGTACTGGATAGAACATGGAGTCATGTTCTAAGAGCATTAAGTTTAGATTCAGCTGGAACATTCTGAGCTACTTATGCTGTTCTTGATTTTCTGCTCTCTTACAACATTCATACTAAACATATTTGCTTGTTTATGTACACAGTCTTGCCTAAAAGTGATAACATTTTCTGTATGTCTGAAATACAAAGCAGAGTACCTCAAAAATGCAGTCAAAATGCACTAGTTTCTTGGAAAGAGCTAAAGCAATTGGCTAGTAGATGAAACTGTGTCTAAACTATCTTTAAAACTGACTCTGTCTTCCTTCCCCCTGCCAAGGGTTATTTGGAAATAAATAATAATTAAAAAAAAAAAATTGTGAAACAAAAATAGATGTTGTGTTAAAATAAAATAAAATGAAAGTGGTTTAACTCTTACCAGAATAGTTAAAAGTTAATTGTGATCTAATTCTAGCAGACAGCTCAGCCCCACACAGCCATTTGCTCACTTCCCCACAGTGGGCTGGGAAAGTGAATCAGAAGGGTTAAAGTGAGAAAACTTGTAGGTTGAGATAAGGACAGTTTAATAGGTAAAGCAAAAGCCACACACACAAGCAAAGCAAAACAAGGAATTCACTCACCACTTCCTGTGGACAGGCAGGTGTTCAGCCATCTCCAGGAGAGTGGGCTCTGTCATAGATAACATGGGACTTGGGAAGACAAACACCATCCCTCTGAATGTCTTCCCATTTCCTCTCCTTCCCACAGCTTTATATGCTGAGCATGACATCATATGGTATGGAATATCCCTTTGATCAGTTGGGGTCAGCATTCCCTGCTGTGTCCCCTCCCAACTTCTTGTGCACCCCCCAGCCTTCTTGGTGGGGTGAGGTGAGAAGCAGAGGAGGTCTTGAGCTTGTGCAAACAGTGCTCAGAAAGACAACAGGGTCTTATCAACAGTGTTTTGGTCAGAAATCCAAAACCTAGCACCATACAGGCTACTATAAAGAAAATTAACTCTATCCCCGGCAAAACATAAACAAAATTAAATTCATGATATTATTTATCTCATTTATCCCTTGAACCTAATGTATTCTTCATATAAATACATAGCATGATAGTTTCAAAACCATTTTCTGTTCTTGGATCCAGGGATGTACACTTCAGGAGAAATCACTGATGTCTAAGTTATTATCTCATGGAATGAAAGAGAAAAAAAGATATTTTTGATTTGTACATTTTCCTTCATGTTTAAACTACAAACATTGAATTTCCGTATAAATATGTAGTTTCTTTTACAAACTGTGACTACTCATCTGAGGCTATAATATATCTCGTTGGGTCAACTAAAGACAGATAGGATTAAATATAGTGTAGCTCAGCTTTGGGTTTTTGTCATTTTTTCTGGTAGCGATTTCATCACACTGCTTGTGTTTCCATGCAACCATATGTCTACGTGAAGTCAAATTTTACTTTTTTGATGAATAAAATCCTTCTAATTTCCTCTCACATCAGCTGTAGAACTCATAAGTGGAGTGCAAGTGTCATGTAGTTAGATCAAGAATATCATAGATTTGCAACTTATCAGTACAGTTGTGTGGTTTATTTTGTTGTTCACTTCCCTTTATATTGTTTACATGCTGAGAATTTGCTTCCTGGCTTTCTAGAAAAATACCAAACTCCAAGGAAGTTTCTCTTCCTTTTTACCTTCTTGCTCAAATGCTTGTGTGCATTCAGCAAGAGGATGCCAGCTGCATGAATTCAAGCAGCAGAGACTGCAGGAGCATATGATTTTGGCAGAACTCATTGCTTTCTGTGGTTTTACATGTTCCTTATTGGAACCTGTTTTCATGTTCTGGCTAATAGTGTAACATGTGGCAGTGTGAGATGGACAGCTGTTGAGCACCAAGAGTTTAGAGTTCGGCGGAAAAAAAGCAAGCCAAGCATTTTTCTTTTTATTTGACAATATGAGGAAGGACAGTTTTCTGGCCATTTTAACGGTTATTTACAATCATTTAGTTTTGTGTCTGTGGAAATACATAGTGCAGCTCAACTATGCCGTGAAAGCCTTTCTTTTCTTGAGTGTTAGCGTTGAGCTGTCCTGCCTTATACAAGCCAAGTGTTTTCGAAATGGAGCCGCTTGCAGAAATCTCAGGATGTCTCTGGAGAGATGTGCCAGGACAGGGGCATATTGGTTTTGACTTAGGAACTTGCAACCATTTTTCCTAGGCAAATTAAATATTACTAATGACAGCAGTTCTACAGGGAAACACAAGTGAACATTCTGTAGATAACTGCAGAGGAGGGAGAGAATATATCTTCTCTCTGCCTGTTGTTTTCAAAGTCTAGTCTTAGAAAATTAAAGGACAGGAGAAAAATAAATTATTAATACCTCTCATGAAATTTTAAACATACAAACATATCTTGAAATACAGTAGCAGAAGGGTGATAAACCCACACCCTTTTCCACTTTTTTTCAGTAGTGGACATGTTTGTGCAACAGCACTCGAGCACAGCTTCTTACTGCAGGTGCTTTTACCATTTTGGGAGTTCACTGCCCTTGTTTTGTTAGCCTCAGCAGTTTGAAAGTGTTGGCTCACCCGCAGTGCTTGCAAATATATCACTGTCCATGCTGCCTTTGCTTTTTGTATTTACTGGTGTCTCATGCTTCAGGGTTTCTGATGCCCTTGAGAAGCTGTGACCATTTTTTACATCTGAAAGAGTGCCAATTCATTTATTAAGACAGAGTCTGTGAGGCCTGGATAAATGTATTCTATCTAACATTTAATAAAACATTAAATTAAAAATGTGACTTATGCTGTGACATACTCAGCATTATCCTTCCAAGGTTTATATTTGAGTGTTGCAGGGCCCCACTCTCCAGAAGGTAACATGCTATCCATCTAGCTCTGAGGTGACAAGGCCACTGATGTTTTTCAGTGGTGGTTGTTTAATAATTAATTTTTCATTGCTAGTCTGTTCAATAAATGGATTGCAACATTTAAGACCAGTTTAATAGGTTTATAGGTCCCTTATAAATTCCAGCAATGATAATAGTTAATAAGAGAATAATGAATTTGTGCTCAAAGATCTCAAGATCAATCAAGCAAATTAAATCTGGCCTAAGCTGTGGCTGCTGGGGTGGAATCTGTTTGTTTGTTTGGGGATTTTTTTTTTTTACTATAAAATGTACCCCTGTGGATAAGCCTATCTGGTGATTTGTTGAATTTCTTAGAGTTTCACTTGTATTAATTTAAATCTTTAATCTGAGGACGTGGCAGGCATATGAAGCAGCACATTAAAGAAATATTATGTTGCAGACGATGTCTCTGAAGAGGGTGCCATTGTGTAAGGGAATGGAATAATAGGAATAATAAAAAGAGATTGCATTTTGATCTTTCCACATGTGTTATTACAATGCAGTTTGCTCATTTTAGAAAACGTATAGCTCTGCTTGTAGAAGCAAAATCTTTCACTGGGCTTTGTCACATACTCAAAATGCAAAGTGAAAAAAAAAAAAAAAAGAGTCCAGATGGGGAAGTCTTGCCAGTTACTATTAGGATTCACAAACATCAGCCCTACAAAGAGGGAGTCTGTTGCTTAACAGGCGTTTGCTTGGCATTTAAAATAGATGGTTGTTGGTCTCGTTGGAGTTCCTGGTAGTCAGAGATAACCTCATTAAGAAAGTTAATAAAGGAGGAAGGTACATTTGGTTTATCTGCTTGCTTTATGTCTCACCCAGGGCCTGATTTTCCACTTCTCTTCAAACTTTTCTATATAATCACTTGAACTAGGGTGATTCTGTCATTTCACAGCCGTCTCCACAGCTCTTTATTATTGCACACACAGTACACTGGAAAGGGATTCAAAGCACTGTTATTCATTCTTGGCTCTGAAACTATCTTACTGAGCATCCATTCATTTCATTATCCATTTTGTACATCTGTAAAATACGAACCGAGCTGATGACCTCAGTAAAATGTTTGAAGTAAAAATGCTGGATAAGAACATACTATGTGAGATCCACAACAGTAGGAATTTGGGCATTCATTTTTTCAGAACTTTAGTATCTGACTTAAGATCTTGTTTTACCAGTTCTTTTTAAGTAATTCTGCTTAGACAGTAATTCTGCTTGTCAAAAAATCTGTGATATAACCTGAAAAACAAGAATGGGGTGGGGGACCACACACAGCAACCACATCTATTGTAATATAGATTCTAAAGAAAACAGTCTTAGGAAGGACTACAGATCTAAAACAACCCCTGTCAACCACTACTTCATGTGACACATCAAGGCATTTCATTAGCCTTCCTCCTTCTTGACATAAACCAAGACTACCGTCTCTCAACGTTGCCTGGGCAGCAACTGGCTGTGGCTGCTGCCCTAGTGTGTTTGCTGAACAACTTCTAGAGAGACCATAGGCTGGGTACCCATATGAAGGTGGAAAGAAGAAGAGAAGGTCTTGGGAAATGCATCAGTTGTGGTTCTTGAAGATATAAAGATTATGTTCTTGAAGATATAAAGCAGCTGAAATACTATGTTGCACTACTAAACTATAGACAGAGGGTGTCAGGATATTGTAGCAAAATGTGAAGTTATAGTTAAAGCAAAAAAATAGTTACTATCAATGCGATGTCTATCCTGGCAAAAGTAGGCATTTCACTACTGTAAGTTGATCAGGTGCTGCAAACTGCATTTGCCATGCTGTAACCCATCAGTGCCACCTGCTGTTATTGCAATATTTGCCATTTTCAAATTTGGAGTCACAATTATAGAATCATAGAATAGTTTGGGTTGGAAGGGACCTTTAAAGGTCATCTAATCCACCCCCTGCCGTGAGCAGGGAGGGACATCTTCAACTAGATCACATTACTCAGAACCCCATCCAACCCAACCTTTAATGTTTCCAGGAATGGGGCATCCACCACCTCTCTGGGCAACCTGTGACTACTTAGCGTGATAGGAGACATTGGTGACCTATTTCTGCACAGAGCAGTTGCTAGTCAGTGGCTGGCTGTAACCTTTTTCTCCCAGTGGTGAATGGTCATCACTGAGAAGAAATGGGCACTGATCAGTGGATGCAAATTACACTTATTGCATAGCAGCTCATCAGCAGGGAATATTCTGTGTAGGCTCTTATTCTGGGACAAGGAGCTGCAGAAAGCAGTTACTGCTTCCTGCTAGCAATAGGTCCATAATTAGTTTCTGCAGTTAGCTTGTGATTCACAGCTGGTGATGAGCAGCGATAGCTTACTAGTGAAGGATGTAGTGACTTCAGATAAGAAGCCTGGGACTGAGGAGATAGGAAATGTAGTAGGAAAATGGGATTATTGTAGCTGGAAGAGAATGAGGTAACAATTTTATTTTTTTTTTATTTATTTTTAAAGACAGAAGGTGTAACAAGATTTCGAAGTAGGAAAGGAGAGAGGAGATAGGAAGAGGGATTACAGCATGAAAATCCTAGACTGAAATTTTAAGTGGGTCTCCCACTCATTTGTCTTATGCACTTTCCTTTAGTCTAACAAAGGTCTTGATATTGCTGTGAGTGAAATACACTTAATATTTATTCTTTGAATACCCATGCAGTTTCAGTGAAATCATTCCTGAAACATAGTGGGAGATTCGAACTCAGTGCATGTGGGCCTACAGATCAGTCACTGAATCCCAAGAAATATTATTTTCTAAAGGGTGGGAGGAGCACTGGTGGGTGGCTTGACTGAAAATAAACATTCAGAATAGATGTGATAATGAGATTTGTTCTTGATGTACCGTAAGTGCGTAGAAAGAATAGCAACAGCAAACCTATGAAGCTGGAAATATTAGGGGGAAATCAGAACATTTAGCATCTATTCTCTCTCACAGAAACTGTAGGAAAAATTATTAAAAGTAGTATCTTACTGATGGCTCCATATAGGCAAATGGCAGAGTATAATACTTTGTTTAGTATGTTTTTGACTTTATTTTACGATGTTAGCAATAACATTGCAATCACTGCAGTGATGCAGAATGATAATGTGCAAATGCTTGCATGAATTAGTGGCCTTTTAAAATGTATCCTGATGTTACAGAAAGCAGGGAGGCATTGATTACAGTAGTCCTTATTATTAAGAAAAATTTTACTTGATGTGTAAGATATCCCTTTGCCGCCTAAAATAAATTTTGAAGAGGGAATGACTAAGAGGTTGTATTTTCTTACCTGTTAAAGTGCAGTGAAATAACTCTTCAGAAATCAGCAAGGTGTGAGTTCTGTTTAATTTGCACACTCAGTTTATTCCTGTTCCCTAGGTACATAAGTCATACGAAATTAACATTTGCACAATTACAGTGTGGTCACCTTTAAGTCTCCTGCTCTTGGAGCTAGTTATTTCTATGAATTTGGGAGTGACAAATCCTGTTCCTTGCACTTCCTTCCTGAGCAGGAAACCTTTGCTGCTATGGATTGAGTGTCCTTCTTTTGCCTATCCAAAGTAGATTTTTTATTTCCTGTAGTGCTTTCAGCACTGATATAAACATAACCTTTTAGAAATCAGTGTTAATAGTCCTTCATTTAGGGTATGGAATCTTACATCCCTCCTTAAATACCTCTTACGGTTGGACGTGCTATTTAAAAGGCTGGGCTTGTTAATGAAGTATGATATGTTAGGTCTCAGTTCATTCCATTTTAGGTTTATGAAAAATGCCATTTCAGATCTACAGTATTGTAACATTTGAAAAATGCTGACTTGTTAATCACTGCATATTTCTGCAGAGAATGCTTTGAAGACATTTGCTTTTAGAAAGACATCAGGTTATAGGCAAACAAAATAGCTCTTCCAGCTCCATCTAGATTATTTCTTCAGTGCTAGTGCAACTTTCAGAGGACTCTGGAGGTGTTTAAATGCCCACATAATAAATTTCATGGGGGTTATCAGTGCCTTACCTTAAACGGGGGATCAACAAAAACTTACTTATATAAAAAAATTAGTTTACAAATAAAATATAGCAAATAGTTAGTTTTTTCTTTACTGACTGAATTTATTGATTTTCAGGCCATGCCAGGGAGGATCAGTGATAGTCACTTGGGGTCTCTTTTTTATTTTTAACAATAGGCAGTGTCAGAGGGAAATTCAGTGAACAACAAAAAGCTCAAAAATGGAAATGTGGCAAAATTTCCAATGAACCTGTTTTTAGCCCACATTTCTAGTAGCAGAGTTATGCACTGGAAAGCTTATTTTCTTATACAAAAGAATATATACTGTCCAGTGTAGCATTTGATGGTCTTGTTATGCAAATAAATACCTAAACCTCCTTCAAATCCAGCTGGGCTCTTAGCTTCAGTGACTTCTTGAAGGAATACGATAAAACATGCTTCCCAACATCAACTTTCTCTTCTCCTGGGAATGAGCTACTCGTTATTATGAGAAGGTATTCACCATGGTCCTCTGGTTCTGACAGACCTGATCAAATACCTTCCTACCAGAAGCACCCAGCTTCTTATTCCCTGGGACAGAAAAAATGTGTTTCTGTCTCTCCACTCTATTAATAGTGTTTAGATTCTAATGGATTGGTCTTGCGAAATTGAATTCATACCTACTGAAAGCACCAGCTCAGGCTTGATTCAGTCAGCCATATAGATCATTTATGGACCATGGACAGATTCAGGGCAATGCTTCTTCAAAAATAAGTAAGAAAGTATGATATGAACTCTGTATAAATCCACATCAGACTTATAACAGGTGGGTTGAAGTGAAAGTACTTTAGAAAAAAGATTAGTGTACCTTGTGGGAATATGCAGATTAATGAAGTAATAAGGACAGAGGGCCAGATCCTCAGGGCGTTGTAAATCATCATCACTTAGCTAAAGTTACTGAAGCCATGCTGATTTACAACACCTACGGAACTGATCCGGTAGCAAATCCTTAGTGATAATGTTGGTGTTTTCTCCTAGTAATAGAGCTGCAGGCATCTGGGATGACAGCTGGTTTGTGGGGCAAGTATAGATAAAAGACAACATGCATATTTAGAGCATGGGGGGAACTTAAGACTGAAGAAGACCTGGAGTTTTGTTTCTGTGTTCAGTTCCTTTTTGCTGTTCCAAGCAATGACATCTTATCGTCTCATTCAATTTTTTCTTAGAAATTAAGTGGTTAGTTGAGGAAGGATGATATTTTAAGCACAGCATTACTCTGAAAAACAGATTTTATGGAACTTTTATCACATGCTGCCCTCTGGTTTCTTTTATGATCACTTTTGCATCTTTCATTTGAAAAAAGGAAATTGCATATTAAAAGGGGGGACTATTTGCAGTTTTTTTCTTTGCTGTTGTGGTTTTGGGGGCATGCTGGTTTTTTGCACTGATTTGTTTGTTTTATTGAGTTTTTTAGGTTGTTGGTTTTTTTTGTTTGTTTGTAGTTTTCCCCCCTTTAATTCTGTTGTTCACCCTGTAGAGCTGAGGGAGTTGTGGAAGAACAAAGTGGATGTTCTTGTAGTTCATTCATCTTTCAGGATTTTAATAATGTATTTCCAGAGCATATTTTTTATAAAGGCTGTGGGACCTGTAGACAGTGTTATGTTTCTAGAACTGATAGCACATAGGAACATGATAGGAAGGCACTACAAGTAAATTGACTTAGTTCTGCTTTGTACTGCAGTATGAAGATATACTTACCACACGAACTATCTGTTCATCTGGGAGTGTCCAGCACACCCCAGTCCTCTATGCTGTGTCTACTGAGCAAGGAATTTGGTCTGCCTAATTCTTTAGTGCTGGCAGCAATGTGCGAAGCCAGAAGGACAACAGCTTGGCTTACAAGTAGCATGCTGAGTCTGCAAAGACCAGATAGATTGAAAGACAGTCTATTGACTTGTAAATTTAGAAAATTTGATAGTGAATCCTGTGGCATACTGAAAATGCAGAAGTGTTCTATACTGTTTATGAATGCAATTTACAGAATAGGATTACGCTTTAGATGAAATCAGCTTTTTATGCAGAAGTTCTGAATAAACTCTGGAAATTTTGATTAGTAATGAAGTGTAACCTCAGCTCCACAAACATTTGAAATTGTGTGTTGCTGTTTTTAGCTAGAGATTTTTGCTTGCTTCTGTTACTAGAGGAGTGCATATGTGACAATGTGGTGTGAAGGGGGGAAGATGTGAGAGAAGAAGAGAAAGGAGGGCTTTTTTAATCTTCCAAAATGCAGTTCCTGATAACTGATAGAGAAGATAATATGGATAAGCATTGTGTTCATTCCCTAAACTCAATCTGTTTTATTTGAATTTATCAAAGTTTCTCTATCTCCAGAGAAGAACAAAAGTGAACACTTTGCTGTTAAGTGTTTTCCCATATTTCTAAATGTTTTGGTGTTTTGTTTTGTTTTGTTTTTTTTTTTCCTGACTAGCTTGGAGAGCCTTTGGGGTCTCTTTTCCTGATATTTATTATATTCAGTTAAGGTAGCACCAAATCTTTGCAAGGCAATGTATACAGAAATTAACTGTTATGAAGCACTGATAAAAGTTATCAAACTTGTTGTCTTTCCTAACTCCCATGTTCTTATTTTCGTGATCAAATACAGTATATTTGAATTAGACCTGCTTTATTTATTCAGCTAAATTGTTTTGAAATAATAATGGGAACAAAATATTTCTGTATTTTGCTGGAAAACTATATTTGCTTTTCCTAAGAAAACATTGAGTCTCCTGTAGAAGTATAGTTATATTTGAAGTCTGGAGCTAAATCATACTGACATTAAAGAAAGCCTCCCAATAGTAAACAGGTTAAAATATGTTAATATTTAACTGGTGTGTTCTGATGTTGTGGTTTGGGGTTTTTTTTGCTTGTTTTGCTGGGATTTTTTGTTTATTTGTTTGGTTTTTAATTTTATTTTTTATTTTGGTTGGTTTGGTTTTGGATTTTTTTTTTTTTTGCTATTATTTTGGGGTTTTTTTTGGAGGGGGAAGGAATTTTTGCTGTTTGTTCTTTTTTTTTTTGTTTTCAATAAAGCCAAATAGTTCTAGTCATGAAGAACTTCATATCAATATCTTGTAAATCAAGGTTTTAAGACAGGACATTGTGTCACTTGCAGAAGTAGCATCATTTCTGATTATATTTTAAGTATCAGTAGTAGTGCATCAGTAGTAGTGCCAGTATCACTGGCTCAGTATTCCTGAGGAGTGTGCACCAGAGCAGATAAACTTATCCAAGTCCTCAGGAAAGTGGCAGTGTGAAGGAGCTTCAGAGGAATATGGGCTAATTTTACATAGTGCTACTTCCATGATCAGTTACATTCATCACTATAAAAAATTAGTTGGGAAATGAATTGCATAGTTTCTTAAATAGCTCACACATATGAAAATACAATTTGGATAATGAATTCTCTGTTTTTGAAACTGTTTGGTAGCTATAGTACTTAATGGAAAATGGGACATGTTAAATTGGCAGCAACAGCTACACCCAGCATTTATTTTAGGATATTGCACAATAGAGAGCACTTTTTAGACTTACAAGATGCAATAAAAGTGATTAATTGAACCAAATTGACTACACCGAGGAAAATGAGATTAAATTGGTAAACCTGACTATTTCACAGATATGTGCATATTCTCATTGTTATAGAATGAAATTCCCTTTTCATAGTACGTTGGACTAATGTGAAGTTCTCCTGGTCTGCTGGGTGATGTACAAACTGTCTTCAGTTCTCCTGGGTAGTACACATCAGCGACAGTGAGTCTGTGGATGTTTCTGGCTGTGCTTTACACCGTACAAAACAACAACTGAAATGGACCTGCTGTACTTTGTCGGTGGTACAGAGGTTTTGATACTGTAGGTACCAACAGTTCTTTTTGAACAAGACGGTTCAATTTAAGTATGGAAGATCTTAGATGTTTTATTCAATTGCTTTGTGATTATCTTGATTAAAAATATTTAATTAGCCACTACAAAACTGGTATTACACATGCACTTAAGGACATCTGAGAAAATCAGTTAAACAAGTCAAAACCTCAGAAGAACTAAATTAGGGTAACAAAGAAAAAAAAAAACAATGGAAAACCCCAACCAAAAAAAACCAAAATAAGTTGAAATTCATTGACTCCATAACTTAATAGAATGTGATCTTGTAGATCTTCAAATTTAATGTCATGTTTAATAGGAGATTTAGAGCAAATTATTTGATGGAGTCAGTTTAGTAAATGGTATTGTAAAAAGTCCTTTGAAGAAAAATAAAAATCTGGAAGAGTCTTTACACAGACTAAATGTTTTTTTAAGAAGTCCTTAGAATATTTCTGTTTTACTTCTATGTTGCAATTCACCATAGTATGTTCCTTTAAAAAGATTGCACCAGAGCAGTTGGGAAAAAGATTCATGTTTTGCATTGATCTGGTCTCTGCATTTTTTTCTCAGGTGTATATCTGCAAGGAGAGTGTTTATCTCTTTGCTGGTAGCAGCTGGATATTGGGTGGGAGGTGAGAAGGAAAAGGAAAGTTAAAAAAAACGATGAGACTTGCCTCACAATAGAGACCTGAATTTTGCTGGGCTGAGCAGGGAACAGAGGTGCAGCCAGTTGTAGGAGGGATGGAGGAAAAGGCTGCTCTGTTTCTTTTTACGTTATTTTTCTTCCCTAAGGAACAGTCACTTCTATGGCATTTTTGTAATAGGCAAGCTATTGAAAGCTAGCTGCTCTGAGAGGAAAGCATGAGGAAGAGACACAGCAGGCAAGAGCAATTTGTCTGTAGTCTTATTTTGGTATGCTGAGAGTTTTTTCCATGCATGTATCTGGTTTTCCGACTTAATTTCTAATACAGATCAGTCTAGAGGAAAAACTAAAGATAAAAAGGGAAAAAAGCCTTATTTTACATTGCTTGTAGAGATCACCTGAAAGAAAGAGAATGGGCAAGTTTACTTCTAAACTGTTGTTGAATGAAGTCTAGTTATAGTCAAAAAAAAAAAAAAAGGAACTTATTAGAGATGCTATGCAATAATTTTCAGATGGCAAAGCCTTAGGAACTTTTAGCCTGATTACAAGCAATATAACTAACTGACTCTGATAGTTATCAGCACAGCAGCCACCATATTTGGAGACCTTTCCTTACCATCAAATGGGTTTGTTGTAGATGTCAGTGGAGAATATGGCCAGACTTTAAGCCAGTGCCAGTGTTTTGGGGTTTTTCAGGTATCCCCTAGGGAACTGACTGCTGAAGGATTTTTTTCTCTTTGAAAAATGGATTTGCATCTGAAAGTTTGAGATGGTGTCTTGGCATCTATCCTCAAAAATCCCAATTCTATGATAGCCAGTTTGGTGCTGTGTACATTGCATGAGTTAATGGGGAGCAACAAGCCATATCTGACAACCACAATAACAAGTATGATAACTTGGAAAGTGTTTTCAGCATGTAGCATTTAGATATTTTGACAGTATACATGCAATAGTTTTGATATGCCTTACATAATGCACTTTGGGAGCAGTGACTGTATAGATGCTCAGTAAGGAAATATGTAGGATAATGACAGCTACAGGTGAGTAACTGGGTCCAAAAGTGCTTATGACAAAACCTTAACATATCAGAGTGTATGGGTACATGAATTTTCTAAGAATGGAACTGTAGAGGAAGCATGTGCATATCTTTCTTTCCATAAATACTGGACTTAGGGAAATTTTCTGAGAGTTACACTCCCACAGGATCTGACCTTTTTAAGACTGAAACAAAACCTAAAATACCAAACCCTTTCTATCTCCCTGTGCAGTCCAGTCAATTCATAAAGGCAGGCAGCTCTCTGACAGGAATTTGAAGTAACAAGGTTATTTACCTTAGTTACATGGCTTCTAAACCACTAAATTAAGAGTGGATTTTATGTATTTTATTTGGAATGTAATTATGTCTTCATGCAGGATGATTTTATATAACCTGCAGCTAGACAATTCATTGAGTTGGGTAAAGGATGTTAATATGTTCTCCAGTTTTTGTGCAGAGTATACTAGGTCCAGAATGAGTTTGTGGCTTAGAGCCTTTTCCAGCCATCTACAAACAGCAATTTTCATTCACTGTGATTAGGACTGAGTTTGATAGGAGGTCAGCAGCTGATTCACTAAGTCCCTTGACCTCCTTTCAGTGTCTTAGTTCAATACTGCATCCTGTCCTTTTTATCTTTTGCCCCATCAGCTGAGTTCAAAATATATCTTGTCTTACAAACAAAAAATTCTCTTGTGACATAATACTTTCTATATTAACTGACGTTTTGTCTCTAGAAGATGAGGATAATGTTTCCCAAGGAAGAGCTAAGCTCAGGTTCCACTAATGGGTGTATATATCTGTGTTAAATTGCTTGACACTTAGAAGGGATGCAGAACCTTTTCTGCAATCTCCATGTAGCCTCAAGTCTATAACTGAATTGTGACAAACTTGAAATTTATTTTTTAAGGATAATTTTTCAAATTGACTTTTTATTTGAATTCCAAACTGGATAGGTAAAACAGGTTTGTGTTTTTTTTCTGAAATTTATATTTTCAAAGTATTTTTGAAAAATTGCAATGAAATTTATGAAATTTGACAACACCAGGCCAATCTGCCATGACATTTTATCAAAATTTACCAGTCAGCCTAGAGTTCATACTTTTTTTTATTCTCTGTCTGTCATAACTTTTTTAACAAGGTGAATAAGCATTACACTCTTATTCTTCCAATTTATTTTATTATAGTTTGTGATGCTCAGAAGCATCACAAGGATATTCAAGGTTTTTATTGTCTGCACATTTTTTTGGTATGTAAAATCAGTCTCCTGAAGTCAATAGCACTGCTTTGTGTGAAGGTAGTACTCGTGTTCTTTTTTATTATGTATATCTATTCTAGTATTAATGAATATAATTGAAGCTATTGAACCTGGTAATTCTTTGGGTGAGTTCACAAGAAGGACACATTGGGCTGAATGAAAAGTTGTAAAACTTCAGTCAATAAACCAATTAATGTATCAACATTGTACGCTATTACGCAGTCGTGCAGTAATGCTGATCCTACAGTAGTCTTTAAGGTTAAATCTGTAAGAGGACTAAGATATTACTATCCTTTTTTATTTGTGCTGCTAATTTTTTAGGAAAATAAATTTATGTGAGAGTAGTGGAAAGTAAGAGCAAGTTTCTTCAAATTATTCTTCTCAAATAAACTAGTTTTGAATAGGTCCTAGCTTAAAACAACAACAAAAATAAACAATGAAAATAGTGTAATTTAAGAGATTGCTCCAGCTTCTTAAAACGCAATTTGTTTAGGAAATTAAATGCCTATTATAATATTCTGAGTGCTATCAATGGAATTAAGTGAGGTTTTTATTTTCAGGAAATGATAAGATGTGTTGCAGACAATGACACACCCTGCAGTTTCTCTCCCACCTTGTTATAAGATTAAGAGCCTCAAGTATCATTAACAATCAAGGCAGGCTTTCTTACAGGAATGGTATCATTACAAATAAGTAGCTTAGCACTCTGTGCACGTTAATGCACAGAACAAATCCTAGCACCGATTTGCTAGCACTAAAAACCATTAGAACACAGGCCCCAAAAGGGGCAAATCATTGAAAATGTACTAATTATCAGTCAGGCTCTTCAGAAAGACTTTGAATCAATGCCAGATGTTATTAAGATTTTCAGAAAGTTTAGACTAAATATTCTGTTTGGTTCTACCAAAGAAAAGTGTAGGTAAGAGAATGCGTTTCATGCATGTGTATATAAAAACCTTATGGATTTATGGAATTTTGTGTTAAAAGAAAATCCATATTAAGTGAGTTCCAGTGTACTGCTAGGATAGGAAGGACTAGCACACTGTGCCATTTCTGAAACCTATATTCAGCCTGTGCTTGGGTCTTGAACCTGGTCCAGGTTATATCACCATTGTTACTTGTCTGTCCTTTGTCAGGGAACTGAAAAGCAGTCAGTGTAAAATAATAAATGAGTAAATGTTTACACCGATGTCATGGCTGGTGCACTGCAGACTGTCTGGGCGGGGAGCTTCTCTGTGAAAAATGGACAATGTGGGAATTTATGGCTCTGTCAGGTCATTCTTATGTCTAAGGGAATGGGGATAGTGGTTATCGACCAGCACAGAATTTATATCTAGGATTGACTATCGTTTTTCAGTACAAATGGATTGTTTCTCACATGTCTCATAAATAATGTGCAGCTTTTCATTCAAACTGATGAGTATACCAAAAAGTTGTATTTTCTGCTTTCTTTCTGCATGGTGTTCAAACAGTGATGACATTTTTCCACTTTCTTCTGCTGCTTTTATATCTATGAGGCCTGAGAGAGAAAATAAGATAAACAGCTATAGAAATGCATACTTGCCTATTTTTTTTAAGCAACCAGAAGCCCTCTGTTATGGGATGTGTACTGACACTGTCTCTCCTCCTGGCTGAGTCAGTGGTTGTGGGAATGGGTTCTCTACACTGTGGCATCTTAAGATGAAAATGTTCCAGGAGGGTGTTAGAAACTGAAGTTTTTACTAAGTAAATGGGGCATTCATTGGCTTCGGCAAAACTTAATTCCTTTTTACAGTGCTGGATAGCCCGGAAGGGTCTTTAAAGCACATATGCCTTGAAATAAGCTATTCAGTCATGTATGAACTGATAGAAGCAACCACTCATGGTCATGTAAGTTTGTTCTGTCTAACTAAAATAGAACCATGGGAGCAGGGGAGAGTGGGAGAAGGTGGGATGCTTCAAATAGTCGTAAAAATTAATTGTAGGCTTTTCCAGCCTACATTCTTTGTTCGTGAGCAGGTGCCACACAGGAAGTGATGGAAAACGTTGACTGCAACACTTGTGGCTTTCAAAGATTAACAGGGAAATCCGATGTCAGCGTTAGGTATATGAAGTCTTTTCTGGTGTGATTGTCCCTCTGTCCTCTTCAGAGCCAAGGTAGTATTCACTCCTTTTCTCTGCTAACTGTGTCAGCTCCCAGATCTGTCTGTCCACTTAGCACTTGTCTAGCAACTGCATACTGCAGCAGGCCATCTTGGTGGCAATACTGCAGCTTAAGTTGACATTCTCAGTTTATCTTGAGGTGAGCCAGCTTTGCTTTTGTTAGGAATGTAGCCACAGGCAGCACAGTGGCAGCTCTTTGCTGAACTGCTTATTCAGCATCTGCCTTTTTTTTTTCTTTTTTTTTTTCTTTTTTTTTTATGAGTGGTGGTATTGGTTTTGGTTTGTTTGGGTTTGGGGGGGATTTTTTTTGTTTGTTTAATTTGGGGGTTTTTTTTGGCTGTGTTCCCTTTGTTTTTTACTTCAGCTTCATTCTCCCTCAGATCAAAGCTGTACCCATACTTAAGATGTAAATCTATATCCTATTGCTCCTCTCAAGAAATAAAATTCCATACTACTGATTTCTAATGCTTTACCTGTGCTGTTGTACCAATGGAAGTAGTGCATGGACTTATGTTAGAATGCATTACTTTTCATAATAAGAGCAACTTGGTTTTAAAAAGTCCTGAAATGGATAAACAAATTGTTTTTTCCCTAGTCATTATTTTAATTTATTTTAGTATTCTTCAGGTGTGTTTTAACTGCTGTGTATTAATTTGGATTCTTTTTCCCTTGTGTCTTTGTGAAGGCAGATTGAGGTTGCAATTGTAGTAGATCACCAATCAACATTAAAATATTTTGCCTGGATTTTGAACTCTTAATTTCAGGGTTAAAAGATGTTTGGATTAGGTATGAATTATTTCTTTCTGCTGTTTGAGGGAAATACAATTAAGGCTGAAACAAGACCTTTTTTGCTTAATAAAGAGAGAATAGTGTATCCAATAGGTGTATCTTTATTCTCAAAGTCTCAGAAGTGAATTCATTACAAGGGAAGCTAAACTAGTGATTCAGTGATAAAGCAGCATGTTTCCACATGCAAGATTTAGGTTCAAATTTACAGCTTTTTCCTCATGTTTTGGAGTAGCTGTTAATAGGCAGAAATACTATAATTTCTTAACCGTTTATCCTTTGTTATACACTGGATTGCTCTACTTGAAAATGCGTGCAGAACCTCTATTCAAAGGATGATACCTATCCAGGAGTTCCTACACTGAACACCTCCTGTCTCATGGCAAGGGACCATTCTAATAGAAATGGTAAAGAAGTTCAGGGTGAAACTGTTTCTGAATGCAGGTCCAATGTTTGCTGTTTGAGACATTTTTATGGTTGGATTTGGGGTTTGTTTTTATTATATTTTCACTTGAAAAGAGAACTTAACTGTAGCTGAGCCGTAATACTTCAGCACTCTTTGCTTGCTATAGTCCGCTAGACATAGATCCCTCAGATGCCACTGAACAGCCAAGGTTTCTTTTCCTTGACCTATGGATTTGATCCCAATCGACAGGAATCCTGGAGTGCAACTGATACCCTCTCGCTTGATCTGTCTGGAAGCAAATTGTGTCACTATACAGCTGGTAGGCTTAGACAATACATACACATAAAAGGCTCAGATAAAAATCACTGACCTTGTTTGTTTATTCTAGCATGGTCTTTTGATATCCATTATGAAACTGAGATGAAATGCGCAATAGCGCTGCGAGCAAAAGTCTTGTCATGGACAACCAAAAGGATGTGTGTCCAGTGATGAAGAGCAGTAGAAGTGTTGCATCTCATGTGTGATGCAGAGTTAAATATGCCTCAAGCTCTCATATATTTGACTGGCATAGAAGCCTTGCCATTCTTTGTGAGCTTCATCCTTTATGAATTGGTATACTTTTCACAGCATAGTACTTCCTTTCTGTATCCCCAATGCCAGTGTAAATTTTGTTTCTAATCCCCTGGATTCTATCCATGTGTCTAAAATGCATCTCATGAGCTCAGTGAGGGCTTACATCCAGTACTGTGAATAAGCAAGTAGGATTTTTTTAATAGTACTTCATTTGTAAGTATTTCCATGCATGTGGTCAGAATTCTGTTGATAGCATGCAAATTTCTAAAGACAAGAAAGACTATGTGTTCATGATGTACACAGAAAAATTGTTCTTCTTTCTCCTGATGTTTGCTTGTGGGTTGAGTTGTTTGTTTGTTTTCCAATAAAATAGATTGTGTATTTAGAGGTGGATGCAAGTATGTATATTTGTAATCATATAATAGATATGATGCTGTACCACTCAAAAATGATATGCTGTGATAAAGCACTGGGCTGAGATCTGGTGTTCAGTCTCTTAACTTCTTTAAAGATTTCGAATAACCCTTGGTAGCTTGCTTATCTCTGTAATTAATTTCACATCTATGAAGTAAAAGATATTCTTACTTTTTCTCTTCCCTATATATTTCACTATTAAATAGATGAGAGAAAGTTTTTTTTTAAAATGTGTTCCTGTTAAACAAATTGAGCTAGCTGTATCTTATCTGGGTTTTCAGTTAATCCTCTAATTTACTCAAATGAGATTATTAAAAGTAAGAATTCGTCCTTTTTCACTGTTGTAAAAGGGAAAGGAGAAATAGAGTCTTTTTAAGTAATAATAGAAGTAGGAATCAATATTATGATTAAAAAAAAAAAAAGAGAGTTTTATTCTTGCATCAGGATGAGGATAAATCTTTTATTTTCTCCTTTTGCTAAGTAAAATTCATTTTCCATTTGTATCCTACTGACCAGTTTGGGTTTCACAGATAAAAACATAGTGCTTGTTAAGATTAATGTATATTTGCATTATACAGAACAAAATATACATTTCTGATGCCCTCTATTCAAATTAAAGCCTAGACTATTTTTATAGTTCTCCTTACTATGAAACTCGTGCCACTTCACCCAGTGAGTGATTCAGTGTCTAAAGTCTGGCAAAGAAAACAAATATCTAACAGCACAGTGAACAGCAATGTTGTACCTTTCAGAACAACAATATTACCTTTAAATCTCTATTTTGTCTTCACAGGGCTTGATACAGAATAGTTCACTGTATTTCAGTATTGGTGCATATTTTTACTGGAATGATTATTCAGGCAGCTTAGTAACGAGTAAGACAAAAGAGAAGTTCTAGTACGTTGTCCCAAAAGCTAGCAGGTAAGTCAATAAATAATCAAATATTAGGGTAAGATCTGGGAATAATTAACGATTTCTAAAATGAAGGTTCTGCCACAGCTGTGTAACGTGAACACTGTCAGGATTTGACAGCACCTGGGAAGACGTTTTTAAAACTGTAGTTGCATGTAGACACTTACCTTTTACCATAGAATGTATTTTCTTTACCCGTTAAAGTACAAAAACAACTTCAGCTTCCAGTGTAGTCTGCAAATGTGCATTTAATTTGCAAGATACATTTTCTTTTGCCTTGGAATACCCCAAAGTAGGATTTTGATATTTTATAAATTCTTGATATTAGTCTGAGAGCCAAATAAAAATGCCAGAGCTACACTTCCAAACATCTTTCATCCCACTTGGCAATAGCATATGTATGTTCTTCAATGTCTAAGTTTTGGTGCATGCAAAATTGGAGTTTGATTATCGTATATGACAAACATCTATTCCTTATGCTCAGTGATTAACGTTATTAATGTCGTGTCTGCAGTAGTGGCTATTAATACTATTATTATTTTAAAATAAACAGAATAGAATAGTTTGGTTTGAAGGGACCCGCTAATGGGTGACATTAGATGATAATCTAATCCAACTCCCTGTTGGACTTAGCTCTAGATATAACTTAGGCTGATTCTGACAGAACTGGGTAAATACTTAAAATAGGTAAAATCTTTATCTAAGAGGTAAATATTCATAAAATTATAGAGGTCATATATCTACAGATAGTATTTGCAAGTGATGAATTTCATACTAACTCAAAATTCAGGACATCTCTGTTGTCAATGCCAAATTGCAGAAACAACTTCAAGCTATTTAGAAAGGGGAAATAAATCCAAGAGCAAACTGTTTACCTTGAGCAGATCGCATAGTTACTTAGCTAAAGGTACAGAAATACTTTTTGGCACATGCTGATATAAAGATTGCCTAAAGTCAGACAAGAGTTTTAATACTAGAGCTAGATTTGTCTTTTTTAATTTTTGTTGCGTTTTAGTTGTGTGAATAACAGCTTCTAAAAATTCCTATTGTTTGTTATAGAATATCAATCCTCAGCTTGAATTAGAGCAACCATTTTGATTTTCATGCATGTCACAACCTTTCAAATCACTGTTGCAGTAAAAGCAAACTTACTCTTCAGTCTCCCCTCTGTCTTTTTTTCCTAAAATATTTTAATTTTTATGTTTGTTACCACGCACATGTTGAGAGTTTCTACTTTCACCTATGGGAATTTCTGTGATTCTTAGTGCTACTGGAAGAGAGTAAGTTTAGACTGGATGTTAGGAAGAAGTTCTTTACTGTGAAGGTTGTGAGACACTGGAACTAGTTGCCCAGAGAAGCTTTGGATGCCTCATTCCTAAAAGTGTGCAAGGCCAGGTTGCATGATCTAGTGGAATGTGTCCCTGCCCATGGCAGCAGTGTCAGAACTGGATGATCTTTAGGATGACTTCTGTGATTCTGTGATTACACAGTACACGACCAGCCACCTTAATTTAAAACACCAGTAGAGATGTTTTGGAAGGTTTTTTTCTTACAGTGATAAAAGACTATTCAGACAAACCCTTCTGCTAGCATTTCTGTGTAATGCTGAAATCCTAAGCCACTGAAACTGTTAAGTGGTTGTGACTATATCTGTGCAATGCAAAAAAAAATATTAAAATATAAGAAAAGCTTAATCATGTGAGGTTTTTTGAGTTTTTTTTAAGTTTTTTTTGCTATTTATAAAGGTTATTTCAATTTCTTTTGTACTGATTTGTGTTACTTTTTCATATTAGTTTATTCTGGTAGCTGATTTTAGGTTCTGCTTCAGTGTTATATATTTTTTAATGTAAAAGAAGAATCACTAAAATTTAGAATCTGGGAAATCTACATTTGATGTGATATTTGAATCACTTTTACTAAAAATGATTTGTGTTTTTCATTTTTCTTTTGGAACTAAACAACAATGAAAGTCTCGCTTTGGAATCAGCTAAATTTTAGTATGATTTTTCTTTATATGGTGAGTAAAAATAGAAGGAATATCTTAGTAATTTTTCTGCTTTTCTCTGGGAAAACATTTTGGAATAGAATAGATTTAAGGAGATGCTTAGAAAACAAGTGCCACCGTAAATCAACAGATTTTCAGCAGACTGTTTTCTTGTAGAGCCTTTCATGACCATACACTGAGACAGTGTGGATAGTCTCACCTGACTAGTATCTTTCTGGGATAAATAATCTGAGCCTTTTTTCAACCATTTTTCTTAGTGATGCTTATGGAATGTTGTGTTGTACAGGTAGAGAAACAGCATGTCTTTGTTGCTTTAAGGGAAGCTAAAGGCAATTATGTTGCATCAGATTTGCGAAAGACAATTTTATATGAGTCTGGTGTCACCTGCATCCAAAGTCAGAGACCTTTTGACTTTCAATTTCTCTCCCTTATAGTAAATTCAAAGTATTTGAGTATTGAGACCTTTATCTCTGGCAACTTTTGAGATAGCATAATATTGTTTCAAAATCAAGTGGGAAATTTTGGAGCATGCCTCCAAGTTCTGATCTGCCAAGTGCTTAAGTTAATGTCTGTCTGCAGTACAGACAGCTGGAGATGGAGCTGTGCGTGTGGAGGAGAGATTTGTTGGTATATACTGAGAACCTATACAAGCACATAGAAGTTCTAATCCCTGGTTCCTAGTCAAGATGAGAACCAACATTGCTTTATAAGTGTGCAGTTGCATTTTTATTTTGTGTTGTTTCAATCTTTTTTGAGAATTAATTACACAAATAATTCAGTGATGTGATTTTTTTCAGCATCAGTGATCTCTCACACATGGGCAACCTTAAAATAGCTATTATACTGGTTTGATGGACAGGAAAGGGACATGATAGGAAAACTTAGATTAGCTTGGAATTTCCAATTAAATAGTGTGACAGCTAACTTTTAAGACCAAGGAAACTAACCCAGTGGTGTATTAAGAGGAGTGACTTCAGAGAATATGTGATATCTTATTTCAAATCATTTCCCCAATATCCAAGAAGATCATCTTCTCCGTGTTTGGATACGCTGAGTAAAATTGAATCCCCAAATAGTTTGTCATTATTCATTCTTCTGGAAATTATTGACACTGCTCTTACTCTTCAAATTTGGCACAAGCTCTTGTACAGTTTAACAGTGCTCTGTTCTCATCACTGCTATGTTTTTGTTTATCAGTACACTTTATTCTTGTTCTTCAGTTATTCTATAAATGATGGATTTCAGAAAGTTTTTGAAAAATGAAAACTTAACATTCGTTGGAGGGTTAATTCCTTCTGTCCCTGTGTCCTCTCTACCATGCACAGACTGAGATTTATTTTTCAAATACAGCACTTGAAAGTGTTGCTGTGAGGTTTATACCATGCTGCCTGTTCCTCCACTCTGTGGGAAGTCCTGGTTAGGCCTCCGGCTTGTCTCACACATGCACCAAATTGTCATTCAGAACAAGAACACAATGAGTTGCTATTGCTGAATGTTAGCTTACATTTTGGCATCCTTCAGTTGAAAGTGCATTAATTCCTACCAGCTCAGTAGATATTTTTTGTAGAATCATAGAAATTAGGATTCCTAAAAGCCTATTGGATTGTGTAGCATCAGCCTCAGCTATAACAGGAATTTTCTTGACTGATTTGAAAAAGGGAAGCCTCAAATCAAGTGGCTTTTGCCTTTCATCTTACTAGACTGCGGGGCCTTTTTTTGTGTGTGAAATATGTTTTTCTCCAACTTTTCTTTCTTTGATTTTCTTGATTCTTATATTTAGCCTTCAAACAGCTTTTGTTATGTGTCTTAACTGTTTGTTGGTGTTTTAAGCCTTCATCTTAGAAGTTAATATTGCAAAGGAACATGTTAACAAGAGCTGAAAACATTATTAGATATTGGAATGCTTGGAACAGGAATGAGATTATTTTCCTGACTTCAGGGGAATTTATGGTTATTATCACCAACTAAATTAGTATGCATATGTATTTTAACGCATAAAAAGTTTTACATAAAAATGTGTACTTTCACAATATTTGAAGTAGTATGCAAAACTATCAGCTATTAGTGGATTTTTAAAGTTGCCATATATTTTGAATTTTCTAGTGCTGACGAAATGAGATAATTTATGAGGCAATTTGCAGTACAGCATAAATATATAGCATTCATCAGATAAAAATGGTTGCTGAGGAATTATACCATATTTAGTAACATTAACTTTTTCGCCCTTTACCTAAATGGCATAAAAATGCTTCTGGAATTAAAATGGGTTTTTCCTTGAAATATATCATCCATTAATATTGCTTGTAATTTCTGTTATGTATCACCAATTATATCTTGGCACTTTGCCTATCATAGTGGATATGCTGTTAGGGTTGCAAAACCATTTAATCCAGAAGACCTGGTGCCTGGAACAATGTGTTACATTTACAGCAGAGAGAGAGAATTTAGGGAGAAATGCAATTTTCCAGAAACTCTTGCTAATGGAGTTTGGATGCCTACCAGAAATGATGCTAAGGAGATCTGAGGTATGAGAAAAAGAGAGAGAGAGAGAGAGAGAGAGAGAGAGAGAGACCTTCTGCTCAGTTGCAATTCAAGCTGTAACCTGCTATGACAGTTGTCAACATTGCCCTTTCTGATTTCTCCCAGTTGTATTCCATTTATTATAGGCACATCAAAGAGACACCTGCTGGGGAATCCAGAGGAGAGTCACTGCAGGAGACTGGCTAACAGATTTAGTCAAAAGTATCCTTGCCCCCTGCTATGAGCAATAATTTAATGAGCACTTCAAGACATCAATATCAAAATAGGTATGCCCCTTGCTTCAGTGGAGGGAAGAGGTGAGAAGAGTGGGCTTCCAAAATGCATCCTGTGTATTTTGCAGCTGGAATCTGGGCCCTTATCTTTTTGCCTTGTTACAGTGAGCAGAGTGCAAAATTAAGTTAAAAGCTTGACCTGTTATACAGGGTGCATGATGTTTGAAAGCAGACAAACACTGCAAGGTTTTCTTACTGGCTTCCCAAAGATTTATTTTTTTTTATATATTTGAAAATACAGGAGTGGTGAGAAGGCCTGTGTCTAAGCAGGTGTTTGGGGTTTTTTTTGTTTTGTTTTAATTTTACAGGAGAGATAGACATTACTAAAGCAATAGACAAAGGTAATATACAAATCTCAAACTGTTTTGTGGAATGTGAGATAAAAATTAATGGAATAAACCAATACAAGGCCTTTAGTGGTTGTGTGAGATCTTTAAATAAAGGTAATAATTCTACATATGAGATATCTGAGTGGCTTACTTTTGCTAGTTTGGAGAAAGGATCCTTGTGCCCTCTACGAGTACAACCTCTTCCAACCCCTTTTGCTAGAGTGGAAAAAATATATAGCCAAAGAATCACAAACCATTCTTTAGAATAAAGCAGTTAGTTGTCTGAAAGCAGCTGAGCAGAGCTCTGGTACTTGTTTGGGGGAGCAATGTTAGCTCCTCATTTAAAAGGACGCTTCTGTAAAGTACGTTCGTAACCTCATTTCACTCATTGCATGAAGCAATGGGGCTTCACGGTGCAGTAATTTTCCAAATATTGTGCAGTAGTTGTTCTATGGTATCTCCTCCAAACTCAGATAAAACAACTAAATGACTACTAGAAGAACTGCAGAAAATGCACACATGCCCAGCAAATCATCCAGAGAAATACTGAGAAAATAGCACTACCTGGTGCAGGGCTATGCAGTTTTGTTACTTTTTTGCAAATCCAGTTAACTCTCTAAAATATGGACACATGTTAATATTTAGCACACATTTCACAGGCACAGACTTAATTATTTAACTTTTGAGCCACAAAATTATCCTTGTATTAATGTGCTGTCGTCTTGTTACAGATCAGTGTTAGCCTCTTAGATTATTCACTAGAGTTTACAAAATCTGTTGTTCTGTGATCCTAATTTAGTTTCTTTTCAAAGACAAACTGTAGGAGGCAATCACCAGTACACTAATATGGGGCAAGCTGTTACTACTATCAAATCAGAACTCATTAAAACACAATGTTGGAGATATCAATCCTTTATTCAAGTCAGGTTATGCCAGTGCATTTCTGTCAATGAAGAAGGTGAATAGTTCACTCAGGATTGCTAGTGCAGTTGCTCGTAATTAGTCTACAGGATGTTGAATGTGAGTTTGTTACATTTTTAGCCTATTTATGTCCCAAGGGCCTGAAAATTCAGTTTACCATATCACATAATGGACCTTCCCATTATATCCTGCCTTGTTTATTTCCAGTTTTTCCTTTTCTTCCAGTGAATAAGGAAATCTCTTCTTTACTAACTTTACAAAAAAGCCTCTTTTTATGCAAAACAGCATTATTGAAATGAACTTGATCAATCCCATTTTCTCACTTTTTCTGGATCCTCCCATGACTTTTCAGCTTCAGAGAAAATAGACAGCTGGCTTTGTAGCTTGTAGGAGTGTGGATATCACTGAGGTCTAGATAACATTAATGTGACTGGGAGTTAATTTGCTTGTCTACGTGCTCTGCATTGTGGGGTGCATCTTTAGGTATAACAGTTGTGCTGGAAGAGCAGTTTGCCTTCAGAGCTGGGTACTATGAATAAGAGGAGATAAGAGGATTCACAGCCAGAATAATTTCTAACTGATGCTGTTAAACCTTGATTTAGGATATTTCTGCACAGCTTGGCCCATGCTCACAAAATGAAACTGGTGGACTGTGCTGAGATCATAGGCAGTGATTAAACATTTATAGTTAACCGTAGTATACTATGGTATTGCTGCTGCCCAGAGGCAAAGCATTGTAATGCAGATTCAGTATTCAGTATTGCTGCTGCAAGAATCTAAAACAAAAGGGGACTTAGAGTCTCTTCGGCAGTATTGGCTCCTGGCTGTTCTCAAAGCTACATATATTCCTCTTCTATTCTTTATTTTAGTAGGGGATGAGGAAGAATAGGAAGTGAAGGCTGCTAATAACGGTTCAAAACTACAGTTTCCATCCTTTGTCTGCCCTTTGCATCTGTCCTCTGCTTAAAGTTTACTTTCATGTATATTAGGTTACTCTGCTTTTGTAAACTGCTTTATACAACTAAATTCTGTAACCCTAATGCAAGTAGTTAGCTGTGCTGGTGGTGATGGCCCAGTTGCAAGATAGGTACTTTAATTAGAATGTCTGCTTTTAGAGGGCCACTGTTTGTTAGGAAAATGGGTGTAGACTTTTGGATTTTAAATGCATTCCTGTTATATCTGTGATCCCTTAAGGTGTATATCTGACAATCATGTTTAAAATGCGGGGGGTATGTGTATTGTTTATTTTTAAGTGATTATAAGAAACGATTTCTTGGCTGCCAGCAGCAGCTGGTATTATTCAGGAGTTCTGTGTTTTGCTTTGTTTGTATTTATTTGCATACCAGAGACTACTGTTTGCATAATAAGACCACTTCTAGTTTAAGTCCCTGTATGGCTGATTGCACACACATCTCAACGTGGTACTTTTTTGTGCTGTGTTGAGATTCAGTTCAGCTTTCATTCTTGCAAAGTGTTGACTTGTTAATGTTCATTGTATCTGAAGAAAATTGTAGGGTCATAGCAACGTTCTTTTGATGTTAAGTATCATAATTGTTATGCTTTGAATTTCCTGATACTGGCGTGTTGGTGGCAGAGGAACAGAGTAGGCTACTTAAGGACAGAGATCATCGCATCTTCTTTAGGCACATGTAGCAGTTCTGGTCAGCATGTGCTAATTTACTGCAACAAATGGCATTGAAGAAAGAAAAATGGTTGTCTGCTAAAGTCTCAGAGTAGGAAATTCTAAGAAGAGTTCCTGTGGGACAGGCAGAAAATATTTAAACCTGTTTTATTCTGCACTTAGTGATACAACATTGGAATTACACTTTTAAAATCACTTTGTAAGTATGTATACCATGTTCTTAAAGACGACTTTTATGATGAAATTATATAACCTATGATATGATTAGCTAGTGTCACACTTGGGGCTAATAATTAAAGTGTTTTAAAAAGAATTACCTGTTGGGAAGGCACCTACTGCAGGGGTAATTATGCATTGGTAAGCTCTTAATTCACATGCAGCTGAATATAAGCGTGTCTGAAAGCTGAGCATGACCTTTTCTTGGAAAAGATTGGGGATTTCAGCTGGTTTCTTAGAAAAAAACAGAGCCCAATTGGTCCCAGTATGAGATAAATGGCACCATCTCATAACAGAAGTATTGTTGCTATCTTAACTGGTATTTGCATTTTCTATGAAATTTTGCTACCCTACGAATTCCTTGAGTGGCAACTGTGTTTCATAAGCACATGACTCAAGTCAGCATTTGAAAAAGGAAGAACTGCATAATTGCTGGTCAGAAAAATGCAATTAAAGGCAACATCTTGTTTTAATGCAGAGTTTTGAAAATAGGGATGACCTTTAAAGGTTGTATTGTCTTTTTGTGACAGAATGTGCAAGCCTGATTTGTCACAGCACAGCATCATCACTTGAGGAGAATTGTGGAACTTCTTGCTGTTGCTTATCTTACTCTTTTTCATCTTCCTTATTTTTTTTCTGCTTTTGTGTTTACCCTATCATTAAACATAAAGGCAACTTAAGCTTTACATACTAGGAGGAAAAGGGACGAAGAAGTGCAAACTCACATCTATAACGAACATCAACATGTCAGAAAAAACAGATGTTTGTATGAGAGGAGGATTAATGTCTCCTTTCAGTGGCCTGGAGAAAAGAAGGGAGATAAGCAACTGCAGTACGTAATTACCTAAGGGCCTTTACAGGTAATGCCATTACAAAGCGTGGGTGTGGCTTAAGGGCTAAGGCAGGGGATTGGAAATTAGGTCTCCTGGAGACATACGAGTTTCTTCAGATGATTTGTCCTTGACTTTAGGAGACTTTTTTGTGGTTTGTTTTGTTTGACTATGTCATAATATAGGGGGTTTGTTTGTTTGTTTTGTGTGCAGGTTGTTTGCAAAATGCTTTGAAATTCTCAGAGCCAAGTGACTCTTACTGCAGGCAGTTGGCAACATTTTTATGCTTGCGTTCTGCCGAGAAACAGTGAAGGACAGGTAAAAAGTAATGCCTTTCAAACCTGACTTTCACTGCCTTGCAATGTGTGTAATCATTTACTGTGGTGTAATGTGAGTGTAAAAATGCTACTGAACTGGAAGAAAACAGCATTTTATGCTTATTTTATCCAGGTACAGATCACTACACAGTGATCAAGACAGTAGCAAATCAGGCTTTCCTGATAGATACAGAATACCTGTTCTGAACAGAGTAGGCTGCTATGCCCACAAATTCTCTTGAGAAACCCTCTTTTTCCTCAAGGAAGATATTTCTCATGGGAAGTTTCTAAGAATTCAGACATAACTTTCCTCTTTCTGTACAGTCTACCTCAGTGATGGCTTGAGGCTTCATTCTGAAGGTGGAGTAGGAGAATATGGCATAATTGCTGAGATAATCATGAGTGAATTAGCACTAGTTGTTGATTTGATTTATTTCCTCCTCCTGGGTATGTGCTGTACCTGGTGGCAATAAGGGCTAGATTAGTATCTCTGCTGTCTTTTGTTGAACAGTAAACCTCTGCTTTCTGTTGCTTGCAAAGCTCAAGATGTCTCTAGAAATGTGGCCTGACAGAAGAGGCAGTACTTTCCTGCATCCCCTTCACTGCACACCACATTGTGTAATGATGTAGGAGTGAACTATTTGCATTCGCTTATCGGCTAGAACCAAATGAAGTTGGACTCCATGTACAGTCGCTGGAAACGGGCCCAGAGAGGTGGAAGGCTACAGAATTAGTAGAGACAGGAAAGAAAATAGTTTTCATTAGTCCCACATACTGTTTTTGCAGGGGGGTTGATTGGTTGGTTGAGGTCTTTTGGTTTGGTTTGTGGTTTTACTGGTTTTGGTTTTTTTGATGTTGGTTTTGGTTTGGTTTGGGGGTTTTATTTCTGACTATAACATTGTCTATATGTAGTGATCTTCTGCTATAAATTGTGAAGGAATGATTCCAGGTATGTGGGAAATAGCCTATGACATGAAGTTTTAAGTCTTCAGTAACATTGTCATTAGAATCTGTATTTTAAAAAATAAGATAGGCTAATTCCCATGAAGTTTCTTCAGTATAAGATCTTGTTAAAGACAAAATGTGTCTCAACCTAAAGTCATAGTGCATTCTTCAGGTAATGCAAATTTCAAAAGCTTGCCCAGGTGTATTTCAACCCAATAACCAATATATAGAGCAGATGCCTATTCTATAATTGATTTTAGGGAGGGTTTAAATGACAAATAGTAGATCTGTGTTGGGAGAAAGACATGTGATGGACACTGTTGATCAAAGCACTGATATTTACATACGTCTTCTCTGCAAAGTATCCACTGAAGTTAGTCCACTTGATAATTCATTCACTCTTTTCCTTAGAGGCAGCCTTTAGAGTGGCAAATTTTAATTTGTGATTAATTTCTGAGTGAACAACATTTTGGCTCTGTCTGAGTCTCAAACATGATAGGATCCCAGCCACAGAGGTCAGATTTCTTTGGCCAATAGCAGACTCTGGTTGACTGCTTTCTGCTGTGATTCTGTGAACCATATCCGTACTGAACAGAATAAAACTGCTTTCATGTCTGTGATCTCTGACTATGCTGTAGAATAACTTTTGTTTTAGCCAAATTGTGCTTGAGTGGTTTCCCAAAAAAGTTCTTCTCTCTTTTTTTGTGATCTTGTTTTTTTATGCTATCTGGCAACATAGCCTGTTACTTGCATAAATGGGCAGGCTTAGTTTTATTAAGGTCTTTCAAGCAGCATAGAAGAAATTTACCTTTTCCTCAGGAGTCATTGTATTGTTCTGGCTGAGACTGAGTTTCTTTTTCTCTCCCCTCATCTTATGGATAAGCAGAGCGATAGAGCATTTTGGTAGGTACCTCATGTCCAGACAGGGTTAACCCGCCATAGTCATCAGTGCCCAGGTGTACATACTTTGTAAACATGTTTTCGAAAATTCTGTTGAAAGAAAAAAGTTGCACTTGCAGGCAAGTTTTTTTGTGTCTTTGTAAAGCTAAGTGTGCCAGAATAACCTGTTGTGGATGTTGGCATGGAGAGGAAAGAAAAAAAAAATTGTTATGAAGCACAAATTGCTGCAGTGAAATGCTTAGAGGGGATCACCTCACTCTCTGGGACTGCAGTAAAACTCCAGTGAAAGCTGAAGTCAGATTTTGAGGTGATCAGTGAAGCTTTTTGCCTGTGCATGAAAGGAGCATGTGGCTTCATATTTTCTCTTACCTATGCCACAGTAATACTGCTTGGAACTGTACCGTTTTTTTAGCGGCAGACAGTGAGATGGAAAGTTTAAATAGGGGTGTGAGGGTTGATTATGAAAATGTGTTCTTGAGGAAATTGAAAATTTGGATAGTGAGAAGTCCTCAGATGGGAAATGGTTGTCAGTAGCTACAGGGATGTTTTAGAAATCACCTGTGCAATATTTAATGAATCTTTCCGAGCTCTCCAGCTGAGAAGATTATGCCTTAAAAAAGAAGAGTGAATTAAAATAACAGAGAGGGCAAACCTACTCTAGCTGTTCAGATAAAGCTTTGTGACTGATTTATTTTATTTCTTCAACAGCTGTAAAGGAACAGTTTGAGAATCTGCTAGGCCAATTAAGACCCATGTGTGTATACATTTAATTTGTATTCTAATGTTTTATGTTTAGCTGTATTATATGGATATATGACTATGAGTCTTTCTTTGTTTTGTTTTTCTTTTTAAGCAAGTCTAAGAGATATGACCAAGATGAGTTTTATCTGTTTATTAGGGGAAAAAAAAAGAAAAGAAAAAGAAAAGATACCTATTTAAAACGAGCAGTCTGTATAAAAAAATAACTAATCTAAAATAAGAAATGGAGTCAGTTATTTAAAGATGAGATAATCTATAAATAGGTACTGATCTTGCTACTGAAATAGCAAAGCTGAACAAAGCACTGTTCCTACTCAAGCACTGGCAATCTTTAAACAAATTGTAATGTTCTCTTGGTTCCATAATGAAACATGCTGTTCTTTTCTAAGCAGTGTGCTACAGCTCACATGTAATAGCAGCATCCTTCTTGCTGTAGAGCAGAATTCTGTTTTTTACAGCCCTAAGTAAAGCAAACAGGAAGTATAGACAGCAGTAAAACAGGCAAGGATGGTAATTTTTTCCAAGAATTACTTTTTAGCTTTATATTGATAGAAAAAGTACACTTTCATATAATACCAATGCTTAAAGGCGCTTTCTGGCCAACAGGTAGAAGCGGAATATAAGTGAATGTCAGTGAAACTATTACAGGCAGTTATTAACATCTCTATGACAGAGTATGCATTGGTATAACTACTGTACATACACTGGAATTTTTTCAAAAACTTCTTCAGCTTTTTAGAAGTGTAATGGTCTGTGCATGTTGCTACTGGAGAATCATCCTTTGGCATGCAGTTCATTTAACAAGAAGTGAAGTAGTCAGTCATGTACATGGATGTGATATGAATATGTATTTTTTTTCATATATGGGGTTCTCTAATGAGACACAGAAAATTTCAGTGTTTTTTCTTTCCTACTTTAAAAGTGATCGTAGGAGATCTTGACTCCTGTGGCTTCACTATTTATTTACTTTATTTTTTTTTCTTTTAAGTGTGGCAAGGTAGGAGATGCGTATTGCGTATCATGCTGTGTTTTCGGTTGTCATTTTGAGATGATCTCCAGACAGTAAGGTCAGACAAGAAGTGTATACCAAATGGGCCAGACAGAAAGAAGCTGGGCATGTGATTTAAAATAGAATAAGTAGATAAATATTCCAAACCTGTAAAGTGATGGGCTTTAATCTCTCAACCTTCTTTATTGCTTTTCTTCTCCTCACATACAGAGTTCCTTTTGAACAAGCAGGTATGCTGCACAGTATAAGAATTTTTCATTAAGGTGTCAGTTAAGATTTATTCCTAAATCTTAAAAATATCAGTATATTCATAACTTTATCGGCTTAGGCATTAAAGATGATTTTTCATCAGATTTTGTCTCTAAATATATCTACACAGTTTTGTATCTAATGACCATCTCCAATATTTTTTGAATTTTAGCAAAACACAGTATTTCACTTGTACCTTGCACCTCTTGAGTAAAAGTTCTGCTCAAACATTTCTTAATTAGTTAATCTGAAAATCTCATAATTTTTCAATGAGGAATAAGTGTTCTTATCTAAATGTTTCAGTTACTTCATACTAGGAAAAATGTGTTGCACATAAAGAAGCAATCAAACAAAAAGGGATTTTTTTATGTTGCTGCATATCTAGAAAGTATGCATAGCAAAAGTGATTAGATTAAACTTTAATTTGAAATGTAGCTGCCACCTACCAAAACAGCTTCAACTAACACTGAGTTTGCAAAATTAGCATCTACTATCTGTCACCCAAGCCTCACCATGAGTGCCACGTTATACAGAAGTGTGAGAGTTTTACTGCACAAAGACAATCCCTGGTCATTCTCTCATGCCATATATCTGAACACGTTAACAGAATTTCTCCCCAAAGAGTTAAATTAAATACCTGGATTCTGAAAGTATGCAGGGTTTAGCATCCCATCAGAGAAAATTACCTAATTATAATATTTTTCCATGGTCTGCATAAATGAAACATCTGCTGCAGTATAACTCATATTTTGCAGTAGCTAAGGGTTAAACACGTCTAGACGAGAAGGTTATCCCAGAATGCTCTTCTCGCAAGCACTCTCCTGTCTCTAATTCTCCTGAGTCTGCTCCCTCTACTGCAATGACCCCTTTTGCTATAATTTTTGTTTCCTTTATTTTTATAAGTAGGTTATCTCAAGTTCTGGTTGTAAGGAAATTTGTATATTTGTAAGACCAATAGTTCATAAACTGTAAAATACTGCATAGTTCACGCAGCTGTTGTTTTGTTTTGTTTTTCTTTAAATATACATGAACTTGTTTCTCGGAGGATAAATTAAATTCCCTACTATGGAAGTGCAGAAGAAAACATATGATATATGTTGTTTACAACCCTTACAAATGTGGTGCCTCTATCTTGACAAAGAGAAACTTTCTTTAAAAAAACAGGATAGTGTTCCTACTCCTTTTCTTACTAAATTCTGGTTTGACATGTTTATTCTCCCTTCTGGATCAGAGTTAGATTTTACATAAAATGAAACAGATTTATATTATAGGTTAAATGAAGATAGGCCTATCTGGGATTTCAACTTTTAAGACTAGTCAGGATGAATGTCCAGTAGAATCTGTTTCTTTTTTATTCTAGAAGTGCTACAGAATACAGTAACAATTCGTTTTGCAACTGCAGCACTAAAGTTCTTTAAAGTTCATATTTTATTTGATTTGACAAAAATAGGAGACTGCTTTGCTTGCAAGCTCATGTCGGCTTCTGTTTAGAGTGGAAACCTAAATGGTTAAATATTGCTAGTTGCCACAGTTTATTGTTTTTTATGAACAATGATATCTACAGCACTTAACAGTGGAACCAAACTAACTCTTCTGCTTTAAGTGTAGGACACTAAGACTATGCTGTAAATCTTAGACCAACAGCATTCAAATATAGTTACTGACTGATATCATTATTAGATGATCAGTCTAACGTAAGATTTATGAAGACAAAAGAGCATAGCAAAAGCCCTAAACTGCTGGTTTCCTTAGGTGAAAGGAGGATGAATTTCTAGCAGGTGCTCATCTCCCCACCAAATAATCTAAATGGTGTTTATTTTATATTGCACTGATACAATAATTAATTGCTTTGATATTATATTATAGTCACTTTTAAAGATAATGTTTTTATCTGAAGAGGTTAGTATCCAGGAAACTTTTCTTTTTTCTTCAGTTTTTAGAGGTGTATGTTCCACCATGTAATTGAATGTGAAGAAAATTGTGTTTGCTTAGTTTTACTGGAATCCACCACTTCTTACAAAATCCACTCAATGTGCTATTCCACAGTTGTGTAAGCGTGAGGACCTATCATGTGGTTTGGGGACTTCCTGGAGTGTAGTGAAAATTATTTTCTCTATGAATCATGCTTATCTCAGTTTGTCCCTTGATATTTCAGCAAATTTTTGAATTCTTGAAAACCTAGTCTGAAGAAGATGGAGAAGGTAGAAGAGCATAACTTCGAGTGAGAGAGCATAGAGAAGCCACAAGAGATAGAACTGATAGAATATATTAGGAATATCTTAATCATCATACTTTCACTCTTTTACAGCTTTCCTAAAAGCAGCTCTCAATGGAAATGTGCATTCATTAGCTTGCTGGTGTTCATAATGGCACACAGATACAGTATCTCAAAGACAAAAGTCATGAGGGCTTGAATAGTTTTCTGCTGTTAGTGGTAACAGAAACTCCAATGAAGTAGAAAATAGGATAGATGTAAGCTGGAGAAAATATCTCCTGACCAGGTTTTTTTTTTTTAAGATAGTGGAATAGAGTTACTGTTTATTAAAAAAAAAAAATAAATCAGTATTGTTAACCTGTTCCTTGACAAAAATACATGCTTTGGTTCAGGAGCTGCAAATAGTCACCTCAATTCCTTGCAGAGCAGAAAGTTAAGTATGTGACTGAACTTGCTGGGGTAGACTCTTAGCAGTTGGCTGCTTCTGAAGATGAACTGTATGTTCTTATGAATTTTTATCTAAAATATCTTTTTCCCTCTTTAGCTGTTAGCTGGTCTCCAAAAAAATTCATCTGTTTTTTTATCAGACTGAAAAACTATACAGACTCATTTGGTGTTAACCACTAAGATTTGTCACAGAAATATTTATTGCAGTAAATTCCATGAAAATAATTATTTTCATTCTGGAAGGGGAAACACTATCTTCTGTATGATCTGTGCATGTTAGTTTCAAAGAATGAAGTGTAATACATTATAAATTCATGACTCCAAGAATATTCCCTTTTTTTTCTGCTTAAGGTAATTATAATTCATGTAACCACACCTACTGTGAAAACAGTGTAAGGTCTGAATAATACAAATCTGCTTTTACAATAACACAACATTGCATGTATAAAAACGGAGGTCTTCATTTCAGTATTACAAAGCTGAAAACAACCTCCAGGTATTAATTTTCCCAAAGGGTTGTCAGTAATGGTTTCTAATAAAGCAAATGACTGTGTCTATAAACCCATACATTCCCTTTGCACTTTAAGCAGTGAATGGGAAGTGTTAGCAAGAAAGGATTTAATGCTCAGCAACTCTCACAGTAAACACAGGTAAATATTTGATAAGGCAATGTTTCCTAAAGACAGTAACTTCCTTAGCTCTTCTGCATGGTTTTCTGAAAGACTACGCATTATAGCTGCAAAAAGATTGTTCCTGACAGCAGTGTTCTTCATATTAGAGTATTGTCAAAACAGGTATATACATAAGGACAAGAAACAGCTGAAATACATCACTTGCTGAACATATTGCTGGGTATGCTCAATCTGGCTGTGCAACTGCATAGCAAAGTTTAAGGCACTCACACAACAGATGTAGTGACTCTGGGCAGTGAATCTGTATTGTTGGAATTATTATTTTTTAGTAACTGTTAGTGAGGCTTGAAATATGTTTTCATATTTTGTGTAAAGAAGAGAAATTAATCTTCTGACTTGCACGAATTCACATTCAACTTTTGTATTTTGACCAACATTGTTGCTATGTACCTGCTAAAGGTTGGTGGAAATTAAAAAAGAGAAAGTAGCCTTTCTTGCATTCATTCTCTGATATGATTTCATAGTTTATCATTGTAGTCATTGAGTCACGTGCTCACGGAGTAGAATACATTATCATGTGTATTAGATGACAAGGAGACAGGTTTGAGTTTGCATAACTGTCATATACTATCCAGGTATTTACTCTTCCTCTCTGAAGTGAGGAGGGAAATCTAGTTATCATCAAGAACAGAAGGGACCTGTTTTAGATCTGTCATTGAACCACTTCTGAATGACTATTCATACTCACTTAACTGGGAATCTGACTGTTTATACATTCATTTGTCTCACAGAATTTGATGTTGTGACTTGAGTGTGTTGCCTTTAACTTCTGCTCCAGGAAAAACATTCAAACATCTTCATAGTCAGGTTTAATAACCAGGTTTAATAACCAATTCTAAGACTAAACCATCTTGACAGAAACTTTTGACTATTTGCTAAACATGTTCGGATTAAGAGGCCAGTTCTTTTCTTTCTGGGAGTGTTATAATAATTAACAATGTGTAGAGAGGTGGAATAAGTTTTAGTTCTGTAGGCTTTTGCAATGCCTCCAATTAAAATTATGTCTAATTTGGAAATATTTTATTTTGCACCTGAGAAGGCCTAGGAAATGTGGGTCCTTGTCTCAGGCCTGGGGAGGCATTTGTGTGAGCATTAAGTATTTGGACTTCTAAATGCCCCAAATGCTCTTCCAATCTGTGCCTTGATCTTTTTGTGATTCAGTTTACAGGTTTGTAGTATCACTAACAACTCTGGGTTGCTTTGAAGCATAGTTAAGGGACATATTCTCTGAGGGAGGCACAGAAATAATAGATTACTCATTACTATACAAAATCTGTGTGCCCTACTTAACATGTAAAGAAACAACCTGTGTTTACTCTTGGATCTAATTAACTTCTGTGATTCTAGTTGGGAACTTCAACAGCAAAACCAGACTATCTGTCTTAAGTGATCCAGTGCAGATCCTTCTCTATTGCAGACTCCCATTCCCATTTCCCTTTCCACCTCCATCATATCCAGGCAAAAATAGTTGAGCCACCTGGTGCAGCGTATCTGCAGGAATCAATTTTCATTTCCCATCGGCAGGTGAGCATCCACTTTCAAGGTGAGTCAGTGGAAGCTGACTGCTCCTCTGTTGGAAGCAGTGCATGAATTACGAAGCATTCCTGATGTGTTGTGGAGTGGGGGAAGGGAGGGGTCATATCAGTGAAAAATGTCTGGTTTGCAAGAAGTGCTACTGTAGACAGCAAAAAGTCACATCTGAGTGCAAAAGAGGGATTTGTATCACCGACCTCCCAGCCTGCAATGTGTACTGTGCTTTACTCTCTCTGTGAGAACTGAGAGTGTGGTACAGCCACCTGTCAGCAGCCTGCTACTCCATGCAAGAGTAGCTGGTAGAGTCAGGATTCATCTGTGAAAACATCTGTGTAATTAAGCCGAATGCCGAAGAACATGAGAGTTCAGATGATAGTAGAAAGTTTCAAATATACCCTTAGACAGAGAGATTTGGTTATCACATGATTTTCCCAGACTTGGCTACGTAATTCAATAGACATTGATCAATTGACAGGCGTGTATGCCAATTACATTAAGAACTGTTATACTGATGTTAGGGTAGAAAGAGAAAGAGGTAATCTGTTTAAAATATACTTTCTTGTAAATACACATCATCCTCACCTTCTGTTCAAATGAGAATTACGCGGCTTTCTACTTTCTTCCCAGTTGCAGCTTAAAACAGAAGTGTATGGTTTGTGGTACAACGTAAGGATTTAGTTTAAAAAATCCTATTTCTACTTACAAATAAAAGTGTTTTCAAGTACAAAAGTATTCTAATTGCAATAATAACTTGGAGGTGGTGCATACACTCATTATATCAGTATTAGATGAAGTATTGGTATGGCAGGCATGAGAATACCAATGTGCATGATGTCTAATTGCAATATGTTGTTTTTTGCAGAATGCAGAATTCTTTAAAATGCCTACAGATGTTTTAAAAACAAACATGATTCTCAAAACACATGCTTTCCTGAAGATTAAAAGTGCATACAGCTGTTGGGGCTTGTTTTTTTTATTGTTTATTGTGGCTTCTTCCTTTTAAATCACATTTTAATTTTAAGGGATTGTGAATGTCTTACATTAAGGATTATATTTGGTTTGGTATTAACTGAGAGTTTTCTTTCTGTTAAAAAAAAAAAAATCTTTCCTAAAATCATGAATTCTAAATTTCTCTTATAATGTTCCAGATTCAGCTGGGAAGCTAGTGAATGTGCACAGATGTGAGATAAATTTTGTCCTACCCTTAAGTTTTGTTGGGAACTTTCAATAGGAGCCCATTTATGAGAAAAGCTTCATGATTATTCATTTATTGCCTTTTTTCCTGTCATATTGCCATGATACTATTCATATCACAATTCAGTTTCTACTATTTACATTTTAACCTATGAATACAGTCAATTTTGCTGTTGAAGAAAGAATTGCATAGTGTTCCAGTAACTCATCTGCTAACATAGTTGGTTTTGATTAATGGACTCAGTCTAAAGGATTCTCTACTATGATGTGTGATACCTGTAACAAAAAGAAATGCATTTTTCATCAACACTTTGGAAGGAATCATTTATATTGTCACATATGAATGACTTTTTCGATTGTTGTGTTTCCTCTGTCATACCGAGCTACTCATTTAAAGTGTGCAAGGAGAACTTACTGGATAAAAACTCTTGTTCAGCTAAATAGTAATATCCCAAAATATTTAAAGCAGGTCAATTAAGTATGACCTTGTGTTGTTTTCATTATTTTTTTAAATAAATGACAGTTCTGATTTTAATAGCATTCTAAGTAGTGTTGAATACTTGAGAATAGTGGCCAGTCTTTTAAATGTTAAATTGGTATTAAAACTTAGATACTTTGACATGTACACAGGCAAAAAACCTTTTGATTCTAGCTTAAATATCTGATCATCACTTAGACATGTTTATTAATTAATACATATATAAAAAAATACTTAGCCTGACCTAGAAAGTAGATTTGCAATATGTTTGTGTCTATATTTGTTTTGTCAGTGGAAGAAAAGCCTAATGCATGCACACAGTATTTCTGATACAATTAATTTGTTTCCTATTCTTTATGTGGGGTAGAATTTCTTAAAAACATACAAACACACTTGTCTGATTTGCCTCTCATTTTAATACTTGCATAAAGATTCTCTAGGCTTTCTGATCTTCTCTTTTACATATTTAATTTTCCTCAAATTCTAAGAAGGCATTGTATTGAGGGAGTCAACTGGCACGATGCCCGCAATTAATGATAAGCCTTTCCTTGTCATTCTTTCTCTGCCTCATTGTAGGCTTTTATGAGTAAAGTAAAAGAACACAGTGTATCTGTGCTTCTAAAAGCAAAATCTGCCACTTCACTTTTTCTTCCAGGGAGAAGGCGTGTAGCTGAAGGGACAGAGCAGGACAATCAATGTCACTAAAAAATGCATAGAAAGCTTGCTTCTTTCTTTTTCTCACTTATACTTACTTATTTTTAGGGTTGTGATGTTTTAATTTCTATTTATTTTTTTTTTAACTTTATATACTCATAATTACACCCCCTCACCCCATTTTTGTAATACTGTAAGTTTGTTCCACTTACAGAATTTTTTGAATGGGACTGTGTGAATGAGCTTTTACAGGCATTTAGATACTACAAACTGATGTCAACACAGTATCACAGTAGATTTGTTTAATAATAACATATGCAGGATCATGTTTTGGGAAGTTGGTAAATGTTTGCTTAAAGAACCTGTACAGTAAGGTGTATTTCCTCAACCTTTACTCTTATAAACATGAAAAAAATTCTTAAGGGTTTATCTGATTGATCTTAGTGTATTGCTTACCTGTTCTCTGATTCTCAGGAAGGCTCTGAATGACCCCTGTGCAGAGAAAGGTTTTGAGTAATATAGTGTTTAAGGCTTTATGTAATGCCACTTCCATTGGTCATGTTGTTCCTTACCGGTCTTCAAGGTCCAGATGCAAACTCCAGTGGAGTGAGTAAAATACTTTCTTCTTAGTTCAGGAGGCTTTTTAATTGGCATTCTCTGATTTTACTGCTTTTTCTAGGGTTAAGTTTTAAAGCCTCTACACTCAGGTTTCAAAAATATCTAGAGAGCCCTTAACCTGACAAGAGATTTCTCGCAGTCTAGCAGCTATCTGAGGTTACACTTAACTAGCACTGGCTTTCAGATTTTCAGTGAGGGTGAAGAAAAAAATCTTCTGATTCAGGGTAAAGAAAAGAGTATATGGACATAGTATATGCTAGCTTCAGTTCTTTGCTGTAAATTATAGCATCAGCCAATAGAAGGACCTTTCCTAACTATAGAGCTTGTTTTTCATACAACATGACTTTATTTAGAGTTGAGTCAATAGCATATAGTCCTTTAGTAGGGAAGGTTTGTTTTTTTTATTTTTCTTACTCTTTAAAAAAGAATGACTGTGTCTTAATGATTTGGCAATTGTGTGATAGTGCTAGAACCTATTACGACAAAAGAGTAGAATGAGTATAGCATAACTTGTCAAAAGACTCATTTTTCGGTAGATTTAATAGATTTCTTGACTGAAATCTTGGGAGGTGCTGGGTCTATCCAATTACTAATGTAACTTAGTTGTGTTACTAATGTAACCTGAGTGTGTTTTACAGGCTTTGAGGCAAATATATGACAAAAGGATACCTATAAGAAAATACCACTACTATGTCTTATCTTCTCTGGAAAAAAATGGTATTGTTTTTCAAAATATATATTGCTACATACACAGTGGGTAGCTTTTAAAAATAACCATCACATAATCAATATAAAGAGAAGAAAAGGTGGTAATAGTCGATCATTCATTGTAACAGGTGTGACGTAATGACCTTCTGAAATAAAACTCTGTGGAGTTACCGGAATATAACATTTTTAAATAATTTGCTTCTTAACATTTTATAAAAACTAGAATATTATGAGCCACATTCAGATTGCTTACTATACAGGTCTAAATTTTATATTTGTTGAATACTTATGTAGGGAGAAGAATGGATAATAATTTCATTGGCTTGCTCTGTTGAACTGTGTCGTGGTTTTGCCTTGGGTCAATTTGCTTTTACACCCCCCACACAATTACTATTAGTTGAGAGAAGGTTTATGCA
>JAYRBT010000001.1:63328465-63344308 GCA_036023395.1 Myiotriccus ornatus | reverse complement strand
GGTTTTGTCCGGAAATCTACTTGGACAAAACCATTCACAGCCCCAGGGACGGGCTGGTGGGCAAAACCACGACAAACTGCATATCTGCTAGTGGAAATAATACCTCAGTAACGTACCTGCCACTTTCAGTGTATTGTCTTACCATATAATCCTGTTAGGAAATTAAGGAAGTACATTTAAAAGACATCCGTACACCATGGTGGTTTTGTGCATTTTTTGGAAAAACTTCTGTAGACCTCCATTTTTATCTGTATTAAACTCTTGTATTTTTCCACTGGAACAGTATTTGCCAGGTTACTACCAGAGTTTTGATAGAACTATCAATCAAAATCATTGTAGAAGGGAAAATAAAATGTGGACAAAACAACACAGCAGGACTGGCTGTGAACAAAACTTATGGCCTTTTTTGTAATGTCGAAAGGACGCTCATCAGAATACTCTCGTTTGGATGCAATTGAGCTTCAAAAGGGCAAGACAGGTGCGTTGTTTTCAGGAATCTCAATTTATTTTGTGGCACAGTTCATAAACTTGCAGCTAAATGTGAGAACAAAATGCATTTTGGGGGCAGCTCAATGTATCTTTACTTTCTCTAGAAACGAAAATACTTAATCATATTTTTGTACTTCCACACCTGAGTGAAGAGCCTTCTCTAAGAGATGCGCCAGGATGCTATCTGCTTGGCTGGGATAGTTCAACACTTCAAAAACCTGGACAGATGGGGTGCCATCTCATGAGAGACACCATTCTGCTGAGCTTCAGAGAAGCTAAGAGTTGAAGGTGGGGCACTGTATCCAGCTGACATACCAGTTCTGCTGCTATCTTATGTTCCAGCAAATGAGGAGATGATGACAAAAAAGAAAAAGAAAAAAAAAATTGACAGTTTTTGGGGGTAGGAAAAGTCTTTGAATAGACCTTTACTTTCATTGTCCTACTCTCTGTGTTTGGTCCTGCACTTTCCGCATGTAGGTGTTCAAACCACTACTGAAAGAACTCTCTCAGTCCTCTGAATGTCTCAGAATCTCTTCTATTTTTGCAGTTTTGCTACTATTCCTATAAAAATCATAATGTCCCTTCCTGGTTTTGTGGCCTGGAACGAGCTGTGCTTCCTACACTTATTTTGTTCTTTATGTACTATTCACCAGCACAGCTACTTCTCCTGTTTCTAAAGCATTTGTATAGAAACAAATCAGCTGCATACAAATGGATCTGCACTGATGTGCCTTCTTCTTGCAAACAGCATAAGGCAGCCAAATTTCTCGAAGAGATCAAAGAGTTAGGTTATGTGGGTAAAGGTGTGCAGTGGAGACAGAACAGCTGCTCCAGAGTCTTTTGAACTTTAATCTACCACTTCCCTGTTTCCAAGCATGGTGTCACGGCAGCAGTTTTTCAAAGCCATCAGAGACTGTATTCTTTCCCAAAGTGTTACCAGACCTCTCGTATAAGGCTTCTGGCATATGTTTGTGCTGTGTAATTGCAGTTAAGTGTGGCTGAGGTTTATGCAGACTAAAGTATTGTGTGTTGAGAACTGAGTTTAGCACTTCTGAGGTGAAGTCACTGCAAATGGGTGATGTACATTGGAAAGGCTCACTGTCCAGTTGCTTAGATAAAAAGCAATTACTTCTTCCATTTGTACTCTGGTATAATAGTTCTGAGCTGTCCAACAGAAGGGATATTGTAAAAACCCACTTTTATTTTAAAAACAATGCAATTTTCTTCCCTATTTGCAATTTGAAAAAAAAAAAATTGGAAGGCTGTATGCTCTCTCCTGAGCAACTTGCACTCACAGCACAGTCCAGGGACCCTACACTGATGTGGGCTTCTGCACACAGCTGATTGTGACTGGAAATGAAGATGACTCTTTGTCTCTTCTGTCATGTTGAATTCTAGGACTGGCATTTAAGAAGCCCTTTTGAATGAGTAGCTTCAAATTGATCCAGTTTGTTGAAAAGCTTGAGGCCCACTGAATTGAAAAATAGCATTTGGAATGGAAAAAAATGATAGATTTCAAGTCACTATGCAAGCTTTGTGAGACTGGATTTTGCATTGCAGCAGTCATTTAGAGTGTGCAACTGCTTGTTTCAGCATTCTTTTAATTCACTGACTTTTATTCCACTAAGCTTAGACCAGGAAAATATTTCTGTATATGTGTGTGTGTGTATATGCATATCTCTGTGTGTGCATATATGTATTAGTAACAGCTATATGTAAGAAATAATTATTTTAAACACCTCCTGATGTTTAAAAACATTTAGAAGCTATTCAAATGTATTTTTCTGAGCATGTTGCAGTTGTGAATACCATGTGTTGTGTATGGCTTTATGCAGATCTGTAGAAGTTGCAATATATGGTTAAAACCCTTAGTTATAAACCTAAAGGCTGAATGATAAGATTTGTGGATAACCAATTACTATGGATTAGTAATTTATTAGGACACTAATATTTTACCAGCTATTAATAAACACAATAATTGTTAATGATGTCATGTGAACACACACTGATAATTTCTAGGCTCTGCTATTTTTTCCTTTCAGGAGGTTTTGTGACTAGAATCTTGTAGTTTTTTTCTAATTGTAACATCATGAATCAGCAATTAGCCTTCTGCTTGCAGAAAAACTTCAAGCTGTGCACTTCAAAATCTGATGTCGAAGTTTTTTAGTAAGGTTGCACTATGCATTTATTCTGTGTTTTAAAAACAATCTAGACTTTGTGAGGACTGTGAAGACCTACTGCTTAAGAATTGATTTAAAGTGCATATTTCCATGTGTTACCCCTTTCTATAGAATATGTTGGTTTTGATTAGGGGTTAACAAAAGGATCTCGAAAATTCCGTGCTTCAAATGTCACAGCACTGATCACAGCCATAAATTTATTGTCTGTCTTCACTGTCTGTCTCTTCTCCATCCTCAGAAGAGGTTGCCTGCCAGGAGAGCAGTCTCAGGCCATACTGACATCTTGAGCCATGTTAAGGGATTGTAGTAAATTTTCACAATCCAGACAGTGGACACTGTACAGGCTAGCGAACAGTTTGACCATGGTGATACATATGTGCCAAAATTCAGGGCTGTAACCTGCTGCTGTTCAGATTACTAGGACAAAAGTAACCACTGGGGCCAAGATTAGCAATTTAATTTGAACACCATGTAAAATTCATATCACATGTAATTTGCTGAACAGGACCTATGTCATTTTACATCTATTATATAGCGGTGAAAGGAAAGGGAAAAGCAAGTAATATTTATGTAAACAATATAATAAAATGCTAGTTTTTAGGGTGTTACATAATAATCCTCAGCTTTTATAATTTTGATGTATTTCCTATGTTTCGTCACAGTAACACCCTCCAGAGTGAAATGCTTACATGGAAAATAGCAACAATTCGGCACTGTCATGTATTACAGTCACCAGAATAAAAATTCATAGACTCCTAGAAAGTTTGTTTTTGAGGAATACATTTGGTGCAAGTGGCTTCGTGTGCAGCTCTAGACTGAGCTCTGGGGAAGCAGGAGCCCCAGAACAAGGGGCCATGAACTGCTGACTCTTTGCCTAACAAGACACTTAGAGGCATGGCAGGGGCCAGGGGCTCGGGAGAAAGAGCAAATGTTTTGGGTGCTTGGAGTGTTAGGATATCAAACCCAAGGGTGTCTTTTGTTTGGGGTCCCTTCTCAGAGGCACCAGCTCAGGCCATTTTTGCACCATGAATGAATAGCTTTATGGAATGAGACATCTATGACTCTGCCATGGGAAACCTGGGGCCGAACTGGTAAGGGAACCTGGTCTGACTGTGTGTGAGTGGGGTGTGTGGGCAGACAGGGGGGGACCCACTGGGTCACTGGAGCCTCCCGCTGTGAAGGGGCTTCAGTCCCAGCAATGCCAGTCTCTGTCCTTGGGAATGTGACTGCCAGAGAATCTCTGAATGAGCAGACTGAGAAGTTTCCTTGACATTGTAAACATTTAACTGAAGATCAGGGATATTAATCGCTATGAGAAGTAATGATAGCAAGAATAATGTTAGGGATAAATTTCCAATTTAGAGGTCTAAAGTAATTCCTCACTATTAAAAATTAGGATAAAAATTTGACAGGGATGAACTGACCTCAAACGTGCCTAACTGGTACAGTGGGTTTATTCTGCATGGTACTGGTAACAGCTGGAAACAAGGTGCTGGGTTTAAATAAAAAGGTAATCTGCCTGAAATTTTCTTATGACTTGCTAAATTCTGGATCTGTATTCTGTTTTCCAAGGGGTAAGTTTTATAGCCTAAAGACCAGTGTCCTCTGTTATATACCAAAGCCATTCAGACTTCCAGTTGCTAATAGCTCATGAAGCTTTTGTCTGTCCTCAGACAGTACAGTGACACTTGTTTCAGAAAGATGCTTGCACAGACGGGAGATATGTAGCAGGACCATGAGGAAGAAAACAGAATAGTTGCACCAAAATGGTAGTTTACTATGGTTGCAAAAGATGTATTCTTATGAAGACTATGCATGTAGTTGTTTACACTTTTTGCATTTATAAATGCAATATGCCCGAGAAGCTGATCAAGGCAGTGTCTTGCAATCTTGTGATTAGTTTATGGGATAACTCAGAGTTGACATTTGGTGGCTACACATAAATAGAATAATTTGCTCCTAAGAAAAAGTGTCATACTTAAAATTTGATATTTTCCTTTTCAAAATGAAAGAAGCCTTTGGCATAAAATTTATTCAGGGTCACATTTCACCTATAACCTGTTCTGTTTTTTTCTTTCTCAAACCTGTACATAGTTACACTTTAATATTTGCAGTCTCTCTAGATTGTCAACATCATTGTATAATAACCAACTTATTATAGAAAGCAGCAAATGCCATGCTGCCAATCACTTGTCCATCACACTAACAGGTGCACTGCCATTGTCAGTGTCAAGCTGAATACTGGGGATCAGTTAGACAGGTGGAGTAATTTACTCATCTTGTAGTGGCAAAGGGGCACCTTATCAAGGAAAAAAGAGAAGTGACTTCCCTTGGTGCATTTGGTATGTGGCTGTATAACTTGGATTTATAGTCTCTGTGTAGAAACTGATGTGCAGACTAAATTTTACTCTAAGAGAGGGGAGGTTCTTTAAGTTATTATGCAAGAGTATTTCTTTTTCCTTTTTCTTCACCTTATCCACTGTCATTCTCACCCTCTCCCCCCGCTCTCCCATCCTCAACCTTTCACTATTGTCAACCTAACAGAGTGCTAGATGCTAAATCCTTGAAAGATCTGTCAGTCTATTTGAGTAAAATAAATAAGAAAAAGGAGTCAAACTACAATGAGAAGGAGCAATTAACGTGTATTAAATTTTTTTCTGCTGTCATTTTTTTTGGCAGTGTCTGGAAGAGAGAGGTCCAGAGCATGGTTTACCATTTCATCTGAGGAATAAATGTAGGAGTTATTCCTGTAATACCAATGCCAGACTTCACCTGTCCTCATCTGTGTAGCTATGACAGCTCCTGGGTGACATCGGAGAAAGAAGTTTCTTTATTTACCTGTCTGTTACATCAGTGTGCTGGAGAAATTCTCAGGTATCATCTGTGATCAGACTGGAGCTTTAAGCAGGAGAGCTAAGTCTGGTCTTTGTACCTGTAGCTTCTGACTAAAGCTGTCAGTGGTCATGGTCTGTGGTCATTTACTGGCCCAGTTGTCTGGGCCAGTAAATAGAGCTATTAGAGCAATCTACGAGTCTTCAAAGTCAGAATGGTAGAGACAGCCTCAGACTAAACAGTGAGAAGGAAGAATTCATGACAATGATTTTGAAATCTCCCTTTTATTGAAGCACAGAGAGCAGTGGCTTGTTGGTAGATGAGATATACTGTAAGTTAATTCTAAATTACTCACAGGAGCAGTCCTAGGAGTACATGTCCCCTCAGACTACGAAATTCAGGGTTTAAACAAACTTTATGTTGCTAAAGTGTCAATTTTCTTTAGGGTACGGCTAATAGTAGGCTTGACCTGTGGGTTGACAGGGGGTTTTGAGGTGCACTGACTGTTTTGTTTATCAAATGACTCCCACAGTCTCCAGCTCCATCATCTAGATATGTAGTTCAGCAATTCATGTTAAGAGCTGAGCTTTCCCTTCTTCTCGTCTTCTCTTCACTGTCTACCAAAATGTAATGGGCAGTACTAAGACTTCAGAGGGTCTTGGGCATAATATCACATTGTACCTTATCTGATGTAATTCCAGGCTGCTGCCAACAAGGGTGCTCCCAGTCCTTATGCCCTCGTACTTCTTGTTGCTTATCTTATATCCCTTAAAAGGAAAAGAAAAAATGTTATTTTCACAAATCAGTAAGAACCAACTATCTCCTACCTGCAGGAGTGCTGGGAAATGAAGAGGACTAGGATTAGCTTTTTCAGTGGCAGGCAGCAGTTAGATGGAGGATGAAACTGCACCTCTGCAGCCCTTCCCTGTTCAGCATGCAACCCTTGTGGATACGCATCTAATCATTCCCTCTGTTTACTTTGCTATTATTCCCCAAAAAGCAACACAAGAATATTGCTGTCATGCACTAACTTCTGAGGGTTTTTTTGACAATGCTATAATGTTATCTCCGTTTAACTAGGACTACATTTACAGGTAATAAAAAGCATTATCCACCTCCACATTCTGTTTACCAGAACAGCATGCAACCCCAAAGCCTGTAATTGCAAAAGAATTTTTTTTCTCTTTTTCTTTCTTATGTAATTTGTGAAGTTCAGAGATACTGAAAAGTTTCAAGAGTTTGATCCAGAGCATTTTCTTCTGGGGTAGTATTTTGAAATTCAAGTTGCAAAACAGGAAAAGCATAAGAGTATTTTGCATAGATGGAAAAATGAAACAAAAGCAAAAACAGTGCTGAAAATATCGTTTATACTGGACACTTAAAGAAAGCATTTTGTTTCCTCTTGATATATTTTGTTTTAAATTGGCATTCTTGCACTATATTCAGAAACTGGGCTCAGAAATCACAGATCAAGGTCAGGTCCTGGAAATGAGCCTGAGGCTCAAAAAGCCCTAGGCTGGATGCACATATCAACTGCTCATATTCTGACACTGCAACTAACACAAGACCTTCATATTCCAGGCTATCCCCCTTTCTAGCCCCTTTCTTCCTAGAGAAAAGAAATTTGGATGCATACCCTGACTGCATGCTAATCTGTATTATAATTTGGTAAATTAGGATGCTAAGGAACGGTTAAATGCATACAAACACAAAATTTCCATCACCATTGTGGGTTTTGTCTCTGCATAAAGAAAACCAGAAGCCAAGTGATCCCCTCTTTGGAGGGATTCATGTGGTTTGCATGACGGGGCTGCCAATATGGAACTGAAATTCAGTAGAATACAAGGCTTAGAAACAGGAGAAACTTGGGTTTGGTTAAATGCCATTTTGGCAAATGCCACTGCCACTTTTGTTTTAGAAAGTATTTGATGTCTGAGAACTGAAACACTAAGAACACCCTTTAAAGGTACAGATCAGAAAACATTCTTTTTCCTGTTTATTCTTAATAAAATGTTCAACAAGAAAATGACTGCAAATATTTAAAATAGATAAGAAACCTCCACAATGTCTGAGAATGAAGATTTAGATTTGGAGTCCCTGATTCATTATTTTTCTCTCTTACCTGAATGGAGATTGGAAAGATTAGTTCCGTTATTGCAGCTACATTGACTTCATTTTCAGAGGTACATTTTAAGGTAAATTATGATATTCACTTACAATAATCACAATAGTGTTCTCTGCTGCTTGCAGTTCTCTCTATAAATGAAAACAGTCTCTAACGCAGGCAGTCCAGCTCTTTGCATGACACCTAAATTCCCTTTTTCTCTCTTAATCTTACAGTTCTGTTTCTCAAAAAACCCTCACCACACCATCTCTCTTTCAATGCCTTTTAAATATTTCTTCTATTTCTGCTGTGTAGTACAATCTAAAGAGAACACAGCCTTTCACTAGTTCTGATATTATGCTTTCCCACCCGGTGATACAATTTTGTCTGAACTATAACCAATGCTTTCAGATCTGGTGTGTAAAGCTAAGTGTCTGCACCCACAGTGAACTGAATAAAAATTGTAGTTAAATATACCACACATGGATCCAGGAGCTGAGCCGTTAAGTGTCAAGTCTGAAAATGTTGGTCTGTGTGTTCTGAAGCAATGAAGGGAAGAAGAAAAGGGCAAAAAGCAAGGAAAATTGGTGAGGACTTTTTTTTTTTTTTAATCAGAATACATTTCTGATGCTGTCATCAAAGTGTGCATATGAGAGCACCTCTTTAGAAAAACCTAATTTTTTAACTATACCGCTTCAGTAGCAAAGCTGCAGTGTAAAATGCTAGGAAGTTCTTTGTCCCTGGATTGCCTTTATGTGTTCATAAAAGCTCTAATAATAACTTCATTTTTCGAACTCTGTACACATTGCAGAATTCAGGTAGTGCTTACTGCACTTACAAGCTGTATACCCTGTGACATGTTCAGATACTATTTTGTATGTGTTTTTTGTTTTATTTTTTTCATAGAGCAGTGAATAGAGACAGCAAATTTTAAAGGGTTTCTGGTTTAAAGAGTGAATACCTTTTTCTGCCTGAAAACTTATATTCATAAATTTAGTTGGTATGATCTCATTGGAAAAATAACACAGGTTATGTAACTGTGCTGATGAAGATATGCAGACCTTCTAAAAACTTAATTCATCGCTTAGAGTACAGAAAGCAGAAAACTTACTTACATAGCAAAGATTGTTACAAGATTGAAACCCCAGAGGCCACCTCCAGAGACGGACCATGTATGTGGTCATGTATGTGAGGTGGTTCATTTTTCAACAATTTTTTCAACAACTTGCCATTCAAATGTTATCACATAAAGGCACAGGGGATTTCTCATCTTCTGTTGTTAACTTGAGGAACCATACTGACAACTGCTTATAGAAGAATTTTTTTTATTTTTTTTTTAAGAGCTCAGCTCCCTGTTCTTGGAGTATGTTTTAACAGAGATGGCTCAAATACAGTTTTTTTTGGGAAGGAATACTTGTATTGCTGCCAGCTTACATCTCCCACTGGGAGCCACTGTGGAGCAAGGATTACCTCAAATAGGTTTTAGCAGATTAAACAAGCCACCAAAAAAAAGCTTGTCTCTGTTTTTCCTTCCTCTGTTTACAAAAAACACAGTGGACAGAAGGAGATGAATTACAATTTAGTATGTCAGCCATAACCATCCTGTGTCTCAGGAGGTTTTGCTCCAACTTCATTAATTTATGAGTAAGGTATCATTTGAAAACTTCTAAAGATAATAACAGATATATATATGAGATCACACTTGTAGGAACTTGTAGCTTTTGTTATGCTGCTGCACTGTTGCTACATTATAATTTTACATTTCTGTCCTCAGTCAAATGTTCTTTTGTTTTGCCTCTGCATTCAGGAACTGAAGGGCATTTAAATTTTGAAGCAGTGTATACTGACAAACCAGTTATACTAAACAAGATTCTTGCTAAACAACAAATTTTGTTTGCTTTTACACTGAATCAAAGTGGGAAAAAAAAGAGTAAAGCTTATGCCTGCACACACAAGCTGTGGTTCTGTATGCGCAGTTGTCATTCTTGCTTGTTGGTCTCCAAGGGCTGTAGAAGTAAATTGATAGGTTTGGGTTTAAGCTGATCTTTGAGTTTCAAGACTGAGAAAATGTTGTTCATACATACTCAGAGCCCACGCTTTACCGGTTGTAGAGAAATGTAATCCATATAGTGTCTCATGGTGTGCAGCCACAGATCACTGCTGAGTTTCTGTCTGTGAATGTTGCTCTCTGTGAATAAAGCAGAAGAGGCAGAGCATGTTTGAAATTGTACTTGGACAGTAAAAATATAATTCTGTCTGAAGGGTAGGCCCCATCCAAAAGACTTTATCTTGTTAAATTATTGCCTCATGCCCTATCGGTATGTAACTGTGGGTATTTTTCCACATCTCTATACTACCTTCACCATTCTAGCTGTTAGAATCCATGATCAGTTTCACATTTGTCTCCAACTAAAATCAGTTCTTCAGTAGCTTTAGCCTTTAAAGGTGAGGTGATGCAGCTTGCTTCACTGATGTGTGATTACATATTAATTATACAGTACAAATTCACTCTCTTGAAGACATTTTATAGGATTGGTTGCTTTTTGCCTCTAAATTGGTCAAAAAATGAGTAAACATTTTGTTTCTCCTACGATCTTTGTGAACAAATTGTTCAAAAGGTAATTCCTAAGCCTTTAAGAAAACAATTCCATATCATTGGACTAATAAAAATTCTTCCCATTTCCAACAAAGTAAAATCTTTAAAGTGTATGCATAAGGTCTATTTATACATTTTCACAATTTTTTTCAAGGGGAAAGCAATCACTTAATGCTTTCTGGTCTTGAATTACTGTAACAGGTGCCCAGCAAACAGTATCTGTTGCTCTCAACCTTTGTATTTGTGCAGACCACATAGTTTATAACATCATTCTTTCTATTGGTGATATTTTATACTGATAGAAGAAGTGTAAAGCATGTTTGAAGCATGCTTCATGTAAAGCTAGTTATGACTGAATTGGGGAAAAGGAGAAAACAGTTTTCACCAAAACTTGGCCTAAGCTTCTGCAAAGTTTGTTTTTGAAAAAGTTTCTTCATATTATTTGAAACTAAATTAACTTCTACAGCAATATTGTTTATTGCAGATGAATGATATCGGAATTAATTCTCATACACAGAAAGCATGATACTGTAAATTATATAATTCTTGAAATGCATTCAGAGTCAAAAAGGTAACTTTGTGAAAATGACAGTGTGGAGTTCCCTATTTCTTCCTTCTCAATGATTTCCCTATTAAATGTGTTTAGCTTGAAAGTCTAGAAATCATTTTTCTAACTGCGAGCTGTTCATACTGAACTTCTAATTTTAAATCTGTTTCTCATCTCTTACCCACAGAATAGAATTTACTTACTGAAACTTAGATGCCAGTCCTTTTTGGTCATGGATGGGGCAGGATGGGACCAGGCTCATTCTTCCATGGGGCAGCTGGAGTGACATTACAACTGCCTTGCAACTATTGTGAAAACATTGCTAGATGAGGGAACAGTTGCAACTCTGGACATACAAACTGTTCTGTGGACTGGAAATACATAATTTTTACATTTTATATTTTATTTGTGTTCACCAAAGCAAGTTAGAACAAATGCAGGTGTGATTATCTTTCTTTCATATGGAGAAAGAATACAACTGAGACGTTAGAAGCTGCATTATTCAAAGCCACAAAGGCTGTTTTTCATAGTCTAATATGTATCACTTTAAGATTGATTTGCTTATCTCTGTGGCTTATAATAAACAACATTTTATGTTTCTGAGTAGTTGCCTTACAAGATAGCAGAGCTGTAAATTGAAGAGTTGTCAAATGGTACTTGCTTGTCTAGGAATCATTTATTTAAACTCCTTTTATATGCACTTAGGTCCTTTCTCTTTCTTTCCATTCCTTAATAGTTTTCCCCTGAAACAGAAAGCATGATCATCTTGATCTCTTTCACCTGTCTACCCAAGTGAAGCCAGAGCTTCCAGGTCTGACTATCACCAGAATTATGAAACTGTGTAATCTCAACCACCTGGTACATCATGTCTGTAGGGTCTTTTCTCCCTGTCACCTATCTTCTTTTCCAGATAGCACAACTTGGCCGGTATATGTTTCAGTAAAACACAAAGATTTAAATCAAAACTTTAATTCCCCACTTTTACTAAATATTTTGTTTGGCAGAAGCTTCATTACACAATAAATGAGTCTTTTGGAAAAAACCAACTGCTTCGTATAAAACAAGCTCCTGTTCCTTTATTGCTTTAGGGGGAGAACAATGAAAATTTACTGTTACTGGCCACATCAACCTGAATGAAAGCCAAATAGGAAAATTGAAAATGATTGTCAAGTTCATCATATCTAATACAATAGAAGCAAATTAGAGTTATCTGCAGCAGCAGAAGTAGCAGCAGATTGCATTATAAATCATCATATCATTGACAGTCAATTACATTCAAAACTTTTCAAGCATGAGGCAGCGGCAGTGTTTATCTACTAACAAACTTATTCAAGCCAAAAAACACAGTGTGGGTGCATAAGGAGAATTTCTTGGGGATCTGAAGCATTTGCATTAAAAAGAGAGAATTTTATCAAAAATAATATTCCATGAAGACTAGAAAGGATGAATCCTGAAATTCCAGCTTTAAACCTAATCTGCCTTTCTTCTTCCACTGCAGTAAATGCACATTTGACTGTTGTCTGGGAGAGCCCTCCAGTAATGTCAACTTCTTTCCAGTCTTCTCTGCTTCGTTATCACTGCTGCTTTCACAATATTTCTAGTTCCCAGCATTTTCCCCCTTTCCTTGTTCTTTTTTGTTTGTTTGTTTGCTTTTAATTTGAAATACATTTTTAGTTTGTCTACAGGAATTAAGAGTTTTCTGTAAATTATTCAAAGTAAGTTACCTTGCATTTTAGGGAATCAGTGACTCACCTAATGGATAATGTCATTTTAATTAAATAAATTCTAATCAAGTAGATTATATAAAATTTAATATAAATTGAGAGAAAAGTCTAGACAATATTCTACAAGTCATTTTATTGTATGAACTCTCAGAATTGGACTGAACCCTCAGAATTAAATGCAGTTTTTTCTCTACTGAAAGTTACAATGAGTGTACTTTCTGGCTGTTCCCCTGGGCACCAGGGAAAGCACAGAGCAGGACCAAAACTTCTGGCCCCAAGACAAGGGTTTGTGATTTTGTTATAGTGGAAAAGATGGGGAGAGTGCTCTGTATGATGGTCCATCTACTTTTTTGATACATGCTGAAAGCCCTGAAGCCGTAACAGAGTGTAATGCAGGGTTAGTATCGATCTTATATCTACACGCCTGTATTGAGTAGAAGAGATTGTTGAGTTTTAGGGAGAAGGCCCTAAATTTATTTTTTTGTAATCGAATCTGGGTAAATCTCCAGAGGCTCTCCAGCATCAGGCCTCTTCATATTTTTCTAATGACATGAGAAAACTATTGCAATATGGCAATGAATTACTCTAATATTAAATCGGATAAAGAGTCAAGGTTGAGAACTGTGCTGCTATTTTGCAGAATAAAAGATTTATTTCAAATAAGAAATAAGAGGCTTCAGGCCTAGGGCCTTTCTCCTGCAAGATGTCTCCTTTGTGCTCTGAGGGCCACTGCCTCCATCCCATTCTAGTCAGTTGAGTCCAGTTGCACTGCATGGAGATGTGCTTGTGATTCATTCTCAGTTGCAGTACTAAACCACCAAGTATTTTTTGTCACTAGCCACACAGCCCTCTGTTTATTTGAGGTAAGAGGAGCATGAGAATGAAGAGCCATCTTGTTACAGTTGACACCCATCTCTGCTGAATTTTGCCCCACCTGAGAACTGATCTGTGTGTCCCTCTAAAATGAAGCCACCAACTGAAATTCTAGACTTATCACTTCTTGGATAATTAAACAAAAAATAGAGGTAACTGTATAAAGTGGTTCAGATATTAGAGAGTATGATCATACCAAGAATCTAAAACAAAAACTGAATTAATGTAGGTATCATGGTTAGTTGCCTGAAGATAGGTAGAGTGAACTTATTAAGTCGAAGATCAGAATGAACATTAACAAAATTGACACTGACATAATTTCAAAGCGTTCTTAAATTAGCTGAACAGTAGAAAATAAAGACTTCTGCATAATGGTGAAATCAAATGTGTGCATGCAATTTTACATGTCTTGAAACAATAAAAAAAAAAATCTCTTAGTTATTGCTTGTATCAGGGAGGTAAGGAATGTGGACACTGTCTGGAATTCAGATATGCTGGTTATTCTGCTTTTCTAGAACTGTGTCGTTGACCTAACAGTCCAATATTGTGTCTACCCTATGGGTCATAGCCTGTGTTGTGAAGGAGTCTCTGGGGCTCTAGATATCTTTGTTGAGGTAACTGAATCTCATCCCCTCTTTGGGCTGTGGTCACAATATGAAATTCTAACTACAAAATAGAAGACAATTATGCATTCAGTGCAGTTTTCTTTTGGTTAGATGTTTCACTGAGTATGGGCTGAAACCTACATTTCTGTGGTTTAAACAAAGTTTTGCATATTTTCAAAGATTTTAGCATATTTTCAAAGATTCTCAGTTTTACTAAAGTCTTCATACAAATCTGGCTGTAAATCATAACTTTATTTATCCATCTCCTTTGCCTCTTTTAGCTTTTTATGAAACACTCTTGCATCCACTATTGAAAGAATGAATACTAAATTTAGTATTTAAGTAGTTTTGTAGAGGATTATGTTCCGTATCCTTACCATATTAAGAAACTGTGGTGTTTGGCTGGCTTGTTTGCTTTTAAAGCTTCTTGACAGCTGGGATATGACAAAAGAAGCTTTTCTGTATGCTTGTTCTGAATTTTTTGGATTTGGATTATCAAGTAGCCATAAATAAGCCCTATTGATCCAGGTTATTATTTTATGTTTGCTTTCACACATTTCACATCCTGTTGTGTGCCTTATTCCAGAGGAATAGGTTAGTGTAAGTTACTCTGTGGGTGACATTCTGAGAATGAGTTAAGCCAGAAGTACTTGATTGTTTACAAACATGTATTTCAGTAACCATCATGAATAAAATACTACATTTCAAATTGTCGTTTTGTTTACTTGAAATTGAAAGTTACTACCATTGCATTATCATAAATACAGAAGCAAACTTGTGATGGGAACATTAATTAATATCAGCAGTAGTGATTTGATCTCAATAACATAAAAACTTATTCAAATCACACAGGGGGGAATTGTTGTTTTGTTGTGTTTGTTTTGGTTTGTTTTTTTTCCTTTTTGAATACATTATTCAACTTTGGTCATCTTTTGGGACAGTTTTTCAGTGGTTTTCTTTTAGCTATGCTCATAAAAAATAAATAATGTCTTGTGTTTTTTCACTTGTACTACATGATCCTACTAATATTGACTGAAATTAGTAGGACACCTATCTTGCTTTATGCTGCATATGCTGGAATTGGTTTTGGAAGCCAAATTTTCTGCTGACTAGCTTTAAATATTTCATTTGGTTTAATGTTCTGAGCAGACATGAACAGGATTTTTGTAAAGCAGTTCTGACATATTGTTAAGTAGTCTTTAGATTGTAGGCATTTGTTGGATACTTTGTTCTTTCTCTCTTATTGAAGTGTATGCTTTGCCAATTAATATTTGAGGTTATGCTCAAACTCTTGAACATATCTCACCCTCAAAACCATTCCATTTCTTTTTAATGCATCCTGAATTTCAGCCTTTTCATAAGACTTTGTATTATAACAGTATCTTTCCTACAACTGTAGGCCCTTGAGGTTCATCTTTACTAAATGCAACATGACTCAATTCCTCTATTTCCAATGAAAGGTTTTTAAAAGCTCTTCTGTTTTGTAAAGAGATGCCATATTTTTGCATTTATTTTGGATTTCTTGGTGGGTTGGGGTCATGTTGGCATGAGGACAACTGTCTGACTTATTTTTAACTGCTTTGCAGTGGGAAACTTCTTATCTGTAAAAAGCCCAATTAGAAGCTACAGAAATATGTATGTTCTCAGAATTCTGTAGTGTGCAGACAACATGCATAATTTATGCAACATGTTTGGAATTTTGTACCTTCTTTCTATTATTTTGTAGGAAGGGAAATGATAGATTGTCAAGTCATGCTACGTTTTAATTTTTTGATAGAAGGAGCGAATATGTTTATACAAGGTCACTCAATGCCTGTAAGAAAGCTTATTAATGTGAGAAATTATTTGCTGAGGTAAACCACCTCTGTTAGAGGTGTAAAATTCATCACTCCA
>JAYRBT010000001.1:63310195-63328365 GCA_036023395.1 Myiotriccus ornatus | reverse complement strand
TGTTGTCACATATGAGCTACAGTTTGTTGACACGTGGTTGAGTGTACAGTGACTCCACAGAATGTGTTTACCTTCCTCCTGTTTGCAAGGCAATAAGATGAGGCTCTCAGGTAGTTGTGAAGTAGCTAACAATGATTTTGGCAAGTGAAACTGCAACTTACGAGATTGGAAGGGACCTGAAAGATCCTCTATTCCCAACCATCCTGCCATGGGCAGGGACACCCCCCACTAGGCCAGGTTGTTCAAGGCCTTAAATATAAATAAGAGAGAAAATATAGGATGATGTAGAGAAAGCTAAAGAATTTAGTGCAGTTTTTTGCTTCAGTCTTAATGCACCATCATGCAGAATTATTTCACCAGTGCCCAGTGGAAGTGTTTTAATGAGTACATAGGGTACATGAGAAATAAGAGGACATAGGGACTTATGAGGAGGTACATGCTGAAGTATGGCTGCCTAAAAGAAAGACCTTAAAAATAAAATCAATCAATACAATTAAAAATTAATGAATGAGAGCTTTTTCTGAATCTTTTACATTTTGAGAACTCATGGAGGAGGGTACAAGGAATGTAAATATACTTCTAGGCTTCAAAATAAGAAAAAGAGAACCATTCTGTCATGACCAGTCTGACCTGAATCCTTGGAAATAGTTTAGAGCAAGCACTTAATGCGTACAAGAAGTGAATTTAGCTCTAGAAATCTTTTGACAGGATAACAGATCTATAGAAATCTGTAGATGTAACACACCTTGAGTTTAGTACACCCTTTCATGTTATCCCACATGACATTCCTGTAGACAAACTTGGACTCTGTTTCATCATTATCCTGTGATGTATTACAATCAATCCATAACTGTTAGTCTCTCTTCAGATTATGAAAACATGTGAATAGATTCCTGCATTCATCTGTCCTGGACAGAGTATTATTTTCACTGTGTTCATTAATAATGTCTGATACACTAATGTATCCTTGTAAAACTTGCAGATAAAATAAGGATTTTAACAATGTGTGAGGGGCTTGTTGAAGATCAGCAATCAAAATTTTGGAAAACACCTTTCAAGTGACAAGTTCATATTCATTCAAGATTTGTGGGAAATGTTACACTCAGAAAGGAGAAATAAAATGCCCTAAGCTGAAAATATCTTGCTAAATAGGTAATAGTCAGTCAGAAATGAAACATGAATTAACAATGTGATCCTGAAAATATACGAGCAGGTTTACTGTGTGCGAGACGTGAAAAATAATTATTCAAGTCAGTGTTTCTGAGGCCATATCTGATATGTTGAGTAGTTTTGGTCATCACAGTTTAAAGAAGAGCTGAGTGACCAGAGAAAGTCCAAGAGATAAGAGTAAGAATGATGAGGGACTTTGAAGACATGACCTATAAATGATATTGACAGAATTTGTTTTATTTAATTTACAATAAAGAAGACTCTGAGAAAATATGACATCTTTGTTATGCAAAAATTTGTTGCAAACAGGACAGTGGTACTGCTTTTCTTGGCCATTTAATGAAAGAGAAGAATAAATAGTGGTAAACTACAGATTAGGGTTAGGGTAAAAGACATAAAGGTTACCAGGCAGTTAATCCCTGGAATAAACTACTCACAGATATTTTCTTTTCTGCGGTTTTCTTCAAATTCACCAAATACCAGATAAAATACTCAAGTATAAATTCTTTTCTTCATTTTGTGTAGCTGAAGTAGATGTTCTATGAGAACTCATTTCCCATTAATAAATATGAATCCATACAACTTATGTTTATTGTACCAGGTTTATTTTGGTGGCATTTTTGTGCCTCCGTTCCTTATGCTTACAATACAACAATACTATTTCTACATTTGGTAGTAGTAGTGAGAGTATATGTGCATTAAATATTGAGATTGCTTGGGTACTGTGAGAATGGAAACCATATACATTTACACTGTAGAGTGATAGACAGCTACTCTATATAAAGTCATTGTGAAAAAGACATTTCTTTGTCTTGAATTCTTGCTTTCTATTTCTGGGAGGTCGGAAGATACAATGGCTTCACAGAGTTGTAAAGGAAGTAGCTAACCTCTGTTGTGCCCCTTGGGACCCTTTGGACAATTTTTGGAGAAGTGTTATTTGCGTATCTCCAATCAACTCTTTGGCAAGTATGGAAAAAGTTCCCAGCTGCCAGTTTTGACAGCCACAATTCTGGCAGCTGTTAGTCTTGAAGGGGAAGGAGGAAAAAAAGAAAAAGTAATGGCATTGGTATTTTTGCAGAGCTTGGGTGACATTTAATATTACCTGCTGAAAATAATAAAAAAAAAAGGCATGAATGAGAAGGAGAGAAAAGGGTTCCAACTCATGGAGCAGATAATAGTAATTTAGTATATTAAAGCAACTCAACGACTATTTCATCTCTGAACAGTTCCACTTGCAGCTTGTTAAACTGAAAGTAGAAATAAGAAATTACAGGTTGAAGGAATGGGGTTAAAAATAAGTTCTCCAGTGGGCTGGCAAACTGCAAAAACTTTGGGGAAAGTAGTTTAGCAAAATTACATTTTTCTCTTGTTATTTTCACAAGAAAAGTCTGATACTTCTAAGTATTTCTTAAAAGGGAGGTTACTTTAATATAAAGATGTGGCAGTAGAGCCTATCCCTGATAAGACCTAAAATCCAACACAGTGCAAGCTACCAACTGCTGGTGCCAGGGTGCTGTATTGCTGTTAAAGTGTGCTAAAACCGTCCTGGTTCACCAGAAGTCGAATACACATCCTGCTGTTGAAACAGGATTTGACAGGTAAACTAGTCTGCTGGCTTGTAGATCTGCGACTAGCAGTCAATCACTTTATACTGTAAAAGTCCAGTCCCCTCTCATACAGTCAGGTTCTTCTGGCATAACCCTTCGTGGGGTGTATGTGTGGAGATGCTATCTCGTGTTTTTTATTTGTATTTGTAATATTTTGATTTTACTTTTAAACAAAACAAACTATCTTTTCAATGAACTGCAAGCTAATTTTAGGAGACATCATGATGTGGCTTGGCATTGGTTGCTGGCCATTTTAGTGGGACTTGTACTTTCATTCACTAGGATACTTTAGTCTTCTGAATGCAAAACTGAGGTTACAAGAAATTTTACTTGATTAGGAACCATGTAATTTGACCTAAAGGTCAGATTACATTTTCTCTTGTATTGACGTATTATGGATAATATTAATCTGTGTTTGTCTTTTGTTTTCTGCTATATGTTATCATGAGGCATTGCCATTACAATAACAAATAGCCTGTCAACACATTTACTGGACCGTAACCCTCTTGGGATAATCACGGAATTTTCATCAAGACTGCAATGATTAGTGTTTCTGATTATGATAATCAAATAACTAATTAGCTATCATGTTTCAGAAAAGGCATAAAATTAAAAATGTTTTCAGAATATGTTAAGACTGAAGTTTTTAGATACTTCCACTTTCTTTTTTTTTTTTTTTTCCCCAGAAAGCTTTGAACATGTAGGAAGAAATGCAAGTTGATACATTTTACTGAAAAGGACTTGTTTCTCACTCTGCCCTATACTTCTGTTCCTTCCTTTTTGAGTATAGGTGATTAAAAGATATTGTAAAATTACTAATGGACTGTGTAACACAAGGCAAGACATTTTGCATCTGGTGCTTGTATGTTTCTTTCCCCTTTACTGTATATTTTGTGCCTTTTTCAGATTTTCAGAAGTTTTGAGGTCTGATTAGACATACGTGTATAGACAGAGATAGGTCTCATCTTCACAGACTGCCTAACAGTGATGCTGCCCTGGGGCACTGAGATGGTGTTCTTCTCACCTTTATGTCAATTTTCCCCTTTTGTATTTGAATGTGATGAAAGCTTGTGGTGGTGTTTCATTCAGATTTCTTACCTCCAGAAGTGAGTCTGACTGGAATTTCTGACTTTTGTAGGGTTTTGTTGTTTTTTAAATTATTTACTTATTTGTTTAATGATATGTCAGAGAAAGGCAATACAAGGAATGCTGGAGTTTGTTAAAGGATTCATTAGGCATTAGGCATTTACACTTCCTTGTCCTCTTCTAGAACTGCTGTTGGATCCAGATACTTGTAATTGCATTGTTTTCCACGCTGTCCTTCATCTGTGCTCATTTTAAATGTCACAGAGAGAGGTGGTGACATTATGCTAATTTGTAATGGATTCTAGTGTTACAGTGCCCCATTTCTTTGACCTCAGCAAAGAGCACTTGCTGAGAAGAACAGAGGATGATTACCTCCCCTCTGAGCATGAACTAGCTGCTATGGCTGCATGACCTTGGATTTAAAGAATAAACTCTAAAATTGCTGTGCAGAGGTTGTACAGGTTTTGTGCCTAAAACAAAGAAAAGATTTCAAAGAGAATTTTTTTCTCCTCTGTGGCTGAGTTTATAGATTCTTCCTCATACAATATATCTCTTATTCAGAAATTCACCCGTCTAAGCTTGTGAGATCAGTTTTCAGTAAATGTGAAAAGAAATGTGACTCACATATATTTAGGATATGCTCTTTAGGAGATATCAAGCTTTTGTAGGAGGATTAGATAAAAGACAAAGTATTGCAGTTTATTATGAGTTCATAGCTGGAATTAGACTTTACCTGTATCAAGATAAGGATCTAGCCTGAAAGATTGCTGTGGTTTGATCCTCCTGCAGCCTAAATGCAGGAATTATTGAGCTCCCAACTACAAAAAGACTCTCAAAGCAGACCCTGAAACTATACCAATTCTATATTGCTAGAATACAAAAAAAAATATGGTGGCAGGATCAAAGGCATAGTTCAGCCATTACTGCTCTTTTTAAAAGAGAACTGAACAGGGTCATGTGAGAGGACCCTATGAATGGTGGAACTGAAGGAAGAATTCAATCTCCCTTTGAAAATATACTGGCATTAATATGATTTTGAAGACCATGAATAAGAAGCTCTGTAGTCAAAGCACTGCTGCAGGAGCTGGTTTCTGGCCTTTTTAAAATCAGTTACAATTACACTGGAGCTCCAAATAATAGGTGAGTAGAGCCTGAGGACATGATTCTGCATTCATTCCCATCCCAAAACTCCCCTCATGCTCTGTGGGAGCGTAAGGGGGAGTATTGTGTTATGCAACAGTGCTTCAGTTCTTGATTCTGGTTCACAGTGAAAGATAAATCCATTGTGCACCTTCCTTATTTCTTCGGAATCCAACAAAGCAAAACCAAAGAGAAAAACCCAGTAAGCAGACTGGAATTCCTTTTGGGAAAAATAATCTGTTTTCTCCAGATGTGTTCTGGTACTTTGATTTTGAAAGATTAGGTGCCTCACACTTGGTGAAAGTCAAAGGCTATTGAGCTCTGCCCATGGAATAACTGATTTTTTTATATAAGACTTTTGATTTTCGATCTTGACACTAATTATTTTTTTCTCTTGATGATTATCGGATCGTTTACGGTACTGAAACGAAATGTCTAAGAATTTCAGTGCCTTGGTGGATTTGATTTTTTCCATCAGCAGAATAGGAAAAGTAAAATTGTGTTCTGAACAGATGCAGAATGAATGTCAGTTGTAAATTACTCTAGCATTTTTCCCTCCATCTTATAGACAGATTTTATTTGTTCTTGAGGGAAGAGACCTTAGCTTTAGTATCCTTTTGGGTTTCATAGATTTTAAAATTTCAGAGTGGGATAGACTTTTTTGTGGATTTAGGAAGATAGAAGAAAGGAACACTGATCTTAGTAAAAAAAAAAAGAAGCCAAGCTTTTCAGTCATACTGAGTGTCTTTCTGTCTTCATATCTAGTATGTTTTCCCCCCTTGAAGCTTGTTTCCAGTTGTTTGCTCTGCAAAGTTGGCAGAGAAGAAAGCTTAAGACAGTATAGAATGATGATTTTAATGTTTATTATATTCTTATCTTACATAGTGCAGGTTCATGAATAAACTTACTTCAAAATGGCACCTTTATTCTGGTCACATTCACTATCCTAAGGTCCACATAAAGTATGTTTTCTGTTGTAAAAAGGAACACTTGTATGGGTGTGCACACATGTTTGTGCAGATAATGAAGAGGGGTTTTTTTTGTGTGTCCTCAGAATATCCTTAATTTTAGCACACTAACACATTATTAAAATCTACTAAAATAAATGATATTTCTGTTAGCTTTCTTTTTCCATAAATTTCTTAACATACGTGAAGAAAAAAATTGAACATTTTGCTTACATGTCCAATGACATCTGTAACAGCTGCTGAAATACTTGTGCATTGAGTAGAGTGCTTAGAAAGGTATCTTCCATTAAAATTGTATTCCAGTTTTATATAAGGAGAGGTAAATTTGAATTCTACGTTAAAATACAGCTGGTTTCCATATTTAGACAGGCAATCACTTATTTTAATCAGATCCCAGTATTACAGTGTCATACTTCACCTGTTGCAGAAATAAATTTCTGTTGGAATATACTGCACAGGAGGTAAGGGGTTTTTTTTAGCACTTTAGTAATGTCATATTTAGTATTATATATGTAAAAGGAGTTAATTCTGTGGTGTAAGGCTAAGTTCATAAAATTCTGCAATGAAAATAGTATGTGCACACTTAAAATGCTTTAGTTCAGTTGAGTCAGTCTACTTAGCAGCAAATGGAACGAAATCCTTTAGCTATTAATGAAAATATCTGATGTGTTCTTCCTAAGGCAGTCTTTGGACCAAAATGGCATTTGTATTCATCTGGTTGTAAAGTTACAAATGCCTACATTTCTTGTCTTAATTTATTTTAAGCATAATGTCAAGGAAATCACAGTGGCCTGTAATGCAGACCTGTGGAGCTGTTATCCTATTGTCAGTTAAACCTTTCATTGAATGTTTTTTGGCAAGACAATAACTGTAGGTGGGGAAGTAGCAGGCAGATCCCATTATTGTTCAAAGTATATTTTGATAAGAATTTCTTTAAATGCATACCTGTGGCAACTTTTCTGGAACAGATGTATAAAATTCAAATACAATGGCTTTGAACCATTGAAACCCAAGAAAAAGGCACAGAAAATCTGAAAAGTGTGATCCATACCAAAATGTTTCTGCATTCCTTCTGCTTAGTGAATAGTGAATGGAAATTGCATCCTTTTGGATAAAATAAGATGGAATGACGGATGGTAATTGAATGTGAATAATCTTTGTGATTGGGCTTTGAAATACAAGATTGGCTTTCCTAAATGTGAGATTTTGCTTACTGTTCTCCAGTTGCTTGTTTTTTCTTCAGTTTTTTCCTTGGCACACTTAATGCTTTGTTGGGTTTTAGCTCAACTACTCTGGCTTGTATATTACAGATCATTTACTAGGAACCTGCTGGGTTACTTTCAAAAAGGGTGCCATTCTTAAATTCTTAAATAAATCACTAACAATTCCATTATAATTGTACATTTAATGTATTATTTGCAAACCTTTGCCGGATTATTTTCAGTGCGTAACTGAAGTAGTGGTTCATTTTATGTTTCTGCAGTATGCTGGCTGTTACATGTGCAAATACTCTGTCATACTTCAGTTCTAATTTAAGTATTGTCAAGTAATATCAGTTTATTTTTTCTCTTTTCTTATACACTTTTAAACAAGACATTTAAAAATAGATCTGGTTTAAGAGTAATTTTCTCTGATATTTTTAGGTGTGTTTAATTATGAAAATGTGCCTTGGAGACAAGTGTTCTACAAGTACTCTAACTGGAATACAAAATGCAGAGGGAAAAAAACTGTTATCAGCATTTGATATCTTCATGTCTCAATTCAGTCTTACTATTACAGTTTCAGAGTTAAAGGAAGAGAATTATTCTTAATATGACATATATTCCTGATTTGATCCTTATCCACTGCTGGTTGTTGCTTTCTGCTATGAACACTATCCCTCTTTGCAGAGGCCTGGGAGTCCTTGTCAGAGAAGACTCAGGCAAAGACAGCATTCAGTACTTCAGCCTTGTTTGTGCCTGCTATCGCTAAGATACTTGCACTATTCAGTAACAGCCAGACATTTTTGCTGTTCTCCTTTTCACTATCTGCATCATAATAGAAATTCTTATTGTCCTTACATCCATTGCAAGTATCAGCTTTAGGTGGGTTTTTGCTCTCCTAATACCAACTCTTTTTGTGCTAGAAGTGCTTCTAAATTGCTCCTTTTGTATCTTGTTCTGCTTCTGTCTCTTGTAAAATGACCTCACCTGGAGTACTGCATCCAGCTCTAGGGTCCCCAGTACAGTAAGGACTTTGATCTGTTGGAGTGAGTCCAGAGGAGGGCCACCAGGATGATTAGAGAGATGGAACGCCTCTAATATGAGGAAAGGCTGAGAGAATTGAGATTGTTCAGCCTGGAGGAAAAAAAGGCTTTGAGGTGACCTAATTGTGGCCTTCCAATACCTGACAGGAGCCTACAAGAAAGATGGAGAGAAACATTTTACAAGAGCATGTTGACAGGACAAGGGGGAATGGCTTCAAATTGAGAGAGAGTAAGTTTAGATTAGATATCAGGAAGAAATTCTTTACTGTGAGGATGGTGAGGCACTGGAACAGGTTGACCCAAGAAACTTTGGCTGCGCCATTCCTGGAAGGGTTCGAGGCCAGGTTGGTTTGGTCTCTGACCAATTTGGTCCAGTGAAAAGTGTCTGTGCTCAGGGCAGGGGAGTTGGAACTACATGATTTTTAAGGTCACTTACAGCTGTTCTATGATTCTGTGATACTTAACATTACTAGTATATGGTACTAAAAAGAAACTACAACTTTGTAAGTATTCTGCTTCTTGGCCTGTTATTATCCTGTGATATTTGAAACAATATAAGTCAGTGCAGGTTTACTTGCATTTATTTATTTGCTGTGATGGCCTAACGGTCTTTCATGGTATACTTCGGTCTTTATCTGAGTAACTGAGTGCTTATTCAATTTGGTTTGAATATATTTCAGGAGTATTTAACATATACCAAACCTGACAGAGTATGTATCAGGCATGGTGGGTAAGACTCTGCATCCTTTTTCCAATAAACACATAATTTGAGAACACTGTAAGAATTGTTACTGAAGTTGTTGAATAGGCAAAATGGAGTCTTCCATCATAAGATTTCAACCCTAGAAAAAATGTAAAAGTTGGTTATGAGCTTTGCAGGAATAAAATGGCTACTGGTGGTAGTAAGATCCTCTTCAGGTGTAAAGCTATATAAACATGCTTATGGGATGTGTGTGTGTGCATTTTTATCTAAACATACACAAATAATTGTTTGATTGCCTTTCTCCTCCCACAACCCCCCCTATTTTCATCTCTATTTAGTTTTGAAGAAATTTCCCAGTTTGTTTTCTAAGAAACTTGGAGTATAGTCCTTTCCTTCCACTCCATGTTCTTTAAACTCTATTTCCTCACCAAAGGATGTGAAAAAATTTAATTCCTGCAGAGCTTTTCAATTTAGAGCATGGGGTTCTTAATGAGGGAGTGGAAATTAGTGTTACTTTAAGCAAATAAATAAATAAAACACGGTTTAGTGAGGAATAACTGGTGTATCTGAGAGTGCTAACTCAGTCCTGATGTCTTTTGGTATTTTAGTGCATCCTGCAGCATAAATATAAGACTCCTGCCTTCTTAATTATAGCAAACACATTTTATAATGGTTCTATTGATCTTTTGTGAACAATGTTGATCTTGTAGGAAGGGTAGATGGAGCAACTAAATAACAATGTACACTGCTATTACCTTCTAGCAGGGTACTGGCACTGAAGTGCTTCTTAAACAAAAATATTCAATTATTTGTGCAATTGTGTAGCATATATTTTCAATATTATAAAAAGTAAGTGAATACCATTCTCAATTTCATGACTTGGATTGTTATCAGCTTCTGTCATTCACAGGAAATTACATCCTGAAATCTCAATAGATAGTGTGTAGCTGCTGTAAAAGCTAGTGAGATGAGGTAATGCCGTGTAGGCAGTACAGATTGTCCCTCATTGAATACAGATTGAATATAGCCTTTGGAAGAACTTTTGCCAGTCACTGAAAATAGTCATTATGTAATTAAAATGAAAGAAATGCCTTCTGGATTGAGTGACTTTTTATAGGGAAACTAATTAGTGATCTTAAAATAATAATGATATTTCAAGCTGGATAAACCTTGCAGAAAAGTGGTAACAGAGATCATAAAGTACAATCAAAGGCAAGCTGTTCGACCTTTTTTCATTCACTTATCAACACCTTTTTTATCCGCAAGTGCTAAGTTCCGGTACTGACAAGGAAATCTCTGAACTTGGTTAGAGAACCTGTTCTTTGTATTAAGCTATTTTTGAATACTGATTAGATATAATAGCTAATCCTGAGATACAAAACATAGAAGTATGTAGTTTTTTCCTGGTCTTGAACCACTTTTTAATCTAATCTTTTCTTATTTAAATAGAGTTTGGATACACAAGCTGACTGCATAAACTGTCAAATATCTCATTCCAAGGACAAAATCCTTCTGACACGACTCACAAAGATAGTTTTGCATAATTCAGTGCAATTGGAAAGAATATTTGATAATAAGAATAAAGGTCAGAAACATGGAAGAAAAAATGGTCTTCTTTTTACAAACAAAAAGCATACGTACACTATGTGCTAAATATCATGCATCCTTGGATAGGGGGATGAATTCTGTGGGATCTGACAAGTTCCCAGCACTATCTAGTGGCATTTTAAAATCTCAGGTTTTATTGTGACTTTTCAGAAATACTCTTTGTTACAATTTAGTAGATCCTTCAAAGAAATTACATGCTCTTCAGGAAAATGAACAGCTATACAGTCAAGCATGCTTCTTTGTACAATTGAGGCCTCTGAATTCATTCTGTCTCTCTCACAAGACAGAAAAGCAGCAACATTTCAAAAGAAAACATTTAGATTTTTACAATACTTCTGTAAAATAACATTTGCTGGAAAGGAAGTAAACACTAAGGGTCCTATTCAGTGACTTTTGATGCAAAACAATACCTGACTGAAGTTAGTACATCATTTTTTAACATATTTGTCATTATGGAATGTTCTTAGTTTATCCATTGTTAAATATCCCCATCATAAGAAAAAATGCTGGAAACCCTGTGAAGACTTATAGTAAGTAGGTAGACTGGAGTTCAAGATACCATTTTAGGAAAAGTTTGATCTGAGTCTGGCAAACACTCATTTATTCTGAAGGAGCAAGGATTTTTATGGTGTCCTTTCTTTTAGTCTCCAGACTCCTTGTTGCAGTTGTTGGCTGAGAAGAGGAAATGTTTATAAAATTGTCACAGAGTAGGGGGGGAGGATATAAGTCCTAACTCTGTGCTCTGCAAGGCTGAGTCACACTTCATTGGTGCATGCTACATTCTAGTCTGTCAATAATTTGGACCACTCTAGGGTCAAAACTGCAGCTCCTGTCTTAGCCTTGTGTCCTGCTTGTGGTCTTGTAACAGCCCACGACCCAACTATATATTATCTCTTTTCATGATTCATATTATTTGAAGGATTTAAGATTGCTGCCATCTGAATAGGAGTCAGTAACTGATGTTAAATAGGTCAGGATATTTTGATTGTCTTTGGATGGGGAATAAGGCCTTGTCTCTCCAGAAATATAGAAATAGGAAGGAACTGAATATGTGAGATACTTGTGTTTATGTATTCAGTTATTCTCTTGGGCAGTCACATTTTGTATTAGCTTAAGAATTGTAACATATAGCAGTGAATATGGTAAATAATAACAGTAATCTAATGGGAATGTTTGAAAGGTACACAGTTTCCTAAGTGGCTGACAATGAAGACTTTGTATATAGTCAATGTATAGTTATGCAGAACTAGGCAGAGCTCTAAAAGAGATACTTAGTCTGGAGCTGAGTTTTTATGAACTATTCAGCTTTCCCATGTAACATTATTGGACTTCCAAACTTCCAATATTTTCAGTGATTTCCGTGGCTTGCTCTCTCTAGAGCACTTGATGTTATTTTTTTCTAGAGTGAAACTCTTTATGGGTAATCACCTTGAGCTGTGAGTAGCTGACTAGTTTTTCACAATCATTTAGCAGTCAAATCCACTGCAACTCAGCCTAGTGAAGTTGACAGTATTCTTCTCACAACAGTGCATGAAATCCCTACGTGATAATTTCTCATTTGCAGAAGACTGGAAAAAGACATTATGAGGTATGTTTCAAGGGAGTCTTCATGTTTGTGTCACTGACTTTCTCCTTGATCACTTCAAGGGTTTTCTTTTATGTTGCTGTTTTCTCGTTAAGTTTGTTGCCATTTTCAACCATCTGTTTTTTTGTGATTTTTTTTGTGTGTGTTATTTTACTATGTCTTCTATGGACTATTAATTTATTAATATTAATTACATAAAACTAAACAAGGAAAAAATATTTTACATTAATGCCATGAGGTAAAACGTTCCTAAAAATATGCTGCAGAAATACCACTTTTCAGTCATCAGTTCAAAATACTGCTTAAACTTGGCAAGTCTTATTAGATTCTGGTGTTGGAAATTTCTTGAAGAGGTTTCCTAGTGCTTTTCTATTTCGATTTTATTCAGTTTTTGGTTTCTGTTTTTCTGTTAAGCTCAATAATCTGATTTTCAGAATGCTCTGACAAACAACCACTGAGCATGTCCAGGTCAGACCACACTGTATCATGAACAATGTGTTGCAGGTACATTGGGCTCAGAGTAACTGTCATTGGAAGGATGGGATAGTCTTCATTTACAGAATAATTTGAAATGTTTAGAGTATGCAGTTTATTGACAGGTGCAATACAGGTCTTTCATAAGACCTACCAACACCAGCAGATTTGCTAATAGTATCAAACTCAATTTCATAAAATAATGCAATTACCTTTCTTTGGATTTCTCATCTCATTTGATTAAAGACTTGTCCTTGAATTCTGAGTGCTATTCAACTCTCAGTTAGAGATTCCTTATTTAATACAAGATGAGGGTATCTCCATTTAGTTTCTTTTCTTGTGAGACAAACTACTTATTAAATGGGTTACTTAATATATAAATGCGACAAAACCATTCTTGCTTATTATTTTCTCAGCTTTAAAATTGTTATGTCAAACCTTCAAGTTTCAAATTCAGCATGGCATGTGTCAAACACCATTGTCCAACTGTAAATAGAATCTGTCTCAGCAGGTGTGGGTTTTCAGAAGATACCTAGATACAGATTAATTTAACTTACCTTTTTTCACTTCTTTTAATTTAACTGACTAGTTCAGCCTTAGTTTATCATTTGGCATTTTCAGTTTTCATGCTCAAAGCCATGTGTTACCACATTGTCCTTTATTGCAGCTCTTCTAGTCCTCAAAAGACACTCAAACACAACAGGCTGGCAACATGGAGATATAAAATTCCAACAAAAACATGGAAGTTGGAAAGTATCTTTTGACTCCCCTGGACTCACTCAAGCTGTTAGAGTTGATCTACCCATATATGTCAAAAAATAGTTTATCTCTGGGTTTAGGATTGTCTAGGAATGTCTAGGAATGCTTAACTGTGAAGACTATATGAATCTTCATGGTGATGAGGAAGGATGTCGTTTAATGTGTCTTTGGCTCATCTAGTTGTGTTTATAAGAATATGATCTGTCTTTCTCTGAATTCCTCTATTCCTTCGGACTCTTCTGAATATCTGAAGGTACGTTTCTATAAGACAGAAAGGTAGAAACTTAAGAAGTTAAAATATCAGCAATTGATAAGAAGGTCAAAAAGATTTCTTTTTGTGTGTGCTTTGTGTTTGATTAGTGTGACTGTTAAATGCTCAGTGGTTTACAGTTTCAAGAGGAGTTTAAATCTTTGTGTCTGTGTGCTCACAAACCTGAAGTGTATTCTATAAAATATAGCTTATGACACATACATGCTCATGCACTCACTTTCCCTGAAAACTGGAGAAAATTTCTCTGCCACTCAGTCTTTTCTTGCATTTTTTTCACCTTTATACAGCAAGACATTAGTGCAGTTCTCTTATCCTCGTCTTTTATTACCTCAATAAATGTTCTTCTTGGCACACTCTGTTTGGCAACAGCTTTTACTGCATGCTCAAATAAAAACCAGTAAGGAACAGCATACAAAGACAGTGTAATATCTTGAAGTGTGAATTAAGAAGCTTCAAACTGATTTTGCTGCCTTGCTGTTGATGGAAATATGTACAGAGATCCTATTTTAACAGATGGCAGTGTTTGGTTGTCTTATATACTTGCTTGTACGGTGAATAAGGGATAAAAAAATATTTCTGAGGGGATCTGTCCTACCTGTAGTAGAATATAAGGCTGTGTAATAATGAGCAGTAAAAAACATATTTCCTTGTTAATTTTCTTCCCAGCTCAAAGTTATACAGATCTTCTATTTAATGTAATTTTTTATCTTTTCTTGAGAATTAAAACTGTTACAGGATGTTTGCCTTTTGCTGGTATGGTATCTAGGCAAAAATAATCACAGATTAAACCTTTCCCTTTTTTTTAATGCTCAGTTTCTCATTACTCTGCACTTGAGTATGTATCATTAAAAACCATGCCTCTGAATAACACGTGAAGGGTTATTATTTTTGTTTTCTTTTATAATAATTATTTCCCTGAAGGGTTTTCTTTTTCATTTCTAAAGAAGTCATTGCACTGATTTTTTGTTTTGTAAAAACTTTTAACGGAACAAATTTTATAATAAAACAAACTTTGTTATTTATCTCAAACAGATAAACTAAGAGTTTCTTATCATGATTAATTCTCACCAGTCTGAGTGAGGAATTCCTTTTGAATTCCATCTCCTTGGCTTGCTATACAGAAACATAACTTAGAGTTTCCTCTGGAAAAAAAAATCATTCTAGCTTTATTGACAGTGAAGTAAATGGCTGTGTCTAAATTGATATATGTGGGATACTTCCAGCTTGGGGTGAACATTTTGCCATATCTCATTTCTCTCAAAGGCCTGGACCTTGGTAGTTATACATGTGGTTTTCCATGAGACCAGCACAAATTTTTCTCAGTGTCAACACTGAAAGTGGATCTTTCTGTGAGTGACAATTTCTTCTGTGGCTGAAGGGGGTTAAATCAATTTCTTATGACTGAAAAAAATAGGAGACACAATTCAGAAGAACTGAATCAGACCATTGTAAACTGAGAGGTAGTTCTGTGTAAGGTTAAGCACTTACATAAATATTTGTCATAATGCGGCATAATTGGGTGAGTCAAACAGAGTGTGGGGATCATAAAACTAAAATTCCAAAATCACAAGTGGTCAGAATTCATACTGTGAACTCCAGAAGTGCATTAATTTTTTTGTCATGTCAGGTGGTCTGCTGTTTATCTAAAAATGTAGTTTTAATTAAGGGTTACATCACTGTAGTAATTGGTATTCGAAAGTATTCAAACAAGTATTTGAAAATAGAAATTCTAGCAGATTTTTAGAATAATGTTTATTTTCAGGAAGCTTGATGGTATCTGAAAGCAGATGGAAAATTAATGAAATTTATTTTAAATCTAGGAACAACTGGAATTTGAGTGCAGAGTAGAACTGTGTGGAAAATGGAGTAAAAAATACCATTCCACTCCCATCACACTGTTCAAGTGGGATTAAAGTTTTTTTCCTTTAATGGATCTTTCTAAAACTTCCCCCTCCTTTCTTTCACAAAGGACATATTATTCTTAAGTATTCATAAAACTTCTTCCCTTTTTTGGTGGGTTTTTTTTTTTTTTGGTCAGAACAATTTTTGGTTTTGTAGTAATTGTCTCCTGGTTCAGCTTGTGTCCTCTGGCAGTTGCCACAACAATCTCTGTATTTTAGGATGTTTTAAATACACTGTTGTGGTGCTTCTTCCATAACTGCTACCTCATTCTGCCAAGTTTATAAAGAGAACTTCAGAAATATAATGAGTAAATTATTTACTTCTTCCCATCACAATAGTTTTTTTTCACTGGCAGTATGAATGAGTGAGTGAAAATTTAATAATTTCATTGGTTAACTAAATAGTTTAGTTTACTAAAATAGTTTAATTAATTTCAATATTCATCTCTTTTAATTACTCATTTAGCATACATAAGAATGGTCTTAATACACTGTGGCCAAGAGTTCCTACCCCATTATGTGGCAGATTAGGACAAACATATTGTGTATGTATTACATATTTATGTTTGTTCCTGGGTTCTGTTTTTCTGTTCATTTTTCACTTTTGTAATCTGTGATCTAAGTGCCTGCTGGATCAGGGGCTGTATTCTATCTTTTTATTTTGGAGACCTTGATGGACTTCCATTCTCCTCTTATATGAGAAAAAAAAGACTTTTTGGGTTTTTTTATTTTTATTTTTTCCCCTGTGTATTACCAAAATTTATTTTACATTTCACTTACTTCAGCTGACAGCTGAAATAAAGTAGTTGGTGTTTCTATACCATTTCTGTAGATCTGAATTGTTAATTTTTATCTGGGAGGTAAAATGCATGCACTTAATTTGTTTTCTGAGGTACTTTCGTGAAGCAACTATTGAACAGTGTATAAAATTGATCATAAGTTGTTTTACAAAGCTTTTAAAAGTAGGTTATTTGAAATAGAAGATAAAATATAGAATAATTTCATAGTGTCCATTTTAGGCAAAGATTTTGAACTCGAAGTGGGAAAAACCATTTTGGGTAAAATACACAGCTTGTCCCAAATGCTGTGATGTTAATTATAATCTCGCTGGAAGTCACATTAGGCTATGTTTCAATGCAAGTAGCTGTTCCCTGTCAGTATGTTTGATGCTTCAGCTGAAGCAGTTTTACCAAGTCATACAGTGTGCACTATATGAGTGTCTCTGATAAGACTTCTTCCTTGTAGGGATGAAATCCAAAAATCCATGTCAGACAGGAATCAAAGGTCTCAAAGTTTGAAGGATGGATGGAAGGAGATTTTAATGAGTGTGAATTTCAATCTTTACCTTTATAAATTTCAGAAAGGGTAAGCATGAAATTCCTGTGAGCAGCTGTCTAGGAGACATGTTTGAAAATAAAGAGCTTAAAAAAAAGTTTAAATGAAAACCAGGCATAATATTTTGATTGAAAGAAAGAAATACTTTTTCCATATTTTACCTGGAAATGTAACTCAGTTTTTGAGGAAATTAGGTATATGCCTAAATGAAACTGGATGAGATCCCCATTCCAACTGCTTCTCAGTAATTTGTGTAAAATTTAATTGATTCTGTTCAAGTAGCTATTTCTTCTTATTTAAAATACATAAGAAATCCCACCACACAAAAACAGCCATACTAAATACACTGCCAAGTAGAAGACTCAAACAAGGGAAATGAGAAAATGTAGCCCACTTTTTCTCTTTCTTTTTAATTTAAGCATGGCATCACAAAAATATTCTGTAAGGTGAGGTTAATTTTGTTAATGATCAGTTAGTCATATAAAATTAAACTAATTTTAATTGGTAATACTTATGCATCCATATCTTTTAAAATAAACTCATTTTTTTTCTAGTAATTCTATTCTGATTTTTTTCCTATTCGACCTATTCCAATTCTTCTTTGCTAGAAGTTGTGTGCTTGTGCCATACATTGCATATTGCCACCTAAGCAGCTAATTTTAAACTGTGATGAGCAAATCATTTGAGATAAAATAAAGGTAGTTGGTCTTTCTTCATGTAACACTATCAAACTAAAAGTCGGTAATAAAAACAAAGGAGAGGAATAAATTGGAAGCTTATTAATCACAACAGTTGGGTTCCATAGCTGCTAATTGTAAAACTGATATTTGCCCCTTTCAATTATTTATTCTGAAATAAAAATGCAACTATGAAGCAAATAGGGGAAAAGAGTTGAAAAATATACTGCAATAAGCAGACCTTCTTGGATCAGGTTGTATGGTCTACTGAAGCAGGAGTTTGGTCCTTTTGATACTATGGATTTTTTTTTTTTCCAATAAGTATTGCATTGAAAACACATAGCCTTATGATATTCTTCAGAAATCTATGATAAAGATGTCTCTTTCTTACATGAACTTGGGCAACAGCATGCCTGTGCTTCATGAGTTACAAAGGTTTCACTGGTAGTGGGGGTTTGAAAAAACTCTGTATGACACCAGCATAGTCTTTTCCCAGGCGTGATTTGAGAGAAGAGCCATTTTGTACTCAGCTGCAGGAAGGATAGACTGGAGAGATGGGCTGACTCCAACGGGATGAAGTTCAACAAGGCCAAGTGCCGGGTCCTGCACTTTGGCCACAACAACCCCCTGCAGCGCTACAG
>JAYRBT010000001.1:63290196-63310095 GCA_036023395.1 Myiotriccus ornatus | reverse complement strand
AGAGAGGTGGTGGATTCACCATCCCTGGAGGTTTTTAAAAAGAGATTGGACGTGGCCCTTAGTGCCATGATATAGTAGTTGGAGTTGGATCAGAGGTAGGACTCGATGATCTGGGAGGTCTTTTCCAACCCAATCTATTCTATGATTCTATGAAGCTAAAACTGGCAGTGGAGACTCTTCATCCATGGAAATTCCCCAAGTTTGACTAGACTAGACAAAGCCCTGAGCAACCTGCCTGTGCCCTGAAGTTAGCTTCTGCTTTGAGCTGTTAGACTGGATGATTATCCCAGTTATCTTCCATCTTAAATTATTTTACAGTAATAAAATTTTAAAATTTGGCATAATGGCTGGACACAGACTGCATCTTCCTAATGGCTATAGCTAACTATTGTGCTTTAACTCTGACAGTTCAGATGTCTAAAAACTATTGAAATTAAGTACGGCAGCTCCCCATGGGCATCCCAGAACCTTTTGCTCTATAGTGACCTAATCAGAGACTTACTTTCCTTTCTTATTCACTTCTACATTTTCATCTTCTTGAAAAAATGCTCCTGAAGTCCAAAGGTTGTCATTTTGACTGAAGTTTAGCTTCAGGTAATAACATGTGCATGTAATGCTCAGTGTATGCAGAGCAAGCCTTGCTGTGGAAGTTTAAAAGAAAAACAACAACCAAATCACACAAGAAATTGTATGCTCTTTGTTGTTGCTTATTAGAAATAAGATTTTTGGAGAGATTAATACTTTTAGAGAAAAGTTTCCAAACCCTGTGATTGCAAATACCACACCAGTTACAAGTGTATTAGCCGCTATTTCTGCAATGACAACAAAAAATGAGTCTGTCCCGCTTCTGCATTTTGTGTCTTCCTTTTGATGTCAGAGTCGCAAGCTGTTAGTAGCTGGAAGAGCCAAAATATATGCACAGAAAGGGTTTCAGCAGGTATGAAACAATTCTTACTGAACACTGACAGAGCCTGACCCTCCACTTTCTACCACCCATACTCCGCCATCTTTCCTTAGAGGCTTTGCCAGTCTCCCTGAATGAGGAACCAAATGTGACAGCTCAGCTGATGGCGTTGACATTGGCAGCAGGCTTGACGGACGGCACCAAACCTTGCCGTGGCCTCTCTCCTGCTAATTAGCTGTTCGAAGGAACTCTGTGTGCCACAGGCACAGTCTTATCGGGAAAGGACATCTTTGCCGTTCACCCTGACAGCTGTGATGCAGCTGTATGTGGAGCGAACTGAGCGCAGAGGGGGAGGATAGGAGGTGGAGGAGGAGGATTTAGAGCAAGCGACAGGTCTGGTATCTTGCATTGCAGCTGTCCGGAGCTCTAATAAACAACTGGAATGGAAAAGGGAGAAGATGGAAATTGAAATTTATAAAATGGGAACATAGTTGAGGCATGAAACAAGAGGAAAATGGAGAGGAGGGGAACAGACCTGCCCTGTGAGGGCTCTATGAGGCAACTGGAGCTATATGGTCTTGAGATTACTGCAGGTTGAGGGATTTAACATACAAGCCATTGTGCCTTTCTATGGGTTGTGTGCATGTCGATGGATAATAATGGGGTGCGATCCAGAAAGTCCCACAACTGATCAAGTGGAGGAGCAATATAGGCATGAATAATTTATTGAGGCACCATAGATCTGATGGCTTTGGAAACAGGATGAGGGAAGGAGTTGAGAAAAAGTGCTTGCTGTTGTTTTGAATAATTAGAGGTGGGGAATGAGAGAATTTGAGAAAGTGCTTCTTCTGTTTTTCAAAGTAAATACTCTTGCTGATGCAGAAATTCTTAAGTGGTAAAATGTTGTTAGAACTTTCTTATTTAAGATTGGAACATGTTCTCATAGGCTGCTTTGGAAGACAAGTCTAACTTAGTTAAATGTTAACTACACAGTACAGACGTACAGGTACTAGAGTTGAGGATGTAGAAGATTCACAGTTGAAAGGGTGGCATTTTCACCACTGTACTTTTGTTAGTTCCTGTTAGTTTTTGTTGTCCAGTGGTTAGGTTTTTAAAGGACTGAGCGAGACCTCATTTTGGACCTTTTGTGATGGTGAACTATAAGTTTTAAACTTACTAAGCATTTTATAATACAGCTTTAGAGGGGCAATAGAATGCAAAATTATTTTCAAGGTTAAAGTAGATTTACAATTTTTCAAAAAGTTGATGTCATTTAGAAGGTAAAAAAACAGTTCAGAATAAATAAGTGAAATAAGGTTAACAGCAACATTCCCTTCCCAGTACTCTAAACACTTTCTTTAACATTGAGCATTAAAAAAGAAAAAGTTGTTACAGCATTAATTGATTTTCCTCTGTGTTCTATAGAAGCAGAAAGATTAAGATAAATATTTTGCTCACAATATATCTTTCCTAGGCAAAAGTAAGGTGTGGGGGAGCCCAGCTGGCTCTGGGCTCTCTGTAAGCTAGGATATCGAAGATGGAACTTTACACCTGGCAGAGGGTTAACCACGCAGAGTAAGGACTGTGGCACAGGGTGGACTTCCTGTCAGGCATGTCTAACCTATAGTATTCGGACATGTGGCTGTGTATCCAATCATGAGTTGTTATGTTTGTGGTAAACCAATTGTGCGTGTACATGTGTCATCTAGAACTGTATAAGAGTAGAAGCACTGTTGCAATAAAGTTGCTGCTGGTATCCTGAAAACCTTGTCGCCTCCCGCCCTGACCCGCAACAGTAAGGAGTGATAGATTGCCTGTGAAAGCTTGCTTGTAAAAAGGTTTCGGTATAATTTTACAACTGAGTGGGTTAGTTTGTGATAGCATTGAGATTTGGGATGCTCCTGCAAATTAATTTTTTTAAGGCTTTCACTTTTTATTGCTGATTACCTGTGGGTTTTACTACATGCAACTTCTCTTTTCTCTACTGGCATATAGACAAAGTAGCTAACAGTGTGCTGCAGTCAGTAGTCAAAAGTGTTCCAAAGCAGATGTTTCTATTGTATTAACAAAGAAATCATGCATATGTTTACACACCTCACCAATGCTTTAATTTTTTTACATTTAGTACCCTGCTTATTTTCACCTCTTAGCCTGCACTGAAGAAAGAATTTCTGGTTGCCTGAAAATAACAGATATCAAAGATGATTTTAATAATTTAGACATATATATGAAAAAAATCCAGAACAATTAAAAAAGATGAACTTATACATATTCTCAATCAATACTTGCTCTACTTTATAGTGGGACTGCTCCTGTAACTTTTATTTGTGTGTATACAATGTGTCCTGTACTATATTTACAGACACATGCAATTCCTTATGTGATATTCTGTTTATTATCAGTCCTGATTTGTGAGGTAATCCCAATTATTATACTGAAAACTTTAGATATTCTTCTTAAATATTTGATATGCCTGCATAACCTGAGGTCTCAAATTTTATGCAAGTCTCATGACAAACGTGAAATCAATTTTTAGTGAAAGTAGTTTGCTCAGGTAAAAAAAAAAATTACGTGGTTTGTCCACTGTTTCTTACCTTATTGTTATTTTTAAAAAATTTTTAAATAAATTTTTTAAATGAGTGATTCAGGAGATAATAATATCTTTCACTTTTATTAAGGTTATACATAAGCGAAGATAGTATTTTTAGGTTCTTGAGAGGTAGACCTTCACATACCTTGTGAATGGCCAGTGTTTTTTTGATACTGAAAAAACTTGGGAATTTTAATGAACTTAAAAGTCTCCCAAGCTAAGGTTTAGACCGAGTTGTGCCTAGAAGATGGACACAACCTGCCAGTCATGAAGTGGTGACTTATAAAGGCCTTTAAGGATTAATGTGTTTAATAGTCCTGCTGATGAGATTATGAGCTGAGTAACAAAAAGAGGAGAGAGGGTGGGAATTTTTAACCTTATTATACAAGGTTAAAAATGACAAATCAGTGAGGTGAAAGGAGAATGACAGTTTCTTTCATTCTGTTTTCACCACCAATTTCTGTTGTTTCTTTACTGCTGTTGTGACTAGAAGGCAGCAGAACACTCCTCTAGACACTGGCTTTTAAACGTACTTATGAAGAAGAAATATATGAGTAGGAGATATGATTTTTATTTAGCTTTTTTATGGTAGTGAGTTTTGTTTTAATCTGTGAACTTTTTATTGGTGATATTATGATAATCCTCAAGCCACTGATGCCTTCTGCAGTCATAATCTTTCAGACTTCTCTCTCTGAAATTAAAATGCTATCTCTGGATGTTGCAGATACAAGCTGTTTGATGGCATGTTTATGTGTTTATGAGTTTCTAAGAGATGAAGAGGAAGGAGTTGTTCAGAGAAGCACAGCTTTTCATCTAATATATCAGATATAGTGAGTGTACATTTCGGAATCATATGTTTGAGCATTTCAATTTAATTAATAGACATATATAAGGAATTCAGCTTACAGGTGCATTAAATTGTGTGGTTTTTTAATCAAAATAATGAAAGTATTAATAAGAAACAGAGGGAAGTTTCTATGTCTTGTTTGTTGGTTTTTTTTTTTTTTCCAAGAAGAAAGTTTTCAGGTTTGGTTTCCTTGCTCTCAGTCTCACTTTCTTTCAGATGTTCTCCTGCCCCCTTCCTGTCACACCTGTTGCACGCAATGTTGCAGTCTCTCACATGCATGCTCACTGCCTCTCACACTCTCAGGTGTGCTCTGTCTCATGTGCTCTCTGGCATGTAGTATCACTCAGTTCTTGCTGGCTTATCCTTACATGCTCACTCTCTCACTCTCTCAGGGGCTCTCTTGCTCCCTCCCTTTCCTTTGATTGCATGATTTCTCTTACACTCACTCCCTTTCTCACTTGTTCTCTTGCACTCTGATTCTCTTTCTTGCTCCTGTGCACTTTATCTCTTTGTCTCTTTTATTCCCTCACCCCTCTCAAACTTACTATTGGTATTTTTGTGGTTTGTTTTTTTTTTTTTTCTAAGGAAAATATGATCTTTTTGACCAGCAAATGGTCAGGTATTAGTGATACAAGATAGGTTGATCAGCAGGCATAATACTGCTTTATGAACCTTCTTAATTGGATTCACATGTGAGATTTTTTTTTTTTTCCTTTAAGGTGTTCCCTCCCTCTCCCTTCAACCCCCCCCCATCCATTCAATCACATCATTGCTTGGAGGCGAGAGAGCATGGGAAGAGAAGCTCATTTACCAGCCCTGGTAGACATAAGCATCATTGTACCAATCAATCAACACATATGCTTTCCCACTGAGACTCCCCTGTGACCTTGAGGAGTGTGATAAATGACTTCGAGGATGGAACAGACAGAAGGTTTATGATAAACCAAAAAATTATGTTCTTCTGGATGATGAAGAAAAATAAAAATGAAGAGTGCGGGTAGATACGTATTTGGCTTGAATAGGAGTTGATAAATTCTGTAACTACCTTTCATGGTACTGGCTGTGGTTAGAGACGTTTACTGTCATGGTGATCAAGACTTCTTCAATAAACCTCACTGCAGTGTTTACAGTACTTCTTTTTGTGCAGTACTGCAATACTTTATGGCTCTGAGCCCTCTACTGTGGATGAAGTTTGTAGCAGTTATTGATAACAGATTCCAGAGGCAACATATCTCATCAAATTTATGTTGAGGGAAAATAATCAACAGAGTGAATCTCTTGACCTGGATTGACTTGACTCATTCTAAAGTATGCAGCACATTAACTCAGTCATGAGAAGGTTATTATTAATCATAAATGTTTGATACATTAATGAGTGCAGTTACAATCTGGCTGTAGATACAATTTCAGCAGATTTTTAAAAGCCATTTTTACATTATGCTTTTATTTTTTTAATAAAAAATTTGAAGCCAGAGATCTTTTTGTATCTGTTATGTATCTATGGATTGAGTACAGTATGGGCAAAGAGTGCATTTTCTTGCACCCACCAATGTGTATCTAGTCATAGCAGAAAACAATTCTAGGAGAAAGATTTTTTTGTCATGTCATTCATTCTTTGTGTCTCCTAAAAATGCAGATTGGTATTTTCATTCCATTTTTCTCTACTTCTTTTGACCCTTATTACCATGACTATCTGTATTTTCCCAGTGTTAAGCCCCTAGTGAAAATGGTTGCTATTGCGTATTTCAGCCAGCCAAACCACTGGTCTTATACTTGGATTCCTCTTCTTTCCAGCTCAATTAAAAAAAAAAAATAAAATAAAAAAAAAGCAGTCCCAAAAAACCAAAAGCCAACTAGTCATCTTCCTGATGAAATACAGATTGCCAAATGCATGTCAGAGGTTAATAATGCTTGTTCTCCCTAATTGCCATTGTGTTCAAATGCACACAAGTCCATAACAACAATTTTCTAATCTCACTGCCAGAGTTTAGGAAATTATTTCCATTTCAATTTCTTTTCTTGTTCTGGGGAGAAGTGGGCTATTGCAAACAAATTTGGAAACTACTTTTATTTCTAAGGACAGGCTACACCTTGCAAGGTAGGAAAAGGTGTTTTGATTCATTAATCTCCATAGCAGTGGTAGCAAACCAAAGGCTAATTGAAAGGAGGTGGCATGTGTTTGGGGAAGCAGGCAGTTAAGTGTCATCATCATTCTAATGATATTGAAGTTGGTCAGATTTACTGGTAAAATGCCCAGATTTTCCTTCTAGCAGCCATAGTCTAGTATTTATCTGATGTTCTAGAGTGCCAGAATAGTAAATAAAAAAATATTACCTTGTGGAGAGTTGGAATAATTTACATAAATATAATCCACTTTAGAAAGGATTAACTGACAAGACCTGTAAGGTCCTAGCAAATGACAGGAGAAAGCAGTCTGTTGCCGTTTCAAAATACTTAAGTTTACCAACAAGGAATGTGCTATCAGAGAGCAGCAGGTACATATCAAGAAAATAAATCAGAACGTTAGCTGTTTCTGGGGCTTTTTATGAGGTTAGTAACCCAGTCCTGTAGAACATTTAAAATCTTCAGCACCTCACTGAATGTAATTCTGTTTCGAAAGTGTTAAGTTTCTCTCATTCAACAGATTTAGCCGAACTTTTCATTCAGGTATAGCTAAATTGGTACTGTGTAGCTTTGCTGCCCACTCACATCCTCGTTTGCCCTAATGAGGACCCTCAGAATGGTCTGACAAGGGAAAATGACAGAACAGTGGGATTATAGCTTAGTCTGGGGGAGGGAGGGGAAGTGGAAAAAAAGGTTTCAGTTGTAAGCCATTAAGTATGAATTGTACTTACTAGATGCTATACTCTATGAGTAACTATACGCAAGTGTAGAAAGCAAGATCGTAACTTTCTATCCAGCAGATGTTTTGTGTGCAAGATATTTTACCTGTCAATACCAGAGAGCCAAAAAAATGATTTTTAAGAACTTCAGCTTTCTCAAGGAAGCTTTTCTATTTTTTTTTAAACACTGGATATCATGTTGAAATGTTGTCCACTTGGAATAAATTTCTTTTAGTTGGGTCAAGTGTGTGTCTACCAAAAGTAGTTAAAATAAAAAAAGAGAAACCAAACTTTTGAAAGTATCTTCAAGGACAGGGAACCATGGGCATCTGGGTATTTTTATTAGTTTGGGAACACAAGTCGTGTAGCTTTGTGTCTCAAAGAGATAAGGGAAATAGAACAGAGACTTGAACCCAGGTCATTAAAGCCCTAAGATAACACTTTAATCACTGTACCTATCCATCCTTTGGAGGAAGATTATTAATGCAAGTATTTTCATGTTCTGCTTTTAAAAATCAGTTTTCTTATAAAATAGCAATACACCCCAGTGAAGAGTTTCTGCAGCTCCTACCTGGATTTAATACAAATTAAATAATAAGTTCTTTGTGTTATCAATGCCAAAAGCTTTCAGACTGAATTCTGGTTTGGTTTATCCTGTAAAATAAAGATTAGCACATTTGAGACTAGAATGCATGTTCCTTTGTCTTTATATGGCAGAAATATGGATGTATTTGGCTCATTCAATTTATTGCTGGAAATATGAAATACTAGAGACCAAATTTTGAGACACTTATATAGTTGGTTTAATGAAAACTCATGATTTTGTAGAGTGAATGCAAGGTGAATTTGGCTTTAAAATAACAGTAACTCTGAGAAGTGTTAAATATGGCTTAAATGCAAAAATAAGCACAGTTTTATTTGGCGGGCAATAAAATTAAAGTTTTGCAAGGAGAGTACAGAAAAACCTGAGCTTGATAGACTAGCCCTGTTCTTAGTACTTTTGAACAAAACTATGCACATCAGTTTACACAGATAAACTTTGCTGTAGCAAGATTTAGTTAATGGGAACATTATGAATCATAGTGATGTAATGTTTGTTAGAATGTGGTGGTTTAGGTATAGTCTAATGTGTGCCAGTTATGTATAGGTTGATAACTGTGGGGAACTTGCTATATGTGGCAAACATAAACCCAAAGCAAACAAAACCATTCTCATTTTATGATATAAGAAATCAGATCTTGTGGTTTTCCTTTTTCCTCTCCAGTGAAGACTTGCAGTGGCAATGAATCCTGGTTCATGTTTTGTAAATTTTAAATGATTATTAAGCTAGAATCACCATGACTGGGAAAGGGTGAATGAGGAAATGAAAAGAATTGAGGAAAAAGAAACCAGCATATTACCCGATCAGTGATGACATTGATTCTGAGTAAAATTTCTTAAAATAGGTACTCAGAAGTTATGCAGCCATATCTGGGGCTAAGGGAAGGATGTACCAGAGTTATTACCATTAAATTCTATTTTAGGATATTGGTTATCCTTTTAGTAACAGATTAAAAACCCACATTGTTTAAAAAAAATAAGATAAAATCCCATAAGGGTTTGTGATCTGTATATTCCCAAGTCCAGCCTTTAAGAAATAAAAGAAAAAGAAAGACTCTCAAACTGTAATGAAATGTATTTTATTTTTCAGGCACTGGGCCCATGCCATTTCATTTCATTACCAGGATACACTGAGCGGGCTGGAATCAGCAAGAACTACAGGCAATGCAAGCTGATGATAAGCATTTTATCATGGCCCTAAACATATTAAATTTTTAGCAATAAATTTTATCAACAGCATCTTCATGGCTGGATAGCATTCCTCCCCCCTTCTTTCTTCACCCCACTCTCCCCTTGCCCCACTCGCTTTTGCTCTGCAAATACAACTTGTACTTGACTGTTCTGGAAACAAATTTTTAAAAAATCAATAACTAAAAAAAAAATCTACAATTTAGCTAGTCCAGTAATTATCCTTCAGGCTATTGCCTCTACTTACTGAAAATGGGGAAATAAAGTTACAGCATGAGCAAGGGTAACGATAGACGAACTTCATTAGGTTTTGTGACAGTCTCCAGATTTCTTCCTGAAACTAAAACATATCCCAGGGGAAAATATATTCAGTTGAAGACCTCATTCCAATACATTTTGTCTTTATAGAATACTGATATAGAAATAGGAGGTGTAAGTCTAAAAGAAAAGGTTGTAGATTTGATATTTCTAATAGTATAGTCAATAAAACGTCACCAATTTCCAACGGCTGCAACGATGAAATGGCCAAAACCCAGAAGTTCCTGAGGATCGGGACTGGGAGAAAACTTTATCTACTGCACTACTAGGTGATATCCTAGTAATCAGTGACAGAAAAAAAGGGAACATATAACTATGAAACAGAGGGAGAAGGTGATAATTTTGATTTAGTATAGCAAAGGGCTGGTCTTTCTGAGCACTACTCTGGGTGACTGTAGCAGCATCTTTGATGACAGAAAGGTGCATATTTGAGGGCTCTCAAGGCATAAAAATCAGGGGCTGGTTAGAGGCTAATTAGTTTCAAAAATGAAGACTCTAGAGTAGCTGAGGGAAATCCTAACTGTATTAATAATGAATTTTGCTCTTACATAGTGCTATAGTATGGTTCATCACTGCAAATGTGGTTTTAAACAAGTACATTTTAAATTTTGTCTGGTATTAAATACTGACAGAGTGGTCTGCTGGGGAAGAAGATCACACTCACAGATGTGTTGACTGCTAAAGCATCGTGTCTAATATCATGATGTAAATCAGGAAAACCTGAAAACAGGAAGTAGGAAGAGTGTTTCAAGATCCTAAATAACTTTTTAACAACTGGGAACAGCTTCTCCTTTTTCTCCTTCTCATCCTTTATAAGAAAATCTATCCTGCTTCTCTATCTGGTATTTCTGGTTCCTATTCTTGCTGTTAAAAATAGAACCTGTTTGCATATGAGGGAGTAGGGGTTGATAGCAGAAGAAATTGGAAAATAAGTGGTCATATCTGCGTTTTGTTTAAAAGCCCCTCCCCTGTGGTTTGAGAAAAAGAAATTGTTACAATAGGCCTGGAAACATGGCTAGGATAGATTTTTCTGATAGGTACTAGTACCCTATTAATGTAACCATTGCTTGGACTCGAAAGTAAAGAAAAAAGCATAGTTAAAAAAATTAATTGAAAGAATTTCTTTGTCAATACTTAGGTAGAATACTCATATGTTTCTCTAATTACCTATTTTTTTTTTTTAGGTTTTGTTATATAGTATAGCATTTTGACTAGATTTTTTGACAGCTCATCCTGTGCATATTTCAAAGCCTGATGTAGGTGACATTTCTACAGGTTGCTTTGGGAAGACTTCAGGAAATAGCAGCTGCCATTGCAATTCTTGGAGGTGGGTACATTATTCTTGAAAGAAAGTAGGGAGCCTAGGTAACTCCTAATATGGTTTTCATCGCTGTGGTGTCTGAGTGTTTCATACAAGTAAAGATAACAATAAAGGTTTTTCTCCTTCTTCCTCTCCTGCTGGGAAAAATACAGCAATGGCTCTATGGGACATTTGGCACAACATATAATAAATGATTAGAGCAGTGTCTATGCACTGAATTTATCAGACACTGCCTTGGTCCCTATGTGGCTGCATTACATTTGTCCCTTTGCAGGAAGTTTACCATGTAAAAGGCTACTGTAAATAGGGAAGGAATCATCTGTTCTCTGTATGTCCATAGTGCATACAAAAAGAAGGATTTAGCTTGAACTGCAATATTGAAAACTCAGCTTAAAAGTTTTTTTTCTATGATAGTTGTAAAGCATCATTATCTGAAAATAGATTACATGGAGAGACAGAAGACTAGTCATCACTGGATGTTTATTAAGGGCAGAGTCGATAAATATCAGTTAATAAAAACATTGCCGGAAGTTTTGTCATGTTCTCGAGTAGAAAATAAGGGTATGACATTCTGCAGTTCATTCTAACCTTTTAATTTCAGAACTCAAAGAAAAGACTAACAGTGTTTTTTATGCAGAAAATAGATATGCAGCTAGAACTTCAATTACAGGTGTTTGAGTAGTTCTGCAAATGGCAATCTCAATCTCATAGACTTCTTAGTCTCTCCCAAATGTTTTTGTTTTGTTTTTTGTTTGGTCAGTTGGTTTGATTTTTTTTGTTTTGTTTGTTTGGGTTTTTTGTCTTTCTGCTAGCCTGCCTTCCTTTCAATCAATAAATTTAAGAGCAGCAGCAATCAGGTTGCTCGGAAATACTACCCCTCAGTGTCCTAGCTCACTATCACTTTTAACCTTCATGGCCAAAGCATCTCAAGAAAAGAGGCAGCAAAATTTAAAAGACTGGTTGTTTCATAAAAATGTTTTGGTTTTTCCTTTCAGCTATGGCATAGTAATAAATACTAGAACTGTGTCTTTTTCCTACTCTTCCAAGGATCAACAAGGAAAAGCTCCTTCCATTAGAACCATATACAAGAAATCCTTTTGGAAAAATAGATGAAAGTTTGAGTCTAATAGAAGAGTGGCAAGGTCAAGATGAAAAAATGTGTAACCATATTTAATAATTTATTTGTTATTTCTTGTTTCAGAGCTAGATAAGATCTTTATTCTGTATGTGCTCTGATTTTACTGAAATGTTTTTCGGTTAAGATATGGATGAAAACTTGTGTGTTCACCAATTGGTAGTGAACACTTGACATACATAAAGCTACCCTTAGAAATATAGAAAGCAATAATAAAAAAAAAGCATATTTTATATATTATAATGATAAAATTCTTAAGAAATTGAAGGCAATTACTTGGTTCAAGAATATTTTAAAAAAATAAACTACATGAGAAAATAGCTTCACATGCTGAGGTGTGAAAATCCTCAGTTTTCCTTAGGCTAGAAGATCTTCATTATTCATTCAACCTCTTCCTAAACCCTCCCATTGTCATTTCTTTTTTTTGTTTGTTTTATTAATATATTGGCCTAGCACTCATTTCCCCTTTCTGTCCTTTCTGTAATATTCACAAACGCAAATTAAATCTGTTGCATGACAGCATGACAGTTCAGTAGTTTCACAATTCCTACAAATAATCCAGATCTATTGCTGTCATAAATGATACTCCTCTGTGACTTTCAGAGAGCAAAAGCTTTTTATAGGCAGCTGTACTATTTGTCCCATTTTCAGTTCTTCAAGTGAACACAGAAAAATTCTGCTCCGGTATGGCAAAACTCCCTGAGAAATCATCTCATGCCCCTCGTGGATTGTACACCTCCTGATGCTGTGCGATATAAAGTGTCTTTATAATTTCCACATGCCTCTGCTGTGCCTTTAGTCTCAAACTTGTTTGTTTTATTTGCAGTGAATGGTCTTCAAACCAAGGCACCTAACTATATCGACAATTGCGTATAATCTCGTGATTACGTTCCCTTCTGTTTTCTTACCAACATCTTTTGTTCTGTGGTACTGACATTGACATTCTAATAAGTATACATTTTAAATAAACAATTAGAATTAGATTTTCGAGGACAGTTTTAGTTTCCCCTGTTTGTATTGCTTTGTAGTGATGTAATTTTCCATATGCCATTTTAAAATATTTAAAGCTACATGGCAAATATAATTGCTAATTTTCCTTATTGCTTCTCACCAGTGTCATTTGAGAAGTTATAAGAAGGTAATACTTAGTGGAACGACTCAGCACTAGACAAATGAAGCTGTTTTGCCACTTTCCAGATACTGTTCTTGTTCACTTCCAATAAAAGTGCTTTAAGTGGTAGAAAAGAAATATGAAGTTATGGAAACAAAATACAATGGATGGTGGCAAACCAATGCATAATCTTGCAGGCTGTTAACCACCCATATTTTTCCTGAAAATCTGGAATTTTTCTCTCTCTCTGCAAAACTTATTTCTAGATTAAAGTAACTGCTTTTAATTTCTAAGTCCTAAAACAGTTGTCAGTCTTCATTAATTTATCAATATATTAATAATAGTTCTCCTCCCCTTCTTCTCCCCCTGACCTTCAATATCCCCCTACCAAAAAACCTGTGGAGGTGCAAATTATGGTGTACGGCTACAAGTCTCCTGTCAGTACGACTAGGAGTTATTTTCAGTTACCATCTATCCTTATGAATCCATGTTCTTCAGTTTCTAATACAGAACTGCAGAATAGTGATAGTGTTGTTAGATGTTGAGAAATGCCATGTAGACATAACAAGCATTCTTCTTGGTTCTGGAACGTGACTTAAAGTATGGTTATCATCTGCCTGTCATAAGGCAGTGACTGAAGATCAGTTACCTGTTCTTATCCTTTCTGAATAATCAACTTTTTAAATGTAAATGTAGTAATAATGGTTATATGGTAATACAAATACATGAGTCTTGACATTACCTGCTGCAATTTCATGGGTTTTTCAACATGCTACAGATACAGTCTCACTGATGCTGAGTAAAAGGGGATAGTAATTTGCAGCCACCATGCTCCTAATGTGTGCAGCTTGTCTTATTTGCCATGAGATGCACATTCCACCTGACATCAGTCATAAAATTCAAACACCTTTTCTAGGGCTGTGATTTTCAGTCTGTATAGGATTGTTTCTTAGAACTCTGCACTTCCCTTTTTTGAGTCTCATAAGTTTTCTGCTGGTGCACTCCTCAGTTTTATCCAGGTTCTTCTGGACTGAGTGTCTTCCATTTGTTAAGTCAAGCACTCACCCAACATTACTGACATCTTCACAGTTGTTGAGAGTGCAGTTTGTGTCATCATCCAGTGTGTAAATTAAGTTACTAAACAATTTAGAATAACATATCAACCACTGGGATAGTCTGCTTGTTACCAGCTGTTACTGAGGTGCCCAGCCTTTGGCTTCATGTCAATACAACCAACCCTCACCCTACCTAGCAATACTTCTTTTCTAGTCCTTGTCTCCTCACCTTTCATAGGAAGAAAGCATTTGATATAATATCTGTGGGCTTGCTAAAGTCAAGATAGGTTATATCCACTGTCTTTTCCAGCCAGTCATTTCATCAGAGGTATCAGGTTGGTCGTATCAGATGGTCCAGATGACTTACTATTGGTAAATCCATGTTGCACATTCCTGGTTAACTTTCTTGTCCTCATGTGCTTGAACAAAAGGATTCCATGAAGATATATCCTATGATATTTCTATAGTCAGGGGCCTATCTGAGGCTCATAGCATTATTCTCTGTGTCATTTTTTTCTTGTCTTTTTAAGGATGAATGTAATGATAGCATTTTCCCAGCCATCAGAGATCTCATGTAATTGCCATGGAAGTTATAGACAGTGGACTAAAGTCACATCAGCCAGCCCTTACAGCACTCTCAGGAGAATCCTGTCAGATCTTAGGGATTTGGATATATCCCTAAGATATATCCAAATATTGTCCATAAGCTTTTGTAAGCTTTTCATTTGGAGTTAAGAATAAATCATTTCTTGTCAATTATGTCATAACTTCTCCTACTTTTTAATTTGATTTTTTTTTTTATATTGAGATAAATTATCTTAGCAATTCATTTTCACACTAAAACTGTTACCTTGAATTTTATTGTGGCCGATGTTCTGGATTCAAGAAACTGATTCTACAGCTCAGCTTTGCACATAAAAATAATGAAATTTGTGTGCTTTTTTCATGTGTAGGTTCTCTTTCTGTTGCTCTACTTTTCTTTTGTGTTTCTTTCTTCCCCACTCCCCACCATGGCTGTTGTCTGTTGTCATCCTACAATTTTACTGTCAGGACTTTTACCATCTTGCCTATGTTAGGTGTTGGCTTCTCCTTAACTGATAAGATAGACAGCCTGCAGGGCTTCTCCAGTTGCTGAGGGCCCAGAATACAAGTATGGCCAGGAACCGGATGAATGTCGTCCATACAAATTTAATTAAATACTCACAAGATGCTAATATTTTCTTAAATTCCCTTAGTTGTTATAGTTCAATAATCCAGTGTGAAAAGATCAAACTCAAGGTGCTGATTTTGGATTAGATGCTGCTTGCTCTGGGTTTGTGTTCTCACTGCTAGCAAAATAGAATGGGTTGATTTGCAAGGTAAGGCAGTAAGATTACACGTGTCTGGCATAGGGGCAATAAGCAGATTTCCAAGATGTCTGAAGAGACAGAACATAATATGAAGAGAAAAACCTGAAAATTAGTTTAATTTCACTGGAACAAGAAGGGAATTGCTATACTGAGGGCATGGGAAAGGTTAAAACACAAAGCTACTAGAAGAAATGTGGTGCATAATACTATAAATAAAAAAAAATCACCTTGAAAATCTCAGTTTTGTCCTTTCTTCACCACCACTCCCAACCTCAATATCCTTTATAGTCATGGCAAAACTTTCATTATGGCCAACACTTGGACATTTTCAGTGTATTTCAGCATTGCTGGCATCTTTCCTAAAAGTGGCATTTTTATAACAAGACAAAAATAAAAGAGGAAAAAAGTGTCCTGTTCACCCATTTCTCTGTGTGAAGGTTTCACGTTTGTGGTTTTAATGCAATTAATCAAAGACCAAATGCATTTGTATTCTCTGAACAGTTCAGGAATACTTTCATATTTTCTCAGTGTAGCAGTGTGAAATGGTGCAGGATGCCAATCCTAATAGTTCTGGGAAAGATATTGTTCATGCTAGGACAATTCTTATGTGTTTTGTTTTAGATGATGGATTGCACGTTCTCAGTCATTTGCAAGCCACAGGCTTTACATGTGCTGTCTACATTATCAAATTTCTCACTCAGTTTGAAAACCACAGCATTTTAATTGAAAGGAATGCTCTTTTCCTCCAGGTCTATCAATGTGGCAATGTTGTTAGACTCTGAGAAATGGCCTTCCCAGTTCAGAAAAATGGAATAATACCATACAAATGCTTTCACCCTTAGTAACCAATGGGGCTGAAAGGTGAGCTGGCACACATTCAAGTGCAAAATATCAAACAGTGAACCCTGTGCTACAAGAAACTTTTTAAAATTCACTGACTTGGAAGAGACTGAATATCTGAGGGCTTAGCAATGTCTAACAATGGTGTTATTCTCCCTAGAACTGCCATAGAAAAGACTTTCTCCTTTGAGGCTAGTTTCAGTGTACAACAAAGATTACTGGATCAGTTTCAGTAAGAGAAGGGATCTGAGCAAGGCAATTGGGCATTTGTACAGGAGTTCTAGGATCAGATTGGTGCAGCTCATCAAATGGTGATTAGTTTAGCTCAGATCTCACACAGTAAAACAAACTCCGTAAGAAGTGAATGCTTTAGGGCCTTGACCCTTTGAAATGTCTTAAGATAAGCAGTATGTTGGATTTTAAAACAAAATAAGGACTCTATTTACATCCATACTTCCTTTCTTAGTAGTTGAAAATAGTACCTTTTCCAGTGGTTGGGAACTTACTTTTGTAATGGCAAAGTATACATGGTTTACACAATGTTCAGGCATAACTGCTGACATACAGATTTTGTAGGTAATGAATTTAACTTCACAGGCTGCTGGTGTTCTGGCTCTCCTCTTCTAATCTCTGTTCTGAGGGAACAGGGATTGTTCTTTGACAACTTATTTGCACAGATGCTTTTGGAAAAGTTGAAAGCTTGTTTTAGTTGAGAAGAAAAAAGATCTGTGCAGATTTCAGGAAATGTGAAAACATTATTTAAAAGTTTTCCTTTTCAAATACATTCATTATTACAAATACATACATTAACATTTCTAGGGTATATTCAATGCTTCTCATTACACCATTTATGAAGACATCAGTTTAATAACTATGTGTGTATAATAAGGTTGACATGAATTAGGGGCACTGGCTAACAATGAGAGTGAAATATATCCGGGAAAGAATCAGTTTTTGGACTTCCCCCTAAATAATCCCTAGCATTGTACAATCTGAATTTTAATTAAAACAAAAAAAAGGGTCTACGTCAGAAGTTTTGACTGCTCTTTCCAAGTGCAATGTGAAAGTTTTATAAGATTTATAGAAACATATTTATTCTAAAAGTTCAGTTCTGAGATTGTTTGGATGCAAATTTCTCTTTCTGGAAAGAAAGACCACAGTATATCTCCAAGTCCAGTCACTTATTTGAAGAAGTGATTGCTTGATACTATTCAGTAAATATTCAAGGCAAACAGTTTAAACCTGCACTGTTTCAGTTAATTTTCTAGATATATACTTTGAATAATTGTCATGGGTGGACCACTGATGGTACAATCATTAATTTTATGCCTCAAGGTTCTTTGGGTTTTTTTGTTGTTTTTCTTTTTAGTTTTGTTCTGTTTTGAATCAGTATTAGTATTAATTAAATTAAAATAATGTCTTTATAGAGACATATTTTCATTGTTCTCTCCCATTAGTGTAATGTCAGGAGTCATCTGGTAGACCTGAAGAGCAAGTAGTTATAGTTTACTATGAGCACTTTGTTTTGACTTTCTTTCCTTCTCTGAGTGCAATACAGGTATCTTTTATAGGCTTTATTGTGGTGGATGTCTGATGAACCGTTTCTTTAATGGATCTCAAGGGAACTGTAAAGTGACTGCTTTGGCAGATGCTTCTGACCAAATCCTCTGGTTCTGTGGCTACCTGTTCTTTTAAAGAACTTGTTTTCCTAAGTTTTAAAAAGTCAAGATCCTACTCGATGTGCCCCTTGTGAACTGATAGCCCAGCTTCCAATACCATAAATCATCAGATCATTGTTCCAGATAGTGAAAAAGTACTGGTGTTAGCTGACTGTATAATAAAGCTAGTTCTAATGGGAATTTATGTTCATCTCATGCTCTTCCAGTTCAGGAGAAGAATACGGAATGAGATACAGCTCCTGTCATATAATATTCTAGCCTTGTCTTTGATCTACCAGCATCAGTTTTGACCACACTACTGCCAAAAAGCCAAGTTGTGCTCTTTTCCCTGCCTCCAGCTGTCTGTTCCTGCCACCTCTCTTGTGTCAGCACTAGTGATTGTTCAGCTCTTCTGGGAAAAATAATAATTTGGAGAGGCAGGTCTAGTTTTTAGTCAGTTCAAGGAACTGACATAACTGGTGAGCTACGTGATTTAAGTACTGACATAGCAAAGGATGTGCCCAGCAAAAGAGAAGAAAGTGGGAACTGTCTTTGTGGTGGCATAAACCTTGATGAAAGTTTACAGAATTAAAAAATTACTCTCAAAAGGTTAGTTAGGATTTCTGAGTATTTGCTAAAATCTGGAGTTCAGCAAATGGCAACTGCTTAATGCTTAATGCTGTTGGTATATGCCCTTGTACCCTGCCCTATTACTTGCATTTTCACTTTTAGTGATATCTCAGGATTTCTATGAGAACAAATGAATTAGATAGTTGGGTTTGTTTTTCTTTATATATATTAATGTATGCTGATGCAATTCTTGATTCATTTATATGTAGGATTTTTCAAGGGAAAACTAAGATTTTGCTTTTAGTTCTGAATGTGCTGAAGCTCAGTTTTTTTCTGGTGAAGTCAACAGAAGGAAAAATGCAAATTCTCTCTACTACTCTTGATGCCTTCGGGTGGTACAGTTTGTTTTCAGAGAAGCCTGGTTGTCATGGGAGACACAGTGGGAAATGTAGTGTTTTGAGCTAAAGACATTCTGTAGCATCTTCTGTTGAACTCTGTAATAGTTAGACTATCAGTGTATGGACAGAATCCTAAATAAATATGTTGCTACTATTTGTATCAATTGGACTTCTTAAACTTGTGTTTTGTTCGTTTTGGGTTTGGCTTTTTTTTCTAGTTACTGGATACTTAGAAGTAATACTGAAGAGTCCAAGATATGTGTGGTTTGAGTCACTAAGTACTAGTCTTTATTAAAGACAGAATTAGAAAACAACAAATTAAAAACATGCCATAAAGCCTCACAGTTGCCTCTATAGGACAGTTCAGCTTAAGCTAATTTCTTTTTACTCGTATGATCATTTTTATCTGTTGTTTAAGAAATTATCCTGCATAGATATGAAATTGTGAGTTTCCAAATAGCTGTCAGGCTGATTTTCAAATAATCAGAAGCTGGAAGAAAGCTTGAGGGATGCTTGCTTATCTCTTGCTTTTTCTAGAACCAGCATGAATTATTTGTTTGGGTTTGAGATCTGTTTTCTGAAATAAAGAACTGCCTGTTCTTTTTTTTTTCTTTTTCTAGAGGAATGACCAATTCTGTATAATGCACACAGGAATTTACATGTTAGTTTTTGACCGGTGAAGGAATAAATCCATTGTAGATCCAGATAACTGGATGCTCTTGAGTTTGTACTTGAGTCATTTCACAAAAGCTGTTGAGATGGCTGGACACAATACACTGAGCCAGCCAGGTCCTTTACCTGAACTGAAATGGCTGTGTCTCTGAAGGTCATCTGATCCAACAACCTACTATGTGTCACCCGGCACACTCAAATATTGTAATTACTGTCTGTCAGGCAGAAATATGATGAGATAGGCTTGTCTTAGTCATGCCACCTAGTTATGTTGTACACACCTGAAGTGTATACAGCACTGGACCTGGAAGCTAGGCAGTTCTCTCCATTTGTGCAATTCTGAAAAAGTCTGACTGAATCTGTTGTAATTAGGACCATAGTACTTACTGTAGAAGTTGTCATTTACTGATGAAGTAGTAAATAAAGCCCCTGGTGGTCTAGTGGTTAAGGATGCGGCGCTGTCACCGCCGAGACCCGGGTTCGATTCCTGGTCAGGGCCA
>JAYRBT010000001.1:63222252-63290096 GCA_036023395.1 Myiotriccus ornatus | reverse complement strand
TAAAAAATCCAATGCGCAGGCTGGAAGGTGTAAAGACCTTCCCCGGTTCTTCGTTCGCGAAGACTGGCCATTATATAGTAAATAAAGGATTCTAACTTGAAAACCACACTAGAAAATTTTGAAAGTGACAGTGTCTTCCTCTTGAGTACTTAATTATCACAGAGGAATTTAAATTCTCAGGCAACTTAATGTTGAACTTTAGCTCAAATTTTCAAGTTGTTTATTTTCAACTACTGAGGTTTTCCTCCAATCCCCAATCAAATGTAAGCCAGGAATTTATTTTTTTCCTCCTATTTACCCAAATACAAATAAATAAGTAATATATGTACATAAAGAGAGGGAACACAGGGTGACCTGCTGTGATGGCCCGTTCAAATAAAGCTGTGTGGAGAAAAAAAGATTTTTGATACACTTGGTAATTAGAATTTGTCTGAGGAGTAAAAAACAATTAATTGATGGATCCATATAACTGATTTGAAGAACTTAGTGCAATACTACTGCAGTAAATTCTTTTTTTAAAATGTAGACAAAATTTCTGCAATTAAAAAAGTTAATTTCTCTTCTCTGTGTTTAATTTCTAACATGATTTTCGCAGTTTCTTTCAGCCTTCATGAAATTATTTTCTTTAGTCACTAAACTGCCCATTTGTACTTTAAGTTGAAGGAGTTTTCGAATTATTTTATTTTCCTAAATTCACAATTTAGAAGATTCTGTATAATTAAATACTGCAATTGTATCATAGCACTTCCCGCAGTTTACTTTTGCAAAATCAGGCACAAGTAATTATCATGGTTAAATGGATTCTAAATTCATTGATATGATAATATTTTCTTAAGATAATAATGACTTTTATGAAAATACATTAAAAGTTATGTTGGATTTCAGAGCTAAGAGCTTCAAATATCTTGCTATGTTATCAGTTGCTATATTGCATCAGAGGATTCTCTATCACATTGGGAATATTGGATTTGCACTTGGGACACTGAATGTCAATGTAATATAAAACTTGCAGAACTGATGGCTTTTAAAGTTGTTAATATAATAGACTAATTGATTGAATTATTTTTATGTTTTGTCAGTAGCCTAGGATTAATGAAGGGTCTCATCTTGGCTGCTTAAACTGAAACTAAGTCACGAAAATTTATCATCCTGGTCAGTCCTAGTTCTATATGATTGTTTTAGGCAAAGGGAGGGAAAGGAAGATTCATACTTTGCTTCTGTGTGTTTTTATGCCAGCTGTCACAGAAATGAATGATTTAATAGATTGCTAATTTTCACAGTCTAAGCAATTCTTAAATGGTGGGGATTTTGAAGGACTTTTTCCTCTTCTCTAAGTAGAGTATCTCACTATTGGAGGGATGACTTCATGATGACTCTGAATTAAAGAATAAAAATTGTTGCTTATTTTAGCGTTGTATTACTAATTGTTAAACATCAGCCACGTAAAAAGTAAAAATTTTAAGTGAAATCAAAACAATGTAAAATTTCAATTCAGCCCCAGAAGTGGAACAGGTGACTGATCCATCTTCGTAATGGCGAGTCATCTTTATTTGAGGATCAAAGGGAGGATTCTGTTTAGGATGGCTCACTCATCTTTTCCATTTTCTTGTTTTCTGAAGCAGGACATAAAACTTACAAGTCAGAAGAGGTGAGTTGTGTTACTTTTGGTTCTGGCTTCAGTAAAATGTTGCTGAAGGTATTGATAAGTGGAAACATCATAGAATATATTCAATATAGTAATGTAACATAAATTTCCTCTAAATAAACTGTGAGTATACCTGTGAATGTAAATTTCTATCAATAGTCATAGTTATGATTGTGTGCTTTCACAGAAAATCCCAGAAACCATCAAAACTACTGGACATTCCCTTCCAAAAAAAAACCAACCCAAACCAAGCCACACTTTATGTATTCTTGTAGCAATCAAACTGAAAATTTGTACTAAAATATTCCATGAAAGATGTTGACTATCGATGGAAAATTTTGAAGAAGACTGAGTTAAAATAAAAACTGTTTTGGAAATAAATTTAAAAAAAAAAAAGAGATTAGAGACAAATCTGTTTTCCATCTCTGTATAATTTAACCCAACAAAACAAACTTTTACCTTGTATCGTATCACAGCATTAAGGAAATCTGTTGGCCTTCTGAATATTTTAGTAAGCAAATACATCTGTACAAACTGGAAGGTGAATCAAATCAGCTAATCATCTGATGGTATGGAAAATTTCTTTGAACAATGATAATGAGATTCCTCTTGTGGAACTTTTTGATAGCAAAATGATAGACACCTGTGCTGGGCTCCATCTATAGCAAAAGGAATGGCACTTCCAGAGAACACATCAACATAATAGAAGTTGGAAAACTGAGTTGGAGAAACGTTTCTACCTTTGCCAGTCATGTACTATTTGACTGTAGGGACTTGGGCACCCTTAAATTGGTATTAATGATTAGAGTATTGGTTATTAATGGTTGGATATTCAGCATACACAGATTTCATTTTGGGTTTAGGTTTGGTGGGGGATTTTGGGGTGATGTATGAGTTCTTTTTTTTAATGGTTTCAGGAAGGTGACTAGTTTAGGACACCATCCAAATTCTGGTGGACTTCAGACACTTTGGATGAGACCTAAGATGTCTGCTCTATATATCTGTTAATCTACTCTGTTTTCTTTCCAACATTCCTGTTGAAATACTGTCAAAATGAGGGTTTGTGCCATTCAAAGAATTGCCACTTTGAAAACTAAAAGTAATCACTGCACTGCTAGACATCTTTTAAAGATGAAATTAATTTGATGTTGTGGTACCTATAACCCTAACCCAGCCAGCAGTAAATACAGACTATTGAACATATGCTTTCCTGGCTAACAGTCAGACTTCTTTAGCAGAGATTCTTTTATGCATACACCCTTTTACACATTCCATTTTGAGCTAATGGAATAGTGACAACATGTTTTCTAAAGAAAACCTGTGTATGAGAAAATTGCTTAGATATGCATAATCTTTTTTCAAGAAGCTGTCAAGGATTTGTATTGATGCTTGATGGTATGTTATTAACATGCTTACAAAAATGATTTAAAGGCAGTAGAGCAGGGCTGTTTATACTATTTGTGGTAATATTACCATTACTAATTACATTATATTGTAATACTTACTGATACAAATCAACCCCTGGCAATGACAGGATTAGTGTGGGATGATATAACAAGCCAACAGTTTAGACCTTTGAGTTCAGTTTAACATTATGTTGTTGAAAAGTGGGTTTCATCTCCTTGTTTAACATGTGTGGAACATGTTTGCTATGCAAATCAGTGCAAAGACAGCATTTTTCTATTGACTTCTGTTTTTACTTTAGGCCTGGCCTTTGTAGAATTAGAAAAAAAATGAAGAGATTGAAGACTATATTGGTTTTTTTAAATGTTAGGACATGTCTATGAAGAAGCACAAACGGGAAGGTGCCATTTCTTTTTTTCTTAATATGGAGATAATAGATGACAGTGGGATAAGTAGAGATCAGCTATCTAAAGGTATCAGCCCTTAACTGATTAGGTAAGCAAATGTGTTAATTGTATTATTATATATGCGATGGGTTAAACCTCAACACAACCCCTTCCTCTCCCTCTAGTATTAACATCAGTGTAAGAACTGGGAAAAAATCTGTGGCATTCAGAAGAGAAAATAAGATTAAACTTACTAGAAACAAGGTATATGAATAATTGAATAGAAATGTCTGTAGCAATGTGGTTTCTTTATAAAAATCTTGACAAATTATTTTTTTCAGTTTTTGAAAGGGAAAGTTGCTAACAGTGGGCTCAGTCAATCACATCCTAGGCATTGTAATCAGGGTAGCTTCTGAAGTTTATTTCAAGCATTGCTTTGTTTCTTTGATATCTTGGCAGTCTTCATAAGGATTACTTTATTACCATTCTTTATAGAGAGAAAAATAAACTGATCACATTAATCTCCTTGTAATTTTCTTCTGACTATAGTCAGAAATTTGTAGTTATTTCTTTCGAATGGCAACACTATTTAATGGTATAAACCTCCTCCTCAATGAGGGCTGCTGCTCCCTTCTTCATAACACAGACTTGATGTGCTACCTGTGCAAACCTTTATCAGAAAATCTCTATATATATATTTATTCCCAGAATGGATTTGAGCTTATAGAATTCATGGGATTGGAGTCAAAGCATTAAAATGGGGAAAAAATGAGTAACTATAATGCCAGTTTCAAAGTTGAATAATACTTACTTTTGTGATTTTAGTAAAATGTAGCTTTTAATGACAAAAAGTCTTCCCACCATACTAGCATCCTCTTCTGAGGTGTAAAGGATTGTCCTATCCGACATAATATGTTCTCTGAGAGAAAGAGAAAATGAAGGAGGAATTTATTTATTGCTTTCAAAGAGAGATTCTATTCCACTTGATTTTTTGTTTGTCTGTGGGTTTTTTTGGTGGTTTGTTTGGTACCTTGTTGGTTTTTTTTTGTTTTTTTTTTCTGGTTTTTTTTTAGCATACTGTCACTTACCATTTAGAAATCTCTGGAGAGTGCAAAAAGTGTGCTCTTTTTTTCACATTGCATGTAGTTTGCTAACTTACTGTTGCTGCTATTAAACCACTCTCTCCCTGGGGTGTTGCTGTGTGCTCATACAATTGACCTTTCTGTAGTTTCACCTGAACAGTTTCACTGTCATGAGAGATGATACATAAACCTCTGTCCTCCACTTTTTTCAAAGTATATCCTCAGAACAGGTGCAGTGCAATGAACAGCAGTGCAAAGAGTCAGTCAGTGTTGGTCAGGTAGTGGTTTGAATCTTTCATCTTTTTGACCTTAGTTACCAGTAAGTACTTTGTGCTTCTAATAGATAAATCACATCTTCTTTGAGCTTAATTGAAACCACAAATTTATTTCATGTAGTCATGATCCACACAAGCCTAAATAGTATTCATCTGTTTCTCAGGAACCACACATTATTCTTTGTCTTTCCTTTGCCTTTGAGATGAGGGTAGAACACTTCACAGGTCGTAATTCTAGGCAACACTGAAGAAGCAAACAACCACAATAATTTGATATTTGCAGGATGATAATATAATTTTTTATGGCTGAAACCAGTTAAAAACTCTCATGCTTAACAGTCAGTCCAGATCTATTTTAGTCATAAAGGTTTGCACTGTACTAGAAAGAGGTACATTATTATTAATACATTATTAATTAAATACCTACAAAGAGGTATTTAATTAATAATTGGATGATGTTGTCCTTATGTGTGGATTGCACCTAGGTGTCTGTGTTCAAAATAAGAGAAGACTTCTGCTGGAATTATATATTCATACCTTACATATGATAAAGTTTTGTATCTGTCAAACGGTCTCACATCAGAAGATCAGCACTACTTAGACATTATGTAGACAATAAGTAGAAGAAAGCAATGAATTGACTGTAGAATATGAAAGATGAACTTACTGTTATGTTTACACTGTCTTTGCAGTACTAGTTCCTCCTTGCGTTTCATTTTAACCATTACTAGTCAAGTACCAGAGACTTATTGAACAAAGAAATCTGTGACAAAGGTAGGGGATAAGGGTGTGTGAGGCAATGGTGACTAAGAGATGTGAGTCTTATCAGTAAATTTTTTGATAGTGTAGAGGATTGTGTTACAAGTACAGAGGTGTGGGGGAATACACATGCTTTGGGAATCAAAACTGAATTATGAAGTCTCTTTTTTCTTTCTTCTGATGGGGTGAAATTTCTGTCATCTCCAAGACATTTTTGTTGCTAGATTTTTTGTGTTCTGTATTCACTGCTAACAGCAGTATAGGTAGATTCTAGACTAGGTTTAAAAAAAATTAAAAAAAAAAAAGAAAAGAAAAAAGAAAAAAAAGCAGTGAAAATGTATTTCATTTCTTTGACAAAACGTTCATTTGTCTTTCTGAAAACGTGCTTACTTGCTATACAGGAAAATAATTGCATGTCATGTGAACCTTTTAGTTCTAACACTGACATTATACTCTTTACATCTTTTTCTTTCTTTCAAAAAAATTACAATTTGTCTGCTAAGGTTTTACTTCATCCTTTAGAAATTTACTTTGCCTATGCGGGGTTTTTTTGTTGGTTTTGTTTTTGAAAACATACCAAATTGCTTATCACTGTAACTGATGTAGTTGCTGCTTTTACTTCCTAAGGCTTTTTCCTCTTCTGTGATGAGAAACCATCATCAGTAAATATTATTTATTTAATATTTTTCTGTGTATTTTCAAGTCCTGTAAATTACAGCATTTAAAAATAAAAGAAAGCTGTAGGCAAAAAAATGACAAAGTAAATATAGACCTGTCCAGCTGGCAAAGAAGAGAACCCAGGGAGTTGGCAAGGACTTCATCTGGTGCTGCTTCTTCAATTAAATGTTTGCTGTGGAGGTTTCTTTATGTGTATATTAATGTGTCAAAGTGCAAATCAGTCCATCATCCTTATTTCTCCTTTCTGTCATCTGCTGGCTCTTTTATTTCTTCACTATAATTAAAAGATCAGTAGTTCATTATGCTTAAATTCTTCATAAATGAAGGGAGTTTTAAAGAATCTTCACAAATATTACAGTATCCTCACAGGAAGATATAATCCTGTGTAAGAATCCGTGCAGAACTGTATCATTGCTAGACTGTATGCTGGTGCACTGCAGCTGCTCTCAGGCTCTCTAAATGAACAATTAAATGCTGTGCTGTCCTGTGAGTTATTTCCTATATATACACACTACTGTGTGAGAAAAAATGAATAAAGGAAATTACCCTTGCTAAGCTCTATTAATGATCAGCCATAAACGAGTCTTATAGTTTTTCCTAGGACTTTGTTGTTAGCACTACCTGATTTGACAGATTATGGTGTATATTTATTTTTATTTCTATGCAAGAGCCTCCCATAATATTTCAGTAGGAGAAAACTGAGAATTATGGTGGGGTAATGATGTTACTATATTATAGCCAAAACTACATTAAATTCTTTTGAATACAGAAATTTCTTGCTAGTTTGTGTTGTTTTCTTGGGCTTTTGTTTTTTTTTTTTAACTTTTTAATTGTCATTTTCCTGAAATGAGTGACCAACAGTCAGCAAAATTAATTTATTGAGGCACACAAGTAATGATTTCATTTTATTCCTCTTAGGCACTGACATGTCAGACATATGTTACAGGTTGTGTGAGCCTCACTAGGAGAAATGGGCATTGAATCTCAGTCCCTTAACTCCTTGTTTGCTGGGAGTGAGAGGCGTGGGTGTTCAGAGCCCGTGTTGGTCTCAGTTTCAGGGAGATTTGCCTGATTAGAAAGTTTGTTTGTTTGCATTTCAGTTGTGTGATTCAGACAGCTCCACTTCCACATGCAATTTTGTAATTCAGAGAGCTTCGCTTTCACAGGCACTGTGCTACAATATCTGTCAGAACTGTTCAAGGAGGCCAAAATTAGAGTGTTAGGTGTCCAGGTAACCAAGGTTCTTCAGAATGGAGGCTTTACTTATGAAACTGAGCTAAACTTTTGAGGATTACGAAGTGCAGCAGGCTTTTCTCTTCAGGCAAGGTTATGAATTCTAGTGTCTTTATTTTTTAATATATGATCCTAATGGAAAAGAGAGGAAAAAAAAATAAGAAGTTTGATTAATGGAAGAAGCGTAGAAAGAGCTACGTATGAGAACTGATCTCGGAGCTCTTTAGCTGGAAAAAACGTCCCATTAATTTTAGTGGGAGTTTTGACTGCACAAGGACTTTCAAGTTCAAGTGCTTTCTTGTTCATTAAAGGATGGAAGGTAATTAGAAATAAAGCACAGAAAAGATTTTATATAGTATTGCTTTTGTCAGCTGAAAAAAATCCATATTATTGTAGGAGTTTTAGGCTAATCTTCTCTCTCCCTTTCTTGCATAAAATGATGACACAGTAGGTTGTTTTCATTACCTTAGAGGTCTGTGCTTCTATCTGTTCATTTTATTGGGAAAAAGTAATTGGCAAGTTTTTTCTCTGTTATCTTCCTTGCTGTTGGATTGCAATCTCATCTTTGATGCTGACTTTGTCATTTCTCTCTTCCATCCAAACTGTTTAGCTCAAGATATTCCCATAACATTTTTGTTTGTAAATGTTGGATGATAAATGAAATAAAAAGCTAGTGTGCATTATGGTTGAAGGATTTTGCTGATGTCAGCTCATGAAATAGAGGAACAGTTGGAAAGAAAAAGATAAAACTGCATTAAGTTTTACAGAAACAAATCTTGCATGTTTTATAATATCTTAAATTATGGTGACTTTTGAACAACTTTTAGGGAAGAAGCTATATATTCATAAGACCTCTTGAATCCAACCCTGAAGTTTAAATGTATGGCAGTTATGAGGCATTTCAGGAATCATGAATTTAGGTCATCATGTTATTGGAGTACTTTCTACACTGACCTCAGGTACAAGGGACTAATCTTCTGTTAGCACTTCATACTTTGTAATACTTAAAAATAAATTTATTTTACTTGTTCCTTACAACTACTTTTCTTCCTCTCCTCTCTATCAAAAGCTTTTTTTCCTCATCCTCTAGCTGTAATTTATTTGTGTGAAGAGTATGGTCCAAGTTTAATTCTCGTTGGAACTGTCACTGGAAGGCTGAGAGCAGGAATTTCTTTCTTTGCTGATGGACACAGGAAAGCTGTAAAAAATGGCTGGGGATGCAGAGAAGCTATTGCGAAGCTGTTGCTTCCCTGGTTCTCTTTGCTGTCCCTGCAATACATAGTGATCTTAACCATTCCCTAAGCAAGGAAAAGTGAGAAAGACGTATTTCACTTCTGATGTATCAGTAGTCTGCATTTTGTAGAAAAACGGCACTGTATTTTATGATGCCATTAATTTGTCTTTTCAATCTGCAAATTGTTACATGAATGAGATATTATTTCTGCTCATTCCTGTTTTATTTTGATGGTCTCCCCAAGCTTTCAACTAGCAAAGAGAATGGGAGAAACATTCATTATTTGTTGTGATGGAAATTTGTCCTGTGATTCCTTTCCAATTATTGTCAGGTAACTACTTACTATTTCTGCAAAGGTGACTTATTTCAGTAAGGGTGACTTTCTAACAACTAAGGAGATATTAGGTGATATGAACTTTGCTTTTAAAAATTCATCACTTTATCGAAGTGGATAAAACTGTGCAATATACACTCTAAAAAGAGAGTCTGGTCCACAGGGACTCTTTCTTTGCTTTTTTTACCAGTTTAATTCTATTGCCTCTGGGTGAATTGCTCTTCATTTGTACTCATGTAAATGAGGGAAACAATCATATGTAAAGGAGATACAGGCAGATTTTAAAACTAGGCATTCTCAGTGGGTTTACCTTACTGTTAAGCTATCCTTAATAATATCCATGGATTATGGAAGTGCTTTTTCATTCAGAGTGTAAGACCAAGTAATGTTTCTGCTTGCTTAAGACCAAAACCATTTCTGATTGTTTAAAGTATTTTAATTTGGGGGTTTTGGGGTTGTTTCTTTCATTTTTTCCTTTTTTTTTTTTTTTATAATTTTAGATGACAAAGAGGGGACTTCCTGAAGTTAGCTGGAAATGTGGCTTTAGATATCAGAGGAGAATACTTTTGCTAGATAAAATACTTAGGATGACTTTTTGCTTTCAAGGGGATTTCTTTGAAAAGCTTTCAGAACTGTGATACAATTCTGAAAGAACACAGAACTTGTGTAAAATATCCGAGGTATCTGTTGGGAGTACTTTGGAAGAGACATGTGTTATCCATTGCAAGTAAAAGTACTATTTGATGTAAAGTTTTCTGAGGATTTTGCTCACTATACAGTGGTAAAGGAACAGATGAACCATTCTGTACAGAATACTAATGTTCTTTCTGAATGTGGTGCACAGAGTGCTTGCTTGCAATTTGGGCATATTACTCTACAGAGAATGGATTTGAAATTGTCGGACTTTCCAAAAACATTACTCTTAATGTAATGTTCTCTCTCTGGGAAGCTTTTGTTTCTCAAATAAAATAGAACAGCGCAAAGGCCTCGTGCTGGGCTGATACCTGACTTTCTGACTCTCCTTCCAAATGCATGTTGCTCCAGCTCAGTTCAGAATTATCATGGTACTATTCTGCTGTCAGCTCAGTTCCTCTAGGAGTGGGCAGATTTGAAGGTACTGCAAACTTGGTAACCAACCTAACGTTCCCTCCACAATTCTCTTACAGTCACATACACAGAGTCTTTATGACGCTAGTCCTCAGAGATGTGATATTTTGGGGTGTCTGAGTATTATACTCAGGAGGGAAGCCAAAGTTGTACATAGTGCTATTTATATTCAGCAGTTAGTAACAGAGCATGAACATCCATTAATGCTTCCACATTAAACACAGATTTAACTGCAGTTCTAAAGATATGATGGTTTTGCTTTTTAGAGTCTTGAGGCTGATTAATAATATCTTAATAAAAAGCTTAATAGTGCATTAAACTGAAAAAAAAAGAGAAAAGTTTCTTCTTATCATGAGACAACTTGGTAGTTCACTAAACAGAACAATAAAAACCCTCTGAAAATCTGTTGCCTAACTGCAGCAAAATGTTAAACAATTAGCCTTCAGAAACCACTGATGTTTGATATAGCATTTTAAATGTTAGCACCCATGTGTTTACTAGGCTATGGTAACACTAGGCTATGGCCTCTGAAGTTTGTGAACTCTCATAAAAAGTTATTTATCTGTCTTCAGTAGAAATTTGCTCACATTTTACTTTCTGTATTACCAATATTGGGCCACTGGGGAGGTGGGTAATCTGAAGATCTGTAGCAAGAATGACACATCTTTTTTATTTAAATATTATTGCTTTTTAGGCACTGAATTTTGGAGATATGCCGAAGTACTTGTGGGAGATTTGGGTACCTGACAAACCATGGGTGGTAAGATATCAGATCCACTGAAATAAATAAAGTAAACATTTAATTTTTGAGATAGGTATTTTGGGTCCTGCTGTCACTGAAGTCAATTGGCAAGACTCCTGCAGGGCTCAAAAGAAGTGCACTACTTGCAAATTTATGCAAGTGCGTTTCCATTATTTTCAATATTGTCACACTGGTGTAAAGTTTAAGTACTGCCTGTAGTGAACTAGAACTCTGCAGTAGCATCTGATGGGGAGAAGAGAGAATTGCTCATCTGAAGTTTATGAGACCAATTCTCTTATCTTTAGACAAGTAACCACAAGCAAGTGGTTAGTTATCGCCTCTCAGCGCAATTAGTGGTTCACAGACAGACCTACTGAATAGTACCTTTCTCCAGGCATCCTCTTGAAAGTCTTGTTTAGCGCTTGCACTCAACTCCAACCTAGTAAGACAAGGAAAATAGCAATCACCATGTGGACTTCTCAGAAATTGAGTCTGGCAGATGCTGTCTGTCCTCCACTATCAGAGTCAGTAATCAGAGAAGGACTAAGGTTCAGTGCTCTGATTTCTAAAGCCCTGCATTAAGGAGGAACCATGGTCTATTGATATGGGTACTTTCTTTGCTGTGCAGAACTCCAGTCCAATCTGTCGGTTTCCACCGATTTGTGTGAAATAAAGGACTGTAGAATCTGTCTGTACTTTTTAAAGAGAGTCTCTCCAAAATTAATACCAGAAATCTCCATGTAGAAGTTCAGAAATTCCTATTGTTTTAAAGGTTGAAAGTAATAAATGCAATTTAAATTTAATTGCATTTTATGATATATTTAGTCACATTTGTTCACTTATTAAAACTAAAAAATTACAGTAAAATGTTGTTTCCTTTATAATACAGGCCTCATTCCCCAAAACTAAGAGTTTTTTGGCAATGGTTTTAAGCTACATCAGAAGAAGATTTCCTGGAAACTGGAGTTTCCAGTATTAGTTACTAAATTTAAAACTCCATTTTCTACCTACCTACTGGGTGTTTGAATTTTTAGACTTAATAGTAGAATATTTTAGCTTCAGTGTAGGCATTTCAGAGATAAGGGCATTGCTTTCAACTTTTAATGTGAAAAATATTCTGAATAAACTTTGTTGAATCTCTGTAAGTGTACTATAAAATTGATATAGATTAAAAAAATCTAGATATCTATCTGTCTCCTTTTTAAAGGTAGAGATTGTGGTGGTTATAAATTAATTCATTACTACAAGAATTTTGAAGGAAATTTTCAGGGACAAACAGGCATTATACCTAATTGAGACTAGGTAATTTAAAGTGAACACAGTAATAAGTGGGATTCACAATTGAACTAGATGATCATTGTAGGTTCTTTCCAAATAAAATATTTTATTCCATTCTATTCAGCACCAGACACTAAAAATCTATGTGTCTATAGGTATATATATATTCTTATTATGGTGATAGAGAATGGACCACACTGAGGTGGATTCAGGCAGTGGAATACCATATGAGCCTAAAAGTGCACATACCTTCTTAGCTCACCTTTGGTATATCCTTTTTTGGTATAAGTACTGAATACAATGTTTCATCACAAACTATCAAATCTAATATTTTATTTTATATTAATTAAAAAAAAAATCCTGGTGTACTTTTTTATTTAAATCTGTAAGAACAATATATATGTAATCCTTCATGGGTGAGTCCACTTTTTGAGTGAAAGTATATTATCTATACATCACATTGTAAAAGCTGGTTTTTTAAGAGTTTTACATGTTATAGAAGTGTTTTTCAGGAAACTGGTTGTTAATTGTTAGAAAGAAAGTTCTAAAGTAACTAAACAGGAAGAAAGTTCTAAGCTTTTAAGCTAATTTATGGAAGATTCTATGGAAGTGCCTCAGCCTTTTGCTAAGAATTGTTTCTCTTTGTCAGACTAACTTTTTTCAGCTGGGTTCAAAACAAAAGGATAAAGTATTTCCCATGCTTTTTCTAAGTTTTAAAAAATTGAAAAATTTCTTCTCTTTCCCAGCTGATAGTGACCATGGAAAACTTTTTTTTTTGCAGCTGACAACTAGCTGTCTAATCAGTTTAATTAAAGCTTCTTTTTTGTGCCTGTAAATGTTAGGCTTTGAAAAAAACCCTCTAACCTGTTACTTATGGAAAGCATTTTAGGTATTTTAATTTGGTTTTATCATTTTTATATTGATAGTTTTTCATAGTCTGAGAAATAACTATGTTGATGATCTGGAGAGTGAATGAGGACTGAACATTTTGCAGTGCATTACTGAGTATGAATAAAGTTGTATTCTTGCTTTTTTTAAAGACAGCTGAATTACCTGTGAGTACTTTGCACAGCTAAATAGCAATTACACAGCCTCTTTCAAAAGGGTTCTCGGCAAAGCAAATCTCCATTAACATTGTATGTAATAGAATCAAAAAAACCTCTTAAAACAAGTTTCAGACCTAATGGATTTTCTATTTCTTGAAGTTCAGTTTTAGTCATTGCCTTTAATGTTGGTGGTACCTGGACCTAAATATTAGATGCTGAAGCTCTTAGGTAAATGTCTCATGTATCTGATAAGCTGCAGTGAAGGCAGCATAATTTTGTGGGGGAACCGGGCTGGAGTGGAATGGATGCAGGAATGGAAACACAGCACTCGGTGATGAATAATCGAAAATTTATTTAGAGTGTGGGAGAGATGAGAGCATGTGGATGGCAATTTGTCTTTTAAGAAGCTTATTCTACAACGCACACACAAGCATGCACACACACACACACACACAGACACAGACACCAGTTAAAGCTGCATTTCCTTCAGCCCAATTCAGACCAGCATGCAGGGGTACAGGACACACACTCCAAGTGCACACCGTCTGGATCCCAGTTGTCAGCCGGACTCACGTGTGCATGGTTCAGGCTCAGCCTTCTGCGAGATGCTGCATGCCCATGGATGTGTCAACTCATGAGGAGTTATTGTCTTAATTCTTTATGGATTTATAAATCATACTGCTGGCATATACCACTATAAGCCAAACTAGCCATGTGGCCTCACTAGTCACATAGCCTCAGGCCAATCTCAGTGATATCATCCAACCATGAGGCCAACCAGCAGTGGTCACTGAGGTTTCTATCACTCTGGTCTCCCAGAGTGCCTGAACCAAATGTGTTACAGAGGTGTGAAGTCAGCAACAATTATATGATAGAGTTTAGCTAGTGCAGCTTTGTTCTACATCTCACACTAGGCTAATTTTGTTACTTGAAGATGGGCAGATGCAGTCATGGTTCCATTTTCTGAGCAATGCTCTTGAGTAGACTCTTATCTTCTGATGTGTGATCAAAATGATCCCCTCTAGGAATATAATGATACTTTGGCATTGACAACATTAACATCTGTTCCTTGAGGGTGGAAACACCACCTCCCACCCCAACACATTAACACACAAATCTGGGAGTATGCATGTATAGGAGGGAGAAAAAAAAAAAAATAGAATAATCAAAACCAGAGGGAAGATTTGTGCAGGATATAATATGATCATGAATCTTGTGGCTGAGCTTGACCTAAGTAACAGAATCTTTCTCTGAGAGAGGAAAGAGATGCAGAGCTGTAGGAAATGGGCAAAGGTTAAAAAAAGAATCCGAGACTGTTCAAATATCTTATTTGGCACTATGTTCCACATTAATGACTTGATTTCCAAACAGTAGATTGTGGAGGACTATTTGTTTCCCTATAAAAAGAAAAAAAGAAAAAAAAAAAAAGGACTTTTTCTCTCCTTTTCAAACTACATGACAATAAGTACTTGAGTCAGGATTCTGATAAGTGGACTGTTATGCATATTTTAATATTTGGAGTCTGCATATAGAGATATTGTTATTAACCCTGGCAGAAATTTTCACAGTTTTTATTTTGTTCTGATCATAACTTTTTGTGCCTATTAACTAGTAAAAGAAGTATCTTAATTTGGATGTAATTCAGGAATACTGGACAAACACTGATCTTCTTTGTAATTAGTTTTTATTATGTCTCTGTTTTCAAAAGCAAGCTTCTTTGCAGTTTAGAACTGTCATTAAAATTAATTGTGAAACACCTCTTTCAAATGAATCTGTATAGATGCTGGTCAATGAGGTACTGCTCTTCTGTCTCAAATGTGCTTGAAGGGAAACTGAGCAACCTCAGGTTTATATAAAAATAAATGTTTACATTTATATCTTGCCTTCATTTCTCTCCCTAATTAGTAGCATGCCATGTATGATTCTCATTTTTGATTCACCCCCCTTGGTGCCTGAACCTCCCCTTAGGGATTCCAGCTGTTTTCCTCTCCTGCTGTAACTGAAATGAAACTTGTTGCAGCCTGTAATTGATAGTGAATCTAACCATCTAATGTTTTATATGAGACAGATGCACAGCAGAAGCACATGAAGTGGCATATGGAAAAGCAAGTGCCCTACTGAGGCAAAGACAGATCCATTCTTGTTTTGTTAAACAATATTCCAATACTTTGATCAACTAGTTCACCTTCACTTTAGTAATTTAAGAGATATTTGTAGAAAATTCGTAGTGTATTAATTGAAATGGTTAGGCCATATTTTTCTGGCCTCATGAAGATATGTGCATCCAGACTGCTCTTACATATTTGCTTTGCCTGCTCTTTTCTCTTGATATGTTAAAGAAAAGTATTCTAGTTTCTGTCTCAGTGTTGTTATAACAGATGTAATGGCTCATAAGGGAATGTAAATCTAGACGTTCTCTCTCACCCTTGTTTTGGCATCTAGTGCACATCATAATCTTGTATAAAGACTGCATCTTTTTGTCTCTGTTGAAGACATTTGCAAAGGATCTGCTATTGGAAGCAGGGTGCTGCTGTCTGTCAGTATTTCAATATATTCCTGTTTTTCTTTCTCCCCTTACTCATATAATGCTTCCATTCTTAGAATAAAATAATAAGGTATTTCTAAGTACTATCCTATACCTTCCCTCCTCCCCTTCTCTCTCTCTCAGTTATATAAGGGAGAAGAGCACCAGCCATGAATTTTTATATTTAAGTAATATTTTAAGATGTGGGGTTTTCTTTGTTCTTTTTTTTTTCCCCCTCTGTGGGGGATCTACTCCAGTTTCTACACTAGAGAGGTTATACAGTTTAAATAGCATTCTTCTACCTCTAGCTTCTCTTCGTGACTCAACACACTGTAATTAAATATAGAACTAAAGAGAAGTTGTAGGTTAATAATAACTTTGTTGGCTTCTGGATTTCTTGAGATATTTTGAGGCATATTTTCTTAGCAGAAATAATCTAATAGTCCCCTGTGTGGATTTCCTCATATCTTGTTTTGAAAAGAGCCTCTCATGTTCCTTCCAGTGCTACTGATAACAAGGTGTTATCAGCACATCTGAGTCAGGCAGACTAAGACTTTGAGGAATTGCATCTGTAAGTAAGATTGAAGACCTAGCTTAAGTCAAAAATCACACTTATTCTGTACTGTTTCTGACTCTAAATATGGTTGCCCTGTGTAAAGTTCAGAAGGATTTCTCCTGGGGTAGCATAGTTTCTTTAGGTATATCTAAATATTAGCTTTGTGGTGAATACTTATAAAGAGATTTGGAGGAAAGCTAGTTATTCTGTAACTCCTCAGATAATACCTGGTTTCTCAGGGACCTGAGAAAAAATAAAGGAGGAATTAACTTCTTTACTCTGTTCACAATCACAGTGGAGACTATTCTCATTAAATATTTATCCATCATGGAGGAGGAAAAGAGCAGAGTAATCAAACAGTTGGTGTTAATTTAAATGTCAAGCCACAATTAGAAAAAGCATCCTTGCAATCAAATTTTATTGTGGTTTTCCAGTCTGTGCTCTGAAAATATCCTTCACTCAAGGATTTCCACTCCGAAGGAAGAGAGTAGAGTATGATATGGGTTTGACTCAAATTTCATGAACTTGTTCCTCTTTCTGAAAATTCCATAAACTTTCTGTGACTCAGTGATCTTTCATAAGTAAACCTTCATAAGGTTAACTTGAGGCTGTCAGTTATTTCTTTCAAATAGATTTTCCTCCAGCTTGATCAGCTTCTACCCTGAAAGAAAGATCTGAAGCCACTTGCTGCACTTTCTGTGTGACCTTAATGAAACCAATACAAATGACAGCAAAGGCAGAAGCTGATGTGGTTTTCTAAGTAGTTTTGTTGTTTGCTGTTGCTTTTTAACAGGGGTGGTTCCTTTGGTTTTGGGGAGATGAAGCTTATATACAAAGTAGTTCTGTTTTTTGACGCTATTTCAACATCAACTCATCTCATACTGTCTTTGTCAGATTATTTGTCTGATACGATTTCTAATAGCATCATCAGAACACTCTGAGTAGTTAAATACAGTTCTAATATTCAAATGTGTAATGTCTAAACAGATTACCTTTGACCTATGATTAGCTTTTCTGTGTATTACAGAGAAAAAAGTGATGCATTATCAGTTGAAATATTACAAAAAAATGAAAAGTACTAAATATATTAAGGCTAAGCATGTGATTATTCTTAATAGGCTATATACATGGAGTTCTGTTCTATCATCATGAAGCAACCTAAGTTGGAAGTGACCTCCAGAGGTCATTTGATACAACATCCTGCCCAAAGAGTGCTAATTTAGATCAGGTTGTTAAGGGCCTTGTTCAGTAAAGTTTTGAGTATCTCTAAAGCTTGTCACGGACTTGCTAGGCAGCCTGTTCTACTTGGGAAATCTTTTTTCTTCATACCAAATTAGAATTTCATTTGTTGCAACTTGTATCTGTTGCTTCTCATCCTCTCACTGTGCAAAAAGAGTTTGGCTCCATATTCTCCAGACCTTTCTGTTAAGTGGCTAAAACTGCAATAACTTTCGGATCTTGCAGGTGAGCACATGCTGTTCTCATAGGCCATTTTTATACTTTCTGGTCTTCTGACCAGCTTGGTGACCCTTTGCTGGGCTTGGTGATGAAGTTTTTACTAATATGCAAATCTAAACCTCCACTAGAACAACTGGAGGCCATTTGCTCTTGTCCTACATTTTGTTGCTTGGAAAAAGAGACATACTGAATAGACATACTGAACAGAAATCTATTCTATTCTATTCTATTCTATTCTATTCTATTCTATTCTACTCTACTGAATAGAAAAGATGATTGACTCCTAGAGTTTTCTGGCTGCATTTTTACTGTTGCAATTTGTTCTTCGTTTAAAGACACACTGCTGACTCATGCTGAAATGGTTGCCCACCAAGATCAACAAGTATTTTGCTGCAAAGCTGGTTTCTATGTAATTGGTCCCCAGCCTACATTGCTGCATGGGGTTATTCCCTCCTGTGCCAGGGCTCTGTTTGCCATTGCTGCACTTGAAGCACCTGCTGCCAATTTATCCAGTTTGTCAACTCCGTCTGAATAGAAGCCCGGACTTCTAGTATGCAGAGTGCTTGCCCCAGCTTGGTGTCATCTGTAAAGTTACAAGGGATGCCTTCTGCCTCACGATCCAGCTTAATGAACGCATCAGCTGCAAAGGCATCATTGGCTGCGTTATCCACCCCTATAAATAAGCTGCCCATTGGAACTGTTTGAAACTGGAAGTCCAAGCAATTTTTCCAGGCACCTCAGAGTCCATCCATTCAAACCATATTTTCATCAGTGTGTTAGTATGAACAAAAAACAAACAAAAGTACACATCTAAGTACACAACTAAGTTGAAGGTGCCTCTTTTTCACCAAGGCAGCCATCTCATCACAGAAGACATTCAGGTTTGCCAAGCTCATTTTGCCATTAGTAGGAGCTCCTCCTATTCGATGTGCCTACAGTTTGAGTGATAGCCCCACATTTTCTTCTGTCTTCCTTTTGCTGATAGCATAACTTTCTTTTTATGGTTCATAGTCCTCACTAGCATCAACACCAAGACAATACTGGCTTTTGTAATTTAGCTGAGCACAATCAGGATTTCCCCATTATCCACACTGACCTTATGCTGTGCCTATTGGACTTAATGGGCATCACACAGCTTTTTCCTGTATTTTGAAGAACTTGTCACTGATGATCAGTCAGCTCTCCTGAGCATCTTTACCCTTCAGGGCAGTCCCATTAGTCCCCAACAAGCAGATCCCTGAACAAGTTTAAATAAACTTTTCTAAAGTCTAGGTTTGTAGTTTTTTTTTTTTTTTTTGAGTAATAGGTCCCACTATGTGTCTTCTCATCTGTTTGTCAGCCACCTGTACACCTGTATCAAAAACCCCAATTCTTAAAGCTTGATTTTCCCTTGCAGAAGACGCTAGGGTTTATTCTATCTCCTCTGAGAACCATCCATGTGATTGTGAGGCTTCCCCCAGCGTTCTAAAGGAGGCTTAATTTCTTCTTCTTGATCAATTAGTCTTTATCAGACACTCATCACCACACCCACTCTGATATGATTGGCCACCTACGCCAGTGCAAATATATTGACGTATATGTTTAATGTGTGCATACAAAATATCTATGAATATATTTAATGTCTACCCATGCTTAAATACTGTAAGCAAGTTCATTAAAAGAACAGACACTTTATGTATATTGTTCTGCATTTATGCACAGCAGAAGAAAGAGAAAAATGTAAGAAACTTTCTAAAGTACTGAATAATTATCTTTTTGATTTGTCATATTGCCTTCAGCTTTTTATCTCCTACATGCTTTGCTGGCATTCTTATCTTTCAGTCTGATTTTTCAAATGGTACAATGTGTTTTTGTTTTTTTGAACGTCACTGAAATGAGAAACAAAAAACAGTCGTACATATGCCTGGCCAATTTGATGCTGATGATTTATTCTTCTTTCTAAAGAAGGTGTTGAAATGTTTTGAAAAGGCTGGTCCTGTATAAGGATTCAAAACACAAGAGTTAAAGAGATACAGCATTCATGTTCTTTTCTTCTAGAACTATAATCATATATGAAATAAATTTTAAAAATCATCAGCAGATAGTATTCTAAACATATTTGAAATGTAGCACTGAAATGTGTTATCAAAAAAGACATTTTTGCATACTCCCACGGATTTATTTTCTTTAAAATCTCTTTTTCTTGGGGGAAAAGAAAAAGATAATTTTCATGTATTTTAATATTTTAAGGAAGATATAGCTATCATTTCATGTTTCAAGATGAGAATCTTTTCTGGTAAGGGGAGGTGCCACAAAGGTTGTCTAAGAGGGTTTTTTTGATACTCTATTTATATGAGAAGTCTCTTGGATATCCCTGGTTTTATATCACTGTTTGTGCTATTTTGTTTTCTTAAACCACCGCTTATCACTGTAGGTGGGAGAGACAAGGAAGTATTCATGAGAACAGTTCTTCACAAGTTTTCTTCACTTGTCCTTTGCCTAGTAAAATAAATTTACTCTCCATGCTGAAGGAAATGCTTTCAGTTGTATTTTTCCTTGAAGAAGGAGAGAATTAAAAAGAACATTATGTTCTATAATTCAGAGGTTTTATGATCTAGTGGTAAATGCAAAGGTGAAGTAGGATTAAAATAGATTACAAGTGTGATTCATGATAATATCAATTTCTTTTTTTTCTTTTTCTTCTTTTTTTTTTTCTTTGTGTGGTGGGGAGTTGCATTTCCTTTGACTGAAGATTATGTGTCACAAAAATATTTTTTTTTCTGTTGATGTTTACCTGAGATGTTGTTTAACTATCCTGCCTCAAATGCTTCTAAATATTCTTTTTATTAGAGAACATGCAGGATGCTTTATAGCATCTTAAATGTTAGCACACCCTGTGTTTAAACAATAGATTGAAGCCTTAGTACTTCACTGCCTGAAACTGGAGCTTAAATATCTATATTGTGGATACCTAACTCTGGGGTCTGGGTTTTTTGTTGTTGTTTTTTTTCAAATCATATCCAGAGAATTTGTTAAAGAAACTCGGGAAAACTCTGCTCACAGAGGTTGAAGTGGTGTATGGATTGCCTGTAGTTTTTATCCATCTTTTTTGTGCCACATGACATGAGATTATGTTCTCAGACCTGTAAAAAAGAGCCCCTGTGGTTGTCACTGAGGGCAGAATTTTGTAAGGTTTCAAATGCGGAAACTGAATAGGGACACGAAATGTCAGTGTAGACTCTCAAGAGAGTCTTGCAGGGATAAACAGAGGAGGTATATGAAATGTAATTCAACACCATTTTTGTAAATGGCTGAAGAACCATAAATAAGGATACCTTTATCCTCATTTAAGTAAGCAGACATTTACCACTGACCTTCATACGCTTCTGGATTTTACCACTCTATGTGACTGAACTGGCATTTGGCCAAGTATGTGCCAGTGGTTCTCATCAGTAGAAATTCTGGGTAAAATTTGCTACTATTCCCTTCATCAGGGTGAGATACACAGACATTACTTAACACCTTTAAAAAGTTTTTCTCATTTGTGATGATTCACCTGATTTGAGCAGAGTGGGGTAAAACATTTGTAGTGACTTTAGTAGCCCCTGAGTATCAATTATTAATAAGAAAGAGGTTTCAATTTTTTTGAATACAGTATGTATCAGACTAATTGTTTCTGATTTAGGATTAGTGAGGCTTCATGGATAGGGATAAAGTGGATAAGCACTCACTGATCTTTGTAGAAAAGAAATGGAAAGTATTTTATTCTGAAATGTTTCAACAGTGCTGAGTCTTTGAAATCAATTTTCTTGGTTTAATACAGTGCTGTTTCAAGCTGTCATATTTCTTATATATTGCACCACTGTAAACCCTCACATCCTGGGCCTTCCTTTAAAAGATTGGGTATATATGCTTGGGTATGTGAATGTAGCAACCAGGAAATAGCACAAAGTGAAATGGCTGTTACTGCATGTTCTTCAGCATTACAATGTACTGCAGATCACAGGGATTTATTACAAAAGTGGATTGTTGATTTTGGTTTGGAGAGTTTTTTATTATTTTTATATTTTTTTTGGGAAGGGAGTTCTTTGTTTTTCTTTGTTTTTCTTTGGTTTTCTTTGTTTTTCTTTGGTTTTCTTTGGTTTTGTTTTTCTTTGTTTTTCTTTTCTTCTTCAGATGATCTTCACTTAGCTTTTTTTTTTATTTATTTTATTTTACCCTTCCACTGTCAGGACGAGTACATCCATTAATAACTACCTAAATACTTACTTAACTATGGGTAAAATAAATAATTATATTTTGCTTCATACTCTCTCTGTTTCTCCTCTTCCCAAGACTCAACCTGACCTCTACCAACTTCTGTTAGGTTCAGAATCAGAGGCTTTACAAAGATGAAAGCTGCCAAGTATATTGGCTAGCAATTCATTTGTACACATTTCAATTTATAGAACTGTCCCTCAGCCTCAGTTTTTAATTTGGTCCTTTAGATGAAATCCTATTTGGGGAAATCAATGAGAAGTTAACCAAAGTCTAGGCAGCTGCAGTAGTTAGGAGTCGACAGCTTTGACCGCATGCTAAACTGACATCTAGGTTTAGTTTTTCTGTTTTACTTATTCCTCATTCTCCAACCTTTTGCCATATCACATAACATTGTTCTATCAAGCTTTTGTACTGGGAGGGGAGAATTAGTATGCTTAAGAGAGCATTGCTTGTTACCTTATACTGTAATTTTACAAAGACAGAAATATTAAATAAAAAATACAGCAAAAATAGATATTTAACAATTTCTAACAAGCTTACAGCTGCTATGCCTGTTCCTCTGATGCCCTTCACTGCTGCTGATTTAAACGAGGCTATTGATTAAATCATGTCATTGGTGGAAAGTAAAAGGCCGAAGATGAATCTATACAACACAAAAGGATACATACAAAAATGTATTATTCATACTCTCTGCATACAAAATTAATGTGGGTCAGTTCATGTTTTCCACATAATTTCTTTACTTTTTTTGTGTGTTTTAAAATATTTAAAATCTTCTTGATGAATTAATATGGCAGTTAAACTGAATGCTAGCAATGAAATTAAGACAGATAAAGTAACATGATGTAAATTTCCCTCTCCCATGTTAGTAATGAATTTAAATATATAAATATACATATAAACATATGTATGGAATATATATAAACATTAAACCCACAAGAACTGTTGAGGAATACATTTAGCGCAGGTAGTTCGGTGTGCAGATGCGGTGCCAGGTGTAGGCTGAGCTCTGGGTGGGAGCCCAAGGCAAGAGGCAGAGAGCTGCCGACCCTTTGCATAACAAAGGGCACAGGGACCTGTGTAGGCTCCCGGGGACCGGACACCCAGAGACACGGCAGGAGCCGAGCGCTCTGAGTGCGGGGGTATAAAAGTCCGGGGTGTCCTTCGTTCAGGGCCCCTCTTTGGAGGCAGCAGGTCGGGCTGTTTCTGTGTTACTGCGCCGTGAATGAATGGCTTTATGGAACAAGACATCTGAGACTCTGCCACGGGAAACCCGGGGCCGAATCGGTAAGGGAATCTGGTCTGACTGTGAGTGGCGTGTGTGGGCAGTCAAGGGAACCCGTCGGGTCGCTGGAGCCTCCGGCTCTGAAGGGGCTTCGGTCCCAGCAGTGACAGTCTCTGGTGATGGGAGTGTGGCTGCCAGAGTGCCTTCTGGGCGCTGGGAAGTGCCTTCTAACTGGGAAGTTTACTTATCCAAACCAAAAGACTTTAATGTTATCTACATGTAGCCACGTGAATGCATTCTTATTATATATATTATTACTCGTGTAAAAAGTAGTATGCTGAGATCAGTTAGCAAAGTCAGTGAAGTGTCTCGGAAAGTTACAACTGACCTGATAATAGAACAGGGATTTTCTGTGAGCCTTACAGTTCCCATATCCATTTCACCATGTAAATCCAGCCTCCAGATGTCCAAGAAACTGAAAACCAGGCACTGTAAACAATTTGATAGTATTACGGTGACAGAAAGCAAAGGTTAGAGAGATAAAAATTAGAGACTATGATGCAGAGAGAAGGAGGGAGCAATGGGTGCCTGCTCATGGCAGAGATCCTTCACTACTTGCATGAAGTCCCCTGGCAAATGCTCTGTAGTGTGTAACTCCATACTCACTGGAACCATGGGTTAGGAAATGGGAAAAGCAAACGTTGCAGCAAACTGCTGCTGTCCCATTGCAGCTGTGGCCAACACTGAAGGCTCTTTTGGGGAACCTCTTATGTTGTGCTTTTATTTTATTCTAGTTGGCTGAAAGTTGCTGAAAGGTCTGAAGGAAGAGTAGGTCTTTGATCTTAATCTGATAAAGTCAGTACAAAATTAGTTTTGAGTTAAGTGACCTAAGTTCTGTCTATGGAGGGAAACCATTTAAGCCCTTCCAGCACATTAGAATATTTCCAAGGTGAAATGGGAACTCAGAAACTGAAAGCTTACCCTTTTTTATTTAAAATTCCCTTTTTTTTTTTTTTTCTAGACACTCGTTAAGCAAGCGGAGATTGCTTTGACAAGCTATTATTCACTGTAAGGCTGGAGTTTAATAGAAAGTCAGGAGCTGTAAATTAGATCACTTTTCTGTATCTCTTACTGTACTTTAAATACTACCTCAGTATTAATTCCAGAACATAAAGCCATAGTATGGTTCTCAAATAGTGATCTAAAAACTGCTAGTGACCCTCTGTTTTAAAAAAGTATGGCAAAGTTAACTAACGAAACCTTAAGAGGTTAATTATATTAATATTGAAATTATTTATTATTATCTGTGATTATACTCGGCCATGTCTTTTCCATATTGTTGTCAAAGAAGCTGACAACTGAAATTAAGTACAGTATCAGCAAGAAGTGTTTCTTTGAGTTTTGGAGTTGGGGTTTGGTTGGTTGTTGTTTTTGTTTTTGTTTTTGTTTGTTTGTTTTGTTTCGGATTTGTTGTGTTTTTTTTTCTTTTTCATGAATATAACATAATCTCAAATTAACCCATGGGATTTCTTCCCTAAATTTCGTTTGGGGTGTCTTCTTCAGGTAGCAGGGTTAATTTCTTTGTTTTTTTCTTAATCACCCTGTTATCTTCTTCAAATTTTTTTTTTTTTTTTTACTTTCTTATGATAATAGAATTCATGTAAGCAGAAAGCTGTTTATATTTGTCAAAATAATAAGCACGTGGAATGAGAATTTGTCTTTTGTCTAAGGTTGGAAGTACACTTAAAAATAGGAACAGTGAGAGAGCAAATTCCCAGAAGTAGATTGGTGTTCAAACAGGTTAACATCTAAACTGTAGAAGGCAATTCAAAGGCAAACCAAAACAAATTAGTTTATAGCTTCAATGCTGGAAAGACTGTCAGTACCTAAGGTTTTTCAGGTAAAGTTTATATATCCAGTAATCTGTCAGTGTGGATGCACAGGGGAAACACCCAACTTGGCTGAACTAGACATTTTGTTCTCAACCTGTGAACTCCAAATGTGCGTAGGCACAACGGGAATGATCCCTGTGAAAAGATACATCATGCAGTGAGAGGATTTTAGGAATGAATAGCTGTGAGGTACAGTGTGAAGTACCAGCCATCATTGTCTTGTTGCTTGAGGATGGACAGATGAAGAGCCAATCTGCAACACAGGGCTCTGACACAGGGCTCTCTTGAGACAGAGCAGAGGTCTGTCCAGTCAGGAGCATGATTATAGCATGCATCCATTTACTTTGCATGTGAAGAATTAGCATTTTGAACATTCTGTATTTATTCAGTGATATTGTAATGGGAAAATAATCTGACATCACAGACAGTGGCTTTCCTTGAAGCTAGTGCAATTTATATACGGCAGGGAACACAAGATTTGGGATATAGGAAAGGAGGGAGAGCTGAAACATGAGAAATCATGGTTTAGTGGCATATTTTAGATCATTCTGATATGTGCATGCTCTTAATTTTCTGGGTTCAGTTACAGTACTGTCATTTGCCCAAAGATGATTATGCAAAAGCAGACTTAAAAGATGAGTATAGAATCCAGCTAATAAATTGTAACCCATATTTATAAAAGGAAAAGGAAAAAATACTTTTCTTCCCCACAAAAATTGAAGGAGAAATTAATTAAGTGGTAACTTCACAGAGATGTTTAGCTCCATAGTGATGGTATGATCTGGTCCAGGAGAAAAATATGCATCTATTGGGTGTTTCCTATTGATCGACATAGCTATTTTCCTTCATGCATGGCAGCTCCAGTCTGCCTGTCCCAGCATACACTTGCAAATTTAGGTGTGCAGCTTCTTCATAAAGTCTGCCTTGAAAGTGGATACATAAACACCCAGTGCCCTTTATGAGTCTTTACAGTGATCTAAGGCATATTTAGAAACAAGTTTCTCATTTGCCAGATTACAGATTTTTTTGTAATGCTACTTATATATGTGGAAACATGGCACTAGGAAGCTTTTGAACAAAACAAAACAAAAATATGAGAGAGAAACATGTGTGATTTTGTTTATTATTAATATTATTATTAAAGAGCTTGAGATCTCCGAAATGAACGTACCTCCCTCCAAGCATTTAGTTCTTCTGTAATAAGTATAGTGATTTTGAAATAAAATTGACAAGTTGAAAAAAATGAACAAACAGTCATTCTAACGATTGTTTTACACTTTTGTTGTAGTGACTGATTGGGACTTAGAACTGATTAAAAATTACAAAATGCATGATCCTGCCCCAAATCTTTATCCTAATATTGCAACATTCAGAAGACCTGAAATAGCTATCTGCAGATTATATGCAACTTCTGTTCGGTCAGTAGCGATTTTTCACGTCTTGTGTAATGAGTCTTAGGGTGCACAGCTTGCAATTCTGCAGATATTTTTTAATATGTGATACTTCATGATTCTTTCCCTTGGAACCAGCTTCTTATTCTATTTATACAGGTCATGCTGTGTAATCCACAAAGATTCTGTTGTCTTTGCTTCCGTGAGGTAAATATAAATTAGTTTATTGTGAAACCAAAATACAGCTCAGCACCCCACATAAATGCATTCTGCATTGCAAGCATTAATGATGTTAGGTTTACAAACACCAGCAGGGTATGTCAAAAGATGGACTGCTGCCTAGGCTCTCTGAAACAGTCATAGAACCCCAGAATGCTAGCATGAAATCCATGGAAACTTTACCATGATTTTGTAAAATGTCAAATTATGCCTGAAGAAAGATGGGCAGCTGTAACTCATAAGCACAGTAGGTACAGATGAATTGCAAGGTCAAATCTCATTCTGGAGTACAGCACGAAGATTGATTTTTATTTCACTTTTAACTCCACCTGAAGATTAAAAAATAATGAAATTAGGTTTTCAAGTTTATGCACGACTCTTTTCCATAGAGTGGAAAGGCCTTCTTAGAAGTCTCTCTTTTTTCTCATGATTTGTAAGGATAGATTTTGTTGTAGCTATATAATGAAGATGACTTAGGAGAGTAAAACTTCTGGATCAAAATCTGTAGTCCTGAAGGAAAGGAATTAATGACCAATTTTCATGCAAGTTTTCATGCGCAAGACTTAAACTCTTAAATCAGTTTTACAAAATGAATTTACAACAGATCTATCAACCTGCTCTATCTTGAAGAAAAGAAATCTGTAAAAAATATGTGAGCTACATGGAGGGTATCACAGCAAAAAAAACCAAACCCAAAACCAACATATTTAACCCATTAATGGAAGGGTAGGATAATGAACCAAATAATCAGCAACAGGTACTTCTGGAAGCTTAGATTAAATTAGCTAACATCCATTTAGGTCCCAGAAAATGCGATACTCTTAGTGCCCTTCTGTTTGTTTTTAGCCGCCTCTGCCATGTCAAATAAATGAATTCAGGGACTCAAACATTCCTTCATCTTTAGATCCCATTTCAGGTGTACTGAATCTGATGTTTGATCCATTTGTTTGGGGCTTGGCATGGGATGTGGATAAAGAGTAAGATTCAAGGACAGCTTTTCAATTTGCTTGATCTGTCATCTAACCTGAACCAAAAGCAATTAAAGGAAATGCTTTGAAATTGGCAGTTGTCCAAACATGAAAGCAGATTACTTGTTGTTTTGGGTGTTGTATTCTTCTGTGGAGCACTTTGTGAACTAAGATCTGCTTCCTTTTTACTACGTTTGTTTACCTATTGTACATTAACCCAGCTGGCAACTAAGCCCCACTCAGTCACTTGCTCACTTTCCCTGTGGTGGGATAGGGGAGGGAATCAGAAGAGTAAAAATGAGAAAACTTGTAGGTTGAGATAAAGACAGTTTGATAGGTAAAGAAAAAGCAGTGCCTGCAAGCAAAGCAATACAAAGATGTTGTGGGGGACCATGTCAAAGGCCTTACAGAAGTTCAGACGGATAATATTCTTAACTTTTCCCTTGTCCACTGATGTAGTCACTCCATCACAGATGACTAGGTATGTTAGACAGGACTTGCCCTTGATGAAACCATGCTATCTGTCTTGAATCACCTTCGTGTTCTCCATGTGACTTAGCACAGCTTCTAGGAGAATCTATTCCATGAGCTTTGTAGACACAAAGCTCAGGCTGAGAGGTTGGTAGTTCTCAGGGTTCTCCTTTTTAGCTTTTGTAAACATGGGTGCAGTTTTTCTCTTTTTCCAGTTACTTGGGACTTCACCTGACTGTCATGACGTTTCTAGTATCATGGAGAGTGGCTTGGCAACTACATCAGTCAATGCCCTCAGAAGTCTGGGATGCATCTCATTGCGTCCCACAGACTTTTTTGTGTTCAGTTTCCTCAGGAAGCTGATTTTCTCTTACAGGTTCCTTGGTCTCCTAATCCCCATTCAGCTTTCTATCCACTCAAGTGGTGTGGGAAGAGAGGTTGCCAGGTAGACTGAGGGAAAGCAGTTGTCAAGTAGCACAGCCTTTTCCTTGCCCATTGTTTCCAGTTTGCCAGCTACGTTCAGCTGTTGGGTAAACACTTCCTTTGACCTTCCTTTTCTGGCTGACATACCTGTAGAAGCCTTTATTACATCTCTTGCCAATTTCAGCTCCAGTTGTATTTCCCGACCCCTTTTCTACACAACTGGGCAACATCTGTATACTTTTCCCAGGACACCTGTCTCTGATTCCACTGCCTGTGGAAGTGTCTGTGTCACTGAATGTCAGTTTGTTGAATGTCTCTTGTTCTTTTACATTGGTAAATGTCATCAGGTATGTTATTTTCCGTTGTTAGACTAAATGTAGCTTACATTGACATGTTTGCAAGTCAAATTTATGTCTTAACATTGTCTCTAAATACTTTTTTCCTCACTCATTGTGATTTTTGGAGTAATATTCAGACTAAGTTTCAAAGAAAAAGTAGGTATACTTTTGAAGCTGTTGTCATGGTTGTGAGAGACTGTAATATTAATGGTTAATGACTCAAAACCATTGGCCATTTTGGGAGGTGGCAGAGTGCTTTGCTGGACCAAATTTACACCCCTTGGCCAAGGTGGAGGAGGAGAGTTTTTGGATGTGTGATGGTGAAACCTCTGATCTGTTTGAGACAGAGGAGATGAGCACACACCACTGGAGGCTCTGAATTTTGAGCCAAATAAGGGAGAAAGGTTATGTCATGCCAGTGACAGCAAAATTGCAACAATCAAGTCTTGTCCATGGATGCAGGGGTAGTGGTATCTTTCCACTCTTATCCTTTCTTTTTCTGTCTTTCTTTCTTTTCCTTATACATTTTCATGTGTTATTTTTATGTTTTATATTGTCCTATTTCTACAGATAATAATGGAATGCTTTCTGTTGCAACCAAATATATATAATGTGTGTGTGTGTATATATTTGCAAACACTGGTCATTCGGTGTTGTTTCAGTCTAATCTGCCCCAAAAGAACTATTAATAAGAACCTGAGTTACCCTCACCTTCAGGGGCAGCTTGTAACAATGGTGTCACTTCTTATATGATAGAAAAAACTTTCTGAAGTTCCAAATAGTTGCCTCTGTAGAGTCTCTATATAGCTTGGTTTGTCTAGTTGTGAATCAAGACCCCATTAACAAGATTTCTTCTGATCTCTACTGGCAAAAATAAAGTACCTTCTAAAGAAGATAAGATCTAAGCTATAAAGGTCCTCAAAGATTAAAATCTACAAATTAATCTTCAGTTACTCTTCCTGCTGGTCCAGATTTAAGTGTAGTTTAATACTTGTGACCCCCTCTGCCTAACAAGTGAGTCACAGTATTCCAAAGTCCAGCCTAAGATTGAATCCATCATATAAGTCTAGTCTAGATGGACAACGATACGGCCATTTTTTTCCTTGAATTAGTGCATAACATTTTTGCATGATTTCATGGGGGAAAAAAAGAGGTTTTTTTAATAAAAATAGCTTATTTGGTTTTGTATTCTTTCAGTTTAGAAGTATTTTTTTTTAAATACTGACCATGAGAGTGTGGTATTTGAAAGACTATGCCATGGCCAGCTCTTCAGCTCTGACATCGTATGGTTCAAATCAACAACAGTTATACCTACAGCCTTCTGTGGAAGATTTGCTTGTAGAAAGATTGTCAAAACTGTCTAAATAGATCCACAAGGTCAAATAGCAAGGTGAATGATCAGGGATCTAGTATCAGAGGCTGCTTTTAGTTTGCAAAAGAGTTTACTTAGTGATGTACTTTGTTATGCAACATGATAAATGGTTATAAATTCATGAATACAACTCAAGCTACAGTTTAATATAATAAAAAATTGCAAAATTAAACATAGGTTAAGCCTTTGATAATTTGCGTTTGGCAATATTTTTTACATTTTTGTTTGTTTGGGTTTTTTTGGTTGGTTGGTTGTTTTTTTTTCTTTTAATACCTTATTGTCTCAGGTAGGAATATAGTTCTCAGCCCATGTATATTTTTTTATTTTCATGTTCAACCTTCCAAAGGTACTTAGGCCTGGCCACTGAATGAACAGAAGATTCAGGCAGCTAGTCTTCTACTTTAAGAAGGACGGAATGCAGAGACTAGAATTTTTGTTTCGTTGCCTTTTGTAGAGTTCTTTTGTAATCCTGATCATTCAGTAATACAGGGAGCTGTAACTCACTTCCTTGACAATACACAGAAAGTAACTTTTGCAGAAGCTCGAAGTGGGATGACTCCTATGCAGTAATAGGTTCAGCACCTTATAAGAAAACCTTGTGCAGGCACACTAATTACCAACAAGATCATGTAAATATATTTGTCTGGTTCCCTCACCATAGCCGCAAACTGTAGTTCCCCATCTAAGCAGTTAGTCCTGGCCTAATGTGTTGGCAGATGGCATGCTGGTCCTTTTCCAGTAGAGTCTGCCAGCTCACAGGGCTACCGCCCACTCTCTTCCTCTTTCCCCCCACCTTGCACCTCCTGTATCTTTTTAATACCCTTGCGTCTCCCCAGAGCTCTTGAAGGGTGGTTTATTTAGAGAAAGGACAGTTTCATGTTCCAGGAGATTTTAAAACTGTAGCCAACTAAGGCTTAGCTGGCATGCTGAAGTTTGCAGGAGCATCTGTCTGTAAAATATTCTGACTCTACTTCTTACTGATCTCTGTTGGAAGCTTTGAGGGGAAGCTTGCAGTTCTTGTTCTACAAACTGAAATAAAAAAGAAAAGCCCTTAAAAAAAAGTCTGTGAAGTAGTTGAAACCTAATAGAAAATATATTTTGCTGGTACCAAAAAAGACAGCCGCAAGGCTACTACTCTGTCTTCTCTCTCCTGCTCACCATGATTTATTCAAAGATCTTGTGCCCTCAACAGAAATTTTGGAATAGACTTTTTTTAGGATGAAGACTGTAAATAAAGAGTATTTAATATCTGAAGTAAAATACACTTTTAGTGTCCAAAAGTGAATTAAATCTGAAAATTAAAGTAATGAACGTGACAAAAAAAATTCAGCAAGGTGTGTTTGTGAGAGATTTTCCTATTATTAATTAGTACTCATATAACGTTAGAGAAAAGTTTATTAATTCTAAGCAAGATCAGATTCCCCTTACAAAATGGTTGGCTATGCTTCAAAGGCAGTGCCAATTACAAAGAAAACATGGGCAAATAATGGGTGTCAAAAAATTTTGTTAGTTTAAAACCATAAAATAAATTTATATGTAGTCTTTATTTTTAAGCATATTTACTAGCTATTAAAAAACTCTTGGGGCATCTCTATCAAATGTAATGACACAGTTTTTATGAGAAGAATAGGTTCAGTGCTTTTACATTTCAACTTATGGTGCACCTAAATTTCATCCACTATTTGCATGAGAAATGTATCATTACATGAAGTTAATTAGGTATCTGTCATTGCCAGATGCTGCTCTCTTTTAAAGATGGTGACATTTCAGCACTGAATTATGACTCGATTTGAATAAGGAGTTACAACAGACCTTTTCTACACTACTGCCTTATCATAAAGCACACTGGACCTAAGTAATTGCAGTTTTCTTCATGCCATTTGCAAGGAGTGCTGTTCAGGGTAGAGAATAGGACTCAAAATTTGTGAGGAAAGCTGGTACTTTAAAACTGGCAGAAGTTAAAGCTGCAGTTATGACTGAAAGTTGGCAGGGACAGACTTTGGAGTAGTTTGCTCCAGCATGTCTATCCCTGCACGACTGGCTTTGTTATTGGCCAGCAAGCAGAGGAATGAACGCAAAGAAGGAGTAATCAGAGCAACAATCTTGCTTTATTTGTAGGTTTTCAGTGAATAAACCCAAGAAATAATATGAAAAATGTGATGATCACTTCTTTGCTGAATTCCTGTACTCCAGTCCAGGTTTCCTGGCCAGGTGAGGTTTTTCATATGGGAAAGTTTCTGACTTACACTTTCGTACTTCAGTGAAAACCAGGATCCTGTAAGCCTGTTTTATTTCCTATGCCTATGGAAGCAGAGATCAAAGAAATATTCTTTATCACCTCTATGCTCCATTTGAAAAGTTGATGAGCTGTAGAATATCTTTTTGCTTTGGTTGGTTTCCACGGCTGTTCCCTAGAAGGGTATTTGCTTCATGTGACATAACAATTCCTATAGGCAATGTTTTAAATTCCCAGAAACAGTCTTTGAAAGAAGATACCCAAAATACAGGCATCCTGGTTTTTTTTGTTTGGTTGGTTTTTTTTGGTGTATGTTTTTTGTTTGTTTGTTTGTTTTGGTTTGGTTTTGAGTTGGATTGGTTTTTTTGTTGGGTTTTTTGGGGTGATTTTTTTTTGGTTGCAGGTGTTTTTGTTTTGTTTTACCACGTGTAACGGAATAAAATTACAGACAGAAGATTGTGATGAGTCAGTAGTACATCTACTGACTTAGTATTTGCTGTTTTCATATACTGAATCCAAAAGATGCTTGGTTCTGCTTATACTATGTCAAATTATTATGATATGTCTCTCACTCATTTTATGACAATTTCCACTGTTGCCATAAAATTGTTAGCAATGTGGAGTGTTGATAGAGTAATATTTTCAAGAATAATTAGTGACTTTTTAGGGGGTTTGTTTGTTTGTTTGTTGGTTTTTTTGTTTGTTTGTTTGTTTTTTAAGCCTGTTTCTTTTTTAAGTGGCTGTGGTGTAGTACTATATTTTCTCAAGTGCATAGATGGCAAAGGTAATACCTCAAGGAAAAAGTCCTATAACCAGTTACCTGCACACTGTACTCTCTCATCCTGTGGTCCCTGCAAGATCTTTGGTTTCTAACCACCTTCTAATTGTAGCTGCCTTCCTGAACAGCTTTGTCTTTTCATAGAATCATTGTATTGTTTAGGTTGGAAAAGACCTTTAAGATCATCAAATCCAACTGTTAACCTAACACTGCAAGTTCACCACTAAATCATGTCCCTAAGTGTCACAGCTACGTGTCTTTTAAATACCTCCAGGGATTGTAATTTGACCAGTTATCTGGGCAGACCGTTCTAATGTTTGACAACCCTTGTTGTGAAGATATGTTTCTTAATACACAATCTAAATGTCCTCTGGTGCAATTTGAGGTCATTTCCTCTTGTCCTATCACTGGGAAAAGTGACTGACATCTATCTCACTAAAACCTCCTTTCAGGCAGTTGTAGAGAGCGATAAGGTCTCCCTTGCATGATGCTGGGGAAATTCAGGTCTTCATCTTGACTCCAAATCATGTCTTTTTTAAGCTAGGTGTTGAATCTGGGAGAGATTTCCTGCATATCACTGCAGTGCTAACAGAGTTATGGTGCCCCAGTAATAGATTTTCAAATACTGCTGAAAAAGAAAATGCATGTATTTGTTTTTAGATCTGTCTCTCTTAACAACTGCAGAAAAGCATAGTGAACGCAGTAATACACACTTACAAGACACAGTTTCACTAGATCCGTCACAGGACATTAAGCAAGTTTATTGTTTGAGATATCTTTATTAAAATGCAAATTCTGGCATTTTCCCAAGCTGGCAAATCCTTTCCACTCAACAGTGTGAAGCAATAGAACCCACACAACTGTATTCAGAGGGAAAGTAATATTGCCAAGGCAATTTCCTAAAAACAGTAAAAATTTCAAACTTGGGTAGAGAAAAAATATTGGGAGATTCTAAAAGGAAACAAATAGAATCATAATCTGGCTTTCCATGTTGTCATTGTCCTCCCTTTCTTATTCATCAATCAGTACCTTTTCAGGACTTTCATTGTTCAGTACTGACCTTGATGTTTTGCAGTTGTATCTTGTAACAAAATAATAACTCAAATACTGTCCTAAACATTTTTTACAACAGCTTACCAGTATAAGTATTCTAGCTCATATGTATTTGAATACAATTTACATAAATTGAAAGAAATTGTGCAGTTAAATTGTGAACTAAATGAAGAAAAAGGGGGAAACATTCAGTATAAAGGAATGGTGTTTGGCTAATGGTGTGGGCTCTGAGGTATTCAGCATGCTATATGGAAGGGAGTAAAAAGCAGTGTATTGAATTATTTTCCCTTTAAGAAATTAGTCTTTCTGTTAGCAAAACCTTTTTTTGTTGGTGATTTTAATCCAACTGACAGAATGGCTTAATAGCATCTAACAAGCAGTTAAATATTATAAAAAAAAAATCATTAAATAATTCCTCAAGTCACACTGTGACACCGGTGTAAAAAGTTATACTAGTTAGATAATATCTAGTAAGTCTTGAAGAAATGAGATTGTGTTCAGCATAAGTAGGGACAGAGAAATAATTATTGGCCAAAGGTCTCTATTTTATAAAGTGATGAAAAAGGTCTAGTGGGAAGTACTTAATGCTTCTTAACCTATGCATGTGGGGGTACAGTTCTGCAGATGAAGAGGAAATTAGTCCTCAGTCCAGGGATTATATGCTATGATAAGATACAAAGTAGCCCTAGTAATTACAGGTAACACTGGTATTGTCTCCTGCAATTTATACAGAGAAGTCAAAATATTAGTATAGCATTAGAATCAACCAAAGCTATTAAAATCTTGTTTAACGACAGAACAGAAACATTAGAGTTCTTTTGTACATTCGTTACAAGACATGCTGGATTGTTTAAAAAAGGATTATAGAGCTGACCTGGATTTGTTTTTGATTTATTTTAGAGTCAGATAGTTGTGGGATTTACAGTTGACAACATGGGAACTGTTTGACTCTTAGCAAACTATTCTGAAAATGGAGAGTGAATGGAAAGACTACTTTTTCTTGTTAAGACCAAAAGGACAAAACGTACAGTCTTGGATATGTCTGCCTTGACAAAGAGCCCAACAGGACTCAGAAAATTATTTGGGTGACACATGGTAAAAAAGAAGTAATGTTTTAGCTAAAGATGAAATGTGCCAAAAGGATTCCTCTGTGTCTCCAGTGACTGCTTTACATTTTCACAGCCAGCGAAAACAGACTGAGGTAGAGCCTGACTTAGGGGTTTAGATCTTTATTTCAGCCATAATGGATGCAACTTAGACTTTAATGGAAGGGCTAAACTTTCATAAGCAACAGCTTAATACTAGGAGTGAAATAAATCATGGCAATTTTAATAATTTGAAACTGGCAGGTAAACAGAATGAACAGAACTCTTGCAGTCTGCACCTAATAAAGAAGAATACCCTAATCATATGCCTGTAGAGTCCAAAAATTTAACAAACACTAAAAGTCTGAAGTCATTATATTCTTTTAAATTGGGTTTATGGAGACTATATTTCATTCTCATTCCCATCTTCAGGAAAACATGTACTCTGGAATAAATGTGCTGTTAAAATCTTAGAAAAAGGAACAGTTCAGCACTAGCTTATTTGATAAAGCTGTTTAATTTTTTGATAATGAAAGTTAATTTTAATTTTCAGAGCAGTAGTCATCAATATAGTCTACAAATATATATGTTTAAATTATAAAGTAACCTTTGATAAGTTGGGCACACTGTTTGAAGATCTCTCATATACAAATGGTATACAGAAGCTTGAAGGTGTTCGTATTGTGAGACAAAGCCAAGTGGCCTTACTGGCAGCTTGATGTTCCTTGCCGTGGAAGATTACACTTGGCATGCATACTGGCTGCATTTCTACAACCAGAACAAAAAAAAATCTGAAACGCCACTTGTCTAAAACGTAAGGACTAACTAATCATCACATAATATATCTGCAAAACACAGTGACTAATCAGGTATGCGAAGGTTTTTTTGTTTGGGAAAGAAATAAGTTATTGCCTACGTGGGTGAGAGAACCAAAGGAAAACAAAATCAAGACATTTAATTTTTAATTGGCATTACTGATGTCAGATTCTAAGGCATTTTTAAGGTATTCAAAGTAGGAACATAAACCCACAAACTGTCACGGTTTGTGGGGGTCAGAGAAAGCCCAGACCAGCGGGTTCTTGCAGCTGAGTTGTTTTCCCTGCCAAGCCTGGCAGGGGAGCAACCAGTCTTGCCCTTAGGGCTAATTTGAGCCGCACCCAAGCACCAGACAAGAGACAAGCAGCTGGTTACAGCAAGAGCTGATCAGAGCTAATCTGCTTTATTTTACAAAATGGAAGGTTTTTATAGGGCAGATATGGAAGTTTCGGGAATATGGGCAAGGTATGCAAAACTTGGTTAAGGTATTGGTCAGTTATCAGGGATTGACAGAGAAAAGGGAAGATACGTACGTTTTCAGATAACTTTTAAGTATACAATTGGTGTGGGCATCTGCCCTCACGAGACACTGCCCAATCAGAAACTGTCTGCTTTCTCCTATGGGAGAAAACTTACAACTTAACAGAATAAGAATATGAACATAAAATGGAGGTCTCAGTCTATCTGTCTGATGCAGGGACATTCGTAGCTTTCTGGTCCATGCTGTCAGATGCTGACTCCTTCCACTGGTTAAACTCCTCTTCATCCTCCAGCCCATCTCCAACAACACACTATAATTTCAATTCATTATCTACTGGAAGATGAAACTAAGCATTCATGATCCCTCACTTTTATCAAGACTCCAGGCTTCTCATTCAAAGGTGAATGTTTCTAAAGTGCGTGCATCTTTCAAAAGTTGAAAGATCAACAGAATTAATCAAGACTGATGTGCCCTCATTTCTGCTAGTTCCTTGTAATCCATCAAAAATATTTCTGTAAAGATTGATTTAACCTAGAGAGTATATGAAAAAGTTACAATTGATAATGACCACATGCTTGAACTCCCAAAGTTTAAAAAAATTATACATATATATTCATACTTTGGGCACAACTACTAATCACATTTCTTCCTAAGAGCCATACATATATGTAGTAATTTTATTTTGTTTATATCTATTTTTCAAGTATACAGTACAGAATGAAGGTAGTAGGAGATTACACTATCAGTTTTTGTCATCATTCATGTTTGCAAATCAGGGTTTCTTTCTTCATCCTCCTCGGTAGTCACGCAAGTAACTACTGATTATTCCTGTGACTCCTTTTTTCCTTACAGTTTTTCTTTCTCATTTATATGTTTATTCTTTTTTACTTTATTAATATTTTTAATTCAGGTTTGATTTTTCTTTTTTGTTTTTTCATCTCAGAGATATTAGAACTTCGGTCATTAATGTTTCTTCGTCTTCCACAAGAACAGAAAAAGTTTTAGTATTTTCCATTTGACTTATTGCTTTGCATTTATAAGGTTATTTGCAGGTATTTTTTCACGCCTCCCATTCTATAATGCAGCAGAAAGTTTGTGGCTTTTTATCAAAAAGTACATATTAGTCTGAAGAACAGGAAAGTCAGTAGGAAGTAAGGAACATTTTAATGTTTTAGTTTGGAACATTTTAGCTGTACAGGAAGGCAATGAGCATTATTATGAAGGTTAAGCAAGAATAAAGCCTTAAAGAGAAACCCTCTCTTAATCAGTATTTTTCCAGATGATGAAAAGAAAGCCAAAGAGATGAAATTGACAAATGTAGCATATAATGGTCCTTCTTGGAGCAGTACTACAGGGGCCTCATTAGTAGACATTTTAGTACAATCATTTTTACCCCTGTGGCTGTCACTTCAGACTACTCAGAAAAGGTGGCTGTAGGAGCTAATCACAGTGATACCTTTCTCAATTGTATTTTCCTTGTAAAAATGAGGCACAGGAGAGTTAGTAAGTTCTAATTGAAATCAGAATTATCATTGCCATGGATGGCATGCTGTGTCTGTAGGGTATGTTTGTGCCAGTGGAAAATTTCCTTCTTCCCCATAATAAGTTTGGAAGCTTTAGACTTAAATGTAAAGTTGTGCTGAAGTCAGTATTACCACATATTTTATTCTGCTATTTTCAATACCATTTCCATCTTGCTGAACAGAAGTACAGTTGTTAATTTATGTTTAATATTGCTAGCTGTGGTTGATAAGGGGAGGGGCAGACTTCAAGATGTGCCACTTACATTGCAGTTTAAAGTTTCAGTGGGCTCTCACATGTAATTCCTTTTCCTTCAATATTCCTTTATTTCTCTTACAAAAATAATTTTAAGCACTATTTTCTGCTTGCACGTTATTGCCAGCTTGAGAGACAGAACAAGATCTCCATTGCTAAAAAAAATTGTTTAAGAATCAAGTAAAGTTTTATAATAACATTTTAAAGTAGGGGAAAATCTCAATTTTATTCATCTTCAGAGTATCCTCTTGTATTGGTTCATCGTACAGATACCAGGAAAAAAAAAATAGGAGATTCCTGAAATTAATTTCATTTCGTTCTACCACTGAGACTTTGGGGTAGTGATAGAGTAATAATCACTTTCTGTAGCAGGTATTAAAAATATCTTATGCCTTTTTCTCTTGGAAAGTAGGAATGTGTTAGAAAGCAAAACAGAGAGAGTAAATTATTGTTTAGAAATTTTGACCTCCATTGGAGATGTCTTTGAATCTCTGTTCATGTTCTCTACTTTTGGAAAACTTCATAGTTTTGAAGAACTGACACATCTGACTCCTAAAAGGAAGGTAAAAGGAAGAATCCCATCTTACTGTATGAGTAATTGGTGAAGCCTAATTAAATTTTAAAGAGTTTTCCTCTGAAAAAGGATGATATCACAGTGAAAAAGTGATGAATCTATGTGAGCACATAGGTTTGATACATTGAACCATGTTTTGGTTTTAGTACAGCCTTTTGATAGTTGAGAAAATGGAGGCTGGCTCTCAAATACCTTTCCACCCAACATTTTTTGTGTGTGTGTTAAATCCACTTTTACCTGTCTTCTAATGTCTTAAAATGAGGTTTAGAAGGTAAAAAGCTTTTACACCATGTTGTCATTCCTTGCATTATCAAATAATGCCATAACTAAACATCTGAAAGTGAGCAGAAACCACATCATTGTTCTTAAGACTTAGAATCCAGAAAATCCTTTCAGTGAGTTAATGAACTGTGATTTTCTGGTATAAGGGTAAAGAACCCAATATGGCACAGCAGTTATGTGTCATCGTTATCAAGCAAAGGCATGTGTAGAAAATGAGAAAAACTCAAGTACAGAAATTCTGTCAGTATGCTATCAGCAAAAGGGATATTCACTTCATGTGATTCCTGCTAAAGCTGACAGTTGAAAAGGTGAAGCTGCTCACTGATGAACTAAATGTAGACCTTTTAGACACCACCTCTAATGTGGCTACTTTATCCGTGATCTCCCCATCTTTAGTCAAGGAAACAAAATTGTGTTACGAAGTAAAAACTGGGATAGCACAGAGGTTTTTTGAGCGCTTCTAGTTATACAGAATTCTATTGAGGCAACAATAAGCAAGGAGTGTGAAAAGAGGTAGCTATAATGGAAACTATTTTTCAGCTTTAACTGAAGCAGATGCTATCACATACGTTTTGTGATACTGACTTCTGAGGAGGTGAGCATAAGGAGTGATTAACCCAAAAGGTTATATTGACTGAGGTGAAATTAAGGTCAACAGAAGTACAATAAATCCTTATGTTTCTTGAATGTCTAAGTCCAAGTGCAGATATTCTGAGTGGTTTTATTTGTGACCGCCAGAACTATTTTTTGTTTGTTTGTTTGTTTTTTGTTTTGTTTTGTTTTACTGGGGAAACAGTAATGTGGTAATGATTTCCTAATGTTTTGCAAGTGTTGGGGAACTGAGAGAAGTAATTCTAAAGCTGAAATCTATAGGGATAAACAAAGCTTTCAGAATAACTGTTATGATTGAGCCATAATTGTCTGTCTGCAAAGGGAATGCTTTTGTTACTAATAAAAACTTTGATGATTTTAATCATATTAAGCAGGATTTAAGTCAGAGATTGACATAGGAAAAAATACTTTAAGCAAAATGTAAGTTAGTACTTCAGGAGTTAGATATGAGAGACAGAAATAATTCTTGGTCTCTTTTCACATCAGTATGAGACAAGTATCAGAAAATGAGCCAAAAGATGCAGGAAGGAGCTGGAGTGAAGAAATCAACCCAGAAGCCTGTTCACTCTTATTGATATTATGGATGATAATGCGAGCGCTGAACTGACTTTCTAGTCAGTTGTCTGTGTCTGAAAAACTAAATAACCTTTAGACTAATTTGGTTCATTTATCTGATTAATCAATTGTCTGGTTCCCTTAGTGCAACGAAAGTAGCTTTTGAATTTTCTTTTTTAATTTCTTTTTCTATTGTCCTTTCATAGTCTGTCCTTCTGTGAAGATGGACATACTGAGAGAGATATTTGAAGCAGTTCTGTTACGGATAATAAATTCCCTTTCCTACTGCTTCCTTCCCCCAAATCCTCATGTCCATGTGCTATCCTGAAAGCATGAATAATTAAGAAGCCAAATAATAAAATACTGGTAAGAATTTACTACAAAATTATTTTAGAGTAAGCAACTACACCATTTACAGATGTAAATCTTCAAAACCAAAATGTTTTTCTCTTGACTTTCCTTTTATTTTTTGTATTAAATTGTTCTTTTTTTTTAAAAAAGAAAATTCCATGTTGTCATAGAAGGTTTTATTTAGATCTAGCAGTGTTGGGTTAAAGGTAAGGGGCACAGATACCATGAACGTTGCATTGAAAGAGCCACAGATTCTTACCACATTCTTGTTCCCAAGTTACATTCAGTGTCTCTCTGTGTGCTTGATTTTTGCATACTTAAACACTTTTCTAAGTAGGACAGTCCTCAATGTGGGCTTGCATACAAGATTTTAATGATTTTCTTCCCCTCTCATAATAATTTCTCATTGGAAGAATATTCTCTGAGCAGTTGGGAATATTTTTTATCCAGAAGAAAAGATATTTCCTTTCTTTCTCTTTTTCTATTTTTAAGGCAAATAATGTTAATAAAATATGGTTGTATCATACAGCCTTGAATATCAGGAAGGGCTCTGTATTTCATAGCAATTTCCAATTGCTTTCAGAGACTAAGTTAGTTTCAAGAGACATTCCCCAAGCTTTGGATAAACAATTATCTATTATAAACCACAGTCTGTAATGTGTATTATTAATGATGCTTTCATAGGGCTGTCCCTCTTGAAAAAAAAAAAAAATTGTCAGGATCACATTCAAAGTGAAGGAAGGGAGGACAGCAAAGGACAAAGAGCCAGACTCCACACTACAGCTTTATATTCTGATAATGCAGATGTTGTAATTCATCTTTCAAATCAATTATCCTGCTGGAGGCTTATGGGGAGAGCACAGACATTAATATTTCCAATAAACCTGATTGTAGTCAGATGAAATTTCAAACAGATTTGAAGCGGGAAAGAAAAGTAGGTCAAGAGAAATGGCCACTACAAATTAATGAGCCCACTGATAACCTCACCATTAGCACCACTACTTCCATAAACTAATCCAATGATGTAGAATCAAATCAGACACTATTTCACTGAATAAGGAGAAAATACAGTAATTATATATATTTTCCCTCTTTCTTTCTTTTTAATACACTGAAAAGTTTGCTGCTGAAGCAAGTGGAGTAAATTTTAAAATCCTTAAATATGGGGAGTTTGGTGTGGATCCTTAGTTCTTTTTCTATGCTTTTCTGTATGCTAAAACATTTCTTCTGTAGAGAATTAATTGCGGGTTTGTTCCATAGAAGTGATGATATCAGAGGTATCCAGAAAGAGGAGACAACCAGGGCCCAAGAGGAGCTTTAACTATGTATATGTGAATCAATCTATTCTGTAAAATGATCACCTAATAACAATTTTATTTTCGAATGAGAGAGAGATGTGAGAACCATATTCTGTCATTCTCTTGCTTTACTGTTAAGAAGCATCAATGTATGTACAAAATAGATACTAATGTGTGTGTGTCTCTGTGTGTGTGTACACATATAGTGACTTCAAGATGCCTCAGTGGTTGTTTATATACTGAGAAGTCATCGCCCAGATAAAGAAATGAATCCTAATATTCCCTGCATCTGATGTACATATATACACGTATGTACACATGTGTAGTATACACATATAGACCTGGACAGTAGACACTATTGATCTTATTTGTTTTTACTATTTTTACTATTTTAATCTTTAGGTTTTTCATGTCTTTCCAAGGTGATTACTTTAGAATCACATTGCATAGAAAGGAAAAAAAATCCACTACAAAACCATGTAACTTCCTAAAGGCTACATTACCCTGTAAGATATCAGGTGGAATATGTGTTCCGTGTTGCTTCTTGCTTTAATGTGATGAATCTTTAAACATTTAGAAAATTTTGTTTAAGTCTCTTGGAAATTTATCATATAAACATAATATTGCAACTGAATATAGGTAACTCTCTATATACTAGGAATTTAAAAGAATGATGTGATTGGAATGTGATGGGAGAAGACTCCAAAACCAGCCAGCTTCAAGCCTCAAACTGGTTCTTGGCTGTATTGACTGTATTTGTTAACAACATACATTGTCAGCAGTCAGCACTTAATCACTATCAATCATCCCTGACAAACTAATTTTAAATTAGTTGCAAGTGTACAATGCCACTGAAGTGATGCTGTTTTAGTTCATACTGATAGCTATAATCCATCAGTCCAGGGAACAATTTGAGAGGGAAAGCCAGAACAAGAGTCTTGTCACCTTCTTTCCTCCTCATCCTTTGCCATAAAACACCATTGATGTTCTGTGCTCCTCTGCCTACTTCCCCAGAAGAAAATTGGGTGATCTCAGCTGCTCTTGATATTTATTTTTGGGATGAGGGCTTGTTCTGGTTTTGCAAATTCTGCAGGATTATTCTGGTTCCATCAGACACCCTGCCTGCCTGCCTTCTCTGCAGGATTATTTTGGTTTTGCCAGACATTGTTCTCGCCTACTCTGCATCCTTAGTTCTTATGTTGCAGAGTTTAATAGTTGAGCTTTTTTTATGCACCCCATTTGTGCCATTGTATCACAACTCCATCTGCATCTTAGCCAATCAAGGCTATTATTTATATATTAAAGCTGAGCTGCCTTGCAAGATGTTATTAATGTTTTTACAATGCAAAAATATGCCTATATACTTTACTTTGTTATGCTATTTTAGTGTGCTTATGTCTGTGTTGCAAGAAATACTAGTAGACATATAGTTAGTGCATGTAACAGGCATCATTTTTGGCTATGGTAAAACCAAATTGGGGTTTGGAAGCAACGATATTTTGACATGTTGAAACTCAGTCCCATACATGCATCAAAAAAAGGTTAAATCTAGTCAATTTCTAGTTGGATTCAATTTATGTTTAAAAATAGTGTCTCATTATAAGTTATGTGAATTTCAATAGAACCTATGTGGTGTATTTAGTAGACAGAGGCCGAACTGCTTCTGCAGAAGGAACTTTAATCACCACCTTGTAGCATGAAGACTAGATGGCAATCAGTGAGTTGAAAACAAGACTCTCATTCTGCGAGTAAAAATTAAAAATCATGAGAGTCTACTTTGATCACAAAGTCATAGGATTCCTGACAATCACAAAGCTATTCTGAATATGTCTGTGAAAACTGTGTTGACACATTTTTTTCTGTATTTTTTCTTAATATCTATTCATCCAAATAGGTAAATTTCAAGTTTCCAAAGATAATTTACTTGAAAGATTGAAGGAGAGACTTGGAAACACTTTGTCATTGGATGAAATAGGGAAATCGTAGCTAACAGGAATCACCCTGTGGTATTGAACTGAATCTCCTGTAGCATTTTCGAAAACGTTCTAGAAGTTGTGTGCATAAGTTAGCTCTGTGTGCCTAGGAGAGAACTTTACTCGAAATCACTTGTGGCAGCTAAGCAGCAGATCACCTTTGGCTGTTACTGTGTTTGGCTATAGTAGCATGTTGTTTTGTGGTTTTGTTTATTTATTTGGGTTTTCTGTGTGTTTTTGTTTTGTTTGTTTGTTTGTTTTTTAATTTATCTTTGGGCGCATACAGACTTTCTTGCTCATTTCTCATCCCCTTCCCTCCCTTTATCCTTTCCTCTTGCTTTTTCTTTCTTTGAATAGGCAGATATGAAGAGTTTTATCTTTTTACTTTTTATATTAAGATAATGTAGATAACTTGTAAGGGCTCTCACAGGAACTGAAGTCGAAGTGAGCAGCTAATGGTATTCATCCTGGTTCAGAATGAAAAACTAAACTGGTGATTTCAGTTTATGCAAACTGAAATTTGGAAGTTAGCTGCAAATCAGGTTAGAAAACTAGAAATATTTTAGAAAATCATTCAAAGTTTTTCTCCGTGTTTTGTGTCCAAAATGGAACCTATTCATTTGTTCAAACAACTAATGCTTGAATTGCCAATCATCTCCTGATTTGTGATACTCTGCTACTTTCTTGTAAAAGAAAGTCCTTATGATATTATTTGTTGGGTGCAGCCCCATCCAAGGTACTCACATTCTTAGAGGTAGTTTTTACACTCAACTAAGTGACAGAAATGCTTGGAGGATTTTCTTGCTGCTCTTTTTTATTATTTCAGGCTATAAATAGTTTAACATCTTTGAACCTCAGTTTGCAGATATGTTAAATGAAAACTTTGAATGATAATTAACATCATTGTAACACTGAGGTGCCCATACAGAAGAATATTGGAAAATTTTGAAAAATGACTGTGTGAGTCAAGTGTTGTTTTCTTTTGTTTTGTTTTGTTTTCCACAATACTTCCAAGGACAGTTGGGAAGAAAAGGGATGTTGACCACTCTCATTATGCCAAGTTGCATGGGAAATACACGCTTTCTTGAACATTAAACTACATAAGTCTAGGGTCTCATAGCTGAGTTAACTCAAAAATATTTATAATTATTTTTATAGCACATTTATACCGTAGGAAAATGTAAATATCCTTATACTATAGAGAACTGTCTCGTTTAGAAGAAGTGATTTCATTGGAGTAAAGGTCAAGTATTTTATCAACTTCAGTGAAACCAAGAATTTATGAAATACTATCAGCCCCATGTTGCAAGTGAAATTTAAAGGAAAAAGAAATTCTAACTGTCACCAGATTCTTTGGTGTTTTCTTAGACCAGACACTGAGATCATACCTGCTTTGGGTAAATCTTCATACTTTGCAAGGTATAAAATGGAAAATTAAAAGATACAAGAAATAATATTAACAAAATAAAAAACATTAAACCTGGGGCATTTTTCTAGTTTTAGTGGAATAGAGGTTTAGGTTCTCTAGAAGAAATTTCAGTTTTAGAGAGAATAAAATCCATTATTCTTATTGTGCCAGGAGTCTATCCAGAAAACATATTTTGCCTTGCTAGCTAAAAAGTGGTCTTATGAGAGAAAAATGCAGAGGAGGTGAGGTCAGTAACATTTTGAACATATGTGTTAGGAGGTGTTCTGCTAATTTCAAGAAGGTGTATGATTACTAATGTGAGATATGACTTTTTGTTGTAGGTTTTCCTAGAAAAGTGGGGTTGTGTCAGGTATGAAGGACAAACGAAATTACTGGCAAATCTTTCCAGTTTGAATTTAAGAGCTCGCACTTGAGGAATCACACTTTTTATCCTCTGTTTTAGTAAAACAATTTGATATCTGCATTGAAATGCATTTTCAGTTAATCTTTGTCTCCAGGCCAGTGAAGTGCTGTGAATGTTGAATGTTCTTTGGCTAAAACGTTGAGCACACACTGCAGCCATTCCTGCTGTGTTGAAGACCAGCTGGGAAAAAGATATGTACTCTGAAGTTAAAATACTCGGAACAGGTCCCCTACTTGATAACAGCTGAGTGCTGTAGTCAAATACAGCTATTGCAGTGGGATTCTATTGATTTATACTGGACGAAACTGGTGCTTTTATCAAACAGTTTTGTGGCTACTCAGCAGTCTGTGTCAAGCCATAGGCAAAGATTTTCAGGAAGTTCCTGGCATCTAGACAGACAGTGAAAAACTGGTTATTAGACCAGGCAAATCGCTGAAATCACTTAACAGCATGCCTGCCTCAGTCAGATGGAAAGCCACATTCACATTATTCGGATTATACTGCAAGATAGCACAGCAGAAAGATTAGGCCTTACAATTTTCCAGGTAGTGTTTAAAATCTTTTCCCTAGCTAAAGGATATAGCTGACAGTTCACACTCCAAAGTCAAGTTAATCTGTAACATTATCCGCCCATTTTGCACTGAGCAGTCCCCAAAGCAGTTTGTAATATGCATATGAACTGAACCATTGTTGTGATCAAATTTTAAATACCCTTGTGAAATGGGAAAAAAGGAAAGATAAAATAAAACCCTGCTGCTCTGGTACTGAAGATTGACAGCAAAAGGGAAAGTATTGCTTCACTGAGTGCATGGCTCTGGCTACACTGGCTGCATTAAGTTGCTGGTGGGACTTCCAGTCCCTCCTCTAATGCATGGCTAATAGCTCAGCAGTAACTCTGTAGAGCTGAGAGATGAAGCTTTCCTATTTCAGAATATTATGAAGTTGCAGTGGTGTGAAATTAGAGTGATAGTTATCTTAAATTTGCTTCGGACAGGATACTTGGTTAATACAGCTCATGAATGCTTTTTTGTGTGGTAGGTGTTCCACACTAGCTCACTGCAGCATCAGCGACAATGCAAAGCGATAGCAATATATATGTTACATTTTCTGGATTTGATGGCTTTTAAAATTATTTATTGTGCTGGGGATCACAGATCTGTTTGAAAGTAAGAGGAGAAACCAAGCACAAGGAAACAATTGCCATTATGGCAGAAGGTAGAAAACAATACATCCTTGTTCAGTCTTGTGACATGATGCCCTCTCCTAGAGTGGCTGACACCATAGCTAATTATATCTATTTGTTTCATAGTAGTGAAATTCACTCCTAACTTTACTGTAGATTCAGAATTGATGCCATTTATAAAATTATATAATTCACTTAAATACCTCAGCTCTGTTAGTATGTCATGAGATTAGTATAGGACAAGAGGACATAGTCTGAAGCTGCACCAGGGGAGGTTTAGGTTGGACATTGGGACTAAGTTCTTCACAGAAAGTGTGATTGGGCATTGGAATGGGCTGCCCAGGGAGATGGTGCAGTTACTGTCCCTGGAGGTGTTTAAGAAAAGACTGGATGAGGCACTCAGTGCCATGGTCTAGTTGACTAGGTGGTATTAGGTCATAGGTTGGACTTGATGATCTCAGAGTTCTTTTCCAACCTAATTGATTCTGTGATTCTATACTTGATGACTATCTTGTTAAATTAAAACTCTCTCTGTTAGTATAGTTTCCACAATATGGCGTGAATAAATAAATACTATAAAACTGGCAATTTGTGTTATTGCTGGTAATATTCCTTCATTGTCTTCTTATTTACTTTTCCTTATCACTGACTCTACTATGGCTTACTCTTGCAAAAAGAAAGTTAGAGGAAAAATATTTTTCTCTCTTTACTTCACGTGGGCTTGGCAAAACGAGTATTTGATCCAGGCTTTCTCACAGAGCAAGAGAAGTCTGAGATGTATTCCCCACCCTCCCCTCCCCATTAAAGAACTGTATTTAAAGTATTACTCTGTATCTGTTATTTCTGTTATTTTACAGAATATGTTTTTAGAAACATATTGAAACAATCCTGAAATTCAAGTAATAGGAACTGATGTCTGATATGACACTTACAGAACCAATGCTGCTTATTCAGTATTGAGATGATTTTATAGCAGGTTCTTTTCTTCCAAGACTGCATTGGCAGTGCAAAGAGATTCAGCTTTTCAACCTGAAAGTTACTTCTGTAAACAGTGCATTATCAATTAATAAAAAGCTCATGATAGTGGGAAAAAGGAAGCAAGCTGTGGTGAAGATTCCACCTACTATTACACAATCTTAGGCTCGGTGATATAAAATGTATGAAGTCAACAGTCTTCTTTTAACTGATAAATTAGAATGACGTATGACGTAACTAATAGGAATTGTGTTGGTTCCAAACCAAATCCAAATGCAATCTATAGAGGTAAAATTCTAGGATAGTACTGAGTTTTCATGATCATTAGAAATAAGTGTGAAAAAACAATGTTACCTAGTTGTGGAAAATCAACAATGAAGCCATTCGTTAGTAATACTGTGATATGTCTTAACTGATTTGCTCATGTTATTGTGAAAGGTTTTTTTATGTTAATATTCATGTATTTTATCTTGAAATTAATGTAATCATAAATTCTGACACAAGTGTTGTTTGCATAGCAAATGGTCACAAGGAGTAATTAATTAATATTCAAGGAGGTGTCAATGTGTGCAGAGCCTAGAGCAATTGTAAACTTCATTTGACTGTAAATGGAAGTTTGTTGCAGTGCAAATATAACTGTGTATAATTGTACTTATCAGTCCCAAAGCGTATGAGGTTGAAACGTATATTTTTGTTTTATGTTTGACCTACAGTGGTGCAATATGAAATTATTATCCTGACAACGAATGAGTTTTCTAATATTCTCTTAACATCTTACTCTACAAATATAGTTAGAAACAGCTGGGTTATATTATGAAGCTTTTGTTTTCTTTGTTATTTAATAGCTGAGTTACTAATTCAGAAGGATTTCCCCCTATAGTATCTATTAGAAACTTGAGAAAAGAAAGACAGAGAAGGACATGAAGTTATTTTTGAAAGAGGCATTCTCAGAGAAACATCTGTCACTCTTAATTTTTTTTGGTCTTTATTAGAATGAGAATATAAATCCTATTTATTTTGTTTTTAGACAAGTAGGCTGATTCTTCATATGCATCTATACAGTTGAAAATGAATGGAGCTGCACGTTAGCAGCTGGAAACATCTGCTTATATTAGGCTTAAATTAGTGCACTTTGTAAGTGGAAGTAGGCAAGTGAATCCCTGAGCCTTGTGATAATATGAATTTCGTGACTTCGTAGGTGGTTCAATGGAAAATACACAATAAGCTAACATAAATAAAACATTGAGCTCAAAAGAGTCCTTTTATCAAGCTACTAATGACCTGTATTATATGATTATAAAATACACAAAAATAATGTTGAACTTACTGTATATTGAAGGTGCACAGAACCTTGCTGTTACAGCTGCTAATCTTTCTTTCAGACCTTATAATCATAGAATCACAGAATAATTTAGGTTGGTAAAGACCTGTAAGATCATCAAGTCCAACCACTAACTGAGCACTACCAAGTCCAGTACTAAAACGTGTCCCCCAGTTCCATGTCTACACATCTTTTAAATACCTTCCAGGTTGATGGCTCAACCAGTTCCCTGGGCAGCCTGTTCCAATGCTTGATAACTCTTTCCATGAAGAATTTTTTCCTAATATCCAATCTAAACTTCCCCTGGCACAACCTGAAGCTGTTTCTTCTTGTACTATATTGTTTCTGGATTGTCAGGAGAAAATGGAATATTAAGAGAGAGCAAAAGGTACATACACAGCAGAAATGCCCATATTACCAAAACCAATTTGGGAGATCAGCAAGTAGAGATACCTGCAGTTCTCAGCAGTTCTTCCTGGAAGATTACTACCTGCTGAGAAGAAGAAGAGCTTGTATCACTGTAGGAGGACATCACAGAAGTAGGTCAAATGCCCACAGGTGACTGACCAATATGGATATGTTAATACATGAATCTTGCTCATATGTTTTCTTTCTGTTCATTAGGGTTTTTTTGTTGGTTTGTGTGGGTTTTTTTTAATAAGTGTCTTAGTAGTGGGCTCCTTACAACTTGCCAGCCATCTGTCATTTAGCAGAAGTCTTTTGATAGGAGACTACTTGCAGTATGTTGATACCTGCTTGTTAGTCAATTCAACTACTCTATTACCTGACCTTCAGTAGTAAAAACTGCATACAGTATTTTCATATGAAAGGATAACTTAAAGAAGTCTTGTTTGAAAATGGTATTTCATGATAGAGCAGTTAACTGGAGCTCCAGATTTGTTATTTTAGGATTGTTGTTTTTGAAGCTGTGAAGAAACATGATGATACATTCAAAGTTTATTTTAATTGTGTAAGGATATCTTGCAAAAGTTGTTTAACTCATTGAACTGTTACAAAATGTAGATCATAATAGCTTGTAGGAATTTCAGCACTCCAGTTATGACTAACAGGAGTAGATTATTTAGAGGGAACTTATCAAAAGAATGTAGGATTTTTTGACAGAATGAACAATGGAAGCAGTGATGGAGTTTATGTGGACTCAGGTGATTTAACAGCCATGAGCAAAATTTTAGTTTTGTGGGGAAAAACAAAACTGAAAAATAATTACAGCACAAATACAGATTAAAATCATGTTTTCAGAGCCAAAGTATATAGATTACATTAAGCTTTCACTGTTACCTGGCTTCAAGCTTTTTGATTCTGTATTCAAGGTGGTAGAAATGCATTTCTGAGCCATTATTTCAAACACTCTAAAATGTATATATATATTTTTTTAAAATCTAAATTCTCATGTTGATGTAACACATAGGAAGACTTTGATCTTGTCTGATCATATCTCTGCACCAGATGCCTAAGGGATCTCTTGTACAGATATAGCACCCAAATCTCTTTCTCTATCAATAAAGTAAGATTCCATTTAACAACAGTTAGGCTATGCCTATTTATTTTAGCAGACTGTTTGCCTCACAGGATTTATCAGACGAACTTCAGTTTTTCACTTCGTTTATCACTCAAACTAGAGAATACTGTTTTCATCCAGTTTGGATTGGATTTCTTCTGCAGAAGACAGAACTGCTTTTTTAGCTGACCTTTCATATCTGTTTGAATATGTCCACCTGAAAAAAAGTCCCTCTCATAACAATATTCCTTCATTAAAACCTGTCCCATTGTATATAACTTCTCCCCCATCTCTGAAAACATATTAACAAAAAAGAAGAAATAAGGTAAAACAAGAGGAACTCTGTTGAGTTGCACTCCAGAAGTTGTATCATATTAACACTGTGTCATCTGTACATCATGAAGATCTCAGCCTTAATTTTTCCAGTACCCTTTGCTTACCTGTAACTTAATTACATGATAGTTCCAAACAAGTCTATGCCCTTGTCCTCTTTCCCTTTTCACATCCAAGGCTGTGGCTGATGAACAAGTAGGTTTCCCCAGTTTACTTTTCAAGTGGGAGACAAGTTTGATTTGGCAATGCTGCCAACAGCTAAAGCAGGCTGGGGGCACAGCTTAACTGCCTGTCACTAATTGAAGGTAGAAGACTAATGGCTACATGTAATATTTCCACAGTAATGAGAGCACTACGCTGACACTGCTGTGTTGCTCTGTGAGAGACTAAAATGTTTTACAGGGATGGCAAGGCAGTACCACTCTCAACTGCCTCCACCCACACAGCCTAAATGTCATAATGTAGTGAACAAGATGACTTGGCTGAGAAATTTCAGGCTGCTTCTTTTCTAATTCAGAAATGGGAAGGAAATTGGGCCTAGTGGAAAAGCACTGGCCAGCTACAACTCAGTGCCAAGACAACCACTTAACCAACATCAAATGACAACCAACAAAATGTCCCCATGCAGACATCGGTAATTACAGAGTCCTAGTGATGCCACGTTAACATGATTGCTTACATTACTTTTTAAGGTATGCTACTTCGGTGACAGAGACGTGATTTCACCAATAAATAACTAACACAGCAAATTTAGTGTGAAGAGTAATAGAGGAAGAACCTGCCCCAGTGAGTTTAGTGTAGAAAGGAAAGACTGGACAGCATCCACCATCTCCCATCAGAAAAATGAACAGGTTTCATTCAGGAAGCTGAAACAAATCACTGAAATATAACAGGGGAGAGAGCAGAGTTATCTCTTTAGACTTCCCAAAAGGTGGTGTTTAACAGCTCCTGTCTGCATTCAGATTTAGTATAAAATATTTTTTCTCAGTCATACAGTATACTCTGGCTTAGAAATTCGTTTTGTCAACATGAGCATGTTTACCGTTGCTTTCAAACTCTCTAACTAACTGACTTGGCAGACAGGCAGCTCAGCTACAGAGAAATGTGGGACAGCAGCTGCATCTGTCTGCCTGCTTTATAAAAGGAAAGGAGGAGAATTCATCTGAAACTTTATAGCTGCTCAGGGCAGTCTCACCGATCATTGTCCACCCTTACACATGTACTTTAAGGAAAGTAATGAAGATGGTAATAAGGTGTGAATGGTACATTATAATGTATGATTTAGGAAAAAAAAAAAAAAAAGAGGAGGTTGTGTTATTCCAGGTAATTTGGACAGGATTATACATTCAGATAACTATCAGGAAGATATTCAGCTAATTCAAAAAATTTACCCTTGTAATCTGTTCTCGTGTTCTTTCAGACCTGAAGACATTAATCTTTTAACAACCAAAATATTACAATTAGAAAGTCCTTGCCAAGATTTTAACATAGAAATATTTTTGTAGTGTTCATTTGGCTGTCCCTTGTTATTGAACTCATAAAGTGCTACTTCCAGGCTAAGGACAAGTCATAGGTGACATAAATGCTTCTTAATTAATATCTTTACATCAGAGGAACTATAAACAATGTTTATGTGCCAAAGAATCATCAAGGTCATATAGTTTCTGGAAGAATATAGATATCAGATCACACAAAGGTACTTGCTTGGTCTTTTCTATTTGGTCCAACTGCAAGACTTGAATCTGTCTCATATTTTAGGATTATGTAAGTTCCCAGTTGAAGCAAACATTTGAACATGCTTTAAACGCTCTTCTAAGGGAAAACCTTTTTCTTTCTTCTACTTCAACTTACTGGCCATTAGCTTATACATTTTGTCACAGCAGTATTGAGATATCACCCCTGCATCAGTATCTTTCTCACTTCTGACTTTGTTCCTGTACGTCTGTAAAAAATTCTTAGCTGCACTGGTACATCAGTCACATTGACTGTGGCAGTATTAATTTGTATATTTATTTATTTTAATAAGAAGTAGGAATTAGAAAATTCTTTTTTGGAAAGAAAATTTAAACCCTGAAAGTCTTTAAAGTAAACACCCTTATCTTCACTAATAGATAAACTAAGCCTAGATTTTCATACTGTAGCCCATTAGCCAAATTATCTGATTAACAACTTTATCAATGAAATTGAGTTTAATATCATTAGTGGTGATGTTACTTCTGTCTCTTGAGATTAGATGTAAGCTGCATGTGGGGTAGGTTTGGACATGGTACAAGGGCTGGTGTTTATATGCATGCAGTTTTCTCTCAGCGTGCAGAGATTGCAGACATTTTTTGACGATTATTTGCTGTAACACTTAAAAAAGTGGTAGGATGCTACTGAAAAAAAAGGTCTACCTGAGGGGTAGTTACTGAATTCATATAGGATGAAGTATTCACAGAGTTAAGGCTAAAGGACACACAGAAATAGCTGGAAGTGGTGGGAGACCCCTAGCTGTTCTTCATTGTAAATCTCAGCCTTGATCAACAAAGATTGTTAGAGCCTATGAAGGGGCTGGCTGGTAGTGGTGACTGTTATCCTAAAAAACAGATGGCAAAGTGAGTGACACCTATAAGTTTGCAGGCTGTGTTACTTCACTGACAAGATGCTAAGCCCTTCTGGCTCTAAAATAAAAAGACAGGTGTTTTTGACACAAAAAAGGAGTATTGAAACTATGCCTCAAGCCATGTGGAGAGTCGGAGCCAATTTTTCAACTAAAAGTAACTAAAAATCTAAATTGGGGTATACATGTAAAAGCACGACAACTTCAGACCTTTCCCATCAGTAAGTTTTTGATGAGTTCTAGCGCCTGTCTTATGCCTCTAGAATTAGCCAATTGCCTTTTTAATTAAACTTTAATTTTTCAAGGCTTGAATAGATGGTAGTTTCACTCTGGAAATCTTGTGCAGCTCAATTCTAAGTGAATGAAATGGCAAGCAGTATTTTTAGGGTTCCCTTTAAGTTTGGTGATAAAATTCTTCAATTGTCTCTATGTCTGCCTTAAATATGGTATGAAGTTAATCAAGTGCTCACATGCCACATATTATACTTGCAATTAACAATGTCAGGTTTAGAGATTCATGTGGCCAACAGGGAAATGACAATGGTGTAAAAAACAATGTAATGAGTATACTTACTTTAAAATCCATTTTCACTTCAACGTATTACTTTGTTTAAAAAAGTATTAAAATTAATAGCATTTAATCTACTTGCTTGAATGTAGTGGTATTTTTCAAAAAACAATGAAAATAAAGCTTCAATAATCGAGCGCTACCAGATGGTAAAATCTCCAGTGCAATTCTTTCTCAGAGAAATTAGGTTCCTATCTTTTTTTTCTACTTTTAAATTTAAAACACCAATTTATGTTTATGGATTAAAGGAAGCTGTTAAGTAATAAAAACTGCCTCAGGTATTCACCAAAATAAAATGGAATCCACTTGAAAAAAAGAAAAAAAAGGAGAAAAAAAAGCATAAAAAAACCAGCAAAATGTTTTTTCCCATGAAGTGAAATGAATAAGCTCCACTAGTTAAAAACTTACTTTAGATTTGCATGACAAGACTTTTTTGTATCTAGTAGTCTGCTTTTTATTTTCAACAAGTACAATGTTCATTAGAGTTACATAAAAAAAACCAGTGCCAGATTATCCTGTTCTATTTCCCTCTTTTCCTTCATTTAGTCAGCATAGTTGTTTTCTTGGCAAATACTCTCCTTGGACATATAGATATTTTTCAGCTATATAATTTATTATCAGAGTCCTGGTGAAAACAGTGTCTCCAGCCACTATGTATTACTGATTGTAGGGACACTTTACAACATACTAGGGGAACTGAACAAAATTGTGATTAAAGGGTATAGCTAATTCAGTGACAGGTGCAGAACAACACATGCGGTGAATAATATGCTGGTGACCTTTTGCACATTAAAAAAAATTATAAGACCATTTTATTTTATTGTTTCTCTTGTTCTTATCCAGTGTCAATGATGGAAAAGTGACATTTAACACAAAAACCAGTTTTGGGTCCTAAAGAAGCCAGCACCAGAAAAAACATGGTTCCTTTGTTTTCTGTTGGGATAGTCACTTAGAAGGGAGAAATCGATTCAAGACTATTTTTTCTTTCTTCCTTTTCCATTTGAAAAACACTGGATAAAATCCTTGGCTGTAGGGACTGGAGCCACAGACTTCTCCCACCTCAGTCTATGTTTGACCTGTTAGGCTGCCTCATTTGCTCCTTCCTTATTGTTTTTTTCCACCTTTTCCTTGCTATTTATGCACTTCTGTTATGCACAAGACTGTTTCAGTTGTGTGTTTGAAGCGCCATATACTAACCAAGCTCATTTCAGAATATTTCTTTTAGTTTGGACTTGATTGTTTGTTTCTTCAAGGAGTACATAAGATATTGATATATTTGATAGATCACTCTCCTTCTTTTAACCCTCAGATAGTTTATTTATTTTTAATAGTTCCCCCAGCCAATAAGTGTAAAAAATTTATTATTGCTCATGAAAAAGTAATTTCCACTTTATGTCTTATAATTTTTGCTAACAACAATATGGAACAAGAGAATTGTTTCTGAGCCATCATCTCATGTACATAGGGATGTCTTTTGGATTAATGTAAAATTTAAAGTATTCTGTGATACTAGTTCTTTTTCAGTAGTTGCAGACTTTCATCCGTATTATCATTCATGGTATTTCAAGAATAACTATAGGTAAATTCAGCATTGCACAATATGAGTTTTTAATTTGACCTGAAAGAGCACTGTACTGCTTCTTCATCTGTCTTCTGTACTTCATCCAGTTTAGTTTGGTAGACCCAGGGCTCAGTGAATGTACTTGTGTGTCAAGACTTCACATGAAATAAAGTCCTTCACTGTGTGACAAGTCATATTGTCTATAGGAGTACAAGTTTCTATGACATCAACCAACCCTGTGAGCTTTAAAGTATTAAATTCTCTCTGATCTGTATCCTTAACGGTACCCCTTTTTCACCAAGTTAGCCATCTCACATCATAGAAGACATTCAGGTTGGTCAAGCTCATTTTGCCATTGGTAAATGCATATAGGATCTCCTCCTATTCTATGTGCCTGGATGTGGCTTCCAGGAGGATTTTTTGAGTACTGAGTCTAGGCTGACTGGCCTGCAGTTCTCCTGATGATCCTCCTCCTTTTCCTCGAAAATGAGCTGGAGGAACTCTGCCATGAGTCTAAAATTCAGCCTTGAAGTATCTTTTTGTGAAACTGGAGAACAGAGGCTTGGGTTCATATCACACACAGTCATTTTAGCTTCCTCTGTAGTCAAGGTTAGTTGGTGATTTACATCTGGAACGTGTGGCTTTTCTTCAAAGAAAGCAGCTAAGGAGATTATTTAAGCAGTTTACACTAGGTGACTTGAGTTGTGACATATAAAATTATATTAAATAAAGATTATGTTTAAAGTGTATTTCATTTTGGTAATTTCTGTTCTTTTATATTCTTCTATGTTCTAAAGACATTCAACTGTCCTTTGTTTCTGTAGGAAGCAACAATGGTTCATAAATGGTTCATTAAAGGTGGGAAGTTTCTAGAAATTATTATTAATTTATTATTTTTTAAAATTAGTTCTCAGCAGTTCTGGCTTTGGGTAGTCTATAGATTGTCCTGTCAGATAAATCTAAGTTTAGGGATGCCTAAGTTGGGCAAAATTTAATTACTCAAAACCAGGTTTGCAAAGGTCATGAAGTCTAACTGTATCATGATTTTCTTTCTTATTTGTGTTACGACACATTAACATCACACTCCACTGTCTATCACTATTCCTTACCAAACACATCATTACCTTGCAATTTTCTTTTAAACATAGAGGTAGATACTCATGAAATCTAACGTAATCTCCTGGACTGTTGATATTTTCATTGACAGTCTTCCATCCTAGTATTTTCCATCCTAGTATATATACACCCTATACTCCAGGGTGTATAATTTTACATCTGATTCCCCATACAGATAAAATATATTGTCTTGAAATGCTGTATCTTTAATCTGTTGGTGATAAGAGTGTTAGTCTACCATTTTTTCTCCTTAATGAAGTCATGCATTTCTATACATTTATTTAATAATAAATGTCATATTATTTACACACTATAAATTATTTACAAATGTTTATGCTGAGATCAACCTCAGAAACAAGAGACCTAATTACATTTCATTAGATTACTCTGTAGAATAGTATTAAGCCATTACATATATTGACTAAAATGTTAACTTCAATTTGTTTAAACAATGGAATGACACCTGTGCATCAGTATTACCTCTCAAGGAATGTAGATCCTGCCGTGTGCACAGAAATTATGTAGGCTTCATCTAGTTCAATATTTTACCAGATAAAATTGCTAACATATCGGTGATATTGTTTTGTATTGTTTCTTGTTTATAAAGATAGGAGAGGCCATGTGATAGTCTTAACACACGTTTCTTCATTACAAAGGGTGGAGGATTTCCTCTTATTGATTTTTCCTTTAATTTGAATCTCTCTTGTAATAGAATTTTTTTTTATTTAAAAATAGGAACAGTGAAACTCTCAGAATTTTTATTCTTTTATTTTAATAATTAAACTTGTTATTAAAATAGTGTTAATGCCTTTTATTTTGATATGTTGAAGTTCAGTTTGTATTCATTGAATCTTGCTGTACTTTTGTCTGTTAAATAAAAGCATCTCCTATCAGCACATTCTTAATACAATAGAAGGTTTTTATTTGATTTTTTTTTTGAGATTCTCACTGGTGCAGTTCTTGAGCCTTGAAACTGTCTTCTATAGCTCTCTCAGGTCCCTCAGTCTAATAGTTTTTAAAGACAAACACCATATTCTAGTAATAAACAATCCTGCATGCAATAAAAGGCATGGTATATTTTAATATGAAAATCTACAATAGCTATGTAGGTCTTTTGGATATGGTGTAAGTAAGAACCACATTAGTCTTCTTCTTTGCTGTATGTCATGGTTTAACCCCATATGGTAACTCAGCCCCACGTGGTTGCTTGCTCACTCCCCCTGGGAGGATGATGGAGAGAAACAGAAGAGTGAAAATGAGAAAACTTGTGGGTTGAGATAAAGACAGTCTGATAGGTAAAACAAAAGCTCCACATGCAATCAAAGCAAAACAAGAAATTAACTCACTAGCCTACCCTGAGTTATCAGCAGTTTCTCCATAGCCCTATACTGGCTACTACAGAGAAAGTGAACTCTACCCCCAGCCAAGACCAACACACTGTCTTGTATTTGGAGCTCATGTTCAGCTGATTTTCTGTAACAATCCTCAAATCCTCCTGGATGTTGTTGCTTTCCCAGCTGTGTAAACATGCTCTGTAAGGGTTTCTGTTTATTCATTGTCCAACAACACTCCCATCCCACATTTATTTGGTTTTTTACATCTGGTCCTGTTGAAATGCATAGTTTGATTGATTCCCAGATTCCAGTGTAATTCAGAATTCCTTCTATTGAGTCACTTTGTTTGTTTATTTACTTTCCACTAACCCTTATGTCATATGTGAACTTCATCCCTCCTTTCTTTTTTTCACCCATTCACTAAAATCTTAATTCATGTTGCCAAGATTTAGAACCTGATGGATATCAGTAAACCTGCGTGATAATGGTTCTGTGTTTACCTGTACATTTTAGCAATTACTAATTAGACATTTTTATTTATTTAATACCATTAACCACTGATACTATTGTACATAAAACAATCTTGTAAAAAAAAAATTGTATTAGTTTGGGAGAATTTGTTTTCCATGAATCTCTGTTACATTAGTCTTTTCCTACTCATGTCTGCCTTATTTTTTGTATCTGAATTCCTACAGACCTGTATTACTTTGCTTACAACTAGAATGAAGTTGGCTTCTTCAGCCTTCTATGTCTTCTTCATCTTTTTTATATTAAAAAACTAAAAACCATGGAATATTTTTTCCTTTGTGTCACTCATGACACAATGTTACATCATGATTCTTTTGAATTTAATGTCCACTTCTGAAAGCTGTTTTCTCTTCTATTCCAAGCTCCATTTTAAAATGAGCACTGATGTCTTTCCTGGTCATTGTATGTTTTGGGATCTGGTAAAACATATTTTTTCCCTTATCTGAATCTGGTCAATTTAAGGGTATCTACTGTCTATGGTGTCACATTTGCATGTTTATGTACTCTGCTCATTGCTGAACTGAGTCTTTAACATGGAAGACAAATTAGAATTTGGGACAATAAACATTTCTTATTCATAGTACTGAAAGATCAGAGATCTTCCCCAGAGCATATTTTGAATAAAATATTCAGCACAAAGCTCTGCATAAAATTACAGTGCAGCTTCCAGTGCATTTGGACAGTCTGTTCCCAGTTTGCCCATACAGAACTGCCCCCAACTCAGTATAATGTAGAGATATTGCAGAGGCACATATGATACATTCCTGAATGACCCAAAATATATCACATTAAAGATGGAAAAAATATTAGTGCTCTTAGCATAAAGATAGCATTGTCTCTGCAGCCCTATGCTCTTCCAAACAAGAGCACAGGATTCTGTAATGATCACAGCTAGTCTTGACCTCTTTTATTATTGTGTTATTTCCAAAACATTTGGCATCATGACAGTAAATTGGCATAGTATTCCATGAGGTGATGAAGTCTGTAACCTCAAAAATGCTCAAAAGCATAATATCATAATATCATAATATCATTAAGCAGTATGAAGCTTTTTTCCTCCACTGATATCTGCAGGGTTTGTTTGTTTGTTTGTTTGGGGTTGTTTGTTTTTTGTTGTTTTTAGGGGAGTTTTTTTGTTGGTTTTTGGTTGGTTTTTGTTTGTTTTTGGTTTTGTTTTGTTTTGTTAACTGCAGCTCAGTATACCACTGAGCACAAAAAGCTGCTCCATTTGTTCTGCTTTTGGCTGATAAAAAGTGTTATGTCATGCTTTTGGCTGGTTTCAGTGAGTATTGTATCAGGTATAACAGTTTAGTTAGATATTTGTAAGATTGTGTGTATTCTTAAGGGATAGAAAACAGTTATCATAGCTAATCTGATAAGTGTTCCCCTCTGTAAACCGTTTCCCACACATGAAGGACAAAATTTAAGTTCTGAACTAATAAACCCTAAAGAGATAGGGTCCCTAGGAATTATAATATCCAGTCCTGCTTTTTAAAATTCCTTTGTAATCTCACTAACCATTTTAACACCTTGTCAGACATTCAGGAACTTCCATCTGTGCAGCCTAGTGCATTTGTGAAATAAACCCATCTGTACAGCTGATTAAAAGTTGGATGTAGTCCATGTTTTGTCTTTATCCTGAAAGAAACAGTATTGCTGCAGCAGTTCTTCATGTAGGGCCTGAATACCAGAGCGGAATGCACAGGGCTAATGGAGCAAAATAGCTTTTAGTGTTTTCATTTGTATTTAATATTTGTTTAAAATAAAATCAGAACAAATTAAGTGTGACAAACAAGACTAATTAGAAAGGCTGCAGAGTTCAAATCTGCTGTTAGATGCAGGAAGCAACCCTAGAATTTCAAGTATGTGTTAACAGCAAGGTGAATCCAAGCAGACAGTAACTGCATGTACTCTCCTTACTCTTCTACACACACACTTATCTTTATTCTGAGAGTGCATGTGTGTGCTTTTCATTGCTATAGTACACAGTTTTCAGCTGCATGTTTTAAAGAAGGTGGAGGAACAGTTGCACAATTCCCTACCTACAAACTAGGTCAGTAGAATAATTGCATCTGACTACTTGATTTGCATCCATATTTTGTAGTAGAGATACCATCTCTCATATTTCTATTCATAATCTAACTGCCACTGCTAAATGTTTTATGGGTGCAAAGCTGTACCTTCAAAAGGTTTTAAGGAACATCTCTTCTTCAGAAAAACAGAAAGAAACAACAAAACCTCACCCAGCCAAGTAGGTTACTGAAAATTTCAGATGAGAAGACATGAATAAGAAGTGAATTATCCTCTCACAAATCTCATGGGCATATGGTAGAGAAAAAAAAAGAAGAGACTTTAAGAGACAGAATGAGAATCTTTGTCTTGTGATTTTTTAGTATCCTCAGGACAATTGTTATCACACATCTTTCTCCTCTATTTCTGCACAAAGAAATGTGCATCTGCTTTTTGATATCATGAGAGATGTAGCAGAATTCATTTCGCACTGAGCGAGGATATAAGTAAAATAATGACATAGGTTCTGATATATGGATCTGTGAGCTGATGTTAATGCAAGCAAATAAATCTGTGGTGGCACATCATCACACAAATGTGCCAGGTCACATTTTACTGGTGCAATGCCAAGCACTTATTTCCTCAGCATTGCATGAATGTGTCTATGCTGCAGATTATTCCAAAGGTATTGCAGACAATGCTTCCTCAAGGACGTATGTCATGTGTTCATTTTGTGTTGTATGGCCATGATCATCAACGCTCTCTAAACTACAGGAGGTACAGTATAGCAGTAAAATAGTATTCATCACTGGACATTCAAAGTACTGCAAGACCCTTTAATTCTGTCACACCAGTAAAGAATATCATGTGATCTCATATATGAAACCACCTCTAAACTTCCTTAGTTATGAGTTAGGTCTGTTGCCCTTCATTCGAGCATAAGTATAGGACTCCATTCTGGCTATCTGCAAGGACTTCCGAAGTCTATGTTGTAAAAGGACTTTTCTGAAGTTACACAAGTGCAACTTCAAATACAGCAGGACCTTAGATTTTTTAGGTGAGAAATATGGAGGATTTTAGCTAGCTAAAGATGCCAACAATACTGCATCAAATGTCATAACTCATAAACAAGGGCAACACAGTGTTTTATATTGCTAAGAAACAACAACAAAAAAAGAGGAATAGGAGTGGGGTTTTTTTGGTTTTTTCAAGGCAGTTACAGTAATTAATGGAGAAACAAGACCTTAATTACAATATAGATGCATCTGATAATTATATTTGTTAGCAGTGTTGTACATTCAAAAAACGAAACAAATGAAATGCAAAATCTCAGATCCCAGAGTAATGCTAGAAAGGAAGAAAAATCCAGATGTTCTAGTGAAAGAATGACATGGGTGGAGTTTATTCAAATAATCAAGATGAATAACTGTTTAAATATTGAAGCTAATCTCCATAGGGATTTCCTAAGGTGTTTCTCCTTAGATGGAGAAAGGTGAGTTTGTTTTTTCTTATTGTTGAAGTTGAAAAGTGAAAACATGCTTAAACCTGGGATGGGAAATGACAACTATAATTATACACTGCAGAATTGCTGCCCACTGAGTACTCTTTTGTTGAATACAGTTCACTTTTGGTGATAATAACAATACGTCATTTGGTGAATTGTGAATTCCCTCAAGGAATTCGTGATACAACCCAGGAGCTGAATAAATCCCAAGCGCTGGTGTCTGACTTAAACTAAATAAGTGCAGCTGCTGCCTACACAGGACAAATGTCACTAAAATATTTTTAAAATACTGTGTTTGAAATTTCAGTTTCAGGTTGTCCTGTTAGATTAGCTTGAATATGCTTTAATTTCTTTTTTTTTTTTTTTCCCCTTTCCCCCAAGGCAGTTTAATAATGTGTGTATGAGAAGATGATAGACATGGTCTTCCCCTCCCTCTCCAAACACGTTGTTTGGTCTATGCAGTGCTGAGCTATCAGCTTTGGGTGTATCACCTTTACCTGCTCACAGGTGCAGAGGGTGATTAATTCAGGTATAATCTAATAATTACCATTATTTGAGGAGGTTTTCTTTAAAGTCAAGGTGCATGCCTGATGACTCATATTCTGTTTTCTTTAATAGACTAACAGCAGAAAACTTTCTCATTCCATGTGGATTGAATGACTAAAGGTGCTCCAGGGAAGTAGTGTACTGAAGACAACAGAAAGAATTAATTTAAGCAATGTCATATGTAAATCCCTGTTGCCTTTTCACACCAGAATGTTAATTCTAGGGATATGTGACCCCACTGGAGTTTGTGTCAGTCTCAGACAGGATAATATAGAGGCATAGCACAATTGAGGGAATAACTTTTAGATTTGAATAATGCTGACTTCAATATGATAGTGACAAATTCACCAGTGGTTTACACTAGTGTAACATAGGATGTCATTTGGGTTATGAATTGTATAATAAAGAGAAGAACTTGTCTCAGTGTTTTTGCATGAAAGATAAACAAGACAATTTTATATAGTCTCATTTATGCAATGCAGTGTCAAATCAAGCTGAACATAGAAAAAGGTTTTGGGCGTCATGTTTGCAATCAACTAAATTTAAGGGGCTGAAACTTAACATTTATTTTTCCTCCCCTGATATATTTCCTGACTAGACATCTTTTTCAGCCAAACTGTTTGAGCAGCTGATCCAAACTCATTAGTGTTAACAGTATTTCAGCAAAAGTCATGCTGATAGCTACTGGTTCATTAGTGCCTGAATCCAGAAGGCATATAGAAATAGTTAGAATCAACTGACAATATTGGCTTTGAATATGATACACTTATGAATAGTTTAAAAGTGTTTTAGGGATTTTTGCCTGTGTTTGAGAGGTGAAGATTATATGGTATTTGATAGGATTGATAATAGATTTACTTTCGTATTGTATGTTTATTTCTCACACCAAGTTACAAATTAGATGCTACTTACTAACAATGTGTTTATTGTATCTTACTAAATTGTGGTGTTACAATAAACTTATCACACAATTTCATTGACTAAAACTGGCATCTGTAGTTATGAAAATTAATGTATCCCTCCATGGTATAGTTTGTGTAAGATGAAGCTAGAAAAAAATCTTGAATAAGAATAGTTGCAAAGTGTACCAACGCATAGAGCAAACTTTAAACATGGTCAGAGGCCAGAAGAATCATCAGAGAACTGGGGGAATCAAGAATCTGTCTGTCTGTAGGATATGGTGATGGGATGGCATTGGTCTTCCTCCCCCGATTCATCTTCATCATAGATTTGAGTTAGTAGATAGAGTTTAAAAGGCAGAAGAGGGAGGATCCCGAGCTGTAGCACCAGCAGAGAGGAGGTAGGGTAAAATAAACAAGAACCAAGGCACATCTAAGCAACATCTCAAACAAAGGGTGAAATTCCCTCAGATACCTGTTAGGTGAGGTAGCTGTATCTGGCTTGTAGGGTAGTTCTTAGTCATCAAGAAACTCACCATACCTAAATGGGTAACTACAGATTAAATATACTAGTAGAGCCTGACAGTGGGAGCCTGACAGATTGACAGACTGGGACAAAATGGAGTGAATGTGAAGCAATAGCAAGAAAGGAATCTTAGACACATTTTTTTTTTCCTGTGTGAACCCAGGAATGGCTTGAGACCTCCTGAAAATATTTTGGTATGTTGAACAAATATCCATGGGCCATAAGATATTCATATTCACATTGTAACATGTCTAGCACCCACTGAAGTAGACACTTCAAAAACATTCTTCAAGCTTTTAGGGTGATTAATCCCACTGATAACTCTCGGATTAACCTACTGGATTTTTGTGGGTCATACAACTTGTTTTGCACCAAAATTACATCACGATAAATCCAATAGTGTTTTAAAACACCACTCCACAGTTAAAGAATTCAACCTTCTTATTGGTTGTATATAATCTCAAATAATAAAAATGGTGAGTTAGCACTGAAATAGGTTATTTTGCATACAAATATAATTTGTAATTGAAAAGAATTTGTGTTTATCCTGAATATTATCATTAGAGAAGGAACATATGGAACTTCCAGAAAATGCATAATTTCTTTCTTCTGCGGGTGTTTTCCTATCCCTACAGGGGGATTAAAACAGGGACTCTGACCACGTTTTGAATTGTATTAGTAAACTTTCCTACTGTGCTTTCCAAGTTGACTAATAGACACACAACTCATCAGCTGGATGCCAAAGTTTCTATGACAGTTGTACTATGGTATTAAATTGTTTCTGTTTCAAATGGTTTGAAATGATTTAATTAAATTAGTGCTTGGAGCAATTCTGAGAAGAAGTTATTCTTTGCAGCAGTTTACCAGGTCCTTAAATTATTTATTTATTTATTTTTTAAAATTTATTGTCATATTTTAAGGGTAGATTTCTCTTGAAAGACATGATTTGACTGCAGAAACTATCATGGCATATGTACGTGTTAAAATAACACCTCATATAAACTGTAATCTCAGAGGGTGAGAGTATATTTGAACTACTAATGTACAGTGTAGCTACATGTGGTTTGTAGGTCAAAGTATAATAGAGTGAGCATTTTATGATTGGTAAAAATTGTAACCACAGTTGTCCACTTGGCTCCAAGAATCCCATGCACTTGGGAAAAAATAATGACATGGTTTTTAACGACGTCAAAGTACTTCAGGATATTGCTTCCCCAAATATTAATTCTTCTGTGCAAGTTCCACTTTCCTCTTAGTGCTGCCCCCAATTAAAGCTTTAAGCACTTAACCTCTAGTTGTGAAAAAAATAGTTTATGATGGGTGTAATCTTATTCCCAAAGGTCTAATTATCTCAGTTGGTTCCCAATTAATCCATGAAGTTGTTAGGTCTTCCTTTTAATTAGATCTGTTCTTCTTGAAGAACAGTTTTATTTTTCATATTTCACTTTATTATTTCCTTCACTGGAACCCTGCAGGGTGGGAATTCTACTTTGAAATGTTCTTATTTGTTTGATTACTGGTTGATGCTTAATGAGGATCATGTTCTTTACCCTCAGCTTGCATTAAAGTTCAGTTTGGAGATTGGAATGAAAGTCCTTTAAGCATGAAAATTAAATGTAAATATGTACTAAGTGAGAGTGTGAACACTTCCTTTGTTCTAAAGCCTTTCTTTTTTTTTAAGTCACGTTAAAGCATTATTATCTTTGGTCCAATCTCACAAAATTGAAATGGAGGTAATTCTAAACACATTCTGAATTAGAATTTTACTGAGTTTATTGTGAGGTTTTTGTGTTGTTTATTTTTTGTTTTATTTATTTATTTCATTAATACATATTTTATACATATTAATACATATTTTAAAGAAGATATGAGGAAGTTGGATAGAAAGTCTTATTTTCCTTATAACTTTCACCTGTGAAAAATCTTTTCATATAATGGGAACCTCCAGGCAGGAATAGAAGCTGTATTAAGTAGTCACAAAAACAATCAGTAAATGGAATATTATCTGAAGACTGTTGGGAATTTCACTTACCCCTCCACTCTTGTGTCAGCTCTGCGTGATAGAAAGCTATATTGGTTTATCTGACAGTGTCCTTTCCTCTGTTGTGTCTCAGTGATATTCCCTTGCTGTCTTCCATCAAAAAATCAGTTTACCCACTGGAACTGTGACTCACTTCTAGGAAAAAAAATTATCATCTGTGGTCTTCTTAACTGCAGAATTCAACCAGTCAATGAAACTCTATTCAGTATATGTATTAGACAGTATTCACTGACCAAAATGGTTTTTTTTCCTGTGATACACATTCTGTTTTAAAATCTGCAAAAGTTTGCTCAATGTTTATTTTTGTGTTAGTTGTGCAGGTAATTAAATAATGGTCCATTCAGAATTCACCATACCATTTAAGTATTACTTAATAATCAATTAGTATTCTTTATGCATATATAATGAAGTTCATGGAAGAAAGCAGTGTTCAGTAAGACAGGAATGAAATTAATAGCCACTCATCTCCACAAACACACATTTTAATGAAATTACATGGCCTACATAAATGAGAATGGGTAATAACTGCAGAGAGACAAGGCTGTGGTGTATTTTCTACAGTAATTGGTGGTAGTGGGTGAAGTAGTCATCATTTTGCGGTTTTAGGAGGAAAGGTATATAAAAATACTGGGTTATCTTGTGCCTGTTGCTAAGACATCTATTTCTTCTATCAAAAATTAAGAATCCTGAAAAGCATTTAGAATTCCGTCAGATTGCATTGTATCCCTTTACACCATAAACTTTGCAGAGACAATATCTTTGTAAGATATTGTTAAAATAAAGAAGGTGGTGATGTTTAGGTTACTAAAGACAGCAGCAAGGAAGAGCCAAGAAATGTACATTGTTCTCTTCCTCACCTCTGGATATAAGTTAACAGTGGAAGTCTAAAGGATTTTTCCTGGTCTTTAACTTCTGTAAAAGGCTCTGACCAAGGTTTTTCATACCTAAACCCATCAGTACTTTTGCTGTAGAACACTGTGGGCAGAAGAAGCTTGGAATTCACAGATTAAGAACTTACCTCACTGATGTTTTTTTCTCTCTCTTCCAAGGATCAGTGTGATAATCAGACAAGAGACACGTGTTGCTAGTCTTCTTAAGGAACAATGTAGAAAAATATTAGATTTTCTATGGATATTTATTCCCTAAGATGAAAGAATTGGAAATGTGTTTGTGGCTATGCTGTCTCTGAAGAAAATTGCTTACTTAAAGTAATTATATGGATTTTTATCGCGGGGGGGTTTTAGGTCCCCCGCGGAAGAGACCCTCGGGACACACTTGGGATAGGAGACAGTCATACACG